>CANTUR010000309.1:678826-1357653 GCA_947683625.1 Mallotus nudiflorus | reverse complement strand
CAATTACTTCTCTAACCTTAAGAGTAATAAATCGTGCACCTTCCTCATGGGTAAAGATTGGAAATTTAGCCTTGTAAATTGGTGCAAGATCCTCCTCTTCAGGATCTTCTTCTTGTGGTATCTTAGATTGAGTTATTCGAGATGCTTCAGCCTTTGTTCTTCCATGGAAAATGAAATAAGATGAAAAACAAATGCAAACTATTCTAAAGAAGGTGAGTGAAGAAATTAAAATGAAAAGGAGTAGAGTGAAGAGAAGAAAAATGAAGAACTAGAAAAAGGGATATGGATTTCAGTTGATATAGACTTGTAAGGAGAGATATAAACTATAAGAAATGAGATGTCGATGAAAATTTATAGAGAGAATGAATAGGTAGTAAGTATATATAGAAGAATAAAGGGTAGTGAAAGGGTTAAAATGTATAGGGAAGTGTGGGGAAAGGGTATGAATATATAAAAGAAAAGAATAAATAAAAAAAATGAATGTTTAGTCAAAGAGATATAATTATGAAAGAGAAATGTGAGTTACTAAAAAGGAGAAAAGATATAACTATTGATGGGAAAAGACATGATATAGGAAATTAAATCAATAAGTATGTAAAAATAAATGAAGAAATAAAATGAATTAAAATAATAATAAAATGTTTATGGTGGTGACTCATCGTGCTGAGTCGAACTAAAATGCTGACTCGGCACCTCAAGTTATTGTGACGAGTTGAACCTAAGTGCTGACTCAGCACTTAAAGTTGTGTGTGTGTGTGTGTATATATATATATATATATATATATATATACACTAATACAAATAAATAAATTAAATAAGAAGTAAACAATGTGTATAAAACAAATATATACTATATAATTAATGTGTATAAAGTAGAATAAACTAAAGTTAGGAGAGATTTATATATAAATGCTAATATATATATTGAAGTGAAATAATAAAATAGAATAAATATGAACAAAAAAAATACACAATATAATGTGGTTTAACTTAATTCAACAATAATAGTAAGTAGATAAGAGATAGAATTAATGTGTAAGTATAATATACCAAAAATATACTAATTAATAAAGAAGAAATATAAATATGGTAGAATACCTTGCTACATTTAATAGTTGATAGCTGAACTGTATACCTTTGTAATACTAAGGTGAATAGAGAGAGATCGACTCCCTAGGAAGAACCGCTTCACCCACCAAGTAAGGTTTAAGACAATGGCCATTCACTTTGAAGATCTTGCCCTTATCATTAGAAATATCTACAACACCATAAGGATAAACTTATATAATTTTAAAAGGACTGGACCACCTTGACTTTAACTTTCTAGGAAACAGCTTTAACCTGGAGTTGTAAAGTAGGACCAATTCTCCCTCATGAAATTTTTTCTTAAGTATATGCTTATCATGCCATAATTTGGTACGATCCTTATACAAGTTTGCATTTTCATAAGCATTCATCCTTAACTCTTCTAATTCATTCAGTTAAAGTAACCTTTTTATGCCCACCTTCTTCAAATCAACATTCGAAGCCCTTGTTGCCCAATATGCTTTATGCTCAAGTTCCATGGGTAGGTGACAAGACTTCCCATAGATCAATCGGTAGGGAATAAGGCCAATTGGTGTTTTAAAAGCTGTCCTATATGCCCATAGGGTGTCATCCAACTTCAACGCCCAATCCTTCCTTGAAGAAGATATAGTTTTTTCAAGAATCCATTTGATCTCTCTATTGCTCACTTTGACTTGACCACTTGTTTGTGGATGGTATGGAGTAGCTACCTTATGAGTTACCCTATCTTTCTTCAAAAGAGATTCTATTACATGATTGCAAAAATGTGAACCTCCATCACTTATCAATGCTCTAGGTGTACCAAACCTTGGAAAAATAATTTTCTTGACAATCTTCTTAACAACCTTGGCATTATTTGTAATGCTCAAAATTGCTTCCACCCACTTTGAGACATAATCAACCATAAATAATATAAACTTGTGACCTAAAGAATTAAGAAAAAGGCCTATGAAGTCTATGCCCCAAACATAAAAAATCTCAACTTCTAGAATTCCTTTCAAGGGAATCTCATGCTTTCTAGATAAATTGCCCATTCTTTGGCACCTATCACATTTAAGCATAAATTCTCTAGCATCCTTAAATAATGTAGGCTACCAAAAACTAGATTAAAGTACCTTTGAAGCTATATTTGACACACCAAAATGTCCTTTAACATCTAATGAATGACAATGTCTCATAACATTTTGAACTTCATCTTAAGGAATACATCTTCTAATCAAACTGTCTCCACATCCTTTATAAAGCAATGGTTCCTCCCAATAGTAGGACTTGCTATCATGCAGAAATTTCTTCTTTTTTCTATAATCCAACCCATAAGGGAGGACACCACTCATGAGATAGTTTTCAAAATCCACATACCATAGAACCTCCTTTAATGTCAAAGTAAGAAGATGTTCATCATAAAATGACTCATTAATCGACAAACCATCATCATTCTTACGCAATCCCTTTAAATCCAATCATGATAAATGATCCCTCACTTCCCAATCAAACTCTTAAAGCATTAGAATCCACCTTAAGAGCCTAGGTTTTGCATCTTTCTTATTGAGAAGATACTTGAGGGCAGCATGATCAGAATACACTTTTGCCCTATAAGATATGCCCTAAACTTGTCAAATGCATATACAATAACAAGCAACTCTTTCTCAGTGGTTGTATAATTAATCTGTGCATCATTAAGCAACTTGCTATCATAGTAAATCACATAAGGCTTGCTTTCTCTTTGTTGACCTAAAACAACCTTAATTGCAAAATTAATTGCATCACACATGATCTTAAATGGTTGCTCCCAATTAGGTGGTTGTATGATCAGTGATGAAGTAAGAGCTTTCTTTAAGGTTCTAAATGCCTCCATACATGCATCATCCATCTAAAAAATGGCCTCCTTTACAAGTGGTTTGCATAATGGCTTTGCAATCTTAGAAAAATCCTTGATGAACCTTCTATAAAAACCTGCATGGCTAAGAAAACTCCTTACATCCTTAACATACTTTGGAGGTGGCAAACTAGCAATGACTTCTATTTTTTCTCTATCAACTTCTATACCTTTATGTGAGACCAAATGACCTAGAACAATCCCTTCTTGTGCCATAAAATGGCACTTTTCCCAATTAAGTACCAATCTATGCTCCTTACACCTGTCAAGAACTTTAGAAAGATTTTCTAGGAAATTGGTAAAGTTATATCCATAAACACTACAGTCATCCATGAAAACCTCCACACAATTGTTTATTAAATCACTAAAAATTAAAAACATGCATCTTTGGAATGTAGCAGGAGCATTACATAGACCAAAAGGCATATGCCTAAAGGCAAAGGTACCATAAGGACAAGTGAAAGTAGTTTTATCTTGGTCGTTTGGATGAATAGGAATTTGATAAAAACCACTAAGCCTATCAAGATGGCAAAATTAAGAAAAATTTGCTAATCTTTTTAGGACTTTGTCAATAAAAGGTAATGAGAAATGATCTTTCGTAGTAGCTTATTTAGCTTCCTATAATTAATGCACATATGCCAGCCCGTGATGGTCCTAGTAGGCACTAAATCATTATATTCGTTTTGCACAACGGTCAAGTCACTTTTTTTAGGAACAACTTGAATTGAACTAACCCATTTACTATCACTTATGGAATATATAATCCCACTGTCAAGTAACTTAATTACTTTCTTTCTAACACTTCCTTAAGAGTGGGATTTAACATCCTTTGAGATTCAATGGTAGGCTTGGCATCCTCCTCTAAAAGAATTCTATACATGCAAATAGTTGGGCTTAGTCCTTTCAAATCATTAATTGAATATCCTATCACACCTTTATGTTTACTCAAAACATTACTCAAAGCATGTACTTCGTCCTTAGGTAGCAAAGAATTAATAATAAAAGGAGAATGAGATTTAGAGTCAAGAAATGCGTACCTTAGAGTGGAAGGCAAAGGCTTGAGATCCAATTTTGGTGCTTCACTTAATAATGAAGGTCTATAAGGACCCTCATTCCTTAGTGTCTTAAAGTGTTGATGCCTATAAGGAGAGACATGTGGACTTGAATCCAATGTCCTTACACAAACTACTTCCTCCTTATTGGAACTTTTCTTATTAGCCCTTTGTGATATGGAAATCGCTAAAGGGTTTTAACCTACATACTCATATACAACTTCTTCTATGCATTCATCAATGATATCAAGTGAATTAATCTCTTCACAAACTATAGTGGGTGGTGTTGTCTTAATCATTTTAAAAACATAAAAAATAATAGCCTCATCATTCACTTTTATTTTAATTTTACCATTTTTCATGTTAATAACAGCTCCCGCGGTCACTAAAAATGGTCTCCCTAATAATATAGGAATTTCAGGGTCCTCCTCTATGTCCACCATAACAAAATCTGTTGGAATAATAAAATTACCCACCTTGGTGGGAACATTCTCAAGTACATCAAGTGGGTATATAGTAGACTTATTTGCCATAGAAAGACATATGGTAGTAGGCTTTAAATCACCAACATCTATCTTTTTGTATATTGAATAAGGCATTAAACTCATACTTGCACCTATATCACATAAAGCTTTGTTAAATGCACTATCACCAATTTTACAAGGAATAGTAAAATAATCTGGATCCTTAAGTTTTGGTGGAGTCTTAGTGAACATTGCCTTTGACTCTTTAACAAGTGAAACAAGCCTATATTCTTCAATCTTACCTTTATGATTCATAATGTCCTTCAAAAATTTACCCTATGAAAGTATATCTTTAATAGCTTCCAAAAAGGGTATGGTAATAGTTATGTCATTCAAATGATCAAGAAATTTACCAAATTTTTTTATCAAGATTACGACTTATGAATCTTTGTGGGAAAGGTAAGGTTCAAAGGTCAATCTTGGGTTCACCTTCTTTGCTTAGTCCTTCTTAACCATCGTGCACTTCTATACTTACTTATTATTCTTTACACTATCATCTACTTTTGTATCCGCCACTCCACCAAATTCTCTTCAACTACCTTCTTATTACTGGATAAGGCACTCCCCACGTCTTTACCACTCCTCAAATTTATGGCTTGACAAGATTCTTTAGGGTGATATTCAGGTTGATTAGGTAGTCTCCCTAAAGGTTGAAGGGTTGAAGAAGCTTGTTGAACAATATGATTTTCAAGGATTTAATTATAGGAAATAAGCTGATCAATTCTTATATGAAGTTATTTAAATTGGTCATCATGTTATTTATTAGTGGCAGATTATTGGTTTATGAATTGCTCCATAAGAAACTCTAAGTTAGACTTTGGCGGTTAAGAATTAAAGGAGGAGTTATTTAGTTTATTCGGAAGACCAGGTGGGTTTTGTGATTTGGGAGAATTTTGGTTAAATGGAGGATTTAATTGAGAAGATGGATTTGACCATGAAATCCTGGATGATTTCTCCATTGGGGGTTATATGTATTAGAGTTCAGTCCCTTTCTTTAGTTAAAAGCTCCTCGTATATAACTTACATCCTCACTAGCATTTGAATGCATATTGAATTGAGAATGCAAATGGGATCCTCTACAAAGTTCCTAAGTAACATTAGCATTTTCAATAGAATTAACTTGAGATTTACTTACCAACTTGGTGAGAGCATCTACCTTAACATTCAATAAGATGATGGTGTCAAGTTCCAAGACTCCTCTTGCTTTTGCCATTGTTGGTTCATCACCTACATACCCTTGAGATGTAAGCTCTTCGATCAAGATAACAGCTTCCCTTACTATTTTATCCATCAATTTTCCATTGGAGGCTGCATTGACAATATTTCAATTCTCATCCGTCAACCCATTATAAAAAATTTGAGGGATCATACAATCTGGTAGGCCATGGTGTGGGCATTGCCTTTGAAGCTCCTTGAACCTCTCCCAAGCTACATATATTGTTTCATTTCCATTTTTTTTAAGATAGTAATCTCATTGCAAAACTTGGTGATCTTTTATAGCGAAAAATACTTATGGAGAAATGCTTGCTTCAATTGATCCCAAGTTATAACTGACTCACTTGGCAAACTAGCTAGCCATAATTATTCTTTTTCCTTAACCAAAAATGGAAAAATTCCTAACCATATATCATCATCCATCACTCCATTAATCTTGAATGTAGCACATACATTGAGGAAAGTCAATATATGCACATATGGATCCTCTCTTTGTAAACCTCCAAATTGGTTATTTTACACCATTTTTATGATAGTTGGTTTAATTTTGAAGTTATTGTTGGCTATTGATGGAGCCATAATTCCTCCAAAATTTCCCATCATATTAGGCTTAGCGAAGTCACCTTCTGGTGCAGCCATAGTGTCCAAATTTTATTGATTCACTCTTCTTTGCCTTTTCTCCCTGCGTAAATCATGTAAGGTTGATTCAATGTCAGGGTTAAAATATAGAATGTTATCACTAGCACTTCTAGTAAGCATCTAAAAAAATAAAAATCACAATTATTCAATTATAAATCACTAAATTCAAAATTATAAAAACAAGCAAAAATTAAATTAAAGCCTAAAACAACCTTTTTCTTCCCTAAATTAATAAAATGCTAAACAAATTCCCCGACAACGGTTCCAAAATTTTGAAGCAGGTCAAATTGTATTACCCTAGTCTCTAAGACTTAGTATGGAGCAAGTAGGGTTGTCGAACACTCGGGAATTTGGAGCAATTTGTATTAACTAGTAATCTAATCAAATGGATAGGCAAATAAATATATTAATGAGAAGTAAATTATTCTAACTACTCTAAAATTACTAAATAAAAACTAGTTATACTAACTATACTAATTATATTAGAAATAAGATCGAATTAAGTTCATTAGAATTATAACTTAGAATTATCAAAGAAACTACAATGAAAATAACAAATTATCATATGAAATGAGTAGAGGAAATGAATAATAATCTTTAAGAGCAATTCTCATTGTCAATTAAAGGCAATCCTATTTAGAGTCTATAAGCATTCTTATGTCATTATAGAGATAAATATGAATTAATAAGTACTATGTCAATTCTTTAAATCTTTAAGGAGAAACACTTGTCTCCAAGTAGTTTCCTAACCCTTAAATGATTGCAATTGTTGTTCCATCAAAATGCATTAATTCTCATTACACACAATTGATTAACAAGTCATACATAGTGGCCAACCATATATAACACATTTAAGCATTCAATTGAAATCAACTCATTCGTATAATTGTAAAAGAGAATAGTTCTTTGATTCATTCTTCCTTACAATTTTAACTACAATTGTTTAGCCAAGATACATGATAAACATATTCAAACAACATCTGGAAAGTAAAATAAACATCAAGTATAAATAGAGAGAAAGATAGAACTTGAATATGGATAACTTGCTTGAAGAATTCTTGACTTCCTTCAATATTCTTCAATAAAATAAAAAATACTTTTAACTAAACAATAGTAATAATAAACAAGATATACTTCCCTTTTTTTTCTAAATAAAATTCATCCTTTAAAATAATGTTAATACATCTATTTATAGACATTTTAAGCATCCCAATTTGTACATTTTTCAAAAGAAGTCAATTGTGAAGAGTTATGAAGAAAGGTTGCATTAACTACTCGACACCATTGTGCCGAGTTAGGTATGAGTCGGCACGATGTGCCTCTGTAATGACTCGGCACTGTGGTGTAAGTCGACACTAGTCTTCCATCATGGCTCAACTTAGCCTTTCAGCATGGTATGAGTTGGCACCATCAGAACAAGGAGGCACCAACTCTAGCTTGCTTCCTTTGATTCCAAACTTCATTCAAATGCACTCCATTGCCACTATAAGTATGAGATTAACATACAAAGTCCTAAAAATCATATAAAGAACATAAAAACATAAGAAAAGAAACAAAATGCAATAATTAAACATAATCTTAATGCAAACTATAGAGAAAGTTAACAAAAATGACCATAAATGAATATGTTATATTGCATTCTATCATACTTGCACTAATTATTTTCATGTAATTCTTAGTTCAATTAGAATTTTTAATTTTAGTGTAAGTTAATTATCATTATAAACATAATTTGGTTTACTTAGAGAAATAATTAACTAAGTGAATTTGTAATAAAATCTAATTTCTATGGGATTGACATTTTACTTAACCGCTATAATATAATATGAACTGTATACTTTCAGGTAGGTTAAGTTTACATCACATTAATGCTTCTGAAACCCATAATAAGCCTAATTAACAAATGAATTATGAATAACAAACAAATATTAAATCTTTTAATGAAAAAATCTAGAGTTTTTTCTGTAATCGGACTATCCCATACTTATGAATAGTGATAGAAAACCACATTGCACAACTCAACGCAACAATAATCAAATATAGAAGCAAATAATTTACCCAAGTATCAAACCTATGACTACAAGATACAATATTAATACTATTGTTGTTTCAAGAGTATTAAAGTACAATATGTGTAGATAATCAAAACATACAAAATAAAGTCAGAGAAGAAAAAATTCAACATAGAGGAAGACGTCTATTAATTTAATAGTGGAAATCTTAAAAAATACAAAATTGAGGGAAGTTAGACCTCACTAAGTGAGTTAACTTTTAAAAATGCATTTTTTAAAATTTTAATATTCTAAACAATATTATTTATTAGCAATAAAACCATAATTTCATGAAAATTTTAAACAGTTTATTCCAATATGTGATATAAATAATTTAAAAAATTCAAAGTAGAGGATCAAGATAAATCCTTGAACTTCAATTTTTATAGCCTTTCAGCTTTCTTACATTCAAGTGACTACCATTTGGATAGAACATGCTCAACTAGAACCAACTACAGTCGGTCAATCCAATATTACTACCCAAAGAAAATAAGCTCACCATCCCATTAATAAATAATCACACATATAGCACAAAGAGTCCAAGCTCGACCAGGGAATAAATAATTCTTACATCACAACACATATATGCTTACTTAACTTGAAAATTAGAATTTGTGTGCACATGATCTTGGTGACACCCACCTAGTAGCTTATTTTACATTTATCCTCCAACCCAATAAACCAAAACAATTCAATAAAAAAAAAGCTAAAATGCATAAGTAATTAACATTGATAATAAAAATAAATAGATAATGACATCCAAATCAAATCTCAATGATAATATTAAAAATTAAAACCATGAATAAAAAATAATAATAAAATACAAAAATAAATTAATAAAAGTAAGAATAATATTATAATATTAATAATAATAGAAATAATAATAATAATAATAATAAATGTTAAAAATAATGATAACAACAACAACAACAATAATACCATAATAAGAGCTAGAATAATCATAATTGTGACACCTTTCCTTAATAGTACCTTCTCTAGACTGCAACACTCCAGACCTATCCAATGTGGGTGCTAGTAAAGAGAAGCAACATTGAAAGTCTAACCTATATGATACATATATTTGAATCTTCCAAATTTACTCATAACTAATGGCATTTAACTTAAACATTTAACAAATTGACTAACATTTCCAAATATAATAACTTAATGGTAAGAAAGGTATCTTTATACAATAAGCTTGAATATATATACATTAAGTGGAGTACAACATCTAAACTACATATACAAGGGACAAATGGTCACCTAGGTCCTTCAACTTGTATACTCGGGCCACATAGGTCAATTTTGAACTTTTTCAACAAATAGTCCTAAAACTTTTATTTAAAGAATCAAATAAACCCAAATAGACTTAAAGTAAGTGCATGTTTCTTACATTCCTCTTTTATAATAAAAAAATAATTGAACTTTTCAAATCTCCTATTCCTATTAGACTTTTATCTGTTACTCTCCATTATAAAAAACATATTAACTCAAATCTAAAAAAAGTAAAAAAAGTGAGAGGTACTCTTAAGTTCTCTCTTAGTCTGTAAAATAACACTAATACTTCTTAGGTTTTTCTCTCGGTCTGCTCATTCTTTTTCTCTATCTCACCCATCAGCTTCCCTCTTAGTCTACTCATTCTTTTCTTCATCTCACTTATCAGCTCCCCTCTCCTTTAAGTTAACACTGCATCTTTAATCTTTCAAAGAATAATGTTTAAGAGATTACTCCATGTAAGGCATCAAGATTCGATTGAGTTACTATATGAGGAGCAAGAGTCAAATAATTTATCAGAAAAGGAAGATAATCTAGCAATAGTAGCCAAAATCCAGAGCAACAAAAACTACTCTTCACACATCCTTAATCTACTCCTTAATCAAGTATGAATTACATTGATATCACTTCTGTTCAATTCTTACATGCAAAAAATGTTTTCTGGATCAAGTTTAAGAATAACCAAGGATAAGAAATTTATTCTTAAGAACACACCCTAGTCTATTCTAGGTTACATGTTTGTTATGAAGGATTGGAAACCAAATAAACCCATTGAAGAGATTGATTTTAATAGAGACTATATGTGGATTAAGATTAATAACCTTCCTAAAGAATACATAAATAGAGCCAATGCGAAGTAAATAGCTAATAATGTCTTTAAATACTTAATTGATATGGAGGATTTTGCTCCTTGTGTTATTAATCATAGTTCAGTTTTCAAGTTTAGGGTTTGTTTTAATTTGATTATGCTGCTCCCTCAAGGCTTTTGGTTAACGATAGGGAAGAAAAATGTCTAGTTTGCTTATCAATACCAGAAGCTTTCAAAGTATCATTATCTCTACAGTTTCTTTGAGATTCAAGCTAACAATGGCAAGGAGAAAAGCCATTATTTTACTATTACAGGTCCTCTAATAGAAGGAACGCATGGAAAATTTTGAAATCTCAAAATTACTAAGGGGAAAAAATCTCAAAAATTGAAAGCAAATGTCTCTCCATCTCGTTGTCTATAAGCATATTAAGAGTCTTACTATTAGGGTCATTGAAGAAGGACCGTCAGTTAGGTCCGTACTAGTTTGGGTCATCAGACTTAGGCCTATGGCCATTTATTTTATTTTTTTTTGGTTTTTGTTCTGAACGTTTAGCTTTCCTTTTTCTTTTTCTTTTTTTGTTCTTCTTCTACCAATAAATAAAGATTATTTTGTGTTGTTATTGTTATTGTTGTCTATTTACTTAAAAATATATTTGTCTCTATTTTTTTCACTCCTTCTTGCTGCTTACAATTACGAAAATGAGATACTAAACAAGTAACCATGTAGTTGTGTAGGACATGGACAAGCTTGCAATTGCAATTGCAGTTGCAGTTGCACTTACTTTGTTACAATAGTGATAGTAAGAACAAGAAGGTAGTACAGTAAAATATATATATATATATATATATATATATATATATTATATATATATATATATATATATATAAATGGGAAAAAATTAGGTAAGGAAGTTTTTGTTAATAACATATTTAATTCACTCTTTTTTTAGAGGTGTGTTACACATGTGTACTTTAGTCAAATTTTAAATTTATTTGGCCTTTAAATAGAAGTTTTGAGGCTATTTGTTGAAAAAGTTCAAAATCGATCTATGTGGCCTCAGTACACAAGTTGAAGGGCCTAGATGACCATTTGTCCTATATACAAGTATGGGTTATAACAAATATAAGCAAAATATACACTAAGATTGCATCATTTACTACCTTCTTATAAAAGATCCTTATCTGAGAATTATAATGCAAAGCTTTTGTGCACCCATCCTAGCCTAAAAGGCATACTAGCAATGCATATCATCCTAAAATGTGCAAGTATAGCTCAAGGGTTACATCACATCATCAATAAAGAAGGAAAAAAGTGAGGTCTCCTATAACAACTCATAATTAACTTAATGTGACATGTACATTGGTAGTTATGTTATAGTACATAAATATAAAGGTGCAAACACTATTTAGATAATCCTCTTTAATAATAGAAATATGAATAGAGGCTCTTATGGGCTCTACTGCAACCCTAAAATTCAAATAAGCATCCATATAATGACATATAATATATCTAATCATGGTCTTCATTAAAGTAACCTCATAATTCATGGTCATCCTCCGCACAACCATAATATTATACTATGTATGTATATCTACAAACACTTGTCTTTGATGGAAAGTAATTTTTTTTTAAGTATGAGTAATTTCATACAGAAATTACTTAACAAGTGAAGAGAATACAATATACATAAGAACAAAGATAGTGATAACTAAAATCAAGAAATAATAGTAGTGTGAGACAAGAAATTGAATAAGTGCATAGGAATAAATGTAAAATACGTTTCTCCTTCAGTTGTTGTTCATGTTAATATAAATACTGCAATATAATTAGTGAAATTTTAAAAGATTACCATTAATATACATAAATTCTCAATCATGTGTTCCAATCTTACTCAAAATATATTTTCATTTGTTCTAATCTTACTTAAAATATGTTTTAGGCTTAACCATTATATTTATAACAACATTGTGCTTGCAAATATTTTTACCTTATAAAATCTTAAAAATTACCCATTATAGAGTTATAGAGCACCAACACATATATAAGTAAGTTTTTATCAATGTGACAAGTACCATTTATCACATTGAATGTTTGACACTTTTGTATGCATAAAAGTATAACTACTTAGATTTGACATAATAACATAAAGAACTTCAAGCGTTGTCCATAAAATAGTAATAAAAAATTGGCCAAATAAACACATTTATGCCAATTTACTTAAAGTACAAAATATATTTCTCACTATTCTTGAAAACTACTTTGTTTTGAATATAGTCTAACATTTTACTAAAACACCATGTTATGGAAATGGTCTTACTACAACCTTTCCACTTTATATGTGTATGCGATATTAGATTATCTTCTTTCATGAAATAGTTACTCAAATAAACTTATATAAGGATTTGAATAATCTTTAGGATTTGAATATAATATAGCTTTTAATTCTTATTATAACTCATATGACCTTTTAGAAATTTTAATATTTTGTTCAAACTTAACTTTATATGCTTTTAAATAGTGTATACATAAAATAAGTTAATAACTTTAGTTTATAAAAAAAACTCATATGGGTTTCAAAAATCAAAGGTTAAATTTTATCTTATAAGCTAGTGTAGGCTACTAGGTTTGTATATGAATTTTACTTAACTATTCTAGTATAGCATAAGAGTTTGTTTAGTATTCTTAGTTCTAAATACAACTTTTAATGTTTTATCATTGTATCATTTCACAAATACATGAGTGTTGGGGTCATTTTTAAAACCCTAAAGGCCAATGATGAAAATGTGAAATTATCTCGTCGTTAAATGAGATTGGTGAAAAGAATTTGCTTTTAAACCAACTCAAAACCATCCGAGACTCTAAAACATTACCCAATTACTAATCGAACCTTATCAAAACCAAACTAAACTCTAAAAAAACCTTTACCACACCTTGAATTTGTTAGGAAAGAGGTTTTGATGGATGAGAGAGAAAATTTCTCTTGATTAATGTTTTCTAAATCAGTAAGTCAAGTCTTAAAATAGGACTCATTATGTCATTCTGCACTATTTTTCAAACAATTTTTGTGTTTCGTGTGTCTTAGTTTAACCTCAAAAAATCTTGGAATGAAAAGTTAAACTTTGGTCAACTGATGTTTTTAGAATTCTAATTGAGCTCTCAAGGCCCAAATTAAATATGAAATTATGTTCTTAAAATATAGCATGTCTATCGGTTCCATTTGGCAAAAAATTAAAAGTTTAACCTCTGATGATCAAAGTATGTCCTGTGTGTGTCCATGTCATCATTCTTACCATTAAAATAAAATACAATTTTCTATATTGATGTCCAAGTATAAAATATTCCATTTTTGGAATATTTCATGTCAAGTGTCATTCTTAGAATAAAAGTGCAATTACTTTTACGTTTTAAATCTTAAAAAAGTGTAAGCAAATTACATAATTTACCCTAAGGTGTTTAGCTATAAATAGATACATATAGATTGTAATAAAGACTAATGAATAATCAATAGAAAATCAAGCAAAACTAGCTAATATAAGCTTTTGATTATTCATGAGAGAAGTAAAGTCATAAAGAGCGTAAAAATAGAAAAATATGCAAAACTCTACTTCACTTAATTATTCTTATATATTCTTTTCTATTTTCACAACCTAAAAACCACCTATAAACTCCTAAAACTCTATTCAAAATATAGGTTAAAATCCACTTCTAAACACAACCAAATAAATAATCAAATCCTACTTTACTATAATCAAATTGATCTCATTTTCTTAATTCAATCTATTGAGTTAGTGAGTTTCTACATAATTTATGAGGTTAAACACTATTAAAAACACCTTCTTAATTCTATTGTATATTTTATTTCAAGTTTAGGGTTTGAATCAAACACTTTTGCATAAAAAAGTTCATTTTTATGTTGTATAGAGGTGGATGGTTGGTTTAGGCTGATGAATAATCAACTAGCCATCCCTGCCCCCTCAAAATTAGCCAAATACACCTTTTAGCTAGGTAAACATGCCTATCAAATTATTGATTCCTCCTTGAAAATTGGCCAAATAGTCATTAATTTTAGACACTTGCTTCTTGTTCTTAAATGATTCTAATGATGGACTTTGAGGCTCTTATGCATACATAGATGTTTATAAATCATTAAAACATACTTCAATGATCCTAAGATGATTATATTTCAAATATTTATTTTTTATGTTCATTTTCAAATGATTTAATTTTAAGTTTTAACTCTTATTTTCAATTTTCCTTTTAATTTACTACCTTTTATTTTTTTATTCTTTTTTTTGTAAAGCTTTTAGTTAATGATTAAGATCAAGATCTTTATTTTATGACTATGATTATGTGTGATTGATATTATTATTTACTTGATTACTATTAATAACTCTTGTGTGTTGTTTTCTTAATTAAGTTGTGTTCTTTAATCTTTATTAATACTGTGATATATGTGTATTTATCTTTATGTGTTGATGTGATTAACTTTTTAGTTTTGTTTTTTTTTCTTATTTATGTTTATATGATTTTGATAGTGCTTCTTGTGTGACTCTTGAGGCTTATGGTTACTAATCTTTGTAGCTTATGAGTCTTTTAGTTATTATTGATAACAACCCTCTTTTCTTATGTTATCAATACTAATTCTATTACTTGTCTCTTGCATTAATTCATTTCATATATCTCATGTGCTTGTTTACATATCACTTGCTTGATTGCATATCAAGACTGTGTGTATGTTTTATTTTTAGATTCTTTGTTGCATTTTTCATGCATTATTCTTGCATGTATCATGAATTTTGCATTCATTTACATGTATCCTAAATTGCATCATGCATCATATGCATTTGTATACACCCCAGATTTATTCTAGCTTATATGAATCATGTATCTACATTTGTATATCATCTTGCATCTTATGTATCTCTTGTTATCAAATTATAAAGCTCTCAATCTCTCAAGTTACTAACAATACAAACTCTAGTAACTATACTAACTCACTAACCTTTATCATTATTGTCTTTATTTCTCATATTGTTATTTATACTAACATCTAACTTTTATCATTATTATTCATGTTACCATCTTAAAGCATATATCACCTCACTCTTCAATTTATTTTGCATTGTTCATCTCATGCCAAAAACTTATTGCGTTTAAAACCCACAAGCACACAGATCATGAATCACAGTATAAAGAGTTATTGTTCCCATAAGAATTGAACATTGAATACTAATATTTGTACTTATGTTCCTAACTAGTAAATCAATAAAGTAATTAAGAAAATCAAAATATAAATCTAAACATCTAAAATTAAAAGAAAATTAAATGATAAAAACATAGAGCTCAGGTTTAGTTTTACTATTATAATCAGATCATGAACACTTAATTATTAAACACCTTGATTTCAATTAAGGATAATTGTTCTAGAATACCTAAAGACTCTCTTAAGCTCAATTAAGTATGTTAAGATTAAAGTTTAACCTACTTTCGTGGTTAAGAAGTTAACAAAAAATCATTAAATTCCTTAACAATTACTTTACCACCATAGAGCTTGCCTACTATCATGGTCCCCTAAAGAGCTCGCCTACTTTTATGTTTGAATGGTTTAAGTGTATGAGTCCTAAGCTAGTAAATTCCCCTAACTCTTGTTAGTTAATTTACCTATAAACATGCAATCAAATAGGCATGGAATGATAATAAGACATTAAGCTCAATACATAGAATTAATTGAAAATCATATTTAATAAAACTTGTGTTCAATCACATAATATAATAGTTTCTCCTAACCTAAACCCTAAAAGGAGTTTAGCCACACATAATTCTAATGGCATAAATAAAAACTACAAGCACTAAAATAAATAACAAGAGAATGAAGAAAAAGAATAGATAAAACTCATTTAAGTGCTGCTTCATTCTTCAAACCCTGTTCTCCTTCTTAAGCTCTTGTTTGTAGCTTTTGGTGTCTTCTCCCAATGGCTCCCTTTAACCTAGAGCTAGAATTCTCTATTTATAGAGAAAAATACCCAAAATTCGTCCAAGGACCAAAATAATTTTTTTTCTCCTTCAAAACCTCATCCAATTAGAAAAATAACTTCGCAAAATAGCTCCTTAATTATTGGCTTAAAACCCAGACTCTTTAGGAAAATAAAATTCCTACAAAAACATTCCAAAAAAGCATAAATTAACTAGGAAACTAAAAAGAAAATAAAATTAAACTAATAAACTAAATAACATATAAAGAAATACTGATAAATCTTATGGAAATTAAATAGAAAAACTATGCAATAATTGATACTAACATTCATCATTTTCATTTTAAGGATGATGATGATTGCTTAGATCATGAAAAAGCAATAGTTTGTTGTATAAGGTCTAAACTGATGGGTTGTACGTATTACAAATTAAGGGCTCTAACATATTCAATCAATCATTATTATATATCCTCTTAACTTGTTTTCATGAAATTCATTTTTTTCTTTTCTTCTTTATTTTTTTTATTTTTATTTTTACTTTTTATTTCTTAATATTTTCATTTGTACAACGTTCTTTGGTTGTTTTGGCACGTTTTTTTTGTTACTTCAACGTCATGTTTTATGAGGTTGTTTTGCAGTGATTATTGTTTTGGTTATTTTCTTGGTTGTTTTTATGATTTTTTCAAAATATCTGCCAAAACGACTGGAAAAAGAAAGCACACACTTATATCAATAAAAACAAATTAAATCAAACTATTACAATACTCAAATTCCAATGCTCAAAAAACAATTATAATGTTTAAGTTTTTAGCTATGAAAACTCTTCTTTTTCATAAAACAAAATATTCAAAATACAATTTAACTCTCTTTTGATTTTTCTCTCTGCTCTTTTTTGAGTCAACCATCATTTCTGGATTTGTTTTTAATATAGATTAAGTGTGGGGTTTTTTTTAATGGAAAAAAAAAAGGAAAAGAAAAAAATATTTATATATGAAGAAAAAAAAGGAAAAATATAAGAAAAAGAAAAAAAGAGGAAGAAGAATAAGAAGAAAAAGAGATGAAGAATACCATGTTTTGAAAGAGTAAGCTATGAAAAAGAGAAGAAATTAAAAAATTACAGAAAAAAAAAAAGAAGAAAACAACGGAAGAGACCATATTTTTGAAATTTTTTTACTTTATCATGTATGTTTGAAATGTAATTATAAAGTATGGTATTTTTAGAAAATATTTTTGTTTTCTTATATATTTATGAGAAAATCACTAAAACTTATCATATAAACATTTCAAAAATTTCAGATACTACAGCTATATTTCTTTGAAAAGTTAACCATATTAATTTGTAATTATTGGGAATTAAACATACATTAATTTCACTAGAAAAGGTGTGTTAAATAGCACGAGAACGTAATTGTAAAAAATGTTTCTTTTAGCACTTAATTGTAAAACAGTAAGAGTTTTAGAACTGAAAACGTTATTATTATTAATTTCTTCTTTACACCGTCTCTTATTCCAGGACCTTGGACAAAGCCATGAACAGCATTCTTAACTCCGGCAGAAACGCAACTAGATCATGGACCAAGAAAAAACCTCTACTTCCTTACAGATCTCCACTCTTTCTTTTGCTGTTCTCTGTCTTCACAGTTTTCATTTTGCTCGTCTTTTTCACTTCCTCCAACTCTGTTTTGCAGAAATCCCTAAATCCCCAGATCCCGCAATGCAGCAGATTCCAGTCCCTAACTGGAGCAGAGAAATTCCTGTGGTACTCACCACACAGTGGGTTCAGCAATCAGCTTTCGGAATTCAAGAATGCTATACTGATGGCGGGAATTTTGAATAGAACGTTAATTGTGCCTCCAATTCTTGATCATCATGCTGTTGCCCTTGGGAGTTGCCCTAAATTCAGAGTTCTGGGGCCTAAAGATATTAGGATTTCTGTTTGGAATCACGCCATTGAGCTTCTTAAGACTGGGAGGTTCGTGGGTTTTCTCTCCTTCTTCTTTCTATAGAGAAACATGCAGATTTAAATGATTGAATCTACACGGTAGTCATTTGATTCCTTCGTCCATAAAGATTTTTTGACTTCTCATTTCTAGGGTTTTTTTTTTTTTGTAAGTTTAATGCTTCTGGTGTATTGATTGAATGTAGAAATTTGATTTTGGATGCTTGGTGTGTGAGAATATAATTCAGTTATAATTTGGTTCTTTTTCTTGCTTGGTGATAAAACACAGGGAGAAAAGAGATTGAAAGCAAGATATGGAATCTTTGATTTATGCTGGTTTTGGCTGTGTTAATTAAATGTTGGCTTAACTAGAACATGCATCCTTATTGGGTTTATTAGATTAATATGCTTCTTTTTATAGAATCTGTTTTGAAATTTAGGACTTTGTACTTCTTTATGCATAAAGTTATATTGTAATGTTCAAACAAGCTTTACTTATGGATGATGTGCTGTTCACTGATTGTTACAAAGGGGACTAAATCTGCTAGATGGATTTTGCATACATTCTTTCTTATTTTTATGGAATAGGTAAATGAAGTATATATATATATATATATATATATATATATATATATATATATATATATATATATATATATATATATATATATATATATATATATATATATATATTTCTTTTAATGAATTCCCACTATTATGCGGTCTCATGTTGGCCTAAATGCCATTTCATTGCAGGTATGTCTCTATGGTTGACATCATCGATGTTTCATCATTGGTTCCTTCTTCCATCCAAGCTATAGATTTCAGGATTTTTGCATCCTTGTGGTGCAGTGCGAACAAGGATTTTATTTGCATGAATGATTTTAATTCTGGGTCCTCATTGTTTGATAGCCTCAGGCGGTGTGGGTCTGTGCTATCTGGGTTTACTGGTAATATAGAAAAGTGTTTATACACTGTAGATGAAGATTGCAGAACCACCATTTGGACGTACAAGAATGGTGAAGAAGATGGAGTTTTAGATTCTTTCCAACCTGATGAGCAACTCAAGAAGAAAAAACACATTTCATATGTTAGGAGGCACCAAGATGTGTACAAGGTACTTGGAACTGGTTCTGAATCTGAAGCAGCCACTGTTTTGGCATTTGGAAGCCTTTTCACTGCTCCATACAAGGGTCCAGAACTATATATTGACATCCATGAATCACCGAGGGATTCTAGGATACAATCTTTAATTGATAAAAGCCAATTTCTACCTTTTGTTCCTGAAATCTCAAGTGCGGCGAGGAGGTTTGCTTTAGAAACCATAAAGGCTCCTTTTCTTTGTGCCCAGCTCAGACTTTTAGATGGTCAGTTTAAAAACCACTGGAAATCCACTTTTCTGGGCTTAAAACAAAAATTAGAACCTTTAAGGCGGACAGTTCCTCAACCCATTCATATTTTTGTGATGACTGATCTTCCTCAAGGTAATTGGACTGGCAGTTATTTGGGGGATTTGGCTAACGATGGAGACCATTTTAAGTTGCACTTTCTGAGAGGAGAGGATGACTTGGTGATTCAAACAGCGAAGAAAATTGCAACGGCAGGGCATGGCTTGAGGCTTCGATCTATTCCAAAAAGTCTTAATGCAGTGAGCAAGATAAAGATAAAGATACATTGTTCTTACCAAAGATTGCCCGACATACTTCTATATGTTGAGGAATGTGTTTGTGCTTGTGCTTCACTCGGTTTTGTTGGGACTGCTGGATCAACTATTGCTGAGAGTATAGAGCTGATGAGGAAATATGATGTGTGTACAAATTCATAGTTGGACTACGAAGTGACATTTGGCTGTTCATAGATCCAGGTTCTGTTTAGTCTTCCAGTAGGCAAGTTTTGATCAATCTGCACCTTTCTCTTGCATATACGTTACAAATAGTAGTGCTAAACTTCTCACACAATCTTGTTCTATCTTTATGTCCTTGATGATTCATTTGGCAGACAGGATACAAAGAGTTCAATTTCTTGTGAACATTTAACATTCTATTTTTAGGCAATTTTTTTTTTCTCTAGTGCATTCCAACAAAGCCAAAGTAGAAAAGAAATGGAATATAGCTTGGTTCTTGTGTGAAAAAGTAATCATTTTCACTTTTCTTTTAGCCTATAAAAATAGTTATGAAATTATTAAATTAGTTATAACTTATGTTAGATCACTTTTATTTTTCATGAAAAAAAAAATTAATTATGAATTGGTCAATGGAAGAAATAGGTTTGACAGTATAAATTAGCTCGTAGTTATAGAAGGCATTTTATAGATAGTCAACATGGTCAATTGTAAAATTTTGCTGTGATTGGTTATATTGAAATTCATATTGATAACAATGATAAAATGTGCAGTTGCAGTTATTTAAACTTTGAACATCCATCAGTTAAGAATATATAAAAATTTAGCTTGCAAAAATTTAAGATTGCAAAGGAAATTTGCACCTAACAAAAATTTTGTTATGTGGTATTTTTGTTCCTAATTATTTTTTTTCTAATTTTTGTATTTTATTTTATTTTCAATTCATAAAATATCAATGAGCATTAAATTTTTTATATTTTATAACTTTTCATATTTCTAATTATATTTATTTTAATTTTCAAAATTTCAATTTTTATATAATTTTGTTTTATAACATATTAATGAGTATTATTTTTTATGTTTTTATCTCTTATATTTTAAATTATATTTACTTTAATTTTTGAAAATTCAAAATTAACTACTTTATATTTTTAATAATTTCCATTTAATGAGCAAACTTTGCATATATACAATTCTACTTTTTCTTTTTGCATTTTTTTAATTTCCATTTCATAAATTTTACTTGTAACATACACCTTTTCAATTGCTTTAAAAATTAAAAAGTCTCCATTTTTAAAATTATTTTGAAAATTCAAAGAGTTTTAAATCATTGATCATTGTTTTATTTTTTTTCTTCTTTTAACACAACATTATTTTATTTTTGGATAACAACATTTACAGTCCTAAAAATTATATAATTTTTACAATTAAGTTTTGAATGTTTAATTCTTAACAATAAAGTTTTATAAGTTTAACAAGTTTTTTGTTAGTCCTATCTGTTAATCAAACTAATTTTTTGTTAGTCAACCATTAAAATTAAACTTTTTTTCTTTTATATTTTAGTCCTAAAATTTTAAATATGTTTCTATTTTAAATAAATAATTTTATTTTTATTTATAATTTATTATATTATTAAATTTTCATAATAATTGTATTTACTAAGTAAAAATAATATCAGAAAATTAAAAATTAAAAATATTTGTTTCTTAAATTATTAGTTTCAATAACAATGACTAATAAAATTAATCAAGTATTATATTTTTAATAATTTTAAATAAATAATTTTAATTAATAGATCATATACAAATAAATTTTTTATATTTACATAAATTCAATAGTTTTTTCAACATTAAAATTTTTGTTAGATTTTAAATACCTATTAAATTTAATTGTCTATTTTAAATTCAATTGAGTTTAAAAATTATTTAAAATATAACGCAAATTATAACATTGTTAAAATTGATTGAGTTTTGTCCATATAAAAAACTTATTCATTTATGATATATTAATTAAAATTATATATTTAAAAATTTTAATTAATTTTATTTAATGTTGTTTGTTAAACTACTAATTTAAGGAAAAATATTTTTGATTTTTGATTTTTAATTTTTAATTTTTAATTTTTGATGTTGTTTTAGTGATAACAAAATTTTTTTGACCATGTTATAATTTGTGTTATAATTTAAATAATGTTTAAACTCAATTGAATTTAAAATAAAAAATCAAGTTCAATAGATATTTAAAATCTAACCCAAATTATAATGTTAGGGATAGTTACTGTGTATCCTATATATTTTGATCTATCACACTACTTCATCCCTAACATTTGAAAAAATACTTATATATCTCTAACATTTGCAAAATCATGTACTATTTTATTCCTAAAGAAGGACTAATAAGTGTTAACTGTTGTAAATGTCAGAAATGAATAAATATTTTTTCAAATGTTAAGGATGAAGTAGTATAATAGGTCAAAACATATGGAGCACACAATAATGTCACGACCCAAACCAGAGGCCATGATCGGCGCCAAGGAACGAGAATTCTTTTGAATCTGAAACCCGTAGCAAGCCTTAAAAGAATAAAACATGCAATAAAATAAATAAATATGCATCATAATTAAAATCTCGAATCAATATAATAAAAATAAACTCTGTCATATTATAAAATAAAATATTTTAATATAATATTCAGAGAAAGCCTCTGAATTAGAACCACATATAGTAAATATAAAATACAACTCACTACTGAAACAAAATATAACTACTGCAGTTTTCTAGAGTACAATAAAGATCAAGTAAGTAGTTTACATAAACAAGTCGGGATGGAAGAAGTCCGGTGAATAGATTTACTGCTGAGGTCTGAAGAAGAAGACTCTTCTATAAAAACATCAATTGAGGGGAGTCAGACCTCACTGAGTGAATTATTATAATATGTATACATGCATTTCCTAATGTCAAATGCAATCAAACATTCATATATAATAAATATATATACAAACACTTCATACAGATGCTGAAAATCATTATATATATATGAATACTGAAAAATATAAGTTTATGAAGGATCAAATAGAACCCTATTTAATCACAACCTCAATCAACCATAACATCACTCTAACCATACAAACTCACTTAATTCCAAATAAATTCACTTAATCCATATGGACAGTAGACTGGTCCTAAGAAACTAAGTCAACTAAGCTCCAGCAGTTTGACTATCAATGTGATTGGCCCCGAGACACTTGGTCAACTGAGCTCCAGTAATCACACTTTCAATCATATCAAATCTCAATCAATTAATCAATCTCAATTAAATCATAATTCCACAAATAATTCTCACTCAATCCTAAAATCTGTCGCACCAATACGTACACGATCCTAGTATTGCCTACTAAGTAGCACGTTTTATCGATATCCTTCATTTAAAATAAAACATTCATATGGGAAAATAAATAATGCATAATGTCATTCATAATAACAAAATAAAATATATATATATACCAGAAATATATCTAAAATAAACTAAGTATATTTTAAGTATATATATGTCAAATAAATTCAAATCAAACATGAAATATACCAAAAATAAACCAAAAATATACTTAAAACATGCTAGGTATATGTCAAAGATAAAATATGCATTTATTTAGAAATATATAAAAATATACTAAAAATATATCTAAAATATACCTAAAATATACTAAAAATTTTAATAAAATAATTTATGAATAAATACAATCAAAACATGAATATGTGCTAAAACATGCAACTTAAATGCAATGTACATATAAAATAACAACTCATAGGTTTGTGTTCCTCGAGACTGGTCCAACGGACTCGGTCCACTAGGTCTTTGTTTTGACGCAATTAAACAAATAAAATACTAATGAAAATCAGAATAAATATAACTTAAGCTTATAGAGAAACTCGATTTAAAATTTTAGAATACAGACAGACATAGAATTTAGAATTGACCAAATATCACGTTTTACGAGAATTTTATCAAAAATTCGGTAGAACCTCCTCTGCAAAACAGATATCTCTCTACTAAAAAGTAGAGCCGGTCCTACAAGAAAAACACACTTCAAATCATAGAATTCACAAACCTTCGGTTGGGATCCCAAACTGCACAATTTCCCCAACCGAGGTCCACAATTCACCAAAAATTTAAATAATATAATAAATATATTAAAAATCAATAAATGCTATAAATATCCTCAAAATATCAAAATATAGCATATTTAACATTAAAAGACCACAAATAATTATTTTCTCAATACTTATGTAAAAATCCCAAAATAATAATATAATATTATTAAAAATTTAATTTTCTTGATAATTCAATATAAATTATTAACATTCACTTTATATATTCAAATAACTAAAATAGTCTAAATACATATTAAAAATTACTAAAAACCCATTTAATTACCAATTTAGTAAAATAATATATAATTTGAAAACAATTTTCAAAAATTAGTATTAATTAGTTAAAATAGTAAATAATTTGTAAAAATCATTTTAATACCTTAGATAATTATAAAACCAACTAAAACATATTATTTAGCTATAATTTTAACAAATTACATATTTAACCTTATAATTCAAAATATACATATTAATACTAATATTACTCAAAAACTCTATAAAAATTATATAAATGCATAAAATTATTTTCTCAACATATAATATACTAATATTAACTAAAACACATATTTAACCAATAAGTTCAACAAAAACTCAACTTTAACCTAATTTTCTAATATTGACATAATATAAAAATATTTATAAAAATTACATAAAAATCACAAAAATTATTATCTCAACACTAAAATTAATAAAAATTTATAATAACACCAAATATACCAAATTTATAATTTAATAAATTAATTTATGAAAATTCAATAAATAATAATAAAATATTCAAAAAATCACAAAAATTAAAATAAATTCCAAAAATTCAAAAAAAAAAAAATTTCCATGAAGATTAAGCTACTAGAAACAACTTTTGTGAAGGGAGTTTGCAAGATTCATCAAGATCAAACTTTAAAAAAATCAGAAAACCCTAAAAGCCAAAAACTAAAATTCAACAAAACTCACAAAATGGATGATTAAAGCTCAAACCAAGCTTGGATTTGTGCTCATCAGAGTTTAAGGGTTTGAACGACACTGAAAACGTAAGGAATGGTGGCCGAAAGAGGGAGTTGGCCGGAAAAGATGGAGGTTCGGCCTCTCTCGGGTTTCATGAGCTACCGGCGCTGGAGAAGAAGAGGAAAGGTGGCAGAGCTATTGGCTGAAGGCGGTGGAGCTGGCTGGACGTCGGGGAGGCACACGGATGGGAAGAAAACTAGACGATGGCGTGGGGAAGGAGAAGGTAGCACAATGTTTTTCACGTTTGGTAAGTTTCTGTGTTTGTTTTGTATGTTTGTAAGTATATATGCATATGTATTATTAAACTTTATAATATAATATAATATAATAATAATAATTTATGTTAAAAAAATTCTCCACCACAAATAAAAACACACACACATATATATACACTCACATATACATTGAAACACACACTCATATATTAATAAACATAAACCCTAATTATAATATGTAAATATAATATATAAAATAACATTTACATAAACAATAAACAATAATAATACCAATAATGTAATTTAATAAAAATAATAGTGCACATAAATTAATGTTATTAAAATAATGCTATCCAAAAATAATAAATATAAACCATGCAAATTAAACGTCCAAAATAATATATTTATGTAGAAAATCCAATTAAACATAAAATAATAGTAATTAATCACAAAATAGTAAAATAATTAAATTTGACTTTTAAAATTTATTAACACTGCATATCTCGTTATAAAAAATAATAATTTAAAAATTAGGGTTATAACAAGTAATTATCCCATAATGTTAACAAAACTAATTAAATTTATGTAAATATAAAATTTTTTATTCATATATGATATATTAATTAAAATTATCTATTTTAAATTATTAAAATAATACTTGATTAATTTTATTCGTCATCGTTATTTAAACTAATAATTTAAGAAAGAAATATTTTAATTTTTAATTTTTTGATATTATTTTTACCCAGTAAATACATTTATTATGAAAATTTAATAATATAAAAAATTATAAATTATAAATAAAAAATAAAATTATTTATTTAAAATATAAAACAATTTCAAGTTTTAGGACTAAAATGTTAAAAAAAAAAACTTTAATTTGAATGATTGACTAACAAAAATTGGTTTGACTAACGGATATGACTAACATAATTTTTTTTAAAACTTATAGAACTTTATTATTAATAATTAAGTATTCAAGATTTAATTGTAAAAATTATATAAATTTTAAAACTACAAATGTTATTATCCCTTTTAGTTTTATTTCATTCTATAAATTTTACTGCCAACTTACATATTTTCAATTGTCTTGAAAAACTAAAGGGTTTTCATCTCTTTATCTTGAAAATTTTAAAAGTTTTGAACCATTAATTATTATGATTAATTTTTATTTTTCTCATATGTAATATATTATTTTTTTTGACCTTTTGTATGCTTTCTCATATAATTATAAATATTCTTATATTTAAAGATATCATAAAATAAAGTTAATTCAAAGTGATCATTCATCTCTTCACCTATAAAGAATAGACATGAGAAAATTACAATTTTAATAGATTGATCAATTTTATTTTATGTTTATTTTGTACATTTTATTTCATTAGTTTTACATTCTTATAAAGTTATTTTAAAGAGTTGACACGATAATTAGATCTCACCTAATGAATTAGCGTGTGCAGTCAACTGATCAATGATACTTAACTTACAAGTTTTATAAATTATTCAAAATTTCAATTAAATCCTAAATTTTTTTATTTTTATTATAATAAATCAAAACCAAAAAGAATTTTTAAAATATTTTAAATTATGTAAACATTTATGATTTGTTTTGATTGATTTATCACTAATATTTAAAAGTAAATGAGGATGAGGAAGAAGCCAAGGACAAAGTCGAGGATGAGGTGGCGGGGGATAAAATGCATGTACCCAAAGGCCGTATATTCTAGGAAATCCAAATCAATTTGGTGATCCAAATGATGACCACCATTCCAATATGGGGGACAACTATTGGAGAAATTTTAAATACTAGTACTAACGGAAGAATTTACGGTATACTAACTATACTTGTACTTACTATCATCCTCCATTTTTTTGGTTGCTACCTTATTGACCAACTAAAACAAGTCTTGTTATGATCCATATTTATTTTATTAAATAAAAAGAGAATTATTGAGTTTTAAATATTATTTTATTTAATTAGTGCTAAATAAGTTTTTTTTAATAAAATTTATTATTAAAAGTATTTTAGTAGAATTATTAACTTAATGTATATTGTATATATATATTTATTTAAGTATATATATATATATATATATATATATATATATATATATATATAACAAAAGTAAAAGTAAAAAAAAAACTATGGGTACTGCCACTCTTTTTTTTTTCTTTCCTTTTCTTCTTTTTTCTCTTCCTCTCCCTGATGCCACCATCATTACTGCGTCGGTCAGCTGCCACACCACTACCTCCAACCAATGACGCTGCCAGCACCTCTTGCCACCGGCAACATCCCCTTCTTTTTCTTCCTTTTATTTTTCTTTGTTGCTAGATTGAAGAGAGGCTTGCCGATGACATTTTCGACAACCCTTGGACGTGCCGGTAGTCTTGATCAAATCTTGACACCTTGGATGTTCGGAAAATTCCGGAAAACACCTCAATTTTGGGTAATTACTTTTGAGTTATTTTTTGTTACTTGGTTAAATTGAGTTTGAATTCGTTTTTATTAGGTTTAATGGTTAGTATATTATTGAAATTGAGGTTGAGATCTTTCTTCTGATGTATTTTGCATGATTTTTCAAAATTTTCGAGTATCGGGAACTGTTCACATTACTATTCCAGACAGTCTCAGGCTGGAAATTTTGTATATTTTTAATAAATTTTATATATTATGTAAATTAAACTTTGTGAAGAAAGTTTTGTGAAATTATGTATAGAATTTGAGATATGAATTTTTAAAGATTATGTTTAAAAGTGTATTTTTGAGAAATTAGTAGAAATTGGTAAAATTATTTGATTTTAATTAAAATTGTTGTTAATTATTCTGTTTAGATTGATTTTTGATAAATAAAAATATGGAAATAATTTTTATAATTATTTTTCCAATTATTATTTATTTAGTAGTTATTTTGGGAAATTAAATGAATAATAAAGTTATTTATTATTTTTGAACCTAAATGAGTCTTTTATTATTTTTGTGATATTAATAAGTGATTTGATAATTATTTACAATTTATGTTAATTTAATTGTAAAAAGGAAAGTTTATGCCATTAATGGATTTTATTAGCAAAATATTATTTATAACAATAATTTTATTATTTATTTGGAAAATGAATTACCTTTATATTTTTATTACATAAATAAATTAAATTGTGTTAGTAAATAAATTTTATGATATATTGAAGATTTAAGAAAAAATTATATTATTTTATTGTATATTTTATGATGTTGGTTCTCGGTAGGGCGTGAAATGTAGTTTGGGGGACAAACCCAATATGTTGAGCCTTGGAAGTGGTTAAAGTGTGTTTTTGTACAAGAACAACTTTACTTTTAGCAGAGGGATGCCCATTTTACAAAGGAGACTCTACCAAAATTTTGATAGATTTTTCGTAAAATGTGACATCGGTCTATGTTAAATAATGAGTTTTGTTAAGTCGTGCCTTAGATTGAGTCTTTCCTTAGAAATCTAGAATTGTTTAAGATTAGGATTTTAATTTTAATAATTCTTTTATTATTATTTTTCCTATAGATACATCAAAACTGAGGCCTATAGGACATGACCATTCGAGTCAGTACAGAGGAGCACACTCTACTTGTGAGTTATTATTATATGTATGTATTGCATGTATGAAATATTATTAGCATCCATATTTTTAATACATATGAATTTTATTATGCTATGTTGCATTAAATGTTAATTATTATTGTTATTCTATATATGTTTGCATATATATAAAGGTGAATATTTATTTGTGTAATTTGGATGCTGCTCATATTTAATATATGATTTTCATTATTTTATTTATGAAATGTTATTTAGGAGGATAGTTGTAGAATGTACTACCTAGTGGGTTACACTACGACTATTGCGCAACAGTACGCTAGATGCTAGGCTATAAAATTTTTATTGATATGAGACTATATTATTTGAGATATGAAAAAATTGATTATTGAGATTTGTGGTTAGAGAGTGGTGTGACTGCGGAAGCTTGATTGACCTAGTGTCTTAGGGCAAGTCATGACAGTAGTGAGATTACAAAATCTCAGTTGATTTTATGTCTCGTGGCTAGTCCACTGTCAAATTGGAAAAGAGGAATATTCTTGGATTTAAGTGAGCTTGTTGGCTAGTGAGGTTCAGTGATTCAGGTTGTGGAAATCTTAGGGTTCTGCTCTAATCCTCCACTTAACTTTCATTGGTGTGTTGATATGAAAATTATTTTTAATCATTTACTTAAAATGCATGTATAAATTACGTAAATATAAATATATAAATACTATATTGACACTTGATTGCTTGTATGCTTAGGTTGTATGTATATATATAATAATAATTTACTTAGTGAGGTCTAAGCCCCCTCAATTATTTTTTTAGGACTTATCTCATTAGACCTCTCATAATAGTTCTCTTCACCGGACTCTTTCTTCTTTAGTTGATTTATGTAAATTTTGAACTACCTTTTCCTTATATTTTATTAGACGTTGTAGTAGTAGTTTGTACTTGTAGTAGGATGTATTTGTTATAGTTTTTGTTGATGATGTTAATTGTAGTTGTGTACTTATCTATTATAAAAATATTTTTTTGAGATATTATTTATGGAATTCTTTATATCATGAAAAATTTTAATTATGAGTTAAATTTGTGTTGATATTTAGTGTGAAGTTATAGTTTAGGCTTTCTACGGGTTTCAGATTCATGTGAATTCCTGTTCCTTAGTGCCAATCATGACTCTTGATTTTGGGTTGTGACAAAGTTGGTATTAGAGCCTAGGTTTAGTGTGGTTGGAACTAGGTTGCTAAAGTTTAAGTTTTCTTTTAAACTACTGTCGTAATTAGGCTCGATTATGTCTTTGAAAGTCTTCCTTGCTTTAGAATTTTGCGTAACCATTGGGATGTCTATTTTGTCTAAATTGTGTTTATTTATGTTCTTTTTAGAATAAGGAGGAGAGTACGAGTCTCTTTATCGGTCAATGAGGCCAAGGATGATGAGTCCTATAAGGATGAGATTCTACCTCTTGAGTAACCGCCTAGGCATAGAGGTAGAGGTAAAGATAGACCCAGAGGAGGGGTAGGTCATTGTAGACAGTGAGAGTTATAGGATGGTAGTGGTCAAAGTTTAGGCTATAGTAGCATAGGATCTATAGCTAGTGCTTGTCAGATGTATTGGAGAGTCCATTAGGGATCATGTTCTATGGCTCCAAAAATGTGCTACAAATATGGACAAATTGGGCATTTTTTTAGATCATGCCCTTATTCCAGTTTTCAACAGTAGTTCCTCCAGTCATCTTTAGTTAGTGTAGCTCCAACTTAGTTTCAGCCACCGCCATTTCAGTACCAAAGCACCTCTCAATTTGTAGCCCAATAGGGGCGAGGTAGAGGCAGTGCTAGAGGATATGAGCAAGCTTCTACTAGCTAGCAAAGAGGCAAAGGATAAGCTAGAGTTTTTACTTTCATATAACAGGATGCTTAGGCATCCAATGTAGATGTAGCAGGTACACTTTTGCTATCTATTCCTTTATATCCCCTATTTTTATTTTAAAATTAGGTTGGCAATCTGCGAGGATGGCAATTCCTTTATTAGTTGCCATGCCTCTAAGTGATTCATTGGACACTAACATCATTCTTCGTGGGTGTCCTATGTTGGTTGAAGGCAAAGAGCTACCTGTAAGCTTAGTGTTGTTGGATATGATGGACTTCAATGTAATCCTTGGAATGGAATGGTTGTCTCAGCATCATGCTATTATGGATTATCGTAGTAATGAGGTGATTTTCAGAATTCCAGGTGTAGAGGAATTTAAGTTTGTGGGTGATAAGAGTTTAGTACCTTAGAATCTTATTTCTTCTATTACGGTAAGAAAGATGTTGAGAAAAGGGTGTTAGGGATACTTGGCATTGGTTAGGGATACTACAGCAGAACTAATATCCACCTTAGATGTTCCAGTACTATATGAGTTTCAAAATGTCTTCCCTGATGAATTGCTAGGTTCACCACCTCACAGGGAGATTGAATTCTATATTAATGTGGTTGTAGGCACAACTCCTATCTCTATGCCACCTTATAGGATGGCTCCTATGGAGTTTAAAGAGTTAAAGGAGCATTTGTAAGATTTACTGGACAAGGTGTCATAAGACCTAGTACTTCTCTTAGTGGTGCACCAGTCCCGTTTGTGAAGAAGAATGATGGTACTTTAAGATTATGCATTAATTTTAGAGAATTGAATAAGGTGACTGTTAAGAATAAGTATCCTCTTCTGAGGATAGATGATTTGTTCGATTTTCAAGGTGCATAGTTCTTTTCTAAGATTGACTTGAGGTCAGGCTATCATCAATTATGGATCAATAAAGTCGATGTTCCTAAAATGGCATTTCGTAATAGATATGGTCACTATAAGTTTATGGTGATGTCCTTTATGTTAGTGGTATGCACTAGGTCAATCATTTGATTGTGTATTGACTTTCTTATTTTATTAATAAAGAGGTATTTCATTATCATTTGATTTTATGATAATTATATGAATGGTTAATTCTTACTAAGGCCATCAAGTATGTGACTTGATAGTAAAACCCTTAGATTAAAATAAGAGTTCTATTCTAATTATCCCTAGCCATTTATTCATTATATAAATATTAAAGTATTAAGGCTAGTATGATGTTGACTGATGGTTATATTTTACTAATCATGAATATGAGATATTAAGTCAACTCATAGGTACATGATGAGAGATTATGTATTGGATTGACCTACTATGAGAATACTACATAGATTATTGTCATAAGTATTTCTCATCACAGTAATTTTATTTTGGTCCTTTGACCTTGAAATCATCATGGATTTCTACATAGCTATTTTATGTTTTGACACATTCTAACATTGTCTTTAACCGGATGATTAAATTGGAATGTTGTTGGATATGAAATTAGTTATGTGAGGAATGTGAGTGATTCAGAAGGAATTTATCCCTCATCAATATGAGAAAGATATCTATGGACCCCTTGATGAGATAGACTGAAGAAAATTGGATGGCCATGCTAAAATGAATTGATAAAGAGTTATCATTTTCAATTCATTGTAATTAGGTTATGTCGGATTATTGACTTCACATGACTTGGGTAGTCATAATGTCTTGCTAGAGGCTACTTATGACTTGTAGGCCTAATTAGAGATTTAGGCCCACTATCAATGTTATATGAACCTACAGGGTCACACACTTAGAACAAGCCCAAAACGAATATGGGTTTAATAAGCCCAAAATAAACTCTATGAAAATAAATAATTAAAGTGTTTTATTTATTTATTTAAGATAAATGTTATTTTAAATAAATAAATAAGATATTATTTCTGATTTATTTTTAAACAAAATCAGAATATAATAAATAGAAATTTCCAAAAGGTCATTGGTAGGTGAAACCCTAATTTGGAGTCTATAAATATGTTATATTCTCTAGGGTTTCACACACTTATTTTTCTGCCTCAAAATTTGTTTTCTTTCTTCTTAGAAAACAAAGACAGAGTTTTTCTTTTATTCTTGATTTGTGAGACAATCAAGGAGGCTGCTAGCACACACGTTTTATGAAGGGCTGTTCGTATGGATACCTATAGAGGACGCATCCATTTGGAGACGTCTTGATCCAAACAGCCAAGCTAAAAAGGCTCGAGGTAAGGTGTCACCAGTGTGAACCTCCTCTCATCCTTTTAGAAAATCTTGCCTCTTCTACGTTTTGGTGAGATTCTTGAAATCCTAGATTTAATCAAGTAGTTGAATTACATGGATCCAGGCTTGGGTACGTGATAAAATTTTAATTTTTTCGCTGTGTTTGTATCATGAAACCCAACACTTTAGAATAACCAATGCACCAATAGTCTTTATGGATATGATGAATAGGGTGTTCAAACCATTCTTAGATAAGTTCATAATTATTTTCATTGAAGATATACTAGTGTATTCGAAGAGTATGGAAGAGCATGTACATCACTTGAGAATAGTCTTGCAGACATTAAGAGAATAAAAGCTTTATGCTAAGTTCACAAAGTGTGATTTTTGGCTAAAAAGTGTAGCATTCCTTAGGCATACAGTGTCTATGGATGGCATACAAGTTGATCCACAGAAGATTAAAGTAGTGTCTGAGTGGCCTAAGCTGACAATAGTCATAGAGATTTAGAGTTTCTTAGGTTTAACAGGGTATTATAAGAGGTTTATTTAGGATTTTTCAAGAATTATAGCACCTATGACCCACCTAACTCAGAAGAATATGAAGTTTGTATGGTCATAAGCATGTAAGAATAACTTCTAATTGCTAATGGAAAAGTTGACTACTATAGCTCTAGTGTTAACTTTGCCTAATAGAGTAGACAAGTTCACTATGTATTGTGATGCTTCCAGAGTTGGTCTAGGTTATGTGTTGATGTAGAATGGCAGGGTAGTAGCAAATGCTTCTAGATAATTAAAGAAGCACAAGCAAAACTATCTTATTCATGACCTAGAAATGGCCGTAATTATCTTTGTTCTCAACATTTATAGGCATTTTTTGTATAGATTGACATGTGAAATTCATACTGATCATAAGAGTTTGAAGTATATCTTTCAGTAGAGAGATTTGAACTCAAACAAAGAAGATGGCTAGAGCTTCTAAAGGATTATAATTATGATATTTTATATCACCAAGGCAAGGCTAATGTGGTAGCAGATGCCTTGAGTAGAAAGTCCTCAGGTAGTCTTTCTCACATTAGTATGGAAAGGAGATTGTTGATTTAAGAGATGCATAAATTGGTGGATTAAAGGTTAATGATAAAGATAACTAGGTCAGAAGGATTGTTAGCTTAATTTAGAGTTAGATAAGTATTGAGAGATAGGATTAAAGTAGCTCAGAGCTGAGAACCTGATTTGGTTGAACTTATGGAGAAATTTCATGAAGGTAAGTTCACTAATTTTAATCTCGCTGATGAAGGTGTGCTATGGATCATTCGGAGATTGTGTGTTCCTGATGTGGATAATTTGAGAGAAGAGATCTTAAAAAAAGCTCATTATACAGCTTATAGTGTACATCCTGGTTCTACTAAAATGTACCACAATATTAAGGATCTTTACTTGTAGGATGGAATGAAGAAAGATGTAGTTGAATTAGTCTTTGAGTGTTTAACTTATTAGCAAGTGGAAGTAGAGCATCAAAAACCTTCTAGAAAACTTCACCCTCTTTTGATTCTTGAGTGGAAATGGGAGAGAGTCACTATGGATTTTATGCCAGGGTTACCTCATTCAAAGGATGGATATAATTCTATATAGGTGATAATGGATAGGTTAACCAAGTTAGCTCACTTTCTTCCAATTAAAGCTACTTTTTCAGTGGCCAAGTTGGCTAGGCTGTACATAAAAAAATTATGTGTCTTTATGGGGTGCCAATTTCCATTATTTTTTATAGAGGTTTAATGTTTACCTCTTGATTTTGGTAAAAGTTGCAAGAAGCAATGGGTACTATACTTAATTTCAGTACTGCTTTTCATCTTCAGATGAATGGTCAGTCTGAGGGAATAATTTAAACACTTAAAGATATGTTGAGGATGTGTGTAATGGATCTAGGGGGCAATTAGGATGATCATCTGCCATTGGTAGATTTTGCTTCTGATAACAACTACCATAGCAATATTGAGATGGCACTGTATGAAACTCCGTATGGAAGGAAGTATAGACCCCCTTTATATTGGAATGAAGTTGGAGAAAGAGTGCTAATTGGACCAAAAATTATTGAGGATGTATCCAAGAAGGTTGCTTTGATGAAGATGAGATTAGAAAGAATAGCTAGGAGGCAGAAGAGTTATGCAGACCCGAAGCGCAAGGATGTGGAATTTCAAGTTGGGAACTATGTATTCTTGAAGGTGTCACTAATGAAGGGTATTATGACATTTGGCAAGAAAGGAAAATTGGCACTGAGATATATAGGGCCTTTTGAGATATTAGAGAGAGTTGGCATGGTTGCATATCGGTTGGCTTTACCTCTGAGTTTTTTACAGGCTCATCCATTGTTTCATGTGTCGATGCTCATGAATCATGAAGTATATTTCGGATCCTTCACATATTTTGCAGCCCTAAAGTGCAGAAGTGAATGAAGATCTTATGTATGAGGAAGAACCAGTTGTGATTATTGACTATCAAGTTTGACAACTACCCTCTAAGCAGATTTCGATGGTTAAAGTCTTGTGGAAGAGCAACAATGTCGAAGAGCACATGTGGGAGATTGAGGCAGAGATGCAGGTGGCATATCCTTATCTATTTCCTTGATAAACTTTGAATTCCTTTTCATTTGTTAAAATTCAAGGATAAGTTTTTGTAAGGGGGAAGATTATTATGACCCATATTTTTTTTATTAAATTAAAAGTAGAATTATTGAGTTTTAAATATTATTTTATTTAATTAGAGTTAAATGAGTATTTTTTTAATAAAATTTATTATTAAGAGTATTTTAGCAAAATTATTATTTTGGTGTATATTGTATATGTGAATTTATTTAAGTGTATGTGTGTGTATATATATATATATTAATAACAAAAGTAAAAGTAAAAGTAAAAAAAATGTGGCTATTGCCACTTCTTCTTCTTCTTCTTCTTCTTCTTCTTCTTTTTATTTTTTTTTCTTTTTTTTTTTCTTTCTCTTCCTCTCCCCAACACCACCACCAACCACTGCCACCATCATTGTGCCAGTCAGCTGCCATGTTGCCACCTCTACCCTATGATGTCAACAACACCTTTAGCCATCAACGACATTTCCTTATTCTTACTCTTGTTTTTCTTTGTTGCCAGATTGAAGAGAGGCTTGTCGGTAATGTTTCCTGTAACTCTTGGGCTTCATTTTCCCTCACTCAATTTATCTGAACAACTTTAGGAAGCACTTCAAATTTGGGTAATTATTTTTGGTTAATTGGTTAAATTGAGTTTGAATTCGATTTTATTATGTTTAATGGTTAGTATATTATTGAAATTGAGGTTAAGATCTTTCTTTTAATGTATTCTGCATAATTTTTCAAATTTTTTGGGCGTTGGGTACGGTTCACGTTACTGTTCCGGACAGTCCTAGTGGTGGAAAATTTTTCTATTTTTAATAAATTCTCTATATTATGTAGATTAAACTTTGTAAAAAAAGTTTTGTGAAATTATGTATGAAATTTGAGATATGAATTTTTAAAAATTATGTTTAAAAGTGTATTTTTGAGAAATTAGTAGAAATTGGTAAAATTATTTAATTTGAATTAAAATTGTTGTTAATTATTCTATTTAGACTTATTTTTGATAAATAAAAGTATGTAAATAATTTTTATAATTTTTAATTATTTAGTAGTTGTTTTAGGAAATTAAATGAATAATAAATTTATTTATTATTTTTGAACCTAAATGAGTCTTTTATTATTTTTGTGATATTAGCAAGTGATTTTAATAATTATGTACAATTTATGTTAATTTAATTGTAAAATGAAAATTTTATACCATTAATGGATGTTATTAGCAAAATAGTATTTATAACAAGAATTTTATTATTTATTCTGAAAATGAATTAATTTTATATTTTTATTAAATAAGTAAATTAAATTGTGTTAGTGAATTGAATTTTATGATATATTGAAGATTTGAGAAAAAATTGTATTATTTTATTGTATATTTTGTGATGTTAGTTCTCGGTTGAGCGTGAAATGTAGTTTGGAAGCCCAACACGAGATGTTGAGCCTTAAAATGTTTTGAAGTGTATTTTTGTATAAGAACGGCTCTACTTTTAGTAGAGGGATGTTCGTTTTACAAAGGAGACTGTCAAATTTTTAGTATATTTCTCGTAAAATGTGACATCTGTCTATGTTAAATATTGAGTTTTGTTAAGTCGTGTTTTAGATCCAGTCTTGCCTTAGAAATCTATAATTGTTTTAAGTTTAGGATTTTAATCCTAGTTATTGTTTTATTTTTATTTTTCCTATACCTATGCCAAGATCAAGACATACAGGATAGGGCCATTCGAGTCAGTACAGAGGAGTGCACTCCACCTATGAGTTATTATTATGTGTATGCATTGCATGTAGAAAATATTATTGGCATGCATATTTTTAATAAATATGAGTTTTATTATACTATGTTATATTAAATGTTAATTGTTATTGTTATTATATATATGTTTGCATATATATAAAGGTGAATATTTATTTGTGTAATTTGGATGCTGCTCATATTTAATATATTATTTTCATTATTTTATTTATGAAATGTTATTTTGGAGGATAACTGTAGAACATGCTATCTAGTGGGCTATACTAGAACTGTTGTGCAACAGTATGCTAGATGCTAAGCTATAAAATTTTTATTGATATGAGACTATGATTTGAGATATGGAAAAATTGATTATTGAGATTTATGGTTAGAGAGTGATGCGACTACAGAAGCTCAGTTGACATAGTTTCTCGGAGCCAATCATACCAGCAGTGAGATTGTGGAAGTTTGGCTGACTTAGTGTCTCAGGGCCAATCCACTATCAAAATGGAAAAGAGAAATATTCTTGGATTTAAGTGAACCTGTTAGCTAGTGTGATTTAGTGATTAAGGTTGTAGAAATCTTAGGGTTATGCTCCGATCCTCCACTTAACTTCCATTGGTGTGCTGATATGAAAATTATTTTGAATCATTTGCTTGAAATGCGTGTATAAATTACATAAATATAAATATAAATATGTAAATACTATATTGACGCTTGATTGTTTGTATGCTTAGGTTGCATGTATATATATAATAATAATTCACTCAGTAAGGTCTAACCCTTCTCAATTGTTTTTTCAAGACTTATTTTATCAGACCTCTTATAATAGTTCTCTTCGTTAGACTCTTTCTTCTCTGGTTGATTTATGTGAATTTTAAACTACCTTTTCCTTGTATTTTATTAGACGTTGTAGTAGTATTATGTATTTGTTATGGTTTTTGTTGATGATGTTAATAGTGGTTGTGTACCTGCATGTTGAAAAAATATTTTATTGAGATATTAGTTATGGAATTCTTTATATCATGAAAAATTTTAATTTTGAGGTAAATTTGTGTTGATGTTTAGTGTGAAGTTGTAGTTTAGGCTTGCTACAGGTTTCAGATTCATGCAAATTCTTGTTCTCTAGCGCTGCTCATGACTCTTAGTTTTGGGTCATGACAAGTCTACTCCTTAAACCCTTTGACCTTATCAAAATTGGATGCTCAATAACTTGTAACAACTCTTCAAACTTATCTCATTCTCAAGTAAATTTTAGGAGAAATTAAGTAGAAATCTACTATGTTGCAAAATATATTTAAAAACTTATTAAAAAGTTAGTAAGTTTTTATATATTTACTTCACGATCAAGAAAAATTATCTATAGTGATTTTGATATTCATAATCTAGTTGTGGTTAGTGGTGAAATAAAATTCTAGCATTTGACATTTGATGGTGTGTCGAAGATTAATAAAAGAAACAATTTTCGTTGCATAGCTAAGGTGTTGAGAGCAATTTTTGGAAACAACAAACACCTTCTTCATGATATAAAGGATTTCATTAAGCTACTTAATATTACAACTTTAAGGTAATAACGTGCATTTTATGTTATTGTTTTATATTACTGTATATTACATTATTCTAATTTTTTTAATTTCTTATTTTTTAATTAGATGGAAACTTTCATTATGATCCATGTTGCAATCATGTCACATAAAATGAAAGTTGCATTTATAAATAAAAAAAGGTCTAGAGGACATGATTATAGAAATAAGAAACACTACCATACAATAATTACTTATCTTGGACCTCTTATATTTTTAGAAGAAGTTTCAATGATCCCTTAAATCTGTCAGTTCAATAAGTCAAACTTGATCCACAGTTAAATGCTCACAATAAAGGTGTTTAAGGAGATAGATAAAGAGCTTAAGTTTTTCACGGACGTGATTTGATTTTTGAGCAAAATAGCCAAATTATTAGATGTTGGAGGAGTATTTTTGAACATCTACTAGAATAAGGATGCAAGGTATATAAATTTCTTAAAATTTCACAAATACATTATTTGTTGTTTTTTAAACAAATATTTACTTTGAATTTATATAATTTCACAAATAAATTATTTGTTGTTTTTAAAACAGATTATTTACTTTTATTGAGGCATATTATGGAACAAGCTTGCATGATTTAGAAGTTTAAATCATGGTAATGCATGTTGTTATGGTTCAAACTCGAAGGTACGTGATCGACACTAGGGAATGGGAAATGCAAAAATGCAACCAAAACTTGTAGTAAGCCTTAAAATTTTTTTGCAAATAAATAACAATCAATCAACTAATAAACCATAATAAAACTATCAATATCACATACATAAGACAATATTTCCAATTACATCATAAATCCATAATACTAATAATACCAGTTCATACCCAACTACTGCGGTATCTAGAGTTCAAATACAAAATACTAAAATCAAATAAGCATACGTAAGGCAGCCAGTAAAGAAGAAATCTGGTGCAGATGATGACTAGTTCTAGACTGACTGTGTGGTCCTAAAAAAAATAAGTTAAGGGGAATTAAACTTCACTGAGTGAATCAATTTTATAAAATGCATGCAAGTTTTAAAAACATTTATGAAAATCCTTTTTAAGATAAAATAAAATAAAAATAAAAATAAAAATAAATATTAAAACCATTTACTTTTCTAAAATATTCTTTATATATATAAAATACTTTTCAAAATTCACAATTTACTTTAATATAAAAGTTTTAGTATGAAATCATATAAATATCTATTTAGGTGGATAACTTGGTAGAACACCTAAACCATCAAATTCTAATGGCCTTTTGGCTCCCTTTCATCCAAGTGATTGTCTGTCACAACCTAAAACAGGGGCTATGACTGGCATTAGGGAATTCTTTTGAATCCGGAACCCGTAGCAAGCCTAAAATAAAATAAAACATGCAATAGTAATAATAACAACACTTAATGCAGTGGAATAAGATCATAAATATCAAAATAATATTTCCACCAAATGAAATTAAATCAAATCCTCATCTCATATATAAATACACTCTTTTAATACAAATCCAATTCAAATTCTTAAAATACATAACTCATACAAATATAATACAATAACTTTTAACAATTTTACGACTACTGCATTGTCTAGATCATAAAAATAAAACTCAAGTGAGCAGTTTACATAGTAAAGCCGGGGCAGAAGAAATCTGGTGTACAGGCCTGCTACTGAGGTCTGATGAAGATGACTCTCCTAAAAAATGGTCAACGGAGGGGAGTCAGACCTCACTGAGTGAATTTACTATAGTATATATACATGCATAACTAAATGCCAATGCACACAATTAAAAGTATATATAATATGTATGTATACAAACAAATACACACAGATGCAATAAAATCATTTTATATATTTTTATTGAAAATCACTGTTTTTGAAGGATGAAATAGAACCCTATAAAATCGCAACCTCAAACAATGTTAGACAACAATCTAGCCATACAGGCTCACTTTTTCCAATATATATTCACTTGTTCCATTTGGACAGTAGACTAGCCCCGAGACACTAAGTCAACTGAGCTCCAGTAGTCTGACTATCAGTGTGATTGGCCCCGAGACACTTGGTCAACCGAGCTCTTAGTAATCACACTCCCAAATCATATCACACATCAGATAAATCAAATCCAATCAATATCCTCAAACAGGTTAGTAATATAGCCTAAATGCTATAAACGTACCAGTACGTACTCGCGTCCTAGTGCTAGCCCACTAGGTAGCACGTTCTATTGATATCCTTCATTATTAAATATGAAACATACGTTCACAAATAAATGATGCATGTATTTAAATGAAATAGCAACATAAACCATATATATATACTAGAAATATACCAAAAGTAAATCAGGTATCTTTTGAGTATATACACATTAAATAAATCCAATTAATTGCAAAATAAACTAGAAATATATTCAAAAACATTTAAACATAATTTATTAATAAAACATGCATATAGTTTAACATATATCAAAAATAAACCAAACTAAACTAAAATAAACTCAAGTACTAATTAAATTATTATGCATTTTTAGTCAAAATAAAACATAGATTTCTAAAATCATGCACCCTAGAACATATATATATAAAATAGTAACTCACAATTATTGCGCTCCTCGAGATGGGTCCGATGGGCCTGGTCCACTATGCCTTGATCTCGGTGCAACTAAACAAACAAATAACGACAGGAATTAGAATAAATCTAACAAAAGTTCTAAAGACTCGATCTAGAATACTAGACACAGAATTAAATCAGAATTCGACCGGACATCACGTTTTACGAGAATTCTACCAAAAATTCAACAGAACCTCCCCTATAAAATGGACATCTCTCTACTCAAAGAGTAGAGCCAGTCCTGCAAAGAAACACACTTTGAAAATAACACAGAACACAACCATAATCCCTCGGTCGGACTCCAAACTACGAATCACCGATCGAGGTCCACAATTCATAGAATATTTATAAAAATGCCAAAAATGCCCTTATATACTAAAAATACATTTTATAAGTAGAAATTACGTAATTAACCCTAAAACACAGTAAAAATCGATAAAAACTCATTTTATTAGAAAAATCGTATAATATATATATAATTTGAAAATAATTTACGAAAAATAGTTTTAATTAGTTAAAAATACCAAATAATTTGTAGAAATCATTTTTATACCTTAAAAAACTATTAAAACCAATTTAATTACATTTTTAACCAATTTTGGGCAAAATTACCAAAATACCCCTATATATAAAAATATAATAAAATTAATTCAAAAATTGACCAAAAATAATATAATTACTCAAAATTAATTTTCTCAACATATATTTCAATAATATCAATAAATATACTCAATTAACCAATTAATTTCAATTAAACACATAATTAACCCTATTGCATAATTTAATCTCAAAATTGCATAAACTAATTAAATTCAAAATAAATACATAAAAATTTACAAAAATTCCAAATAAATTTATATAATTCATTTCAACAGCTATATTTATCATAAAACACAATTTCATAATTTAATTAATTAATTTTTAAAAATTAGAAAATAATAATAAAATATTCAAAAATACCCAAAAATCAAAATAATTTCCAAAAATTCTACAAAAATTCACACATGAAGATTAAGCTAAGGGGGACAACATTTTTGAATAAATTTTTCATGAATCAATCAAATTGAAGCTTAAAAAAATTAAGAACCCTAATAGGCCGAAATTGTAAAATTGAAACCTAGACAAATCTATACCATTTTAAGTGAAACAAAGCTTGGAATCACACTCACTTGAGCTCAAGGAGAAGATAGAGACTGGCGGTGTCAAAAACGGTGGCTGGAATCACATCGATCGACGGTGAGGATGAGTTTCGGGTTTTTCAGCCAAAATGAGCTCCCCGACGCCGGAATTGGCTGCTGCAGGTGGCGGGAGAGGTTGAGGAAGAAGGTGGCACACCCGGAGGCACACCGACTGCAAGAGAATGGCATGACAGACGGTGGTTGTGGTGGTTGGGTGATCGGGGAAGAAGGAGAGGGGGTTGGGGTAAAACGGTAATTTGGCAATAGTTTTTGATTTTAACAATATAATATGTATATATATTATCACACTATATATTATAATGATATAAATTCCCACACACATATAATTTAATATATTAAATAATTTATACACTAAAAAAATAATTAAATAATATTAATACTAAATAATAAATAATAAAAATTAGGGAAATTAATTAAACCCTAATTTAATTTAAATATATACACATATATACACTTTATTTTAGCACTTTAAAATATATATGAGTTCATGCAATTTCGTGAAATTATTTAAAATAATTAATATTAAATTATGTACATGTTAATTTCCCCGAAAATAAAATTATCGAGAAAATTTTACGTAAAGCACTTAAAATAATATAAAACAATTAAAATAAACTTTAAATAAATATCAACTCGCAAAATATCAAAGATATATATATATACAAAAATTATTAACACTGCATATTCCGATGCAGTATTAAAATATTTAAAAACACGGGATATTAAACTGTCGTCTTGAGAGCAAGCTCAATCGAGTTACAATTGCAATCCAATCACTTATTCCAATATTAATGTCCCGAGAGCAAGCTTAACCAAGTTACATCCCATTTTCGGCTTGAGAGCACTAGCTCCACCGAGCCCATTTCACATAACACTGCCCGAGAGCACAAGCTCCATTGGGCACACATAATCGACACATGATTATACCTATGCGCATGTGGTTCTAGTGACACCCACTAGGTAACATGTTCTACCATTTTTTTCCAAATCCATTTAAAATCATAATTAAATAAAATAATGAACTAAATAAATAAAATAAACAATAAATATGCAGAATAAAAATAAATTTCATTTAAGCATCTGTTCAATAATATTCATGATAATAAAAACATTAATCATACAATTAGAAAAATAAATAAATTCATATAATCATTTCATTATTATTTTAATCATGCAAAAATTTAATTAAAATCATCACAACACACATTCTAGAAAAACAACTCATAGGTCAAGTGTGCTGAGCAACACATCCCCTGCTACCCAAATGATATAGCTTTGGTCCCAGAATTTTCTAAAATAAATAATAATTTTTTAAATGTGCTTATATAATAAAATAAATAAATTCATAAAATTTCTCAAAAATTTAATAAATTCATGAGATGATGAGGTTGATTCGTTCTAAGGTACAATATTATAGAGACTCGGAATTTAATATATATCGATGTTATGTTTTACTAGAAATCTACCGAAAAGTCAGTAGAATCTCCCTTGTAAAACCTACATCTTTTTACTAAAAGTAGAGCCGTTCTTGCACAAAACAACACTTCTATAACTCTATAGCTCAACAACTCAGGTTGGACCCCCAAACTATACCTTGTGCCCAACTGAGTACCAATATCCAAAGCACTCGCAAAAATAATATAATATTATCAAATTTATTAATATATTACAAAATAAAATTTAGTTAAACCATAAAAATTAATTCATTTAAATAATTAACATATAAGGAAATCTATTTTTCAAGTAATTAATAAAATTAATATTAAAATTCTTATTTAATATTTCCCAAAAATCAATTATTAAAATAATGAAATTCATAAAGCTTCCTTTAAACCTCTTTAATTAAAATCACTATTAAATATACATATGCTATTTAAATAATCCAAATATATAATAAAATTATTAAATAACTTATTTTTAAGCTTTTAAATAATAATAATAAATATTTTCTGAAATTAACTAAAATTACCATTTATTCATAAAAACTAATTTCTGGACTTTAATGCTTAAAATCAGTATTAAACATGATAAATAACCTTAATTTCAATTAAAATTCAAGTAATTAATGAAATACCATAATTTCTCTAAAATACATATTACACATAATTTTTAAAAATTTATATCTTAAATTCCACAACTAATTTCATAAAACTTCCTTAACAAAGTTTAATCTATATAATTTATAGCATTTTTTAAAAATATTTTCATGCATTTATCTCGGAGTCGACATTGTTCATTCATTAGTGTTCAGATGGGACCCACCGGATCCTCACAAAAAACATAACACCTGGATGAACAAATTATATCAAAATGTTCAAAATAATTTGGGGAACACATTTCTAGCCTCAAATGCACCAAAAAGGGCACTGAACAAAGAGGTCGGAAAAATATAAGAGAAATTACTTAAAAATTCATAGAAAATTCAAATGACTGAGTTAGGACGCAAGACTAGTGGCTATGAACTCCTAGGAAGACTAGCAAGCCAGCAGTGATGGTTGGAGTTGAACAGCGATGACAGTGGCATTCCAGTGATCACAAAATGGATAGAATATTCAAGGGCAATTTTAGAAATATATGCACCATTTTTGCTCAAACAAATGCCACCAATGTGAAAGGGATGTTGAGAAGTAGCTACAGTTAAAATTTCATGTCGATTGGAAGTCATTTGAGGGTTGAATGGAGCAAAGGAAAAATATAGGTATCAAAGAGGTAATTTGCCACCTCAAATGTCTTCTTCTCGATGCTCACCCTCTCTTCCTACTACAACAGACCGTATTCTTCTTTTTAAAAAGAATATGGACACCACGTGTCCATCACACATGGTCCTTTTTTTTACTTTTATTTTTTACTCCAACTTAACTTTAAATATATAATATATACACACACATTTTAAAGTCCAATAATAATAATAATAACAACAACAACAATAATAATAATACTAAAATAGAATAACAATATTAATAGCAATAATAAAAAAAAATTATACTAACAATAAGATTTCAATAATAATTATAATAATAATAATGATACCCAAAAGTACAATAACAATATTAGTAATAATAAAATAAAATAAAATAATAATAATAATAATAACCAAAATTTTTTTTGAGTTATTATAGTTTTCCCCCCTTAAGAAAAATTCATCCTCGAATTTTACATCAATATTGAAACAAATAGGGGTATTGGTTCATCATTTCGACCTTCGTCTCTTAAGTGAAATCTTCCACTATATGGTTGCCCACAGTACCTTTACCATAGAAATTTCTTTAGTACGCAGTTAGCGTACTATTGATTCACAATCACCAATGGTACTTTTCATATACAAATCTTCACTAAGCGCCACTGTTCGTGGTTAAAGAACAAGTGAAGGGTCAAAGACATACTTCCTCAACATTAAGACATGGAATATTGGATGAATACGTGACAACTCTGGTGGCAACACTACTTTGTAAGCCACTTCACCCACTCTTGGTCAAATCTCAAAGGGTCCGATGTATCTTGGACCTAGCTTACCCTTTAGACCAAATCTCATTACTCCTTTCATCAGTGACACCTTTAGGAATACCGTGTCTCCCATAGAGAATGATACATCTTTTTTGTCTATTGAAAGCTGTCTTTAACCTTTGCTAGATGATTGGGATCTTCTCTATAGTTACATGTACTAATTCCAGCCTTATCATTTATCTTTCTCTAACTTCCCAACACAATGGTGATATACACTTTCTATCGTAAAACGCGTCATACAGGGCCATCTCAATATTTACATGATAACTATTGTTATATGCAAATTCAATCAATAGAAGGTGCAAATTCCATTGACCACCAAAATCCATCACACACATCCAAAGCATATCCTCTAAAGTCTGAATGCTCCCTGTACTGAAATCTAGTCTCGTACCTAAAGCCTTATGCAATTCTTGCCAAAAGACTAAAGTAAAAGTTGGTCCTCTATTTGACATTATACTTTCTAGCACCCCATAAAAATAAACAATTTGGTTGATATACAGTCTAGCTAGCCTATCTGTAGTGTAAGTCTTTTTAATTGGCAAGAAATGAGTTGACTTGGGCAACCTATCAACTATCATCCATATTACATCATATCCACTTGATATACGAGGCAAACCAGAAACAAAGTCCATTACAATCATGTCCCACTTCCACTCTGGTATGGGTAATTGTTGCAGTAATCTCGAAGGTCTTTGATGCTATAATTTCACCTGCTGACAAGTAAGACACTTAGATACAAATTCTGCAATATCCCTCTTCATCCCATTCCACTAATATGTATCTTTTAAATCATGATACATATTGGTAGAACCTGGGTGAACACTATAAATAGAAAAATGAGCTTCCTCTATGATCTCCTTTCTTAAATCATCTACAGCTGGCACACACAACCTAGTGCCCAAGCTTAAAATGCCCTCACTGTCGATTATAAAATCTTAAGAATGACTTTGTTGTACCTTTAACTTTATCTTTTGTAATTATGGGTCCCTTCTCTACACTGCTTTAACTCTATTTAAGTACATAAAATGTACTTTGAATTGAGCTAAAAGACATTTCTTGGCTACCTTCAATTGTAACCCCTAATTAATCAATTCGTTCAACTTCTTAATAATCAGTCTCCTTCTTGAGTTAATGTGAGCAAGACTTCCCGATAACTTCCTACTCAAAGTGTCAACTACCACTTTAGCCTTACCTGGATAGTAAAGAATAGAGCAATCATAATCTTTCAAGAGTTCCATCCATCTCCTCTACCTTAAATTCAAATCTCTTTGTTGAAAGATGTACTTTAAACTTTTATGATCAGTGTAGATCTCACAAGTCATATTGTACAAGTAATGCCTCTAAATCTTCAAGGCAAACACTACAGCTGCCATCTCCAAATCATGAGTAGGATAGTTCTGTTCGTGCTTCTTTAGCTGACGTGAAGCATAAGCAACTACCCTACCATTCTGCATCAAAACACACCCCAATCCTACTCGAGAAGCATCATATTATATAGTATACCCTTCATTTCCTGAAGGTAGAGTTAACATTAGAGCTGAAGTCAATCTATCTTTAAGCATATGAAAATGCTCCTCATCCTTGTATGTCCACATAAACTTAGCATTCTTCTAGGTTAACCTCGTTAAAGGTGCAGCTATCTTAGAGAAATCCTTTACAAATCTCCTATAATAGCTAGCTAAACCTAGAAAACTCCTTACTTCTATCACAGTTGTAGGTCTTGGCCACTTTGTAATAGCTTATATCTTCTTTAGATCCACTTGTATGTCATCTCTTGACAACACATGAATTAAGAATGCCACTTGATCAAACCAAAACTCACATTTAAAGAGCTTGGAATGCAATTGGTGTGCTTTCAAAGTCTGAAGCAACATTCTTAAATGCATAACATGCTCTTCTTCACTCTTGGAAGACACCAAAATATCATCAATAAAGATTATCATAAATCGATCAAAGATTGGCCTAAACATCTGATTCATCAAGTCCATAAAGGCTGTTGGGCCATTATGCAACCCAAAGGATATCATAAAAAATTCATAATGGCCATATCTCATCCGAAATGCAGTCTTGGGTATATCTCCACTTTTAATCCTTAACTGATGGTACCCTGATCTTAAATCAATCTTGGAAAAACACTAAGCTCCTTGAAGTTAGTCAAACAAATCATCAATCCTTGGAAGAGGATATTTGTTCTTAATGTTGAATTTGGTCAACTGTCTATAGTCGATATAAAGTCAAAGACTACTATCTTTCTTCTTCATAAATAACAATGGTGCACACTAAGGAGACATGCTGGGTCTATTGAAACCCTTATCAAGTAATACTTATAACTAATCTTTAAGCTCCTTAAACTCTACAAGCTCCATTATATAAAGTGGTATAGAGATAGGATCTATACTTTGGTATAACATATATATAGAATTTTATCTCTCTTCCTAGTGGCGAGCTTGGTAGCCTTTAGGAAAAACATTCAGAATTTGCACACAATTGGTACTTTCTTAACCACTCCTTTATCTACCTTTGTATCTCTAACCACAGTTGAATAACTTTAACACATCATCCTAAGCAAACTTATAGTTGTGATTATATAAATAAGATTTTGAGGCATTAAACTCTTATTACCTCTGAATCGAAATTCCATATCACTATCTTTATCCTTTGATAATCTATATATCTTGTCCTTATCCATCACTTAATTGTGTTAATAAAATTCAAAGCATCGCTTGTTCCATTAAAATGAACTCTACCTAAAATAGAGTACCTAAGTGTTGCATCAGCATCAGACATCTCTTGATTTATCCATTAAAACATCTTTTAAACAATTAAAATGCTACCAAGCCCTTATTAACCTTCGCTCTCCCCGCCACAAGTGCTTCAAGTTCTAGTTCGAAGTTGCCTACTCCACTTAAGGTAAGTGCTCTAGCCTTTGAGTTACAGTTGCCTCTGACCTACCCCTATACTAGACAGGTGAAATAAGGTATGATACTTGAATAAAAATTTCAACTTAAAAGGACTGCTTATCATTATATGCTATCTCTGTGGTAGAAGTAGTTCGCGTTCACCTCATTTGAAAAGATATGGAAACTAATAAGATACAAAACATGGAATATACACGAAAATGACATACACGCGGAATTCTAGAAACAACAATGACAATAATTGACATTGCAGTAGTTCAAGAAAAGACATATTCCAATGACCCAAAGATCAATTAATAAACCATTAGCTCTGTTACCAACTTTGTCAAGACTTGAACTCGAAGGTACATGACAATCACTAGGGAATGGAAAATGCAAAAATGCAACCAAAGCCCATAGTAAGCCTTAAATTTTTTTTTTTTGCAAATAAATAACAATCAACCAAACAATAAACCATAATAAAACTATCAATATCACATACATAAGATAATATTTCCAATTACATCACAAATCCATAATACCAATAACATAAGTTCATACCCAACTACTGCGATATATAGAGTTCAAATATAAAATACTAAAATTAAATAAGCATACATAGGGTAGTTGGTGAATAAGAAACCTGGTGCAAACAACGACTAGTTCTAGACTAACCGTGAGGTCCTAAAAAAAATAAGTTGAGGGGAATCAGATCTCACTAAGTGAATTAATTTTATAAAATGCATGCTAGTTTTAAACACATTTATGAAAACCCTTTTTAAGATAAAATAAAATAAATATAAATATAAATATTAAAATCATTTACTTAAATATTCTTTATATATATAAAATACTTTTCAAAATTCACAATTTACTTTATTATAAAATTTTTAATATGAAATTAGAAAAATATTTGTTTAGGTGGAAAACCTAGTAGAACACTTAAACCATCAAATTTTAATAGGCTTTCGACTCCCTTTCATCCAAGTGATTGCTGTTTCAAGAGTAAGCTCAACTAAGTTACAACCACAGTCCATTCACTTATTCCAATATTGATGTCCCAAGAGCAAGCTCAACCAAGTTACATCCCATTTTTGACTAGAGAACACTAGCTCCACCGAGAATACATAATTGACACATGATCATACCCATGCACATGTGGCCGTAATGACACCCACTAGGTAGTATGTTCTACCATTTTTTTCCAAATCCATTTAAAATCATAATTAAATAAAATAATGAACTAAATAAATAAAATAAACAATAAATATGCAGAATAAAAATATTTTTTTATTTAAGCATATGTTTAATAATATTCATGATAATAAAAACATTAATCATGCAAATAGCAATATAAATAAATTTATAAATAATTTCATATAATCATTTAATTATTGTTTTAATCATACAAAAATATAATTAAAATCATCACAACACACATTCTATAAAATTAACTCACAGGTCGAGCGTGCTTAGTGATGCGTCCCTTACTGCCCAAATGCTACAGCTCTGGTCCCAGAGTTCTCTAAAATAAATAAAATTTATTTAAAATATGCTTATACAATAAAAAAAATAAATTCATAAAATTTCTCAAAAATTTAATAAATTCATGAGATGATGAAGTTGACTCGATCTAAGGCACAATACTATACAGACTCAGAATTTAATACATATAGATGTCACATTTTACGAGAAATCTATTGAAAATTCAACAGAATCTCCCCTGTAAAATGGGCATCTCTCTACTAAAAGTAGAGTCATTCTTACACAAAACAATACTTCTATAACTCCACAGCTCAACAACTCGGGTTGTACCCCCAAACTATACCTTGTGCCCAACTAAGTACCAATATCCAAAGCACTCATAACAATAATATAATATTATCAAATCTATTAATATATTACAAAATAAAATTTAGTTAAACCAAAAACATTAATTCCTTTAAATAATTAACATATAAGGAAATATGTTTTTTAAGTAATTAATAAAATCAATATTAAAATTCTTATTTAATATCTCCCAAAAATCAATTATTAAAATAATTAAATTCATAAAGCTTCCTTTAAACCTCTTTAATTAAAATCACTATTAAATATACATAAGCTATTTAAATAATCCAAATATATAATAAAAATATTAAATAACTTATTTTTAAGCTTTTCAATAATAATAACAAATATTTTCCGAAATTAAGTAAAAATTACCATTTATTCATAAAAACTATTTTCTAGAATGTAATACTTAAAATTAGTATTAAACATGATAAATAACCTTAATTTCAATTAAAATTCAAGTAATTAATGAAATACCATAATTTCTTTAAAAACACATGTTACAAATAATCCTTAAAAATTTATATCTTAAATTCCACAACTAATTTTACAAAACTTCCTTACAAAGTTTAATTTACACAATTTATAGTATTTTTTAAAAATAGTTTCATGCATTTATCTTAAGGTCGACACTGCTCATTCACCGGTGTTTGGGTGGGACCCATCGGATCCTCGCTGAAAACATAACACCCGGATGAACAAATTGAAAGGAAATAGTTATGCAACTTTGATGTGCAGTGAGCATAAGCCACAGATAAGGTGAAATTTCAAAAATTTCACTTCTACAACCCTTCATCACATGAAGATTTCCACTCCCATAGATCCAATTTGCATTTTATACATAGTTAAACTATACGCCAACATGTAAAACAACATCATAGGAAATTCTAAGTTTAAGAAGACTTACCAACTCCTAAGTTTGATGTAGACCACAATAGTTATATACTAGCTTTAATATTGTTAGGTTCAACTCTTAAATCAAATGCTCTAGCCTCCCAAGTGTTAGGCCTCTAGCTTGAAACACTAAAGCTTCACTAATCAACTTCTTGCTTAGATAAAGTCTAGTAGCAAGTGCCCTCTCTATTGACCCTTAGAGATTCACACTAGCTTAATCCTTTTGCAAGAATACTTTGGGTTTATTTTTTAGTATATGTTGTTTCTCTCCACTTTGGTATATATTTCTACACACACTCTTGATTTTCTATTTTTTCTAGCCTATTTAACATATCTTAGGTTATGTATTTATATATAGAGAAAGCAAACCCTAATGACATCATTGCTTACATCATATGTATACAACTTTATCGCGATAACTTGTGTAAGAGATAAGTATATAGAAAATTGAATACATCTCATGTATATGTCTATATATATTCTCTATAAAAATCAATGAAGCCTAATCTTTAATTTAGCCAAGGTCAATATTATACACTTAAGAGATCATGTTCTTAACATGACAAATTTGCCATGGTTAACATTATACACTTAAGAGATAATGTGCCTAACATGACAAATTTGCCATGGTCAACATTATACACTTAAGAGACAATGTGCCTAACATGAAAAATTTATCATGGTCAACATTATACACTTAAGAGATGATATGCCTAACATGACAACTTTGTTATGGTCGTCATGGTCAACATTATACACTTAAGAGATAATGTGCCTAACATGAAAAATTTGTCATGAGAGATAATGTTCCTAACATGACAAATTTGTCATGGTCAACATTATACACTTAAGAGATAATATGCCTAACATGACAAAATTTTCCATTCACACTTATATGGACTTGGGCTTAGTAATTGGGCCAACACTTAGCCCAAGCCTAATCCATATAACAAATGGGCTTGGATAGGGTCCATGGGCTTTCTCAACATCTTGGATTAATCTTAGGTCTAAAACCCTTTTAGGCCTAGGCCTAAACAACTTGGGCCATTAATCTAAGTCCAATTAGAAATAACATATATTATTAATTTAATACCTTAATTAATATCTTATATTAATTAAATATCTTATATTAATTAAGTATAAATTAATAATTAAACCCTTTACTTGAATTGGGTTTCATGATATGCTAGAATCATTACTTAAAGCATAAATCCAATTCCATTAATCTTAATTAATTAATTAAACACTTTAATTAATAATTAGATTAATATTGATGATGATTTAGTAAAACTTTTAGGTGTGACTTACTAGGTTCATGTCTAATTGGCAATGAGAAGATAATATCAACACTTGATATTATTTGAAACTCGTTTCAAGTCTAAATGTGAAAATCCCAATTATGCACATTTAGTTCTCATAAGTTGTGAGTGACCCACAACATCGATATCACAACTACTCAATTAGAAATGAATGCATGTATTGATTCATATGAACCCTTTGGTCATAATTATAGTGCGCTAAAATCCCTTCATTATAAGATCTTGATATAGCCTATAGTCATGGTTTAGTCAAACTTTAATAGTTATATCATATGACCTCATCTCAAGTTTTATTCTTGATAAAATATAACAAACACTAAAACTCTTTCAGTTTGTGTCATATTTGTACTAGCCAAGAACTTTTTGATTAAGAAAGAACTTAGATAGCATAGGATCTTATCCTGGTTCACTCTAAGCAATGAATCCCATATTGGCTGAACACTCATCCCTACACTTTAATCGACTAGAGCCACTATAGGCATATACCCATGTATGATTAACACAAGTATGTAAGCGGTAATAAACCCTAACCACTTAAATATTGATGGCTATGTTACCTCAGGTTAAAGGACTATATGCATCATTATGACCTAGATTAGAATTGTTGACTATAAGTGAATGTCCACACAATCACAAATCTAATGTCATGTTCGACCCACCCATTACATGAGTATCCATATGTCTATTCTGATATCTTATATTAAGTAGTATGAGAGTCATTACCTCCCACTATTAGTATCACATACTAATCAAGGAAATAGAAAGAGATGATAGTTTAATTAATATTACCTAAATATTAATTAATCAACTATGAACAATTTTATAGCATATGTACTAAATAAATTTATAGCTCATATTATCAACTCTTGATAATAAATTTATTTAACATTATGCTAATGGATAAATATTCAATTAGATAAATACCTTAAATAATATAATATTATTTTATTACCATTGGGGATAATTTATAATGTCAAATATATGATTAGCCTTTAGGGCATACCACCTATGCTAACAATCTCCCACTTGCACTAAAGCCAATCACTACAGTATGTTAGACCCATCTTCTCAAGATGTTGATCCAGCTACTATTGAGTTAATGCTTTAGTAAGTGGATCAGTGATATTTTCAGCTGAAGCTATCTTTTGCACGATGATATCGCCTTTTCCAAAAAGTTCCCTAATAATATGAAAATGTCTTTCTATATGTTTGGATTTTTGGTAAGACCTTGGTTCCTTTGCCAAAGTAATGGCTCCATTATTGTTGCAATATAGAGGAATTGGGGACTCAATGGAAGGAATAATTCCAAGCTTGGTAATGAACTTTTTAATCCAAATAGTCTCTTTAGCAACATCCGTTGTAGCTACAGCAATGACACTTTGCTTGGAACTCTTCCAACTCATTGCTCCTCCATTACAAATAAACATAAACCTAGAGATAGACTTTCTATCATATATATCTAATTGGAAATCAAAATCTATGAAACCATCTATTTGTAGATCACCTCCCCCATAAGTTAAGACTAAATCTTTATTCCTTTTCAAGTACTTAAAAATTGCCTTAACAGCTATCTAGTGTTCCATACTTGGATTGGATTGAAACCTACTGGTAAGACTAATAGCATAGGCAATATCAGGCCTAGTACACAACATAGCGTACATCAAGCTTCCTATAGCCGAAGCATAAGAAACTTTAGCCATTTGCTCCATTTCCTCGGGTATTTTACGTGACATATCCTTGGATAAATGGATACCATGCCTAAATGGTAACAATCCTCTCTTGAAATCAAGCATGTTGAACTTCTTCAACACCTTTTCCAAGTAAAGACTTTGGAATAAACCTATCATTCTTTTCGATCTATCTTTATAGACCCGAATGCTAAGAATATAGGTAGCTTCCCTTAAGTCTTTCATAGAGAAAGTTTTACACAACCATAGTTTCACATTTGTAAGCATACCAGCATCATTCCCAATTAATAAAATATCATCAACATATAGTACTAGGAAAGTGAGTTGGCTCCTACTAACCTTATTGTACATATAAGGCTCATCTTTATTTTATATAAAACCAAAAGATTGAATGGCTTCATCAAAACAATGATTCCAACTCCTTAAAGCTTGCTTTAGACCATAAATTGATCTATTAAGCTTGCATACTTTAAAATCTTTCTCGGATTCAAAACCCTTGGGTTTTTCTATATATATTTCTTCCTCAATAAAACCATTGAGAAAAGTAGTTTTAACATCCATTTGCTAAATCTCATAATCATAGTGTGCAACTATGGCGAGAAGTATTCGAATGGATTTAAGCATGGCTATTGGCAAAAAGGTTTCCTCGTAGTCAATTCCTTGCCTTTGGCAAAACCCTTTCACTACAAGCCTTGCTTTATACATATCAATCTTTCCATATGCTCCAATCTTTCTCTTAAAGACCCATGTACAACCTATAGGTATAATACCTTCAGGTGGATCAATAGGTGTCTAGACTTGGTTTGCATACATGGAATCCATTTCAGCTTTCATTGCTTTAAGCCATTTTGCAGAATCTTTATCATATAAAGCTTGTTCATATGTAGTAGGATTATCATCGCGATTGCTTTCTTCATGAATATGCAACTCTTGCATATCATGTAGAAAATCGTATCTCTCCAGCCAATGAGATACCCTACTAGATCTTTTAAGAGTTGGTATGGTGATATTTTTAGTGGGATTAGACTCTTGATCAATATCCATTTTATCAACTTGATTGGCTTCATTAGAAGACTCCTCTTTTAATGTTATCTTCCTTCCTTTAACACCTTCTTGAAGAAACTCTTTCTCAAGAAATATGGCATCTCTACTTATAATAATAACTTGTTCAGTAGGAAGATAAAAATAATATCCTAAACTATCTTTTGGGATATCTAATAAATCTACCTTGAATTGACCTTACATCTAGTTTGTCTGTTTTTAGCCTTTTGATATAAGCTGGGCATCCCCAATCTTAATAGGCTTAAGACTTAGTGCCTTACCATGCCATATCTCATATGGTGTGGTAGAAATAGACTTATATGGAACATGATTTAGAATGTAAGCAATAGTTTGTAATGCAAAATGCTAAAGGAAAGTAGGCAAATCCGTATAGCTCATCATTGATTGAACCATATCTAATAGAGTTTGATTCCTCCTTTCAGATACACCATTTAATTGAGGTGTGCGAAGTGGAGTTAGTTGTGAAATAATTCCATGTTCCTTAAGGAATTGAATAAATTCATTACTTAAGTATTCACCTCCTCAATCTGATCATAGGATTTTAATACTTTTTTGCTTTGGTTCTCTACTTGGACCTTGAATTCCTTGAACTTTTTAAAGGATTCACTTTTATATTTCATTAAATATAAATGTCCATACCTTGATAGATCATCTATAAAGGTAATAAATTAGAAAAACTTGCCTCTTACCATTTGATTAAATGGCCCACATACATCACTATGTATTATTTCCAAAATTTCTTTAGCTCTTGCCATGTGTCCAAAAAATGGTGATTGCATCATCTTGCCTTGGATACAAGCTTCACAAGTTGGATTGCTTGAGGTTTCAAGATTTCTTAAGATTCCTAATCTTTCCAATTTTGTGATTCTATCACTTGCAATATGACTAATCTAAAGTGCCATAAATATTTTGGATTAGAAGCATTGTCAATTAGCATTATATTCACAACATTCACATTGGTTGGATATTATTTGTTATTGGATTTGTTATTAATATAATAAAAACCATGTAATACATAACCCATGCCAACTATCTTATTATCAAAATAGATGGCACATACATCTCTTTCAAATAAAAATTTATAACCTTTTCTAATCAAAATAGAAATAGAGATGATGTTCTTATAAAACATATAAAACATTATTTAATAACAAAACACTATAATGGTCAACATTATACACTTAAGAGATAATGTGCCTAGCATGACAAATTTGTCATGGTCAACATTATACACTTAAGCGATAATGTGCCTAACATGACAAATTTGTCCATACACACTTATATGGACTTGGGCTTAGTAATTGGGAAAACACTTGGCCAAAGCCCAATCCATATAACAAATGGGCTTGGATTGGGTCCATGGACTTTCTCAACATCTTGGATTAATCTTAGGTCTAAAACCCTTATAGGCCCAAACAACTTGGGCCATTAATCCAAGTCCAATTAGAAACAACATATATTATTAATTTAATACCTTAATTAATATCTTATATTAATTAAGTATAAATTAATAATTAAACTCTTTACTTGAATTGGATTTCATGATATGCTAGAATCATTGCTTAAAGTATAAATCCAATTCCATTAATCTTAATTAATTTATTAAGCACTTTAATCAATAATTAGATTAATATTGATGATAATTTAGTAAAGCTCTTTTAAGTGTGACTTACTAGGTTCATGTCTAATTGGCAATGAGAAGATTATATCAATGCTTGATATTATTTGAAACTCGTTTCAAGGCTAAATGTGAAAATCCCAATTATGCACATTTAGTTCTCATAAGTTGTGAGTGTCCCAAAGTATCGATATCAAAACTACCCGATTAGAAATGAATGCATGTATTGATTCACATGAACCCTTTGGTCATAATTGCCATGCATTAAAATCCCTTTATCATAAGATCTTGATATAGCCTAAAGTTGTGGTTTAGTCAAACTCTAATAGTTATATCATATGACCTCATCTCAAGTTTTATTCTTGATAAAATATAACAAACACTGAAAATCTTTTAGTTCATGTCATATTTGTCCTGGCTAGGAACTTATTGATCAAGAAAGAACTTAGATAGGATGTGATCTTATCCTGGTTCACTCTAGGGAATGAATTTTATCTTGGCTGAACACTTATCCCTATTCTTTAATTGACTAGAGCCACCACATATCATAAACCCATATATGATTAACATAAGTATGTAAGCGGTAATAAACCTTAACCACTTAAATATGGATGGTCGTGTTACCTCAAGTCAAAGGACTATATGCATCATTATGACCTAGATTATAATTATTGACTACAAGTGAATATCCATGCAATCATAAATCTAATGTCATGTTTGACCCACCCATCCACATGAGTATCTACATGTCTATTATGATATCTTATATCAAGTACTATAAGACTCACTACCTCCCACTATTTGTATCACATATTAATTAAGGAAAATAGAAAGAGGTCATAGTCTAATTAATATTACCCAAATATTAATTAATCAACTATTAATAATTTTATAGCATATGTACTAAATAAATTTGTAGATCATATTATCCACTCTTGATAATAAATTCATTTAACATTATTCTAATGGATAAATATTCAACTTAATAAATACCTTAAATAATAGAATATTATTTTATTGCCATTTGGGATAATTTACAATGTCAAATATGTGATTTGCCTCTAGGGTATATGACCTATGCTAACACAAATTATACTAAAATGTTCAAAATAATCAGGGGAACACATTTCTAGCCTCAAATGCACCAAAAAAAGCATTGAACAAAGAGATAAAAAAATATAAGAGAAATTACCTAAAAATTCATAGAAAATTCAAATAACCGAATTTGGATATAAGACTGGTGGCTATGTACTCTTAGGAAGATGACCAACAAGCTTGTAGTGACAGTTGAAGTTGAATAGTGACAACTACAACATTCCGACAATCACAAAATGGATAAAATATTCAAGGGCAATTCTAGAAAATTTTGCACCATTTTGCTCAAACAAAAGCCACTAATGCGAAAGGGATGTTGAGAAGTAACTAAAATTAAAATTTTGTGTCTATTGAAAGTCGTTTAAGGGTTAAACAGAGCAAAGGAAAAATATGGGTATCAAAGAGGTAATTTGCCACTTCAAATGTCTTCTTCCTGACACTCTCCCTCTCTTCCTACTATAGTATACCATATTCTTTTTAAAAAGAATATGGACACCACGTGATGACAATCCTAATGCAATAAATATTCCTAATCCAACAAAGATTCAAGATCCTTTGACTTATAATGGTGGTCCAATCATAAGGGCATGTGCTAAGAAGATGAAGGAAGCATTACATATGCTAATTCAAAGAATTTGGGCTCAAAGTACAAATATGAATCAATCTAATCCATTTGAAGTACATGGATTTAATTATGGTTCAAAGCATATTCATTTGGTAGAAATTGAAGATTTAGGCCCAATTAGTGTTATTGGGTCCTAATTGGATGCATTAAGCCAAAGGAGTAATTATTCATGTTGTAAGGCCTAAGATGAAGCCCAACTATATGTTATTTAGTCCATTTAGTATTAAAAAAAAATTTTGGTTGTGTTCCTTATCCAAATTGTTTTAGAAGTATTTGTTTTTAGTTAGAATTACTTTTCTTCAGCTTAGTTGACAAGCAAAATAATTCCTTACCTTTAAGGATTTTTTTTCTTATCATCTAGGGATTTATTATCCTTATCTTTTAATGATTTGTTTTAGTTTAGGTTTAGGATTAATAATTCGTATAAATAGCTTATTTTGTAGTCTATTTTAGGCATCTTTTTTTATCAATCAAATAAAGTGGCAAATTTTTGCTTCAAATTACTTGGAGTTTTATTCTTTGAACTTTCTAAAAAAAATAGGTTAGTTGATAGTTCACTTGTCATATCAATTAGAACATCCATATCTAATTGTGGCGACTTCCTGATAGCTAGAGTTCTTAATTGTTAGATAATTAAGGGTTCTAGTGTCCACCCAACTTGTTTCTTGGATGATCTAAGGTGTGGGTATCAATAGATTGTTATGGGTTTTGTTTTTTAGATAAACTCAGTTTGCATTAGGTTGGTATAAGAGCTTTGGCTCTAAGAATCAGGTTATGTATCCTTTTTTTTTATTTTCATTCATTTATCATTATTTGTGTTTCTTCTTCTACTCCTTCTCATTAGTTTCATCAACATTCTTGTTTGGTCATCTTCTTTTTATTTTATTTTATTCAAAATTCTTTTTTTTACATCATTATTTGTCATCTTTAATTTTATTTAGTTGTTTCTTTAAAGTTGTGCATCAAGTTTCAACCAAAAAAAATTAAAAAAATAAAAAAAAAAAGAAAAGAAAAAAAAAGAAAAGAAAAGAAGAATTTGGTCGTTTCTTTAAGATCTTTAAAGTTCTTATAAGTCTTCTTGAAAATCTTTGACTTTCTTGATTATTTTCTTGAAAATTCTTGAACCAATTCATTGGAATCTTGAAGTTTCTTTAAGTTCATGTTCAAATCTTGATCCAAGATCATAAATCTTGAAATTTTAAGTTACAAATTCGTTTTTCTTGGGTTTCTTTTGTGCAAATTCATTTTTCCCTTATTTGTTAGGGATATCTTTATGGTTAAGATTAAATCTTGAGTATATTACATCTTTATCTTGCTAGATTTAGTCATATCTTGTTTTGTCCTAATCCTTATCTTATCTTAAAGCTTTTCCTTGTCCTAAAGGGATTAGACAACTCCTTTTCCTTATATATATCTTCTTTTCATTATCTATAACTATTTTGTCTTATCTAGAACTCCTTTTCCTTATCTATAACTCATTTGTCATTTCTAGAACTTCTTTTCCTTATCTATAACTTATTTATCTTATTTAAAACTCCTTTTCCTTTCCTGTTAGGGTTAAATTCATTTTTTTATTCTTCTTTTTTTTTTTATGCAAATTAAGCCTAATTTCCTTGTTATAAGTTGCTAAAATTTACCAAATTTGTTCAATTGATAGGCCATTGTGAATTCTAACAATTTATATTATTTAGTTAAGAAGTAGAAGATAAAACTCCTAATTAGGTTAAAATAGAGTGTGCATGTGAGTTCAATAGAGTATCCAAACACTAAATTGAGTGAAACACATGAGGGAGTGTTAGAATTTTATTTTACTAACTTTTCTTGTAGGTTTGAACATAGTAAAGCATGGATGATCTCAAATTAAAATTATTTGTTGAGGCTATGAAACAAACAATGGAGGATGTAAAGAAGCGGCTTAAAAGGCTAAAAACGAGTTCCCCTTCACAGAGCAAAGAAAGAAGTACCAAACGAAGCTTAGAAGAGGAGTTTGATGAGGGAAGTGAAGAAGACACCTTAACAAGACTAAATAAGGGCAGCAATAAAGAAAATAACATAGGAACCATCAAAATGAAGATTCCTAGCTTTTAAGGCAAGAGCGATCATGAAGTATACTTAGAGTAGGAAAAGAAGGTTGATTGTGTCTTTGAGTGCCACAACTATAGTGAGGAGAAAACGTGAAGCTAGCCGTAGTTGAGTTCACTGATTATGCAAGTATTTGGTGGGATCAACTAGTTACAAGTCGGAGAAGAAATGAAGAACATGTTGTTTCTACATAGGATGAGATGAAGATAATCATGCGCAAGCGATTTATCCCACAACATTACTATCATGAACTATATAATGGTTTGCAATGACTTGTGCAAGGTTCTAAAAGTGTGGAACAGTATTATCAAGAGATGGAGATGGCTATGATTAGGGCTAATGTGATTGAAGATAGAGAGGCCACTATGGCTAGGTTTCTCCATGGTTTGAATTGTGACATTGTCAACCTTGTTGAACTACACCATTATGTTGAATTGGATGACATGCTACATATGACTATCAAGGTAGAGAAGTAATTAAAGGCTAGAAGTAAGACTAATTTGAATTCCTCTACCCCATGGAAGTTGAATTGAAAGGGCAATGAAAAGAGCAGTACTTCATCAAAATTTAAACCAAAGGGCGATTAAGGGAGCAAGAAGGTAGACTTGGGAAACAATAAATTTATGACTAAAAGTGGCAATCCTAACTTTAGAACACATGATCTTAAGTGTTTTAGGTGTTTAGGCTTTGGTCATAAGGTTGCCCATTGTCTAAACGCAAAGGTGATGATTGCTTTAGCCAATGGTAAAATTGAAAGTGAGGATAAAGATGAAGATATAAGTGACATGCCACCACTTGAGGATGCATCTAATGATGAAGGAGAGGATATGGAACCCTTAGATGGATCATTAGTCACTCTTGTCACAAGGCATGCACTTAACATGCAAGCTAATGAAAAAGAGGTACAACACGAAAACATCTTTCATACTAAGTGTTTAATTGATAATAAATTATGTAGTATGATTATTGATGGTGGTAGTTGTACAAATGCTGTTAATGCTGGTCTAGTTAATAAGTTAGCCTTAAAAGTAACTAAACATCCTAGGCTTTATAAATTACAATGGCTGAATGATTGTGGGGATATTAAGGTTACTAGGCAAGCAATGGTAGCATTTTCTATTGGGTGATATCATGATGAAGTATTATGTGATGTAGTTCATATGCAAGCTAGTCACATACTATTAGAATGCCCTTGGCAATATGATAAATGAGCTAAGTATGATGGTTTTACTAATAAATACTCTTTTATTATGAACAATAAGCCTATTAATTTTGTTCCTTTGACTCCAAAGCAAGTTTTTGAAGACAAAATTTTTTTAAGTGAGCGTGAGAGTGTTCATGAAAAAGAAAAGGCGCATAAGCAAAAGGAGAGTTATGAGAAAAGCCTAGAGAGGTATGAGAAATGAGTGGAAAAAGGTGAGAAAGAGGGGATGCGTAGAAAAAATTAGTGTGATGTGCATGCAAAAGGAGAGCTAAGTGTGCAAAGAGTGAAATAAAAGAGGTAAAAGACAATTTCTATGCTTGAGAGGGTGAGGTATGAAAGGCTTTATTAACTAGGCAGCCTCTACTTATACTTTTGTACAAAGGTGTCTATTTTTCCACTAACCCTAATCTTTCTTATTTGCCTAGTTCTTTTCAAACTCTTTTATAAGAATATGAAGACTTGTTCCTCGAAGAGATGCCAAAGGGTTTACCTCCATTAAGAGGAATTGAGCATCAAATTGATTTCATTCCTGGTGCACAAATACCTAATAGACCAGCTTATAGAAGTAATCCCGAAGAAACTAAGGAGATGCAACATCAGGTTAAAGAGTTATTATCCAAAGGATTGATTAGGGAAAGTATGGGTCCATGTGTTGTTCCTATTCTATTAGTACCTAAAAAGGATGGTTCTTGGTGAATGTGCATTGATTGTTGTGCTGTAAACAAAATTACAGTTAAGTATCACCACCCTATTCCTCATTTAGATGATATGTTAGATGAATTGCATAGTTCTTCTATATTTTCTAAAATTGATTTGAAGTCTGGTTATCATCAAATTAGAATGAAAGTAGGGGATAAATGGAAAACTGCCTTTAAAACTAAATATGGTCTATATGAATGGTTAGTTGTGCCTTTTGGTTTAACTAATGCACCTAGTACATGCATTTAATGAACCATGTTTTGCGTGATTTTATGAGTAAGTTTATGGTTGTGTATTTTGATGATATTCTTGTATATAGCAAGTCATTATATGAGTATATTGCACATGTGCAATTAGTTTTTGAAACTTTGCGCAAAGAACAATTGTATGCTAACCTTGCTAAATGTTGTTTTGTACACCTAAGGTTTTTTTTTTAGGTTTTGTTGTTAGTTCTAATGGAATTGAGGTAGATAGTGAGAAGGTCAAGGCTATTGAATCATGGCCTACACCTAAGAATGTTGGGGATGTAAGATCTTTTCATGGTTTAGTTAGTTTCTATAGGAGATTTGTTAAGGATTTTTCTAGCATAGCCATACCACTCACAAAAGTAATTAAAAAGAATGTAGGTTTTAAGTGGGGGTAATGATCAAGAAAAGGCATTTAATGTGCTTAAATCTAAGTTAATTAATGCACCTTTGCTTATTTTATCTAACTTTGATAAGACTTTTGAGATTGAATGTGATGCTTCTAGAGTTGGCATTGGAGCTATTTTGATGCAAGAAGGAAGGCCTATCGCTTATTTTAGTGCAAAGCTTAATGGAGCAGCTCTAAACTACCCAATATATAATAAAGAGATGTATGCATTAGTTAGGGCATTGGAAACATGGCAACACTATCTTTTACCTAAGGAGTTTGTAATTCACACTAATAATGAAAGTTAAAGCATTTGAAGGGACAAAACAAGCTTAATAAGAGGCATGCTAGATGGAGTGAATCCATAGAGTCCTTTCCATATGTCATCAAGTACAAACAAATAAAAGATAACATAGTGGCTGATGCATTATCTCGAAGGTACACACTTCTTTCTACTTTAGATGCTAAATTACTTAGTTTTAAGCATGTTAAAGAATTATATGTGAATGATCAAGATTTTACCTAAATTGATTTTGGAGTAAAATAGTCAAATCATTATATGTTGGAGGAATATTGCTAAACATTGCTGAACATCTAAAAGAAAAAGGACACAGGTAAATAAATTTCTTAAGACTTGTTATAAGTTTAAAAATACATTATTTATTATTTTTTAAACAAACTACTTACTTTTAAGGTATACAATTTCACAAATAAATTATTTCATGTTTTTAAAATAAATTATTTACTTTAATTGTCGTACATTATGAGACATACTTTCATGATTTAAAAGTTGAAGTCATGGAAATGCTTATTTTCGAAAAGAATAACATTGCAACATTTCAAAGATTGTTGTGGGAAGAAAGAATTCTGAATGATTTCATAGGTATAATATCATTACACTATAAAATATCAAAAGCTTTTTTTTGTTTTGAAAAAAATAATGAAGTTATTTGATTTGGACAATTACTAGAGGTAAATTTTGATAAGGTTCTGCCTTTCGATGTGACACTAACTCTCATTTGTTCGAAAAAAATGATGGATAATGAATGATAATTAAGTTTTATTTTTCATATAATATATTTTTTCTATTTGTTGAAATCATATAAATTGATGGTTGTAGGAGGTTGGATTTTGTATCAAGAAATTCGTAATTGTTAAACAAATGACAAAAAGAATATGGCAAAATAAATTACTTAGCAACAATTGAGTCTCATCCCTCTATATGGAACAATTATATTGTATGTTCAAGGAAGATGTTGATTGTTTCAAAAATTTCTCTCAACACTATAGCCAAACGAAAAAAAATCATTTTTGGTTATTTTCTAATGCATCATTGAATGTCAAATGCTAGAATATCACTTCACCATCAACCATAATTAGATTATGGATATTAAAATTAACAAAACACAAGTTCTCTTAATTATAAAGAAAAGTTATAAAATCTACAAACTTTCTTATAATTTTTCTTATATATTTCTACTTGGTTTATCTTATAATGTAATTGAGCATCATATATTTTGTAAGTTTGAATAGGTGTTACATGAAATTGAGCTACCTAATTTCGAAAAGTCATGTCAAATGTTTTATGGTGAAATAAAGTTATGAAATTTAACATTTGATGATGTATCAAAGATAAATAAAAGAATTTATTTTTTTTCCCTATCTAAGTTTTTTAGAGCTATTTTTAGAAATAATGTACACCCTCTGCATGATATGAAGGATTTATGGAAGAGTACAACTTCAAAATAGTAACATGCATTTTATATTATTGTTTTATATTACTTTATAACACATGCATTCTATTTTCTTATTTCTTATTTTTCAATCACATGGAAACTTTAATTATGATCCAAGTTACAATCATGTCATATAAAATGAAAGTTGCATTTATAAAGAAACCTTGGTTAGGAGGAAAATACTATAAAAATTGAAAACTTTACCTTATAACAATTACTCATTTCAGACCTTCTCATAGTTGGGAAGGAAGGTTCCATAATCCTTCAAATTTGTCAGTTCAATTAGTTGAATTTGGTATAGTATTAGATGCTCATAACAAAGGTGTTCAAAGAGATAGATACAGAGCTCTAGTTATTGATGGACCTGATTTAAATTTGGAGCAAAATAGTCAAATCACTCGATATTTGATGAATATTTGTTAAACATCTATCAAAGCAAGGACACAAGGCATATAAATTTCTTAGAACTTATTATAATATCACAAATAAATTATTTGTTATTTTTTAAAAATAAATTATTTACTTTTTAAGGTATATAATTTCACAAATAAATTATTTCTTATTTGTAAAACAAATTATTTACTTTTATTGAGGTCCATTATGGGACAAGCTTTCATGATTTAAAACATGAAGTTATGGTAATGCATATTTTTGGAAAGAATCACATCATAGCATTTCAAAGATTGTTGTGGTTTTGGATGATTTCATACGTATGATATAATTACACTATAAATTATTAAACGTTTTTTTTAAGAAAAAAAATGAATTTGTTTGATTTGGTTAGTTACATGAGGTGAAATTTAATAAGGTTCTGCCTCAAAATTTGGTTCTAATTCTCCTTTGTCCTAAAAAAATGATGGATAATGAATGATTATTAAGTTTTATTTTTCATATAATGTATTTTATCTATTTGTTAAAATCATATAAATTGATGGTTGTAGGAGGTTGGATTCTGTATTAATAAAGATGTTCTTGTTAAACAAATGACACAAAGAATATGGCAAAATAAATTACTTAGCAAGAATTGAGTTTCATTCCTCTTTATAGAAAAATTATATTATATGTTCAAGGAAGATGTTGATTGTTTTAAAAAAATTGCTCTCAACACCATAGCCAAACAAAGAAAATTGTTTTTTGTTATTTTCTGATGCATCATTGAATGTCAAATGCTAGAATATTATTTCACCACCAACCATAATTAGATTATGGACATCAAAATTATCAGCAGACAAGTTCTCTTAATTATGAAGAAAATTTATGAAACTTACTAAACTTTTTATAAATTTGCTTAGATCTTTAGCAACATAGTAGATTTCTACTTGATTTATCCTATTATGTAGTTCAGCAGTAGAGATTTTGTAAGTTTTAATAGGTGTTATAGGAAATTGAGCTATCTAATTTTGAAAAGTTAAGTCACTATTTTTATGTCAAAATAAAGTTATGACATTTGACATTTAATGATGTATTAAAGATAAATAAAAGAAATGATTGCCTAACTAAGTTCTTGAGAGCAATTTTCAGAACCAATATATCCTTTCCTCATGATATGTAAGATTAACTTGAAAGAACAACTTCAAGGTAATAAGATGGATTTTATGTTATTGTTTTATATTACTTTATATTGCATGCATTTCTTATTTTTTAATCAAATGAAAACTTTAATTGCAACCCATGTTGCAATCATGTCACTTAAAATGGAAGTGGCATTTATAAAAAAAACTTGCATAAGAGGACATGATTACAAAAATAAAAAACTTTACCTTATAGCAATTACTCATGTTGGACCTTCTCATGGTTAGATATGAAGGTTCCATGATCCTTCATATCCATTAGTTTTAATTTAATTGAACTTGATCCAGTATTATATGCTCATAACAAAGGTGTTCAAAGAGATAGATATAGAGTTTCAGTTATTCATGGACCATATTTGATTTTGGAGCTAAATTGTATAATATTTAGATGTTGGAGTAAAATTATTGAACATCTACCAAAACAAGGACACAAAGTATATAAATTTCTTAAGACTTATTATAATTTTACAAATAAATAATTTTTTTAACAAATTATTTACTTTTAACATATACAGTTTCATAAATAAATTATTTGTTATTTTTTTAAAAAAATTATTTATTTTTATTGAGGCACATTATGCTACAAGCTTTCATGATTTAAAGCTTAAAGTCATGGTAAATCAAAATTGTTATGGGAAGAAGAGATTTTAGATGATTTTTTTATTTAGGATGTAATTACATTATAAATTATCAATTTTTTTTAAAAAGAAAATGAAGTTATTTGATTTGGACATTTATTAAAGGTGAAATATGAAAAGGTTCTATTTTTTTTATGTAATACTAAGTCTCTTTTGTCCTAAAAAAACTAATAGATAATAAATGATGATTAATTTTTATTTTTCATATAATAGATTTTATCTATTTGTTGAAATCATATAAATTGATAGTTGTAGGAGGTTGGATTTTGTATTAACAAATAAGTTCCTATTGAGTAAAGGAGACAAAGAATATGGCAAAACAAATTACTTGAAAAGAATTAAGTTTCATCCTTTTATGTGGAACAATTATATTGTATGTTTTAAAAAGGTGTTAATTGTTTTAAAAAATTTCTCTTAAAAGAAAATTGTTTTTGGTTATTTTCTAATGCATGATTGAATGTCAAATGATGGAATTTTATCTTACCATCAACCATAATTAGATTACAGATATTAAAATTTCCAGCGGATAAGTTCTCTTAACTATGAAGAAAATTTATAAAACTTACTAACCTTCTTATAATTTTTCTTAGATATTTAGTAATATAGTAGATTTCTACTTGATTTTTCCTATTATGTAGTTGAACGTCAGCAATTTCGTAAGTTTTAATAAGTGTTACAAAAAATTGAGCTATCCAATTTTGAAAAGTCATGCCATGGTTTTTATGTCGAAATAAAGTTTTGGCATTTGACATTTAATGATGCATTAGAGATAAATGACAAAATAATTTTCTTTGCCTAGCTAAGTTCTTGAGAGTAATTCAATTGCTATCAACACCTTAGCCAAAAAAAAAAGGATTATTTTTTGTTATTTTTGATGCATCATTGAATGTCAAATGCAAAAATTTTATTTCACCATTAACCATTATTGGATTATGGGAATCAAAATTACCAATAGAAAAGTTCTTTTAACTATGAAGAAAAATGATAAAACTCACTAATTTTCTTATAATTTTTCTTAGATATTTAGCAACATAGTAGATTTCTACTTAGTTTATCCTACCCTGTAATTGAGCATCATATAATTTGTAAGTTTGAATAGGTGTTACAAGAAATTGTGCTATCTAATTTTAAAAGTCATGTCAAATGTTTTATGGTGAAATAAAGTTATGAAATTCAACATTTCATGATGTATTAGAGATGAATAAAACAAACAGTCTTGTTTGCCTAACTAAGTTTTTTAGAGCAATTTTCAAAAAAAAAAAATGTAATTGTTGAGAAAGAGGAAAAGGTTCTTCTTTTGTGAACAAAGAGGAAGTAAAGATTCTCAGTTTCAATGCAAGTATGTGCTCCAATACTATTATGTTGTTATAGGTAGAGATGACTGCCAGTTAAAGTGAGAGTGATTGAACCTGTCTCTACATCTTTAGCCTTCCTTTCTCTTTTTGATCTAGTTATGTCCTTTTACTTATGAAACTAATTTTTTTTAATAATACTTATGACACTATTTTTTTTAACAATACTTATAAAACTAATTCAAACTATATAATTTCTAGCAATAATATGCCTTAATATGATTTTAGTAAAACAAGCTAAAGAGCCCAAGTATAGTAATATAGTTACTATTAGAGTACTTTTTGAAAATAAAGAAAATTTGGTAGGGCTGACATTATTAGAAAAATAAAAAACTTTAAATGATGAGAATTGCTAATCTCATACCTTTTCATAGTTGGAGAAAAAGGTTCCATAATCCATCAAATCCGCTAGTTCAATAAGTTAGACTTAACCCACTATTGGATGCTTATAACAAAGATGTTTGAAGAGATAGATATATAGCTTTACTTATTAATGAATCTTATTTGATTTTGGAGCAAAATAGTCAAATCATTAGATGTTGGAGGAATATTATTGAACATTTAAAAGAAAAGGACACATAACAATAAATTTCTCATGACTCGTTATAATTTTACAAATAAATTATTTATTGCTTTTTTTAATAAATTATTCATTTTAAAGATATATATTTTCATAAATAAATTATTTTTTGTTTTTACAACAAATTATTTACTTTGATTAAGGAACATTATGGGACAAGATTTCATGATTTGAAAGTTCAAGTCGAGATAAAGCATATTTTTAGAAAGAATTACACTGCAGCATTTCAAAGCTTGTTATGGGAAGAAAGAATTATGCATGATTTCGTAGGTAGAATATCATTACAAAAAATTACCAAAAGTTTTTTTTTTTTGAAAAAAATGAATTTTGATATAGATAGTTACTAAAGGTGAAATTTAATAAGGTTCTACATTTAGATGTGATATTAAATCTCATATTTCCTTAAAACAATGATGGATAATAAATGATGATTAAGTTTCATCAATCATTTATTGGATTTTATCCATTTGTGGAAATTACATAAATTGATTATTGTAGGTGGTTGGATTATATGTTAACAAATTAGTTCATGTTGAACAAAAGACAAAAGGATATAGCAAAAAAAATTACTCATTAGGAATTGAGTTTCATTCCTCTATATGGAACAATTACATTTTTTGTTTAAGGAAAGTTTTGATTGTTTCAAAAAATTGCTATCAATACCTTAGCGAAAAAAAGAAAATCATTTTTGGTAATTTTTTTTTATCATTATTGAATGACAAATGCCAAAATTTTATTTCACCATCAACCATTATTGGATTATGGATGTCAAAACTAGTAGAAATGTTCTCTTAACTATGAAGAAAAATTATAAGACTTACTAACTTTCTTATAATATGTCTTAGATATTTAATAACATAATACATTTATAATTGGTTTATCCTATAATGTAGTTGAGCATTGTATATTTTGTATGTTTAAATAGGTGTTATAAGAAATTGAACTATCCAATTTCTAAAAGTCATGTCAAATGTTTTATGGTGAGATAAAGTTATGAAATTTAACATTTGGTGACATTTCAGAGTTAAATAAAGGAAATGATTTTCTTTGCCTAACTAAATTTTTTAAAGGAAGAGGTTCTTCTTCTGCTAATGAAGAGGTAGAGAAATTGGAAGTAATGATTCTCAATTCTAATGCTATTATGCTACCATAGGTGGAGATGACTGCCCTCAATTATCAAAATGACAATAATAGAGAAAGAGGTAAAGGTTCGTATGCTAATAAAGTGGTAGAGAAAGAAGAAGTAATGATTCTCAATTCCAATAATAGTATGTTTTTCAATGCTATTATGTTGCCATAGGTGTAGATGACTACCCGTTAAAATGACAATGTTTGAACTCATCTATATCATTTTAGCCTTTTTTTTCTTTTTTTTCTCCCAATTAAGTCCTTATAGTTTTGAAACTAATTTTTTTTTATAATACTTATGAAACTAATTTAAACAATATAACTTCTCTGTAAAACAAACTAAGGAGCCCAGACATAGTAATATAGTTGTTACAATAGTTTTTTAGAACAATTGTCAAAAATAAAGAAAACTTGGTTAGAAGGATCTTATTGCAAAAATTGAAAATTTTACCTTATAGCAATTACTAATCTTGGACCTACTTATAGTTGGAGAGGAAGGTTCCATAATCCTTCAAATCTATCAATTCAATAAGTTGAACTTAGTCCATTATTAAATGGTCAAAACAAAGGTGTTTAAAGAGATAGATACAAAGCTCCAGTTATTGACATACTTGATTTGATTTTGGAGCAAAATAGTCAAATCAATACATGTTAGAGGAATATTGTTGAACATCTAAATGAAAAAGGATGCAAGTAAATAAATTTCTTAAGACTTGTTATAATTTTACAAATAAATTATTTGTTGCTTTTTTAAACAAATTATTTACTTTAAAGGTGTATAATTTCACAAATAATTTTTTTGTTGTTTTTAAAGCAAATTGTTTACTTTAATTGAGGCACATTATGGGACAAGCTTTTATAATTTGAAAGTTGAAGTCATGATAATGCATATTTTCGGAAAGAATTACATTCAGCATTTCAAAGCTTGTTGTAGGAAGAAAGAATTTTAGATGATTTCATAGGTAGAGTATCATTGCAATATAAATTATCAAAAGTTTTTTTATCTTTTGGAAAAAAAAAAGATGAAATTATTTGATTTGGATAGTTACTAGAGGTGAAATTTGATAAGGTTCTGCCTTTAGATGTGATTGGAAGTCTCATTTGTCCTAAAAAATGGTGGATAATGAATGATGATTAAGTTTTAAATTACATATAATGGATTTTATCTATTTGTTGAAATTATATAAATTGATTGTTTTAGGTGGTTCGATTATATTATAACAAATAAGTTCATGTTGAACAAAGGATAAAAAGGATATGGCAAAATAAATTACTCATTAGGAATTGAGTTTCATTCCTCTATATGGAACGATTGCATTTCTTGTTTAGCGAAAGTGTTAATTGTTTCCAAAAATTACTATCAACACCTTAGCCAAAAAGAAAATCATTTTTGGTTATTTTCCAATGCATTATTAAATATCAAATACCAAAATTTTATTTCACCATCAACCATTTTTGGATGATGGTAAAAGTTCTCTCAACTATGAAAAAAAAATTATAAACTTACTTTTTTATAATTTTTCATAGATATTTAGCAACATAGTAGATTTCTACTTGGTTTAACCTATAATTTAGTTGGGTATCATATATTAGGCAAGTTTAAATAGCTATTACAAGAAATTGAGTTATCCAATTTTATAAAATTCATGTCAAATGTTTTATAGTGAGATAAAGTTATGAAATTTAACATTTGATGATGTATCAAAGATAAATAAAAGAAATAATTTTCTTTGCCTAGCTAAGTTTTTAGAGCAATTTTAGAAAATAATGTAATTGCTAAGAAAGAGGAAGTAATGATTCTCTATTCAAATGCTGTTATGTTGCCATAGGTGGAGATGACTACCCTTAATGGCTAAAATGATAGTGATAGAGAAAGAGGAAGAGTTTCTTCTTTTGCTAATGAAGAGGTAGAGAAAGAGGAAGAGGTTCTTTTGCTAATGAAGAGGCAAAGAAAGAGGAAGTAATAATTCTCAGTTCCAATGCTAGTATATGTTCCAATGATATTATATTGCCATAGGTAGAGATGGCTACCCATCAAATTGACAATGATTTAACTCGTCTCTATAGCTTTAGCCTTCCTTTCTCTTTTTCTTCCAATTATGTCTTCACTTCTACTTATGGAACTTTTTTTTTTAACAATACTTATGAAACTAATTTAAACTATATAATTGCTACTAGTAATATGCCTTAATATGATTTCAGTGAAACAAGCTAAAGAGCCTAAGTATAGTACCAGCTAAGTTTTTAGAGCAATTTTTAAAAATAAAGAAAACTTGGTTAGTAGGACATTATTAATGTCGGACCTTATAACAATTACTAATCTCAAACCTTTTCATAGTTAGAGAGAAAAGTTCAATAATCCTTCAAATCCATCAAGTCAATAAGCTAAACTTAGTGCACTATTAGATGCTCATAACAAAAGTGTTTAAAGAGATTGATACAGAGCTCTGATTATTGACGAACCTTATTTGATTTTGAAACAAAATAGTCAAATCATTAAGAATTGTTATAATTTTACAAATAAATTAATTTTTTTTGCTTTTTAAGCAAGTTATTCACTTAAAAGATATATAATTTCATAAATAAATTATTTATTATTTTTACAACAAATTATTTACTTTAATTGAGGTACATTATAGGGCAAGATTTCACAGTTGAAGTCTTGATAATGCATATTTTCAGAAAGAATTACATTGCAGCATTTCAAAGTTTGTTAAGGGAAGAAAGAATTTTGGACGATTTCGTAGGTAGGATATCATTATAATATAAATTATCAAACTTTGTTTTAAAAAAAAAAGATGAAGTTTTTAATTTGGATAGTTACTAGTGGTGAAATTTGATAAGGTTTTGCCTTTAGATGTAATATTAAGTATCATTTGTTTTAAAAAATTGATGGATAATAAATGATGATTAAATTTCAATTTTCATATAATGGATTTTATCTATTTGTTGAGATTATACAAAATGGTTATTGTAGGTGCTTGGATTCTATATTAACAAATCAATACCTATTGAACAAAGGACATAAAAGATATGGCAAAACAAATTACTCATAAGGAATTGAGTTTCATTCCTCTATATGGAACAATTGCATTTTTTATTTAAAGAAAGTGTTGATTGTTTCTAAAATTTCTATTAACACTTTAGCCACAAAAAATGACAATCAAGTTTGATTATTTTTTGATGCATCATTGAATGTCAAATGCCAAAATTTTATTTCACCATCAACAATTATTGGATTATGGATATCAAAATTACCAGTAGAAATATTCTCCCCACTATGAAGAAAAATTATAAAACTTACTAACTTTCTTATAATTTTTCTTAGATATTTAGCAACATAGTAGATTTCTACTTGGTTTATCCTATAATATAGTTGAGCGACATATATTTTGTAAGTTTGAATAGGTATTATAAAAAATTGAGCTATCACATTTCTAAAAGTCATGTCAAATGTTTTATAGTGAGATAAAAATTTAAAATTTAACATTTGATGATATATTAGAGATAAATAAAAGAAATATTTTTTTTATCAAGCTAAGTTTTTTAGAGCAGATTTTGAAAATCATGTAATTACTGAGAAAGAGGAAGAGGTTCTTCTTCTGCTAACAACGAGGTAGAGAAAGAGGAAATAATGATTCTCAGTTTCAATGCTATTATGCTACCATAGATAGAGATGACTCTCCTCAATGGTCAAAATGACAATGATAGAGAAAGAGAAAAAGGTTCTTCTTCTGCTAATGAAGAGGTAGATAAAAGGGAAAAGGTTCTTATGTTAACGAAGAGGTAGAGAAAGAGGAAGTAATAATTCTCAGTTTCAATGCTAATATGTGTTCCAATGCTATTATGTTGCCATAGATGGAGATGACTAATTTTCAAAATAATAGTGATTGAACTCGTCTGTATAACTTTAGCCTTCCATTCTTTTTTCCTTCCAATTATGTCATGTCTTTTATTTATGAAACTTTTTTTTGAACAATACAAATGAAACTAATTTGAACAATATAATTGCTAGTAATAATATGTCTTAATATGATTTTAGCAAAATAAGCTAAAGAGACCAGACATAGTAATATAGTTGATATGTACATTTTTTAAAGAAAATTTCTAAAATAAAGAAAACTTGGTTGGAAGGACATTATTACAAAAATATAAAACTTTACCTTATAGCAATTACTAATCTTAGACTTTCTCGTGGTCGGAGAGGAAGGTTCCATAATCCTTTAAATTCATCAGTTTAATAAGTTGAATTTAGTCCACTATTAGATACTCATAACAAAGGTGTTCAACAAAATAGATACAAAGTTCTAGTTATTGATGGACCTGATTTGATTTTAGAGTAAAATAGTCAAACCATTAAATGTTGCAAGAATTTTGTTGAACATCTAAAAGAAAAGGACATAGGGAAATAAATTTCTTAAGACTTATTATAATTTTACAAATACATAATTTGTTGCTTTTTTAAAACAAATTATTTACTTTAGAGGTATATAATTTCACAAATAAATTATTTGTTATTTTTAAAAAAAATTATGTACTTTAATTGAGGCATATTATGGAACAAACTTTTACGATTTGAAGTTTGAAGTCCTAATAATGCATATTTTCATAAAGAATTACATTGTAGCATTTGAAAGCTTGTTGAGAGAAGAATGAATTTTGAATGATTTCGTAGGTAGGATATCATTACAATAAAAGTATCAAAAGTTTTTATTTTTTTTTTTAAAGAATGAAGTCATTTGATTTAGACAATTACTAAAGGTGAGATTTGTTAAAGTTCTTCCTTTAGATGTGATATTAAATCTCATTTGTCCTAAAAAAAATAATGATTAAGTTTTATCTATCATTTATTGGATTTTACTTATTTGTTGAAATTATGTATTTGTTGATTGTTGTAGGTGGTTGGATTCTATATCAGGAAATTAGTTCCTATTGAACAAATGATAAAAATGATATGGTAAAACAAATTACTTATTAGGAATTGAGTTTTATTCCTCTATTAAAAACAATTGCATTTTTTGTTTAGGGAAAGTGTTGATTATTTCCAAAAAGGGTTATTAACACCTTAGCCAAAAGATGAAAATCATTTTTAGTTATTTTCTGATGCATCATTGATTATCAAATTCCAAAATTTTATTTCACAATAAACTATTATTAGATTATGGATATCAAAATTACCAGCAGAAAAGTTCTTTTAACTATGATGAAAAACTATAAAACTTACTAACTTTCTTATTATTTTTCTTAGATATTTAGCAACATAGTAGATTTCTACTTAGTTTATCCTACAATTTAGTGAAGCTTCATATATTTTGTTAGTTTAATAGGTATTATAAGAAATTGAGCTATGTAATTTTGTAAAGTCATGTCAAATGTTTTATGGTGTGATAAAGTTCTAAAATTTAACATTTGATGATGTATTGAAGATAAATAAAAGAAATAATTTTCTTTACCTAACTATGTTTTTTAGAGAAAATTTCAAAAATAATGTACACCTTCCTCATGATATAAAGGATTTATTTAAGATTACAACCTTAAGGTAATAACAGACATTTTATATTATTGTTTTATATTACTTTATAACACATGCATTCTATTTTTTTAATTTATTATTTTTCAATCAAATGGAAATTTTGATTGTGATCCATGTTATAATCATGTCACATAAAATGAAAGTTACATTTATAAAAAAACCTTGGTTAAGAGGACATGATTACAAAAATTAAAAACTTTACTTTATAACATTTACTCATCTCGAACCTTTTTATAGTTGGGGAGGATGGTTTCATAATCCTTTAAAACTGTCAATTCAATTAGTTGAACTTGATCCACTATTAGATACTTGTAATAAAGGTGTTTAAAGACATAGCTATAGAGCTTTAGCTATTTATGGACCTGATTTAATTTTAGAGCAAAATAGTCAAATCCTTCGATGTTGGAGGATTATTGTTGAACATTTAAAAGAAAAAGGACATAGGAAAATAAAATTTTTAAGACTTTTTATAATTTCACAAATAGATTATTTATTTTTTAAATAAATTATTTTTTATTTTTAAAACAAATTATTTACTTTTACTGAGGTACATTATTGGACAAGCTTTCATGATTTTAAAGTTGAAGTTATGGTAATACATATGTTCAGAAAGAATTACTTTGTAACATTTCAAAGGTTGTTATGGCAAGAAAGGATTTTAGATGATTTCATTAATTGGGTATCATTAAACTACAAATTATCAAAAATTTTTTGTATAAAAAAAAAGAACTTGTTTGATTTGGCTAGTTACTAGAGGTGAAATTTGATAAGGTTCTGCCTTTCGATGTGATATTAAGTCTCCTTTGTCCTAAAAAAAATAATGGATAATAAATAATAATTAAGTTTCATTTTTTACATAATGTATTTTATCTATTTGTTAAAATCATATAAATTGATTGCTTTAGGTGGTTGGATTCTTTATTAATAAATTAGTTCTTTTTGAAAAAAAAGGCAAAAAGAATATGTCAAAACAAATTACTCATCAATAGTTTAGTTTCATCCATCTATATGGAACAATTACATTGTTTGTTTAAGGAAGGTGTTGACCATTCAAAAAATTGCTCCTTTAGCCAAATAAAGAAAATCATTTTGGTTATTTGTCGATGCATCATTGAATGTCAAATGCCATAATTTTATTTCATCATCAATCGTAATTGTATTCTGGATATCAAAATTACTATCAAATAAGTTCTCTTAACTATGAAGAAAAATTGTAAAACTTACAAACTTTCTTATGATTTTTCTGAGATATTTAGCAACATAATAGATTTTTACTTATTTATCTTATAATGTGGTTGAGTAATAGAGATTTTGTAAGTTCAAATAAGTGTTATAGGAAATTGAGCTATCCAATTTTAAAAAGTCATGTCAAAGGTTTTATGGTGAAATAAAGTTTTGACATTTGATGATGTATCAAAGATAAATAATAGGAATAATTTTCCTTGTCAAGCTAATTTCTTAAGAGTAACAATGTATATCTTACTTATGATATGAAGGATTTACTTGAGAGTACTACTTTAAGGTAATAACATGCATTGTATTTCATTGTTTTATATTACTTTATATTACATGCATTCCATTTTTTTTTTAAATTTCTTTTTTTTTAAAAAAATCAAATGGAAACTTTGATTGTGATTTATATTGTAATTATGTCACATAAGATGAGTATTATATTTATAAAGAAAACTTGGTCAGAAGGACAAGATTACAAAAATTAAAAACCTTAGCTTATAATAGCTACTCATCTCAAACCTTCTCATAGTTGGAGAAGGTTCCATAATCCTTCAAGTTTGTGAGTTCAATTAGTTGAACTTGGTTGACTATTAGATGCTCACAACAAATGTGTTCAAAGAGATAGATATAAAGCTCTAGTTATCGATGGACCTAATTTGATTTTGGAGAAAAATGGTCAAATCATTAAATGTTAGAGGAATATTATTGAACATCTAACAAAAAAGGGACACAAGGTATATAAATTTCTTAAGAGATGTTATAATTTCACAAATAAATTATTTGTTATTTTTTTAAAATAACTTACTTACTTTTAGGGTATATAAGTTTACAAGCAAATTATTTGCTATTTTTAAAATAAATTATTTACTTTTATTGAGAAACATTATGGGACAAGCTTTCAAGATTTGAAAGTTGAAGTCATGGTTTTAGAAAAAATTACATTGTAGCATTTCAAAGATTATTATGAGAACATTCGATTTAGGATAATTTCATAGGTAGGATATCATTACACTATAAATTATTAAAAGTTTTTTTTTTGAAAAAAATGAAGTTTTTATTTTGGTCAATTGCTAGAGGTGAAATTTGATAAAGTTCTACCTTTAGATGTGGTATTATGTTTCCTTTGTGCTAAAGACATGATAAGCAATAAATTATTATTAAGTTTCATTATTCATATAATAGATTTTATCTATTTATTGAAATCATATAAATTGATTGTTGTAAGTGGCTGGATTTTGTATTAATAAATCTATTCCTATTGAACAAAGGATAAAAAAATATGGCAAAACAAAGTACTCATCAAAATTTGAGTTTCATCCCTCTATAGGGAACACTTATATTGTATGTTTAAGGAAGGCATTGATTGTTTCAAAAAATTGCTCTTAACACCTTAGCCAAATAAAGAAGATCATTTTTTATTATTTTCTTATGCATCATTGATTATCAAATGCTAGAATTTTTTTTCACCATCAACCATAATTGGATTATGGATATCAACATTGCCTTTAGACAAGTTCTCTTAGATATGAAAAAAATTTATGAAACTTACATTCTTTTAATTTTTTTAGATATTTAGCAACATAATAGATTTCTACTTGATTTATCCTATAATGCAGTTGAGCATAAGAGATTTTGTAAGTTTAAATAGGTGTTATAGGAAATTGTGCTATCTAATTTGAAAAGTCATGTCAAAGGTTTTATGACGAAACAAAATTATTGAATTTGACAATTGACAATCAAAGTGGTAGCAACTATTTTGTATTATTGATTATTTTTTTAATGATGATTTACAATAAATGAGAAATATATAGAATACAACAACACTCAAAATACAATATATGATAACTATTAGAAAAAAATTAGTTGTTGAGTTATTTTGGACCTTTATTTGTTGATACACCCCCACAAGTTGATGAATGAAGCTTGGCAAGGAAATGTAGAAATTTTCATTTTAGCAGCAACTTTGTTATCACGTCAGCAATTTCATCAGAAGATAAAATGGGAGCAACAATTAGTATTTTCTATAGAATAAGTTAGCAGAAAAAATGGAAATCCATCTTGACATGTTGAGTATGTGCTTTGAATACTAGATTAGAGGATAAGAAGACTGTAGCAATGTTATCTCACCAAACTTGGGGTAGTTTGTGAAGATGAAAACCTGGCTTAAAGAGTAACCAAAGCAACTATTTAATTTTGACATATACATATGTGATGGCCTTAAATTAGGATTTGGTAGATGATTATGTGATAGTAGGCTATCTTTAAGAATTCCATGCAATCAAATTATTTCCAAGATAAATAAGGAACCCACTGGTGGAACAACGATTGTCAAGGCACCACGCCAAGTTAACATAATTAAAGGCTGTCAAAGTGTTGGAGGAGCAATTACTAAAACAAGCTTTGAGAGAGAGTACCATTCAAGCAATGAAGTACATGCTTTAAGGCTTAAAAGTGAATATCAATAAGGTGGTGCATGTACTGGCAGAATTGGTTGACAATAAATGAGATGTCAAGTCATGTAAGTGTTGCATGTTAAAGACTCCTATAAAGACGCTTGTATAGAGTAGCATCTGAAGAAGAAAGCTACTGATCTTAATGTTTAGATAGTGTAGCACCGGTGGCCATAGGTGTGTAACAAGATTTAGACTAAGTCTATGATAAATTATATCAGCCATATAAGATTGCTACAAGAGAAAGAGTCCATGATGATGGGAATGGACTTGGATATTAAGGAAATAATGTAAAGCTCCCAAGTCTTGTAGTGCAAATTCTTGAGAGAGATGAGAGATGATAGATTGAATCATTGTAGAATTATCACCTATAATAATTACATCATTAACATATACAAGGAGAAAACATGAGTGATTATTTTTGTGTTACAAGAATAAAAAAGAATAGCCATGGGATTCTTTACAACTAATGGAAAATAAGAAATTGCTAAGCCTTTAGAACTAGGCTAGTGTTGCCTACTTAAAGCAATAGAGAGACTTATGGAGCTAGCACACAAAATGTGGGAATTAAGGATCAATGAACCCTTGAGGTTAAACCATGTACACATCTTTTAAAAAAGTTCTCCATGTAAGAATGCATTGCTAATATCTAATAAATACAAATGCCACTTTTTGAAACTCTAATAGAGAGAACTATTCTAATCATCATTGGCTTCACAACAGGGCTAAATTTTTTATTATAATGAAAGCCAAACTCTTGCGTGTTGCCCTTAGTCATGAGATGGGGTTTGAAGCATTCAATGGTTCCATCTGGATGATGCTTAATTTTATAAACCCAGAAGTTATGAACCATATTACCATGAGTAGGAGGAGGTTCAAGGTCCTAAGTATTATTTTTATGCAAGGCCTGAATCTCAAGTTGCATTGCTTTATACCATTCATAATTGTTGTAAGCTTTGGTGAAGGATGTTGGTTCTATATTATTGGTACTAACTAAAGTGAAAAGATGAGCAAAAGGTTTTGGCACAAGAGTGGTAAAGCGAAGTTACATAGGGTGTGTGCACTAATTTTGTTTTTAAATAATTGGAGACTTGGAGGTAGGATGTGGATCAGGTTGTTGGAGATCGACAAAGAGTTTGAGGCCATTAGGATTGAAAAGATGAACACGATGTTCTGAGTTAGGTGGAGGTGGTTTAGACGAGGATGAAGTTATTAGAGATGTAGTAGTTTTGGAAAACTGAATGGATAAGGGAAAATGAGAGGTTGGGTTAGGTATGGAGTGTGTAGGTGAGTGAAGGGAGTGACTTAGAGAGATGGAAGATGTAGGAATAGGATAAGTGAGCTATAACCATAGTTTGATTAGCATGTTGACTGGCAGCTCATCCATAGGACTACAAACACTTGAAATACATTTAAAAGGAAAATTTTTCATTAAATTGGACATGTCTAGGTATATAAAATTGACTATATCCTTATCTAGATAATGATATCCTATGTGATGTGGTGAATAGCCCATAAAAACACATTGTTTAGTGCGGAATGAAAACTTATGAGTATTATATGGATGAAATAAAGGATATATGGCACATCCAAATATGCGAAGAAATGAATAATCAAGTGAGTATTTGAAGAATAATTGGATTGGAATGGCATTATTTGAATAATAATTGGAATGAAATGGCATTATTGAGAGAATTAGACAACATATGATTATTAAGAAAAATAAAAGTTTCAAAGAAAATTCCTAATATATGAATGGAGCACCATAATGACCAATAATGCAAGTCCAATATCAACTATATGGCAAATTTTACGCTTAGCCATGCCATTTTGTTCATAAGTATGTGCATAACTCATATGATGAATAATGCCATTATCAAGGAAAAATTATTTTAATGGGCAATATTTACCTCCCTAGTCAGAGTTAAAAGACTTAATAGGAAAATCAAATTATTTTTTCCACCATTAATTTAAATTAACAAAATATGGTTAGAACTTCACTTTTATTTTTCAACGAATAGCGTTGTGTAAATAAAGAAAAATCATCAATGAAAATAATAAAATATTTACAACCAGAATTTGAACAAAGAGGAGTTAGTCCCTAAACATCCAAATGAATTAATTGTAAAGGAGACTAGCTACAACTATAAGTGAGTGGTAGAGATACTCAATGAAGTTTCCCTAAACAACATGCCTCACATTTATTAGAACTTGATCTAGAGGTAGAATAAGGTAATTGAAAATGTTGAACTACTTAACAAATAATTGAAAAATTAGGATGGTCTAGGCTTGCATGCTAGTCTTCCAAGCTAGTGAAATAGGCTGCACCATGTGGGAGATAATGCTATAGACTTTCTCGAAACTTGTATAAGCCCAGCTCACTTGTGCCTTTAAGAAGAGTCTTTTTAGTAACCTGATCTTTCAAAAAATAATGGTTAGGATAAAATTCAAAGAAATAATGATTATCTCTACATAGTCGTTGAATTGATAACAAAGGTTTAGTAATTTTAGGGATATGTAAGACATTTGTAAGTTTAAGATGAGTGATTGGGGTAGAAAGTTTACCAGTACCAATATGTGAAATTCGCAATCCAATACCATTGCCAATAATTAATTAATCATTACCATGATATTTAATAGCAGTGCTCAAAGAGGACAGGTCAGGAGTGACATGGTGAGTAGCTCCTATGTCAAGATACCAAGATGTAGTGGCTGCTTGGATAGTTAAGACAATATTTGTAGGAGTTGGAAGGATTAAAAGATTTACTTGGCTCTTGTAATTAAAATCACATATTGTCAAGATGAATTTCTTTTGTTGGAGCAATACCGAAATCAAAGTGGCGATGACAATCAAAGGTTGTATAGTTAGTATAGCCACATATTTGACACGCAATGGAATTTAGAGTAAAAGAACAACCACGATGCCCCTATTTCCTTGTTTTCTATGGTTTGCATTGGACTAATTGGTGTGTCGATGAATAAAGTTGGAAGGTGATAAATCTATGCATTAAATAGAATTAGCCATAATAAAGGGATTGTTGGGACTTAAGCAGCAGCTCATAGGCTGCCAGTTGGGTATGAAGATCAGCAAAAGTGGCAAGTTCAGTTCGTTATTATAGTGCACTAACGACACCATTGTAATTTGACCCTAATTTTTGAACTATCATTGCATTGAACTTAGCGGTTGTTATTGGTTGTCCTACCATGGCTTGATATAAATATTGAGACACTATCTTGTCATCTTTGGTAAATTATGGAGTTCAATATGAAGCTGTGTCTTTTGAGCATTACTCACCATGTCGTATGCTATAAACAGTGCTTTCCATACCTCAACAGTTGAATTTAAGACAAGTAAGTGAGGATAGACTTCTTCTGAGATGGAAGATAGTAACCAAGAAAAGAGTAATTAGTCTTTATTGAACCATAACATGTAATCAGGATTTGTCTCAATGAGGTTGGTAGAAGAATTGATGATGGTGCCGGTTCAGTCCCATCGAGTATACCATGTAGATTATAGAAGTTCAGTAAAGGTGTAAATTGTAAATGCCATGGAATATAGTTCTTTGAGTTCAATTTGATTGAAATAGTTTGGTGAATATGGGTTGGTGTTTTGGCTAAAGAAGAGGAAAATAAAGCAGGTAGAGAAATAGTGGTATTCGTAGAAGTTGTAGATATTACAGAGGAGATAAATGAGCTCATCATGTTAACGACTTTGATACCATGTCAAGGTGGCAGCAACTGTTTTGTACTATTGGTTGATTTTTTTTTTAATGATGATTTACAATAGATGACAAATATATAGAATACAAAAACACTTGAAATACAATAGGTGATAACTATTAGAAACAAATTAGTTATTGAGTTATTTTGGACCTTTATTTGTTGATGTTGATGATGTATTAGAGATAAAAAAAAAGAAACTATTTTCTTTGTCTAGCTAAATTTGTAAGAGTAATTTAGGGAAACAATGTACACCTTCGTTATGATACGAAGGATTTACTTAAGAGTACAAATTCAAGGTAATAACATGCATTTTATTTTATTATTTTATATTACATGCATTCTAATTTTTTTAATTTCTTATTTTTCTATCAAATAGAAACTTTGATTGTGATCCATGTTGCAAACATGTCATATAAAATGAAAGTAGCATTTATAAAGAAAAATTGATCAGAAGACATAATAATAAAAATCAGAAACATTTACCTTATAGTAGTTACTCTTCTTGTGTCTTCTCACGATTGGAAATGAAGGTTCCATGATCCTTTAAATTTGCTAGTTCAATTAGTTGAATTTGGTCCACTATTAGATGTTAATAACAAAAGTGATCAAAGAGACAAATACATAGCTCCAATTATTTATGGACCTAATTTGATTTTAGAGCAAAATAATCAAATCATTAGATGTTAGAGAAATATTGTTGAACATCTACCAAAAAAAGATGCAAGGAATTTAAATTTCTTAAGACTTGTTATAATTTCACAAATAAATTATTATTATTTTTTAAAACATATTATATACTTTCATGGTATATAATTTGACAAATAAATTATTTGTTATTTTTAAAATAAATTATATGTTTTAATTGAGGCACATTATGGGACAAGCTTTCATGATTTGAAAGTGGAAGTCATGGTAATGCATATGTTTGGAAAAAAATTACATTGTAACATTTCAAAGATTGTTGTGGGAAGAATGGATTTTGAATGATTTCGTAGGTAGAATATCATTACACTATAAAAAAAATGAAGTTGTTTGATTTGATAAGTTATTAGAGGTGAAATCTAATAAGGTTCTGCCTTTAGATGTGGTAATAAGTTTCCCTAGTCCTAAAAAAATGATGGATAATAAATAATTATTAAGTTTCATTTTTTGTATAATGGATTTTATTTATTTGTTGAAATCATATATATTGATTGTTGTAAGTGGCTGGATTCTATATTAATAAATAAGTTTTTGTAGAACAAAGGACAAAAAGAATATGGAAAAAAATTAATCATAAAAAATTGAGTTTCATCCCTTTATATGGAATAATTTGATTGTTTGTTTAAGAAAGATGTTGATTGTTTCAAAAAATTACTCTCAACACCTTAGCCAAACAAACAAAATAATTTTTGGTTATTTTTTGATGCATCATTAAAAGGGAAATGCCAAAATTTTATTTCACCACCAACTATAATTGGATTATGGATATCAAAATTACCAACAGACAAGTTCTCTTAACTATGAAGAAAATTTATAGAACTTACAAACTTTTTTATAATTTTTCTTAGATATTTAGAAATATAGTAGATTTCTACTTGATTTATCCTAAAGTATAGTTGAGCATGAGGAATTTTGTAAGTTTGAATAGATGTTACAAAAAATAGAGCTATCCAATTTTGAAAAGTTATGCCAAAGGTTTATGATGAAATAAAGTTGTATTTAACATTTGATGATGTATTGGAGATTAAGAAAAGAAACTATTTTCTTTGCCTAGATGAGTTCTTAAGTGCAATTTTCAGAAATAATATACATCTTTCTCATGATATAAAGGATTTACTTGAAAATACAACATCAAGGTAATAACAAGCATTTTATGTTATTGTATTACATAACATTAAATTACATGCATTCTTGATATGTTTATTATTTACGTGTCTTAGAGTTGAATTTTAATAAATTTTTAATAAGGAACAAATTAATTTAAGTAGTTTTTGGATTTAATTAGGAGCTTTTAGTAAGTTAGTATTTAATTAGGATTCTTATTATTTATTATATATTTAGGAAGTTTTATTTGAGTTTTAATTGATTTTGTATTTTATGTCTAGTATGGGTCCCAAGAATAAAAAGAAGTTGGTATGTTTTTGACATAGCATGACATACACCATGCCATGTGATGAAGAAACAAATGAGGAAAAGCCATGCCCAAGCCATGTGTGAGCCATGAAGAAGCCAATATCAACACACCAATGTTATGGCATTACCATGTCGTGTGATTGAAGATTTCTAACCTATAATGATGCATGACTAATAAACTTGCATGTGTTGGAAGTCGTGTAGCGTGCTGAGTATATTCACAGATTGCTTTGAATTAGTGCACGGTTGTGCCTAAAAGCCATATCATGAAAGGAAAAATTTCTTGTTTTAAAAATAAGAAAAAATTAGAAATCAAAGAGGATTCTTTTGATTTCCAAGCATTATATAAGGAATAAAACACCCTTTTGACAGAAGAACGGAGAGGGATAGAGAAAAGGGGGATGGCTAGACAGAAATCAATGAAGACCAAAAGATAAGACTAAGAGCTTATTTTTTTTTTCATCTTCTTGTTTTCTTGGTTATGATTATGGATTTCACCATAGCCATGTGTGGCTAAGTTTCTTTCAAAGTCTTAGTTAGGAGTAGCTATTTCATGACATGATTTTTATTTGATTTGAATTTCAATTAATTCTTTATGTTGCAATATTTATCTTGTTATCATTTTGATCCTATTTGATTGCGTGTTTATGGATGAATTCAACAATGAGAGTTAGGGGAATTCATTAGCTTAAGACACTTAGAACTTAGATCACTTGACCACGAGAGTAGGCAAGCTCTTCGGGGAGTCACGATACTAGATTATGGTGACAAATTAATTACTAAAAATCTTAATGAGCTTGGATTAAATTATTAATCATGATAGTAGGTTAGATTTTAATCCTTGCATGCTTAATTGAACTTAAGAGAGTCTTTAAGTATTTTAGAGCAATTACCCTTAACTAAATTCAAGATTTCTGCTTAATAATGTGTTCATGATTAGATTAGAATAGTGAAACTAAACCTAGGCTCTATGTTTACAAATATTTGATTGTACTTTTTGTCAAGTTTCTATTATTTAAATTTTAAACCTTGCTAAATTACTCAATTTACTAGCTGCAATCATAGGTACAAATTATTGGTAATCAATATACAGTCCTTGAGGGAACGATATCTATCTACTGCAACCATAATTGTATGTTTGCGGGTTTAAAATGCAACAAGTTTTTTGCACCATTGCTAGGGACTAGCAATATTGATATTAATTTAATTTTTACTTTTCTTAGACTAGTATTCTTTCTTTATTTTTAACTTAATTTGCTAATTGATTTTTAGGTAACTTTTGTTAGTTTATGAACACTCAATCCAAGAGGATGAACTTAGAGAAGATTAACCTTGAAATCAAGAAAAATCAAAAGAAAAAGCATAAGAAAGACAAGCAAAAGATGGTTGAAGATCAAGCACCACCACCATTGGGTAGGAATCACGCTCTTCAAGAGTACACAATGCCTAATCCAAGCAAGACCCATAACAGTATTATCAGGCCAGTTGCCAATGCCAACATGGTTGAGATCAAACCAGTGATAATCCAAATGATCTTATAATTTCAGTTTGGAGGTCTCCTAAGTGAGGATCCTAATGCCCATCTAGCTCAGTTTTTGGAGATTTGTGTTTTAGTGATATGCACTAGGTCAATAATGTATGACCATGTTTTGACTTTATCATTTTATTAATAAAGAGGCATTTTTCATTATCATTTTATGTTATGATAATTACTTGAATAGTCAATTCTTACTAAGGTCATCAAGTGTACGACTTAATAGTAAAACCCTTAGATTAAATATGAGTTCTATTCAAATTATTCGTAGTCATAACAATGTATTATGGCTAGTATGGTGTTGATTGATGATTATGTTTTACTAATCATGAATATGAGATATTAAGTCAACTCATAGGTACTTATTTGAGAAATAAAGTGTTGGATTGACCCATCATGAGAATACTACATAGATAATTGTATAAGTAATTCTCATCATAGTAATATTGGCATAGTCCTCTGACCTTGAAATCACCATGGATCCCTACATTATTATTTTGTATTTTGACACAATCTTACATTATCTTTAATCAGATGATAAAATAGGTTGTTGTTGGGTGTGAAATTAGTTATGTGAGGAATGTGAATGATTAAGAAGGAATTTGTCCCTCATTTAATTTGATTTGAGTAAGATATCTATGGGCCCCTTGACAAGATAATATAAGGAAAATGTATGGCTATGCAAAAGTAAATTGATAAAGAGTTATCATTCTCAATCTACTTGGAATCAAGAAATAATATGATTAAATCCTATAAGGAAGACATAATCTATGCCTTATATTCAATTAAGATATCATGTGACAAAGGGACTAGAATATTCACTATATATTAGGTTATGTCAGATTATTGACTTCACATGACTTGGGTAGTCATAATGTCTTGCTAGAGGCCACTTATTACTTATAGGCCTAGATAGAGATTCAAGGCCCACTACTAACGTCATGTGAACCTATAGGGTCATACACTTTAAACAAGCCCAAAATGAATATGGGTTTAACAACCTAAATGAGCTATATGGAAAAAAATACATAAAATTATTTATTTATTTATTTAAGGTAAAGGTTATTTTAAATAAATAGAAAAATTATTTCTAATTTAATTTTAAATAAAATCAGAATAAGAATAAGTGAGAAATTACCAAAAGGTCATTTAGTAAGTAAAACCCTAATTTAGAGGTCTATAAAAATGTTATATTCTCTAAGGTTTCACTCACTCATTATTCTGCCACCAAATTCATTTTCTTTCTTTTAGAAAATAAAAAACATAGAGTTCTTTTCATTCTTAATTTATGAGAAATCAAGGGAAGGTGCTAGCACACAGACATTCATTTTCAATTAAGGGCTATTCGTGTGGACACTTGTGGAAGATGGATTCTTTTAGAGACATCTCAATCCAAACTGCCAAATTAAAAGCTCGAGGTAGGGTGTCATCAGAGTGAACCTCCTCTCTCCCTTCCAGAAATCTTGCCCCTTTTGTGTTTATAGTAAGATTTTGAAAACCCTAGATTTAATTAATTAATCGAATTTCTTGGATCCGGGTTTAGATTTATGATTAATATTTAATTTTTCCATTGCGTATGGAATCACAAAACCCAAAAATGGTATCAGAGCCACTTGTAATTTGATTAATTTGATTCAACATATATATGATGTGTTGGTATGATTAATTTATTTTTGAAAAAGAGTTTTTGAAAAGTTTATCAAGATAGGGTTTTGTTTCATGACATCCTCTTAAATCAATATGAAAATAGTAGTAAATATTAATTTGATTAATGTTTATGATTGTTTAATATGATTAAACAATAATCAAAATTTTGATTTTCTAGTTTATATATTATGTTTTTATGAAAAATTGAATATGTATTTTGCTTTATTAATATGATTTAATAAAACAATATTTCTATTTTCAAAATTTGATCACTTGCATATTTTATCTATTTAATGTTAAAACATAAAATATTATGATTATACAGATTTTTGTCAAAGGGCAATCTATTTAAGAGTTAAACAAATCATGCAAAATAGATTTGTTTTGAATAGATTAATCAAGTTGTAATAGGATTATAGAAAATTAGGGTTCTTAATGGTAGCTGGTTAATAAAATGTACACATATTTTGATTTGATTTAAACAGATTAATTAGACTGTAATTTTATTACATAAATCATCAGCGTTTTAGGGTTTTGGCAACATCTTACAAAAAAAATTAGGTAAATCGTTTACCTTCAGGGGCACTGCCAGTAAACCCTACAAAGGGGTGTTGCCCCCTTAACCCCTACCCACTAATTGGCTAATGAGACTGCCGCCTGGGGCGCTGCCCCAGGACGCATCCTTAATGGACTCATCATGTATTTTATTTTTGAATATAATAATTTAATTAATTTGTAAATTGAATTATTTTGCAATATGTGTTTATTTTTAAATGCATGGTGCATAACATGGTCCTTGAACCAATGTGATTGGATTTTATTTTATTAGGTTGTAATTTTTTAAATACAACCTGTGAGTTGTTTTGTTTGTTGTAATTATTTTATTTTATTTTATTTTATTAGATAGTAATAAAATAGTTTTAATTACAACATGTAATGTAAATCAAGACGCAAGATGTAAATTCAAGTTAGAGGCCCATGATGGAGATCCAAGGTGGGAGCCTAAGGAGGATGTCCATGGTAGAAGATGGAGATCCAAATTGAAGACTCAATTTTTATTTGTAATATCACCTATGTTTGACCTTTGATCTTCATATTGGCTTATGAAGATCAACTTAGTTATGGGTCATGCTATTTCTCGTTTATCTTATTATGTTAGTATGTTATGCATGCGATGCAATATAATAATAACTAAATAAAATAAAAATTAACTAAACCCTTATTTAATATTAAGTCATTAAAAGGCCTCCCATTAATTAATGCTTATTAAGATTTGGATTAATATATATAAGTTATACCAAAGCATTATGTATAAAGCCATCTAAATAAGATGAGATGGATAATGGTGATATCCATATGTTTAAGTTGGTTAGACTTAACTAGGTTATCAAAATGGTTTTGGACCTAGGGCATTTGATAGGATATATCGGTATATATGATATCCTATAATCATCCAAGAATTACATGAGATGTAATTAGTAAAGTGTTACCTAACTTAATAGCCACACTTTAAGTGATAAGCCAAAGCTTACTTCAAGTAGGGTGAAATATGGATCTTGGCCCACTAAGAAATTTCAATTGTTGAAATCATTATGAGGGTTTTATATTTTATGAAAATGTAGTGGAAGTTTTCTTATGCCTCTTTCATAATAAAACTGAATGTACTATATATATATTTGTTGTAGATAATGACATCAAACACTGCACCTACCATGTCACTACGATCGATCCTTAAGAAGGATAAGCTAAATGGGACTACCTTTCTTGACTGGTACAGAAAACTATGAATTTTTCTTAGGCAAGAAAGAAAGGAATATATCCTTAATCAACCCATCCCAAAGGAACCAGCTGCTAATGCTCCTAGAGCACAAAAGGATGCTTATAGTAAGCATCTCAATGATTCAGTTGATTTCATTTGTCTCATGCTTGGATGAATGGAGTCTAAGATTTAAAAGCAACTGATGGAAATGGAGGCTTATACTATGATAGGCCATCTCAAGGAAATGTTCCAAAAGAAAGCTAGAATCAAAATTTTCAATACCATTAGAGCATTGCTCTCTTAAAAGTTAGGTGCTAGCGGTTCTATCAACCTTCGTGTTCTTCAAGTGAAGGGTCATCTTGAACACTTGGACAAGCTTGGTCTCAAGATTGACAAGAATTGGCTATTGATATCATTCTCCAATCTTTGCTTAAAGCTTATTATGGTTTCATCATGAATTTCAATATGCATAGTATGGAAAAAACTGTTTCAGAGTTACATGGGATGCTTAAAACTATTGAAAAGAACATCAAGAATTCCACCAAGGATATTCTAATGGTCAACAAGGGAAAGGGTATGAAAAAGGTTGTAAAGGGCAAGGGAAAGGATTTTAAAGGCTTTTAAAAGCCAAAACCAAAGCCCAAGCCCAAGTTCAAAGTTGAACCCTAAGCAAAGCCACTAAAGGAGGGAATATGATTTTTCTATAATGAGCCAGGTCATTTGAAAAGAAATTGCAAGCTATATATGAATGATATGAACAAGAATAAGGGTAGTGCAACTGTCATGACCCGAACCAAAAGGTACCATGACTGGCACTAGGGAATGGGGATACATAAAGTACCCAAAACCTATAGTAAGCCTTAAAATTTTTTTTCATGAAATAGACACAATATACTTAACAATAAGCCAAAAATAAACTAATGATGAACCAATAATAAATGCACAATATCAAATACATATAATAATATTCTTCAAATACAATAACATTTCAATACATGATACATATAATACCAGTTCATAGATAACTACGGTGGTGTTTAGAATTTATTTATACAATACATATATCAATATAACATACATAATACAGCTGGTGAAGAACAAACTTGGTGCATACATGGAATACTAAGGACCTGACTGTGAGGTCTTGAAAAAATAGGTTAAGGGAAATCATACCTCACTAAGTAAATTAATTCTATAAAATGCATGCTAGTTTATAAAAACATTTGGGAAGACCACTTTTCAAAATAAATGTAAATAAAGTAATCATAATCCTTTAAATAAGTTATTTTTCACAATAATATTTAAATAAAATCTATTTATAATTCTTAAATCAATTTAATATAAAATCCCTATAAGAAAATATATGGAATAATCATTTTTATGGAAAATCTAGTAGAACACCTAAACCTCTAATCTAATAGCCTTTTGGCTCTCTTTAATCCAAGTGACTGTTGTCCCGAGAACAAGCTCAAATGAGTTACTGCTATAGTCATTTTATATTGATGTCATGAGAGCAAGTTCAACCGAGTTACATCCCTTTTTTCGGCTCGAGAGCACTAGCTCCACTGAGCTCTAACCATTTCCAATTTCCTGAGAGCACACGCTCCACTAAGCCTATTCCACAATTTAAACATATACCAAGATCTCACCTGTGCGCATGTGGTCCTAGTGATGCCCATTAGGTAGCACATTCTACAATTATCTCCAAATAAATTTAAATTATAAATAAATAATAAAATAAAATAAATAAGTCATTAAATAATGAATAATTAAATGATTAAATAATAATAAAATAAAACATCACCAAATAAATTTCCTTTACAGATGCTTTCAATTTCTACTTGCAAATATAGAAGAAATGATCATGCATATGGCAATAATAATATATATTCATAAATTAATCATGTAATAATTTCTTTATTATATTTAATTATTTGAAAATATAATAAAAACATGCATAACACACATTTCATAAAATTAACTCACATGTTAAGTGTGTCGGGCGACGTGTTCTCTGCTGCCCTGGTGCTACAGCTCGTATCCCGGAGTTCTCTAAAATTAGTAATATTTATTTCAAATATGCTAGTAATATAAAATAAAATAAATTCATGAAAATTCTTAAAAATTATAAAAACTATAGAATTGATGAAATTGACTCGACCAAAGACAAAAAGTTAATTAAAAACTAGAAATTAGACACAGGTCGATGTCACATTTTACTAGAAATCTATCAAAAATTCGATAGAGTCTCCTTTGCAAAACGAACATCTCTCTACTAAAAATAGAGCCGTTTCTGCACGAAAACACACTTCTATTGACAACACAGCTCTACACTCAGGTTGAGTTCCTAAACTATGCACAGTCCTTGACCGAGATCACCAAAACTAATTTAAATCATAAAAACATAGAAAAATTTGATCAAAATCTAATTTGGTTATAAAATAAATTCTTTTAAATAATGATATACAAAAATCCAAATTTTCATTTAATCCAATAAAATTCCTTATTTAACATATAATATCTATATTTAAGAATTATAAATTATAAAATTTCGGAAATTCATAAAAATGTATATTAGTATTAATATTAATCAAATCAACCAAATAATTAAATACTATAATATTTACATTAATAATATTATTTCCAAAATATTAATCTATAATTAACAAAATATATAAAAATACTAATTTAACTAATAAAATTATTTTATGCCTTCTAAAATTAAAGTTATCATTATACATAATTATTTAACTACAAATTTACTAAAACCCGATTAAAATCAATTTATACAATTTTTCTCTAAAAATTCACATTTCACATAAACTTTTAAAAATTCATAACTTAAAATTTATACTTAATTTTAACAAACTTCCTTCACAAGATAAACTCTAAAAAATATATAGAATTTAATAAAAATAAGAAAAATTTGTATCCCAGGACAGTGTGAACAGTAACTGACACCCAGAAAATTCAAAATTTTCAAATAAATTTCAAAAAATTAAACAAAAATTATCCTTACATAGCTAGTGATCTTTACAATAAGATTACTAAAGGAAATTAAGCCTAAAACTTAACCAAAAATTCAAAAATCAATAAAATACCAAAAATACACAATTTACATTTACATCGATCTACAACGATTCAGACAGTGGATCAATAATATGAGGCTAGATTATTGAATCTTAGAAGATGATGAATTCATAGACATTAGAATCAAGGCCATCCGATGTCAAAATCTTCATTAGAATTCAAAACCAAATCTAGCCAAATGAGGATAAAATTGGAAAAAAAGAAGTGGGGCTGCCACCAATGTGTCGTGGAGGAATTGGGATATTGTTGGTGATCGACGTCAATGCTGGTTGTGGAGGCACAGTGGCTGGTGCGAAAATGGACAGTGACGAGAGAGAAGCAAAAGAAGAAGAAGAAAGAAAGAGAAGAGAAAAGAAAAGAAAAGGAAAAAAAAAAGAAAAAGGTTTTTATATATATATCAACACACTCCCATAATATTTTCTCTCCCAAAATAATAATAATATTGAAGTAAAAATAAAATAATAAAAATAATACACTATTAAAATAAAATAATTATAATCTATACTAAATAATTTAAGTTAGTTGATAAAAAAATCAAAATATTACAATCTTCCTTTTTTTAAAAAATTTGTTCTCGAATTTAAATAAATAAAAAGAAATACAAATGTTTGCTACTGAAAAAGATAAGGGTACGCTACCTGTATTCCTGCCTCTGTCTCCCACATGCAGTCCTCCATTGCATGGTTGCTCCATAACACCTTCACCATTGAATCTCCTTAGTGCGAAGCTGACGAACTTGGCGATCCACTATCGCCACTGGGTACTCTTCATACATTAAATCCTTACTGAGCTCTACTATCTGAGGTTGAAGGATATGCGAAGGATCGAAAATATACTTCCTCAACATCGATACATGGAACATTGGGTGAATACAAGACAACTATAGTGGTAATACCAGTCTGTACGCCACTTCGCCAACTCTCGATCAAATCTTGAGGGGTTCAATGTATCTGGGAGCTACCTTACCCTTTTTACCAAACCTCATCACTCCCATCACATAAATCTGAAGCATACCCTCTAAAGTCTAAATGGTCCTCTTAGATTGACAATCAGTTTGAGGATTAAAAGTTATTCTGAAGTCCAACCTTGTACCCAAAACCTTATGTAATTATTGCCAAAAGATTGAAGCAAAAGTGGCTCCTCTATTAGACACTATACTAATAGGTACTCCATGGAGATAAACAATTCAATTAACATACAATCTCACCAACCTATCAGTACAGTACATCTTCTTAATTGGCAAAAAGTGAGCTAAATTAGTCTGTCTATCAATTATCACCCATATAGCATCACAGCCACTTAACGTATGAGGCAATCCACTTATAAAATCCATAGCAAATATATCCCACTTCCACTATAGGATAGGTAACCATTGTAATAATCCTAAAGGCCTTTGGTGTTCCAACTTCACCTGTTGACAAGTGAGACACTTAAACACAAATTTTGCAATGTCTCTCTTCATCCAATTCCACCAATATGTATCTTTCAAATCATGATACATCTTGGTAAAACCTAGATGAGTGCTATAAGCAAAAAAATTGGCTTCCTTCATAATCTCCTTCCTCAAATCATCCATATCAGGTACATATAACCTTATGCCCAAATGTAATGTGCCCTCACTATCAATAACAAAGTCTCTAAATTGACCTTGATGCACCTCAAACATAATCTTATGCAATCATGGATCTCTTCTCTGAGCTGCTTTAACTCTATCCAAGTATATTGATCGTACTCTGAATTGAGCTAAAAGACACTTCTTGGTCACTTTCAACTGTAACCCCTAATCAATCAATCCATGCAACTTTTTAATTATAGGCCTCCTTTTTGTGCTGATGTGTGCAAGGCTTCCTGTTGATGATATAATGCAAATATACATAGTTATTTAGGCTAGTTAAGGTCTATTCTCATTTCATTTCATCATTCTTTATGTGTTTGTTTAGTTATTGAATTATTTTTTTTACTTATTTCATCATTAAGGCTCATTATTTAAGTTTTATGCATGATTTAGGGCTTAAATGTGCTTTAGAAGACACTTGTAGTTGATTAGAACAAGCTAGAAAGTAAAAGGAGCCAAGCTTGGATCATAATGAAGGGTGATGAGTTATAACTATATGTACGAGTCATCATCGAGAGTCTCTATGATGAGTCATCACCCCATGATGAGTTGTCACACTTTGACGAGTCATCACACTCATTTCTTGCCAAAGGGTTGCAACTTTTCCCAATTTGAGTGGTTTTTGTATTTTGGCCATAACTCTGTCTACAAAAATCTAAATTAGGTGATTCAAGTTACTCTTGAAACATAATAGAATGTTATACAACTTTTATGAAGAAAATTTCTAGAGATAAAGTCATCTAGATGGAAAAAAATTGCCCTTTAAGGTACAGATTCTGTAAACAAGGGTGACCTTTGATGTCAAGTGGTGCCTTTCCAAGTTCAATCCTATTCTAGTCACTTCTAGTAGCTTCCAAGTCCTATATATGCATCATTTTTTTTCCTAAGAAAAGGGGATGAAAATAGGACAATAAGAAGAAGATTAAAGAGAGACATATGAATTAATAGAGTGTTTTAGAAATACTACTATCTGTTAGTTTTAAGAGTCATTGTAAAAACACTTGAAGAAGACAAAGCCAAATGCAAGAGAAGATCATCTTAAGTATCAAGGATCCTTTAGAAGACATAAAAGGGAGTTTTACTTATTCAATTCTTTATCTTTTTATCTTTCTTTCTATGTTGAATTTTGTCATCTTTTGTTGCTTCTTAACCATGTATCTAGGCTAAGTCTTTTGTATGGGAATTATAATGACAAATTAAATAAGAACTACATTTTTATCTTATATCTTTCATGATTTAATTTCAATTAGTGCTTATTTGTGTTATGTATGCTTGATCACCATATGTAACTTGTCAATCAAATTATCATCAACAAGAGTTGGGGTAATTTGGTGGAAAATGATTGAGATTACTTAAGATTGTAATTTTGTTGGAAATAATAAAGGGAATTCATCTTAAGGGAGACATAATTAGTATAATATGCTTTATGGTTTTCTCTTATCTCTGCAACACAACAAGAGTGCTTGTAGACTCTAAGAGGACATACCTTTAATCGACAATAAGAGTTGCTTTTAAAGACTATAGACTAATTTCCAATCAATATGTTTTATGATAACTGTGTTTAAAGTTCTTGTTTGATTCTTATTTGTGATTCTCCCATAGATAGATATATTTATTATTTGTCTTATTATTTTAGTAATTTGTTAGTGTTTATATTTCTTTGTTTGTTTTAGTCATTATTACTATTATTCTGGTTTTATTTTACCTATCCATCTAAGTATCTATCCGATTAATACAAGATTTACCCTAAGTCTCGAGTGTTTGACACCCTACTTGCTCTATACTAAGTCCTAGAGACTAAGGTATACAATTCCACCCGCTTCAGAATTTGGCACCGTTGCCGGGGACTTGGATATAATTTTTATTAATATAGGATAGAGAAAGGTTGTTTTAGGCCTTGTTTTTGTTTTTTTCATTTTGTTTTATTTCTTATTTTTTTATATTTTTCATTTTTTTATATTTTGTTTTATTTGTTAAGTTTAATTTATTCAATTATGAATTTACATTTTTTATGGTTACTAGAAGTACTAGTGATAATAATTTAAACTTTGATCCTAAAATTGATTTAACTTTATGTGCTTTACGTAGGGAACAAAGGCAAATAATAGAGAATCAACCGAATTTGAATGATATGGCTCAACTGAAAAGGAGAACGTTAGGCTATTTTGTAATGCCTGACATCTCGGGTAGTCTTTGAGGGATTATGGCTCCAGCTATTGCTAACAATAATTTTGAGATCAAGCTAAGTATCAGCCAAATGGTGCAAAATAATTATTTTGGAGGTTTACAAGGAGAAGATCCATATGCCCACATATTAACTTTCCTTAATGTGTATGCAACTTTCAATATTAATGGTGTAATGGACAATGCAATCAAGCTTAGACTTTTTCCATTTTCAGTTAGGGATAAAGCACAACTTTGGCTTACTAGTTTGCTAAATGAATCAATCATAACGTGGGACCAATTAAAGCAAGCGTTTCTACATAAATATTTTCCACAATATAAGACGGCCAAGTTTTGCAATGAGATCACTACTTTCAAGCAAAATGGAAGTGAGATAATCTATTCATCTTGGGAGAGATTTAAGGAACTCCAAAGGCAATGTTCACATCATGGCTTTCCAAAATGGATGATTTTTCAAATTTTCTACAATGGGTTGATGGATGAAAATAGAAACATTATGAATGTAGCAGCTGGTGGAAAATGGATGGATAAAATGGCTAGAGAAGTCATTACTTTGCTTGAAGAACTTGCATCTCAAGGATACATGGGTGATGAAACAACTATGGCAAAAATAAGGATTTTTAGAGCTTAACACAATTAAAATGTTGAATGCAAAGGTGGATGCTCTTACTAATCTAGTAAGTAGAAATCAAATTAATTCTTTAGAAATTACTAATGTTGTTTGTGAGTCTTGTGGAGGACCTCATTCATTTTCTCAATGTACTTTAAGTACAAATGAGGATGTGAACTATGTGCAAGGTGGTTTTAATCAATAAATGGGGTTGAATTCCAACACCTATAACCCTAAGTGGAGGAACCATCCCAGTTTCTCTTGGTCAAACCCATCCTCTCAATTAAACCCTCCATATAACCCAAACACCAAACCTTAAAATCCATTGGGATTTTTTATGAAAAAACAAACCTTCAATCCTACCCATTCTAAACCTACTCTTGAAAATCTCATGGAGCAATTTATCAACCAACAAATGTCCATAAACAAACAAAATGAGGAGCAATTTAAGTAGTTAAACTCTAAGCTTGAGTAGCTTGCTACTCATAACTGCATCCTTGAAACCTAAATTGCCCAATAAGCCTCTTTATCAAATACTAAACCTTTAGGAAAGCTTCCTAGCCAACCGAAGTATGTGCAAAAAGGGTCTTGTCAAACAATTACCTTACGCAGTGGTAAGGAGATTAAAAAGGATCTCAATAAGAAAAAGAGTGTGGTTGATGATGATGGGGTAGAGATTGAGGAAGTGGATGTTGGAAGTAAAGATAAAGATGAGTGTGTGAAGAAAGGTAATAAGGAAAATGTCATACCATCGAATAATGATGAACTAAGGGTATATGTTAAAACCCTTCCTTTTCCTCAAAGGTTCATAAGGCATAACTTAGATAAGTAGTTTGGAAAATTCCTCGATTATCTCAAGGAAATCACTATCACCATACCATTTGTGGATGCCATTAGAGACATGCCAACTTGGGGTAAAATTTTGAAGGATATTATTAGCCATAAGAGCAAGCTTGAAGATTATGGCTTAGTATCTCTTGTTAAAGAATCCAAGGCTGTGTAATCTAAGTCTCCACCAAAGGTTAAGGATCCAGGTTCATTTATGGTTCCTTATACAATTGGAGGTATGCATTTTGATAAAATTTTATATGATATTGGTGCTAGTGTTGGCTTTATGCCTTAATCTATTTACAAAAGGCTCAATTTGAATGAGCTTATGCCTACAAATATGTGTCTTTCCATGGTGGAAAAATATGTGACATATCCACTAGGCATTCTAGAAAATGTGCCAATAAAAGTGGGGAAGTTTATAATACCAACTGACTTTGTTTTGTTGGAAATGAAGGAAGATCTTGAGATTCCAATTTTGTTTAGAAGACCATTTTTTATGACAGCAGGAGCAATTATTGATATGAAGAAGGGAAAGATCACATTAAAGGTGGATAATGAATTTATGGAATTTCATGTGCTAAAAATCATTAAGTCAACACCTGTAAAAGTGGCAAGTAGAATTGATTCTATTGATGTTATTAATGAATGCATTGAAAAAGTAATTCAATCAAGTGTGAGGAATGATTCTATAGAGCCATCCGGAATGCAAGAAGCCAATGAGAAAATTTTGGAGGCAAATCCATATCAACTTTCCCATAGGACATCAAGATTTGAACCTTTAAGTAGAGAGGATGATCCAAAGGATACTACATCAAGTGAAGAAGTCAAGATGGAGCTCAAGCCCCTACCATCAAATCTAAGATATGCATTTTTTTTACTCTAACCTTAAATTTTCTTTTATTATTAATTCATCTTTAATTAATGATAATGGTGGTGCCCTATATAATGAATTGCTTAATCATAAAAATTCCATTGGGTATTCTATAAATGATTTGAAAGGTATTGGTCCTAATGTATGTATGCATAGGATACTTTTTGAGGACCACACTAAGCCTTCTATTAAAGGTCAAAGGCGGTTAAACCCTACTCTTAAGGAAGTGGTGAGAAAAGAGGTAACTAAATTACTTAATAATGGAATTATATATTCCATTAGTGATAGTAAGTGGTAAGCCCCATTCAGGTTGTACCAAAGAAAGGAGGCTTAACTGTTATTAAGAGTGAATCTAATGATCTCATACCTATTAGAACTGTCACGGGATGGCGTATGTGTATTGACTATAAGAAATTGAATAAAGTAACTAGGAAGGACCATTTCCCATTGCCTTTTATTGACTAAGTCCTTAAGAGACTAGCCAACATTTCTTATTTTTGTTATTTGGATGGATTAAGTGGTTTTTACCAAATTCCTATTCATTCTAAGGATCAATCTAAAACCACCTTTACATGTCCATATGGTACTTTTGCTTTTAGGTGTATGCCTTTTGGTTTATGTAATGCACCTATAACTTTCCAAAGATGCATGTTTTCAATATTTAGTGATTTGCTTGATGATTGTGTTGAAGTTTTTATGGATGACTTTAGTGTTTATGGTATTGATTTTTCCAATTGTCTAAACAATCTATTTAAAGTTCTTGATAGGTGTGTTGAGCATGGATTGGTCTTGAATTGGGAAAAATATGTCATTTTATGGTACAATAGGGAATTGTTCTTGATTATTTAGTTTCTAAGAGGGGCATTGAAGTTGATAAAGCAAAGATCAAAGTAAATGAAAATTTTCGACCTCTGAAGAGTGTTAAGGATATAAGAAGCTTCCTTGGACATGTAGGTTTCTATCAAAGATTTATCAAAGACTTCTCCAAGATAGCAAAGCCATAGTGTAGGTTACTTGCTAAAGATGCTATTTTTGAGTTTGATGCTGCGTGCCTTAATGCATTTGCAACTTTGAAAAGAGATCTTGTTTCCACACCCATTTTGCAACCACCTAATTAGGAGCAACCATTTGAAATAATGTGTAATGCTAGTAACTTTACGGTAGGGGTTGTGCTAGGTCAAAGAAAGGAAGGCAAGCCTTATCTGATTTATTATGCTAGCAAACTACTTGATGATGCTCATATCAACTACACCACTACAGAAAAGGAGTTGCTTGCTATTTTTTATGCATTTGAAAAGTTTAGAGCATATCTTGTGGGGAAAAATGTGATTATTTATTCAGATCATGTTGCTCTTAAGTATCTTATAAGCAAGAAGGATGTAAAACCTAGACTCTTATAATGGATTTTGATGCTTCAAGAGTTTTATTGGGAAGTAAGAGACAAAAAGGGAAGTAAGAACCTTGTTACGGACCACCTTTCAAGGATTTATCAAGATGGACTCAAGAGGAATGATGATGGTATGCCAATTAATGACACATTCCATAATGAACACTTACTAAGTGTGGTATCAAAGGAACTTCCATGGTATGCAGATATTGCAAATTATATTGTGAGTGGTATTCTTCCTTATGAGTTGGATTATCGATAAAGAAATAAATTTCTACATGATATTAAATTCTATTATTGGGAGGAGCCTTTGCTTTACAAGAGATGTGCCGATGGTTTAATTCGGATATGCATTCCTCAAGATGAAGTTCAAGATGTTTTAAGACATTGCCATTCCTTGGATGTTGGAGGACACTTCAGTGCAACAAAAATGGAATCTAAGGTACTACAATTTGGTTTTTGGTGGCCAAATTTATTTAAAGATGCTAGAGAGTTTGTTCTTACATGTGATAGATGTCAAAAAATGGGTAATATCACTAGGAAATATGAGATGCCTTTAAAAGGAATCCTTGAAGTTGAGCTCTTCGATGTTTGGGGTATAGATTTCATGGGTCTGTTTCCTAGTTCTTTAGGCTATAAGTATATTATAGTCATGGTGGACTATGTTTTAAAATGGGTGGAAGCATTGCCAACCATTACTAATGATGCTAAAGTGGGTAAGAGGATGCTTAAGAGAACTATTTTTCCTAGGTTTGGTACTCCTAGGGCATTGATCAGTGATGGAGGTTCCCATTTTTGTAATCATGTGATTGAGGCTCTCTTAAAGAATTATAGAGTAACACACAAGGTTGCTACTCTATATCACCCATAAACAAGTGGGCAGGTTGAGATTAGTAATAAAGAGATTAAGTGGATCCTAGAGAAAACAGTGTCTTTTTCACAGAAGAATTGGACATTAAAGCTTAATGATGCTTTATAGGCATATAGGACAACCTTTAAAACCATAATTGGCCTTACTCCTTACCAATTAGTTTACAGGAAGTCATGTCGTCTCCCCATTGAATTAGAGCATAAGGCATTTTAGACAACAAGGGCTTTGAATTTTGATTTAGAGAAGGCTGGTAGGAAGAGGTTACTTCAGCTTAATGAATTAAATAAGTTAAGAATGAATGCTTATGAGAATGCAAAGTTATATAAAGATCGTACTAAGTTATGGAATGATAAGCATTTATCTGAGAAGGAGTTTCATGAAGGTAAGCTTATTCTCCTATTTCCAGGAAAGTTAAAGTCATGATGGACGGGTTCGTTTAAAGTTATTAAGGTTTATCCTCATGGATTAATTAATCTTGCTAATGCAAAGGGGAAAATTTTTAAAGTAAGTGGACATTGTCCCAAGCCCTACTTGATTGGTGATTAAATTGATCTGAGTTGCTCTATCTCTCTATCTACACCCTAATTGAAGTATGGTAAGGCCAAGCTATAGACTTTCAAAATTTAGCAAGGTATGATTCACACATTTTACTTTTATTTCATGATAATTACTTTCACTAATTCACTAATATTTCTTTAATTAGTATGTTTATTATTAGTATACATTTATTTTATGATTAGTTTTCTATTATATTTTTATAAATTTTTACATATATTCATTGCATTGTCAATTATGTCTAGTTAGGCACTATATATGCACACAATAACACACACTATCACGACTCGTCATGCATTGATGAGTCATAATAGAGACATAAGGTGATGAGTCATCACACATTGATGACTCATAACATCACCTATTGATGATGAGTCATCATGCATGATGACTCATCATAGAGAGTTAAGGTGACGAGTTGTCACCATATTGACAACTCGTACACCTATATACCTCTTGCCTATAAATACATTCTTATATGTTTTTAATTATCATAGCTTAATTTCATTATTTTTTTTATATATTACACATCTTATTTGTTCATATATTTGTCTTATTCTACTCATTCCTAAACTAAATAATATTTTATAAATGAAAAGTTGTTTCTTTTCCAAGAATGGGCATACCCTTTCCCATTTTTACACACCTTTTCACCAGACCTTACACCCCTACATCTTACACTCCTATTACATCTATAAATACCCCCTTTTGACCACCCAATCTCACATGTCTCCTTATACCAACAAATTTGCATTTACTTAGACTATCTTCTCTCATCTCTTACTCTTTGATCTTTTCTATTCTTTCATTCCTTATACACTTTGGCTTTCTCTTCATCTCTTCTCTACTCTAAACCTAATCGAACCACTCTTTATCCTTTCATCCTCTTTGTTTTCTTTTTGCCTTTATAATTCATTCAAGCAGGACTATAACCATGGGTAAGACTAGAGGATCATCTTCTAAGAGGCAACACATTGAAGAAACATATCAAAAGGAAGAGGATCTTTCCCAAACTTACAAAGCCAAGTTTCCAATCCTTACACATGAGGAAGGTGCCAAGTTCACAAAAATTAAGTTTAGGAAAATCTTGGGTTGTAAGTACATTCCTAACTCCCTTTTGAATAATGTGGGTATGTTTGAATCTTTTGATTAAGTATTGACTTAATGTGGGCTTAAGAAATTTGTTTCTATGCATGAAGATACCAATGTTGAATTGACTCCCGAGTTTTATACTACTTTGGATGCTAATCCTAAAAATTCATAAATTTTGGAATTTTGCATGCAAAGGAAGAAACATCAACTTACTTATACTTTCATGAATCATGTATTTAGTTTCAAAAGAGATGGGTTGTGTGATCCCCCCATCATCTTTTAAGTTGAATGAATTCTTGATGTTTTTACTAGTTTGCACACACCATTTGACTCTAGGAAAGGCAAAGGTATGTTTATTAAGGACTTGAAATATTGGTTGTTACATAAAGTGCTTACATGTGTTCTGTTTTATAAAACTAAATTCAATAGAGTCTCTGCGCAAGAGTTATTTCTAATGTGGTGCATTCACAATAAGAAACAAGTGTGTTGGACCTATTGGGTGTTTAATCAATTGTTAGCTTATGCTTCCCATAAGGATGCACCTTTTACTCATGGACATTTAATTACCATTATTATAAAAGATTTGAATGTTAACCTTGCTAACTATACTCGTTTTATTGAGTGTTCTTATTTTACTAAGCAAGCTTTTATAAGAGGAGAAGTACTAGATGATGCATTTCATTTGATTCCTTCTCGATCCCATTCTTGTTGGAGGGGAACCACCAGCTGAGGAGCAATACTATGAAGAATCTACCGAGGAGAGTGATCCAAAGGAGGAACTTCCTTAATATACACCATTCGGTGATATTCCTCTCCTCACTTATCCAATTCAAAGTACCACCGGTGGATCCTCAAGTGCACATCCTCCTATTTGGGATTGAATTTTGGATACACAAATTGCTATGCAGCATCAACTCAATGAGAGTGAGTTTCAAAACCAACAACTTGCTCATCGACAATGCAAGATGGAGTACAAATTGAATCAATTTTTCGCTCACTCTGGCTATCCGATCGAGTCTCTAATAACCACCCCTATGAATGATTGAGGGAGTACTTCTATCATTTCCTTTACTTTATTTTTAATTACATTAAGGATAATGCATGTTTTTATGTGTGGGGGAAGGGATATTAGTAGGATATTAGCAGTATATTAGTGGTATATTAGTGGTATATTAGTAGTATATTAGTGGTATATGGTGGTATATAAGTAGTATCTTGTTTGCATGTTTTATATGTTTTATGTGTGTTGAACGTTTTGCATTTTGCATTTAGGGTATTGTTAGTGCTATTTTGCATTCATATTATTCATTTTCTTCCTATATTTAGTAAGTAGTTGTTCTTTTTAGTCTATTGATTTTGATTGAGTTTAATCATTAATGTTGATAATTAGATTTTGTATGCTCTATTAATAGAACTTGAAAGTTTCATCTAGTATAGGTTATAAATTTTCCTTTTTATCTCTTTTTATTATTTCTAAGATCTAAATAATATTTAGTCAATTTGCTAACTATGCTTAAGGCTAAAGTGGTAAAGATTTAAGCTTAGGTTTTCTTAGAATTTCAAGTAACCTTAGGGAAAATATAACAATAATACTCATGAAACTCGCTTTTCAATAATGGATGAGCACAAGAAAATTAAAAAAAACGAAATAAATAATGCTTGTAATATGATGCATCTTGAGTAAGTTGTATGCAATTGAGTATGCTCAGTTGTATTCATTTGAAAAGGGATGTATGATGTTGTAAGTAAATGTATTTTAAGTAAGTTGTGTGCATTTGTGTTTGCTCCTCATTTGCATTCATTCAAAAAGAATACATCCAAAAAATATATATTTGAATAAAATGTCTAAAAATGCCATGAGAAGAGTGAGCTAATATGTGTGCTTAACATTGTCTCAAGGTTGCTTTTGCTTCTAGGAAATCATAAATTTGGAGAATAATTATTTTGGTTAAGTAGCTTGGTTAGAACTTTAACTTTGTATTCTTGATTTTATTATTAGTAAATTGAGATAAATTGGTTAATTTATTGCTTATGCTATAAAACTTGCTTATTTTATTATTGTGGAGCATTGAAGTTTGATTGATTAACTATCTTTTATAACCTCTTTCATTTTTTAGATGACTTGATAAGAAAACTACATTTGTTTTGGAAGAGATGAAAATTTTGTGTGCTTTTCTATACTAGATCTTTTATTGCTTAAGGGCAAGCAAGGTCTAAGTGTGGGAGAGTTTGATATAATGCAAATATACATAGTTATTTAGGCTAGTTAAGGTCTATTTTCATTTCATTTCATCATGATTTATGTGTTTGTTTATTTATTGGATTAATGTTTTTTACTTATTTCATCAGTAAGACTCATTATGTAAGTTTTATGCATGATTTAGGGCTTGAATGTGCTTTAGAAGACACTTGGAGTTAATTGGAACAAGCTAGGAAGCAAAAGGAGTAAAGCTTGGATCATAAGGAAGGCTAACGAGTCATCACCATATATACGAGTCTCACTAAGAGTCTCTATGATGAGTTGTCACCCCTTGATGAGTTGTCACACTCATTTCTTTCCAAAGGGTTGCAACTTTTCCTAGTTTGAGCTATTTTTTTTATTTTAGCCATAACTCTGTCTACAAAAATTTAAATTAGGTGATTCAAGTTGCTGTTGAAAGATACTAGAATGTTATACAACTTTGATGAAGGAACTTTCTAGAGATAAAGTCATCTAGATGGACAAAAATACCCTTTAAGTTATAGATTCTGCAAATAGGGGTGACCTTTGATGTCAAGTGGCGCCTTTCCAAGTTCAATCTTATTCTAGTCACTTCCAGTAGCTTCCAAGTCTTATATATGCATCATTTCTAGCCTAAAAAAGGGCGATGAAAATAGGACAACAAGAAGAAGATTAGAGAGAGGATATGAATTAATAGAGTGTTTTAGAAATACTACTATCTTTTAGTTTTAAGAGTCATTATAAAAACACTTGAAGAAGACAAAGCCAAGTATAAGAGAAGATCATCCTAAATATCAAGGATCCTTTAGAAGACATACAAGGGAGTTTTACTTATTCAATTCTTTATCTTTTTATCTTTCTTTCTATGTTGAATTTGGTCTTCTTTTGTTGCTTCTTAATCATGTATCTAGGCTAAGTCTTTAGTATGGGAATTATAATGATGAATTAAATAAGAACTACACTTTTATCTTATATCTTTCATGATTTAATTTCAATTAGTACTTATTTGTGTTATGTATGCTTTATCACCATATGTAACTTGTCAATCAAATTATCACCAATAAGAGTTGGGGTAATTTAGTGGAAACTGATTGAGATTACCTAAGATTCTAATTTTGCTGGAAATCATAAAGGGAATTCATCTTAAGAGAGACATAATTAGTATAATATGCTTTATGGTTTTCTCTTATCTCTGCAACACAATAAGAGTGCTTGTAGACTCTAAGAGGACATACCTTTAATCGACAATAAGAGTTACTTTTAAAGACTATAGACTAATTTCCAATCAATATGTTTTATGATAACTATGTTAAAGTTCTTGTTTGATTATGATTTATGATTCTCCCATAGATATATATATATATATATATATATATATATTTTTTTTTTTTTGTCTTATTATTTTAGTAATTAATTAGTGTTTGGATTTCTTTATTTGTTTTAGTCATTATTACTATTATTCTGGTTTCATTTTACCTTTCCATCTAAGTATCTATCCAGTTAATACAAGATTTACCCCAAGTCCCACGTGTTCGACACCCTACTTACTCTATACTAAGTCCTAGAGACTAGGGTATACAATTCCACCCGATTCAGATGACTTTCTACATAGTGTGTCAGCTACCACATTCGCTTTACTCAGATAATAAAGAGTATAGCAACCATGATCTTTCAAAATTTCTATCCATCTCCTCTATCTTAACTTTTGCAATTAAGATGTTTAGCAAATCATGCTTTTAAATTATATTGATATTGGTAAATATACAATGAAAACATGGTAATAAACATTATTAAAGAAATATAAAACATCTTTTTAAACAATTACTTTATATATAATCTAGCCACCATCGTTTAACTAAAAAATATTTTCATTTACAATACATAATAAAAAAAGGTTAAGAAACATAAATGAAAGGCTTCTCTGATAAGGATGTTAGCCAACCTTACTCTGAAACTTCTATACACATACTCTTAGCTCAATCCACCCACTATCAAGCTCTTTTAACTGAAAAAGGTTTATAAAAAATAGTAAAATGAGTACAAAAATACTCAATGAATAGATATTCTAGGTAATTTATAATTTGTTTAAACCAAACACAATAATTGTTTCAAATTGGCATATTAGAGTAATTAAAATCAAATTATGATATACTTGAAATTACCAAAGCCATCCTTGCTTTCAAACTTATATAAATTTAGCCATGTAAAACACATATCTTTGTAAATATTAATACATATGTTCACACATGTTAACCATCCCTATAACAAGCATCACAATCTAGCCATAACATACAGGCCATCAAAAATCCATTCACTAGGCACACTTGAAGGCTAACCCTTCAACTACATTAACACGAAATGACCCTTCCCCCTTCACTGTCCTACAATCAAGTGCCCTATTGATTATTATGCAATAACAACCAACACAATATCAAATGTGCATTTATCACCTTAGTACATTCATACATCTTGTATAGGGTGTTAATACACAAAACAAATACCATTTCCATCAAATAATCAATCAAAACAACATTATCGCCTTTATGGTTCAATAAGCATTCAAAATCAAGCAATCTTTATCATTATTCAAATAAGTGAAATTAGGTTGAGCATAAGCTCATTTTAATCACCAATTAAAAAAAAGGTTCTCAATTTAGATCTCCAAGCAAAGCATAAAGAAATAACACATTTAATTCATATAGTTGAAACCTTTAAAGCTTAAAACTTAAACATGTGACTCAAGTAGCATATGGCTGAATTGAAACAATTTAAACACATCACTTCAGGTCCATAAAAAACATTAAAGATATCATTTTTCTGCTGATATAAATATATTTTAGAGGCTTGAACATCTACTCACAAAACAGCCTTTAAAACACACAAAATTTGTTCACCGTTTTGCTTAATTGGCATCGGCACCTTCCTTCCCCTTTTTAGCCCTTAAAACATGAAATTACATTTAAAATTCATAAAAAAAAATAAGCCTATATACTACCCTAACCATGCATCCCCCAAATGGTATGCAAAACATGCAAATGAACTCAATTCCTCAATTCAACTTCATTAACTCTAAAAGGGCTATTGTTAGACCAAACTTAAAAAAAATTATTCAGACCTATACAAAAAGAATTTGAAGCTAAAATTTTAATCAAACTTAGATTTAATTTTCTAGTATATTCTATAAAAATTTACTTCAATTGGATAAACACAAAGAAATCTATAAGGGTCATATTATAATCAGCTCAAAGAATCCAATAGATTGAGCATCAAAATGTTTTCTTTGATTACACTAACATAAGGATTGATTAAGATTAGGATCAAAGAGGAACAATTTTATATAACTCTTCAAAATTTCTATAGCATTAAATAAAACTCAATTTGGAGCTCTCTAGCTCAAGTTATGATTAAAATACCGAGACTGAAAAATTGGCAAAAATCAGCCCAAGAACTGTTATACATGAACCCTAATTGAAATCAATCAAAACACTTAAATTACTTACCAAATCAATTAGAGAAGGCTTTTAGGATGAAATTTCCAGCATGAAAACTTTTTTATTCACTAAATTTTACTTGCAAATCAAGCCTAAACTTGAAAAATTCAAGTAGCCCCTATAGTTTCCCTCTTTCTTTTTCTTCTTTTCTTTTCTTTCCTTGCTAAAAAAAATGGATGCACCAATTGACCACGAATTGGAGGAGATGGCAGCCCTAAAATGGATATGTCAACTTGTAAAACATCTATTTATATCCTTAATGAAATGGCTTTACTTCCTATTCATCCTCAAGCTTTCAATGATGCATTCTAGGATGACTATTTGCTTCAATTGGGTCCTCATCTCTTACTAACATTTAAATTCTTATCATTTACTTCATTTCAACTCCATATCTCTTTTATTCTCAATATTTTATTCATTTTAAGTGTCATTAAAATTCAAAAATTCACACTCCCTGATTGAGTACAAGTCACAACTTAACATGATACACTAGTTTAACTATACATATACTAGCTTATACTTAAATTTTATCAACATATATGTAAATGTAAATGAATGTAAATGTACATATAATTAGGGTACGGGTGTGACACTTGAAGCATGCTCCGATCAGCATATGACACGGCCCCTAATGTACATGGCCACAAGTAGGACATGCATTGGGCCCCAAGCCTGAAATGTCATACCCAGAGCTCTATCTGCTACTACCACTGCTAGCTCCAGGTTCGAACCTCAGAGGTGTACTACTCTACTTATTGTGTCTGCCAGACCTATGCACCGGGCTACCTCAATGGCCCTACTGTGAAGTACTTGCAGTCTATATACCCATACAACCCATCTGAAACACTAGTTGTTGATCCCCCTATGTCCTCACTACTCCACTACTACTACTCGCATACAGATCGAAGATAGTGCCATGCATAATATGGCATCTCTCTAGCTGTCGAGCCTCCTCAATAACATTGTCCAATCTCCGATCCTTAATTCGAATGCTAATGTAGGCTGCACCCAAACTAGTCATAAAAAACTCTACTACTCTCTTATCATCCTGCATCACATCCATAACATGGTGAACCAACCTGAGGAACTCATAACTATACTCTGCAATTGATCGAACACCCTTACTTATGTGTAGTAGCTGCCATCTGTAATTATCCCTCATTGATGTTGGACAAAAGTACATCAAAAACTACTCCTTAAACTCTAACCAAGACATCATAGTCATATGTGGCTGGATGGACTGTAGGAACTAGTCTTGTGCTGTGGCCTAAACAGATAGCTCAACCACCATATTCCTCTGATAGTCTGTGTAGTCTATCTGAGTCATGGCCTCAATAGGATTAAGGAAATCTAATGCAACTCCCGTGCCATCAAAGGCAATTCCCCCTGCTTTAGAGTACAGTAATGTTGCATCTGTATTGGACATTGCCTGATTCCTTTGTTGTAACATCTACTTAACTAAAGGCACGGCTTAATTCAAAGCTACCAAGCGTTAGTTGATGCCTACCATACCAACTGCAAAAGTTGTAGGATCAACCTCAAGAACTCCTTATCCTACATGCTGCTCTTGTTCTTGCATCTGAGCTACTTCTGCTCTAAGTCTACCCCTACCCCTACCCCTTCCTCTACGCCGAGGAGCAGGGGGAAGGACCTCATCCTAAATGGACTACTCATCCTCATCAAATGATGCACCTATAACAGGAGCATCTCGTGCTCTCCTTCTCATTCTAAAAGAAATAAAACAAACGAGAATTCAAAAAACAACATGGAAAAGACATAACATGGAATTCTAGGAACAAGGACAACAATCAACATTATCAACCTAATTATCGTAGTAGTTCAAGAAAAACATAACTCAAAGACCATTAGAGCTTAAATAAAACATGCACTCTGATACCAACTTTCTCATAACCCAAACCAAAAGGTACGTGACCGGCACTAGGGAATGGGGATACATAAAGTACCTGAAACTCACAGTAAGCCTTAAAAAATTTTCGCCAAATAGACACAATATACTTAACAATCAACTAAAGATAAACCAATAATAAATGCAAAATATCAAATACATATAATAATATTCTTCAAATACAATAACATTTCAATAAATGATACAAATAACACAAGTTCATAGATAACAACTGTAGTGTCTAGAATTTATTTATACAATACATATATCAGTCTAACATATATAATGTAGAGGGTGAAGAACGAACCCGACGCAGACAGGGAATACTAAGGAGCTGACTTTAAAGTCTTGAAAAAATAGGTTGAGGGGAATCAGACCTCATTAAGTGAATTAATTTTATAAAGTGCATGCTGATTTATAAAAATATTTGTTAAAATCTCTTTTCAAAATAAATGTAAATAAAGTAATCATAATCCTTAAAATCATTTATTTTTACAATAATATTTAAATAAAATCTATTTATAATTCTTAAAATCAATTTAATATAAAATCCTTGTAAGAAAATATATGGAATAATCATTTTTATGGAAAATATGGTAGAACACCTAACCCTTTAATCTAATAGCTTTTTGGCTCTCTTTAATCCAAGTGACTGCCATCCTGAGAGCAAGCTCAATCGAGTTACTACCATGGTCATTTCACTTATTCCATATTGATGTCCCGAGAGCAAGCTCAATTGAGTTCCATCCCTTTTTCCAGCTCGAGAGCACTAGCTCCACCAAGCTCTAACCATTTACACTTGCCTGAGAGCACATGCTCCACCGAGCCTATTCCATAATTTAAACATATACCAAGATCTCACATGTGTGCACGTGGTTCTAGTAACACCCACTACATAGCACGTTCTACCATATCTCCAATTCAATATAAATTATAAATAAATAAATAAATAAAATAAAATAAAAAATCATTAAATAATGAATAATTAAATGATTAAACAATAATCAAATAAAACATAACCAACTAAATTTCCTTTAAACATGCTTTCAATTTCTACTTGCAAATATAGAAGAAATGATCATGCATATGACAATAATAATATATATTCATAAATTAATCATGTAATCATTTCTTTATTATATTTAATTATTTGAAAATATAATAAAAAGATGCACAACACACATTTTATAAAATTAACTCATAGGTTGAGCGTGTTGGGTAATGCATTCTCTGCTGCCCTGGTGTTAAAGCTCGTATCCTGCAGTTCTCTAAAATAAGTAATATTTATTTAAAATATTCTCGTAAAATAAAATAAAATAAAATAAATCATGAAAATTCTCAAAAATTATGAAAACTATGGAATTGATGAAACTGACTCGACCAAAGATAAAAAGTTAATTAAAAACTAGAAATTCGACACAAATTGATGTAAAGTTTAATGAGAAATCTACTGAAAATTCAGCTGAGTCTCCTTTGTAAAATGGACAACTCTCTATTAAAAGTAAAGTTGTTCATGCACGAAAACACACTTTTATTCACAATACAGCTCTACACTCGGGTCGGATTCCCAAATTATGCACAATTCTCGACTGTGATCACCAAAACTAATTTAAATCATAAAAATATATAGCAAACTTTTATCAAAATCTAATTCGGTTATAAAACAAATTCTTTTAAATAATGATATACAAAAATTCAATTTTCCATTTAATCCAATAAAATTCCTTATTTAATATATAATATCAATATTTAAGAATCATAAATTATAAAATTTCAGAAATTCATAAAAATGAATATTAGTACTAATATTAATCAAATCAATCAAATAATTAAATACTATAATTATAGGCGGTGGGGTTTAGTGCACGCCCCAAGTGTTTGGTGACCACGGCACTGTGTGGGCTCAAGGCCCACTAGGAAATATGATATAGGTCATGGGCCTATTCGGAGATGGAGTCGCCACCCCGGATAAAAGCCAGGACACACTTTACAGCAACTAGATCCCACGGAGGTTCCCAGAAGCCGTCATCAGAGATCGGGTTCGGAAACTAGGTATGAGTGTTTGAATGCTCACCCAACCTTGTGGTTGGCCTCAGTTTGTGTTTTGCATTTTATTACCGTTTAATTATTTAATTATTTCCTCATTTACCACGAGTAATGAAATTGCCGAATTTTAAAATTAAGTCCGAGTTTGTGCATTAGTCCAATTTCATGCCTTTAAGTCCCAACATTAAAAACAAACGCAGTAAATAAAGTAAATGATAATTTACAACCATACATTCAGAATTAACTAGGGGGAAGGGATTAAGGATTACAATGCTTTTATTATACAAAACATAATAGAATAAACGAAAAATAAACCAAAATAAACTGAAAATAACTAGAAGTAAAAATAATAATAAGCACACAAATATTTAATTAAGCCAGATAATACTAAAATAACTGTATAAAAAAGAGACTGAAAATATAGAAATACGAAAATTTATAAAAATAAATTTTCTTTAAAATAAATAAATAAATAAATAATAAAAAATGATATGGCGACGCCTCTTCAAAGAGGCGTCGCCTTTGGCCATGAGGCGTTGCCTCTAGCCATGGGGCGTCGCCTCATGGCAAAGAGGCGATGGGCTTTATGGCAAAAACAAAATAATAAAGTATATGAAAACCATGCAAATCTAAGCAATATTCACGTAAAAAATTGACTAATATACCAAATTTTAATCAACAAAATATACAGAAATACTTTTGTCATTCTACTGGTAAAGTGACTGAAAAATGAACAAATTCGGAGTACAAAAATCTAATTATGTGAATAGTAATTTTTGAAATAGCAAAAATACATGCAATAATATGACATCAAACTAAAACATGTAAAATTTTGAGTAACACACCAAATAAGAGTAAACAAAATATATGGTCATGTTCGTGTCACTCTTATGATGAAATGGTTGAAAGGAAAAAAAATTTTGAGCACAAAATTTTTTTCCTATGAATAGTGATATTGGAAATAGCAAAATAAAGAAAGTTAACTTTTAAAGTGGCGACCTCTAATGAGGCGATCGCCTCTGTAGTGAGGCGATCGCCTCTTTGTAGAATGATTGAAGAGGTGATCGCCTCTCCGCAGAGACGATCAGAGAGGCAATCGCCTGACCAACAAATGCAGACGACTCTCACAGATAATAAACTTAGTTTTCAAATAATCAATAACTACTATAAATAAATAAAAATTACAATGAAACAAGAATTTTTCTCAAAATAATTGACCCTCAGAGGTATGAACTTGATTTTTGCACACCCGAATGCAAGGTTTTTTCCTTCTTCTTCTCAAGGATCAATTTCTTCCCTAAAAAACTTTCCTTTTTCTAGAACCTCTTTTTTTTTGTTTCAGAGCTTCCCTTTTTTTTCTCTCTCACTAAACTTTTCCTTTTTCTTTTTCCATCAACCCTCTCCTCCAGATCTCCATGCCGATCTCTTTTTTCTTCTTTTCCTTCCCCTCCTCCCGCTCTGCAGATCCCTTTTTTCTCTTCCTTTTTTTTATTTCTTTTTCAGAGCTCTCCTTTTATTTTATCTTTTCTCTGCCTAAACCCTCCCCTACTCTCTTCATCATTACCATCCCTTTTTAGCCCACACTTTTCCATAAAAACCAACTATTCATGCTGTAATTGTAGAGCAAGAACAGGTGGGGACCCACCAACTTGTTGTCCTTGATAAATGTCATTTAATGCAGCAGTATGTGGTCTAGTAAAGAGGCGAGCGCCTCTGTGAAGAGGCGATCGCCTCTTTAGCTCATAGGTTTGGGCCTTTTGGGCCAAAAAGTTTGGGCTTGCATGAGTTTAGGTTCTTTGGGCTTAGGCTTTTAGGTCCATTCTCAAAAAGATTTTGGGCTTCACTTGCATTCGAGTTTTGAGTTTTCTCATCATCGGGCTTGACAACGGGCCAATCAAACTGAGCATCCCTAATTCGTCCCCTAACACGGGCCGACCGAATCGGGTGTCTACAATAATATTTACATACATAATATTATTTCAGGAAAAATTAATCTATAATTAAAAAAATATATAACAATACTAATTTAACTAATAAAATTGTTTTAAGCCTTCTGAAATTAAAATTATCATTATACACAATAATTTAACTACAAATTTACTAAAACCTAATTAAAATCAATTTATACAATTTTTCTCTAAAAATTCATGTTTCACATAAACTTTTAAAAATTCATAACTTAAAATCTATAATTAATTTTAACAAACTTCCTTCAAAAGATAAACTCTAAAAAATATATAGAATTTAATAAAAATAAGAAAAATTCGTATCTCGGGATAGTATGAACATTAATTGACACTCAAAAAATTTGATTTTTTTAAATAAATTTCATAAAATTTTAAAAAAAATTACCTTTACATAGCTAATGATCTCTACAACAAGATTACTATAGGAAATTAAGCCTAAAACCCAACCAAAAATTCAAAAATCAATAAAATACAAAAAAATACACAATTTACATTTACCTCAATCTACAACAATCCGAACGGTGGATCGACGATCCAAGGGTAGATTATTGAAGCTTGGAAGATGAGGAATCCATAGACACTAGATTCAAGACCATCCGACATCGAAATCATCACCGGAGTTCAAAATCAAATCCAGCCAAATGAGGGCAAAATGGGAAAAAAAGAAGTGGGGCTATTGTAGGTGTGTCATGGAGGAACTGGGCTACTGGTGGTAGAAGAAGAAGAAGAAGAAGAAAGAAAGGAAAAAAAGGGTTATAGAAATGGGTTTTATATATATATATATATATATATATATATATATATATATATATATATATATATATATATATATATATATATATATATATATATATATTTATTTATTTATTTATTTATTTATTTATTTGTATTTAGTACTGATTATGATATATGTCAACACATTCCCGTAATATTTTCTGTCCCAAAATAATAATAATAATATTGAAGTAAAAATAAAATAATAAAAATAATACACTATTAAAATAAAATAATCATAATCAATACTAAATAATCTAATTTAGTTTATTAAAAAAATTCAAAATATTACAGCGACTACCTCTTCAAGTATTCATATTATAGAAATTAATTTGTCTTCTTATGATTCTTGGGTATTAGATACTGGATCCGGATCTCACATTTGTACTAATGTGCAAGGTCTAAAAAGGAGTAGATCATTGACTAGAGGTGAAGTGGACTTACAAGTTAGCAATGGAGCAAGAGTTGCTACTTTAGTTGTAGGGACTTATGAGTTAACTTTGCCTAGTGGACTTGTTTTAAATTTGGAAAATTGTTATTATGTGCCTACTACGTGTAGGAATATTATTTATGTTTCTTTTTTGGACAAGAATAGTTTTGAATTTATTATTAGGAATAATAAATGTAATACTTATCATGATAACATTTTCTATGGATTTGCTCCATGCATTAGTGGTCTTTATGTTCTAAATGTTGAAGACACTAATGAAAAGTCAATATATAGCATTGATACAAAGAAGTTTAAATCTAATAATTTAAACATTACCTATCTCTGGCATTGTCTTTTAGACCACATAAATGAGAAACACATTTCAAAGCTTCACCAAAATGGGCTTTTGAATTCATTTGATTATGAATCATTTGAAACATATGAATCTTGTTTACTAGGAAAAATAACTAAAATGTCTTTTACTGGAAAAAGTGAGAGAGCTAATGATTTATTAGGCCTTATCCATTCAGATGTATGTGGACCATTAAGCTTAACTACTAGAGGAGGTTTCCAGTACTTTGCCTCTTTTATAAATGATTTTAGTAGATATGGCTATGTCTACCTAATGAAATATAAATCTGAATCTTTTAAAAAGTTCAAAGTTTTCAAGAATGAAGTACAAAACCAACTTGGTAAAAATATTAAAACACTAAGATTTTATTGAGGTAGTGAATATTTAAGCTAAGAATTTGTAGATCATCTTAAAGATTATGGGATTATTTCATAATTAACTTCTCCAGGTACACCATAATGGAATGGTGTATCCAAACTGAGAAATTATGCTTTATTGGATATAGTTCAATCAATGACGAGTCAATCTAATCTTCTAATCTTTTTTTAGGGATATGCTTTAGAAACTGTTGCATTCATCTTGAATAGAGTTCTAACAAAGGTAGTTGAAAAGACACCATATAAGATGTGGATTGGAAAACCTCCCAGTTTATCTTTTCTTAAGATTTAGGGATGTGATGCTTATGTGAGTGTCAAATCTCAGATAAACTAGCACTTAAATCTGAAAATGCCTTTTTGTGGGATATCTTAAAGAAACTAAAGGATATTATTTCTATAATGCTTTTGAGAACAAAGTGATTGTTACTTGAAATAATGTATTTTTGGAAAGAGAATTTATTTCCAAAGGATCTAGTGGGCACACAATCTAACTTAAAGAAATTCAAGACCCACAAAATAGCATTATACCAAGTATGGAACTACAGTTGGATCAACAAGTAATTGTTGAACCTGTACAAGTACCAGAAGGCCCAAGAAGGTCTAGTAGGACATGTTAAATCCCTATGAGAAATGGATTTCTCATAACTAATGATAATGATGTGTTGATTGTGGATCAAAGTGAGCCCACATCCTATCAAGAGGCCATAAATAATCCTGACTCTAAGAAATGGCTAGAATTCATAAAATCAGAAATGCAATCCATGTATTATAATCAAGTTTGGACCTTGATTGACCCAACTAATGGCTTAAAAACTATTGGATGTAAATGGGTTTTAAAAAAGAAAACAGACATGGATGGCAATGTGCATACTTTAAGGCAACACTGGTTGTAAAGGGTTTTAAACAAACACATGGTATAGACTATGATAAAACTTTTTCACCAGTCGCTATGCTAAAATGTATTCAAATTCTCCTTGCTCTAGCTGCGTACTATGATTATGAGATATGGAAAATGGATGTCAAAACAACGTTTCTTAATGGAAACTTACTTAAGGATGTGTATATGACACAGTCAGAGGGTTTTGTCAATCTTAAGAATTCTAGAATGGTATGCAAGCTTCAAAGGTCTATTTATGGACTGAAGCAAGCATCTTAGAGTTGGAATCTTCATTTTGATGAAGTAGTCAAAGAGTTTGGCTTCATTAAGAATGAAGATGAACCTTGTGTTTGTAAGAAGGTTAGTGGGAGTGCAATTGTGTTTTTAGTGTTGTATGTTGATGACATACTACTCATTAGAAATGATATCCCTATTTTACAAAATGTTAAATCATGGCTAGGGAATTGTTTCTCAATGAAACACTTGGGTGAAACTGCTTATATATTAGGCATCAAGATCTATAGAGATAGATCTAAAAGGCTTATTAGCCTAAGTTAGAGCATTTACATTGATAAGGTATTGAACAGGTTTAGCATGCAAAATTCTAAGAGAGGATTCTTGCCAATGTCACAACGCATTAGTCTCAACAAGACTTAGTATCCTATAACACAATATGAGTGAGACTGCATGAGTAAGATTACATATGCTTTTGCTATTAGATTTATCATGTATGCAATATTGTGTACTCGACCTGATATTTCATATGCTTTAAGCACAACGAGCAAATACCAGTCAGACCCAGATGAAAGTCATTGGACAATAGTTAAAAATATCCTTAAGTACTTGAGAAGAACTATGGATGCATTTTTACTGTATGGTGGTAAGGAAGATAAGCTAGTTGTAAATGGTTACATAGATGCCAACTTCCAAACTAAAAAAGATGATTTTTTTATCATAGTTAGGTTATGTGTTTTGTTTGAATGGAGGTGTAGTGAGCTGAAGGAGTTCCAAGCAAGACACTATTGATGATTCTACAATAGAAGCTGAGTATATAGCTGCGTTAGAAGCAACTAAGGAGGCTGTTTGGATTAAGAAGTTCATAATTGGACTAGGTGTTATTCCTAGTATATCAGATCCAATGAACTTATATTATGACAATAATGGAGCTATAGCTCGAGCTAAGGAGCCTATATCACACCAGAGATCCAAACACATACTCAAGCATTATCATCTCATTCGAGAAATCATTAAAAGAGGAGACATGAAGATATGTACAAATGATAATGTTACTAATCCACTAACTAAGCCTCTTTCATAGCCTAAGCATGAGAGTCATACTAGGTCCATGGGTATTAGTTTTAATATAGATTGGGCCTAATGTAAGTAGGAGATTATTAATGATATGTGCTAGGTCAATCATGTATGACCATGTTTTGACTTTATCATTTTATTAATAAAAAAGTATTTTTCATTATCATTTTGTGTTATGATAATTACTTGAACAGTCAATTCTTACTAAAGTCATAAAGTATGTGACTTGATAGTAAAACCCTTAGATTAAATATGAGTTATATTCAAATTATCCCTAGTCATAACAATGTATTATAGCTAGTATAGTGTTGACTAATGATTAAGTTTACTAATCATGAATATGAGATATTAAGTCAACTCATAAGTACTTATTTAAGAGATAAAGTGCTAGATTGATCCATCATAAGAATACTATATAGATAATTATATACGTAATTCTCATCACAGTAATATTGGCTTAGTTCTCATTACAGTACTAATGTAGAAATCACTATGGATTCCTACATTAGTATTTTGTATTTTGACACAATCTTACATTATCTTTAACTGGATGATAAAATAGGTTGCTGTTGGGTATGAAATGAGGTATATGGAGAATTTAAGTGATTAAGAAGGAATTTGTCCCTCATTTAATTTGAGTAAGATATCTATAAGCCCCTCAATAAGATAGACTGAGGAAAATGTATAGCCATGCTAAAGAAAATTGATAAAGAGTTATCATTCTCAGTCTACTTGGAATCAAGAAATAATATCATTAAATCCTATAAGGATGACATAATCTATGCCTTATATTCAATTAAATTATCATGTGACAAAGGGACTAGAATATTCATTGTATATTAGGTTATGTCGGATTATTGACTTCTCATGACTTGGGTAGTCATAATGTCTTGTTAAAGGCCATTTATGACTTATAGGCCTAAATAGAGATTCAAGGCCTGTTGCCAATGTCATGTGCACCTACAAGGTGACACACTTTAAACAAGCCTAAAATGAATATGGGTTTAACAAGCCCAAATAAGCTTTATGGAAATAAATATATAAAATTATTTATTTAAGGTAAAAGTTATCTTAAATAAATAGAAAAATTATTTCTGATTTAATTTTAAATAAAATCATAATAAGAATATATGAGAAATTACCAAAAGGTCATTTGGTAAGTGAAACCCTAATTTAGAGGTTTATAAATATGTTATATTCTCTAGGGTTTCACTCAATCATTATTCTTCCACCAAATTCATTTTCTTTCTTTTAGAAAATAAAAAAAAACACATAGTTCTTTTCATTCTTAATTTGTGAGAAATCAAGAGAAGGTGCTATTTCACAAACATTCATTTTCAATCAAAGGATGTTTGTGTGGACACTTGTGGAGGATGGATTCTTTTGGAGACATCTAAATCTGAACTGCCAAATTAAAAGCTCAAGGTAAGGTGTCAATGGAGTGAACCTCCTCTTTCCCTTCTAGAAATCTTGCCCCTTCTGTGTTTATGGTAAAATTTTAAAAACCCTAGATTTAATCAATTAATCAAATTACTTGGATCCGAATTTGGGTTTGTGATTAAAATTTAATTTTTTTTCATTGTGTATGGAATCATAAAACCCAACATTATGATACATTCAAGATGAATGGGGTTAGTTATGATGCAATAAAGATTAGGCTATTCCTTTTCTCTTTGAGGGATAAGGCTAATTTATGGTTGCACTCTCTAGTACCACAGTCGATCACTTCATGGGATACTCTGTTAAAGACATTCTTAGGCAAGTATTTCCCATTGGACAAAATAGCAAAGTTCAGACAGGATATCATAAGCTTCACTCAATATGGTGGCGAATCTTTTTATGAAGCTTGGAACATTTTAAGGATTTACAGAGATAGTGTCCTCACCATGGGGTTCCACAATGGTTGCTCATTAAAACCTTCTACCAAGGCCTGACAAAGCCAATGAGGATCACTATTGATGCAACTACCTAAGGCTCATTCATGAGTAAGACACTTGTTGATGCCTATAATCTTCTTGAGACTATGGCATCCAATAACTACCAATGGCATGGCAAGAGAAGCTCATAAAAGAAACTGGTAGGAATGCATGAAGTGGATAGTTGTAATCTCCTTAATGTGAAGATTGATTTTCTTCCCAAGAAATTAGAGGCATCCACTAAAGTCTTAAATCCTATAGCTATCTATTCCTATGAGAATTATGGAGGAGGACATTCAACCCTAGAGTGTCATGGAGGTATGTCTCGAGATTCCTTTATTGAGTAGTTAAATGCACTTAATAATTTCCAAAAGAATCAAAGGAATCACTATTTAACACCTATAACCTAGGTTGGTGAAACCATCCAAACTTTTCATGGTCTAACCAAGGAGGGGTGCAAAATACCCATTAAGGGTTCAAGCAATTGCCTCCTAGATTTCAATAGAAGAATGCCTTTCGTTAATAAAGTGAACCAAAGTCTAACCTTGAAGTGATGATGGAGAAATTCTAAAAGATCAACAGAGGTACTAAAAAGACTAAGAGCAGCAAAAAGAAGCAATAAAGAATCTAACATCTCAAGTAGGATAACTTTTGCCCACAGCAAGATGTTAGAAAACCAAATTGCATTACAAGCTTCAAGTTCAAGGTAGAGTGGAATGTTTCCCAGCCAACCTCAAAATCCTAGAGAACATGCTAAAGTGGTTATACTTAGAAGTGGAAAGTAATTGCCTAAAATAGAGACCAAGAACAATGTTGAAGAAACTGTTAATGACACCAAAGAGGAGAAGACTAAGCATTTATATAACAAGAATGAGGAGAAGAAGGACTCACCACCCTTGGTACCGCCATTGTCGTTTCTATAAAGGCAACATAAATCCAAGTTAAACAAGAAGTTTGAGAAGTTTATAAAGTCATTCCAGTAGCTCAAACTAAATATACCTCTCTTAGATGTGATTAATACCATGCCTCCATACTCCAAATTCTTAAAAGACATAATCTCACATAAGAGAAAATGGGAGGATCATGAGACCATTCCTATAAATGAGGAATTTAGTGCTATCATTCAAAATAAGCTTCCCCAAAAGCTTAAAGATCCAGGGAATATCACTATCCCTTGTACCATTGGAAATAAATTTATAAGTAAATCTATATGTGATCTTGGTGCAAGTGTAAGTATAATTCCTTATAGACGACTCAAGCCACAACCAATGATGATATCGCTATAGCTAGCAGACAGATCTATCATCTACCTCTACAAAATTTTGGAAGATCTCTCTGTCAAAGTTGGAGACTATTATGTACTAGGAGATTTCATCATTTTAGAAATGGAGGAGGATTGCCACATTCCAATCATACTAGGACGACCATTCCTAGCCACAGCGAGAGCAATCATTGACGTCAAGAGAGGAAAGATTTTGCTAGAAATTAGAGATAATAAGGTGGAGTTTGATGTTTTCAAAATGGCAAAATAGTCCTTAACAATTGGATCCTGTTTTAAAGTAAATGTGATAAAAAGTTATGTGCAAAAGACCTTTGAAAAATAACTCACCCATAACCCCCTGGAAGCATGCTTAAACCATGATGTTATCGAGGATGACATTGACAAAAAGGTGGAAATGTATGAACATTACCTTAGTGCAAGTCTAACATTAAATAAAGATAAATCAACAAGGTATGAGCCCTTACCCTCTATTATAGAAAGCCTTGGTATGATTGAGGAGGAAAGTGCACCTAAGGTAGAGCTCAAAGCTCTTCCTTCATCTTTGAGGTATGCTTTTCTTAGCCCTAACTCTACATATCCTATTGTTGTGAATGTTGAGTTGACTAATGAATAAGTAGACAAATTACTTAGGAAAGTTAGGCTTCACATGAAGATCATAGGTTATACCATAGATGACCTAAAGGGGATTAGTGCTTCAATATGTATACATAGGATTCACATGGAGAACATCAAAAAAGGCTAAACCCTAACATGAAAGAGGTGGTTAAGAAAGAGATTATGAAGTTGCTTGACACATGGATTATCTATCCTATCTTGGATAGTCAGTAGGTTAGTCTAATCCATGTAGTCTTTAAAAAAGGAGGTATGATAGTAGTGAAAAATGAGAATAATGAGTTGATCCCAACTAGGACTATCATAGGTTGGCGCACGTGCATTGACTATAGAAAATTAAATAAGGCCTCTAGGAAAGATCACTTCCCTTTACCATTCATTGACCAATTTTTAGAAAGGTTATCTAATCATTCATTTTTTTATTACTTGGATGGATACTTTAGTTTTTTTCAAATTCCCATACACTCTAATGATTAAGAGAAAACCACATTCACATGTCCTTATGGAACATATGCATATAGAAGAATGCCTTTTAGGCTGTGTAATGCACCCGCTACTTTCTAACTATGCATGATGTCTATCTTTTCTAATTTTGTTGAGGACACAATAGAGGTTTTTATGGATGATTTATCTATATATGGTTCTTCTTCTGATGATTATCTTGATAATCTATCTAAAGTGTTACAGAGATGTGAAAACACTAACCTTATATTGAACTGGGAAAAGTGTTACTTATGGTGACCAAAGGACTGGTGCTCGAGCATATTGTGTCTGAAAATGTCATTAAAGTTGATAAGGAAAAAATTGAAGTGATAGAGAAAATTCCACCCCTACCTTTGTTAAGGGAACACGAAGTTTTTTGGGACACGTTAGGTTCTATCAGCACTTCATCAAAGATTTTTCCAAAATTGCTAAACCTTTGACTAATTTGCTTGCCAAGGACACTCCTTTCGAATTTACTCATGAATGTCTTTCTACTTTCCACAGGTTGAAAGAAACACTTTGTAGATGCTGGGGTTTAGTGCGCGTCTAAGATTTTAGCAACCGCGATACTGTTTAGGTTCAGGGCGTTAGGGAACACACTACTATGTCACAAAGTCATAGTGTAAAGAAGAGGAGTCGTCACCCAGGGTAATAACTGGGACAATTTGATTGGTGGTACTCGATTCTTTAAAATAAAGTTAGCACCACAACCAGGAGATTTTGGGAACGGAATACTAACTTCTCTTAGTATCGTGTTCATTTAGAATAATTTTATAGATGATTATTTCATCCTCTAATTACATGCAATTTTATTTAAACCCTATTTGACATCCATCTAACCCTAGGCATATAGTCAATAAAATTACACATAAAAAATGCACTCAAGATTGCATTGTCCCTAAGTCTAAACTATGTTAATTTTATTAAAAAGTTAACTAGATTTACATCTTATTTATAAGTAAAAAAGGGACTAAAGGTGGGCCTACATTTTTTATTAATTAGTGAGCCTAGATCTTTTTATTTTAGTTTGTCTAAGAAATGGATTTAAGTCTATTCAATTTTAAAGGAAATTTAAATTAGTGGGCCTAAGTCTAACTTGGTTTTATTTAAAATGAGAAGTGGGCTTAGGTCTATTTATTTTAAAAGAAATGAAATTAAGCGGGCTGAGCTAAGTTTAAACAAGTTTTAATTAACTAAGTGGGCCTAAAATCTAATTAACCTAATGAGCCTAAATTGATTTTAATCATTTAAAGTCCTAAACCATTTTTAAGCCTATTTAAAGTGAGTTGGACCTAAGCGTGGGCTTGAGCCCAAAATAATATAAAAACCCAAAAACACAATCCAAAATATAAAAAAGGATTAAACAAACATTTTATTGATTTTCTAGAAACCCTCAATCAATTATATGAAAACCCTAAATTAAACTACTGTCACCATTGATTTTAATTGATTTTTACCTAATTGAACCTAATTAGTAATTGATTTTAAATCCAGAAAATTAAATCTTTCACTATTCCCACTACTGGGGCTATTACAAACTATGTACAAAATTAAAATTAAACAATTATACACCCATGAATTAAAGTAACTACACATAACACATAAATGCAAAATGAAAATTAAAACCCTAATATCTATTGGAATATAGTACAGATTATTCCATGGCATTCCATGGATATTATGTTCATTTGAACACAGGCAGTATCCTCCTCAATCGACAATCAGACATCAAAAAAATAAAAATAAAACACATAAACAAAAAGATTAATAAAAATGAATCAAATAACAAAATATCAATTAAAAATATTGTGAAATAAAAGAGAGAAAGGAAAGAGAAAATGGAGTGTTGTGCAAATGCTTATTTTAGCCTCTCATATTAGAATTTTCACCGTTGAAATTGAATTGTCGTTGATTCTGGACTGGAACTAAAAAGAACAACGAATCACCTTTATTAAAATGAATCATATTAAGAAAACTAAGGCTTTGAAAGAACAAAAGAAATCAAAGTTTATGGTGTACAGGGCGTTCTTAGTAGCGTCTGAATTTTAGGGTTTTTTTGTGCAATTAGGTTTTTTTTTACGCTATTGTCTCTGGTCTTCTCTTGCTGCTTAGGGTTTTTTCTCTCTAGTTTTTTTATCCCCCCTTTTTTTCTCCTTACACACATGCAGACTCTTTGCTTTTTAAAGCAGAGTCTGCCTGTGTACTGACTTCCTCAATTGCAGGAACATACTATCTCTTCAAAATAGACCGATAATAAAATTTGATTTTGAAATCTCCTTACACATTTTGAACACGTCAACAAATTTTTGTAATGATAATAATAACAATAATATTAACTTTTTAACCAATCAAAACACTTAAAAATAGATGAAAAAATTAATAAAATAAGTGAAATTTTTTTTAAAAAATGGACTTTTAACGCATCAGAATTGTATAATGTCGATCGATATTGTGTAATGCCGATCGACATTACATAATGTCAGTTGGCATTACACTAATCCTAATTTAAAAAAAAAAACTTTAGTTACTAAAAGACCCCTGAAAAATTGACTTCATTGTAATCAAATCCTAAAAAATGTGGCAATTTAGTCCTTATAGTCCAAAAGATCGACCACTGAGTTCAATTTTTTAATAAATTTCATCATAGGGTCTTATGTCGTAATTGTGCACAATTGAATCCCGAAATTGGGTGATTGCACATTTGTTTCAGCACTTGTCCTACAACCACCAGACTAGAGCCTTCCTTTTAAAATCATGTGTGATGCTAGCGACTATGCAATAAGAGCTATTTTAGGGCAACGAAGAGACAAACTAGATTATGCCATCTACTATATAAGCCACACTCTCGATAAAGCTCAAATAAATTATGCAATAATTAAGAAGGAACTTTTGGCAGTGGTACATGCTACGGACAAATTTTGTTCATATTTAGTAGGGAGCAAAGTAATTGTCTACATCGACCATTCAACCCTTAAGTACCTCCTAGCAAAGAAGGATGCTAAACCAAGACTCATTCAATGGATGCTTCTTTTACAAGAATTTGACTTAGAGATTCGAGATTGTAAAGGAACCAAGAATTTGGTTATTGATCACCTTTCCCACCTTAAGCGAAGTGCTAATCCAAACTCTCTTCCAATCTCAGATGACCTTCTAAGAGAATAACTCATGAGAGTATAGCAAAACGTCCCATAGTAAGCATATTTTATGAATTACCGTACATGTGATGTTTTTCCACCAAACATTGATTACCATTAAAAAAAGAAATTCTTTGGGGACTCTTAACAATACTTCTAGGATGAGCCCTATTTATATAAGAGGTATGGGGATGGATTGTTACGAAGGTGTATTCCAGATGAAGAAATTTTAAAAGTACTCACTTATTGCCAGTTGCTTGAGTGTAGGGGACATGCAAGCTCTACCAATATAGCAGCAAAGGTATTTCAAAGTGGATTCTAATAGCCATATCTCTTTAAAGATGTAAGGCAATTTCTACTTACGTGTGATCGTTGCCAATGGACAAGTAAAATTAGCAGAAAAAATCAAATGCCCCTCATAAAAATTATCGAAATTGAATTATTTAATGTGTGGGGTATTAATTCTATGAGAACTTTCCCAAGCTCTTATGGAAAAAAATATATATTGGTTGGGGTTGATTATGTGTCCAAATGGGTGAAAGCAATTACTTCATCAACCAATGATGTTAAAGTAGTCATTAAGTTCCTCATGAGGAATATATTTAGTCGCTTTGGCACCCCTACAACTATAATTAGCGATGGTGGTTCTCATTTCTGCCATCATCAATTTAAATCTCTTTTAGCAAAATATGGGGTCAAGCATAAATTGGCTACACCATACCACCCTTAGACCAATGGACAAGTGGAAATATCAAACAGGGAACTGAAGACTATACTAGAAAAGATAGTCAATGCCTTGAGAAAGGATTGGACTATTCGTTTGGATGATGCACTGTGGGCATACCGAATAACTTTCAAAACGCCAATTAGGACTTCACCATTTAGGTTGGTTTTTAAGAAATCATGTCATCTCCCAATTGAGTTAGAATATAAAGCATTATGGGTTACAAGGTTTCTAAATTTTGATTTAGCAAAGGCTAATGTAAAAAGGCTACTTCAGTTCAATGAACTTAAAGAGTTTCTCATGGATGTTTATGAGAATGCTAAAATGTACAAGAAAATAATAAAAAGATGGCATGATAAACATCTACAGAAGAAAAAGTTTCAAGAAAGAGATTTGGTGTTGCTATTCAACTCTAGACTAAAGCTATTTCCAAGGAAACCCAAGTCTCGATGGTTTGAACCTTTCAGAATCAAGCAAGTTTTCCCTTATAAAGTAGTTGAGCTTTAAAATAGGGCAAATGAAACCTTCATGACATGTTACACTTTTTGCATGCCATGTCACACTTATGCTGTGTCAAGACCATATCACATGGCATCATGCCATGTAATAACCATCCTAACACAACATATAGAATACCGTGTTACACTTCCTACATGCCATATTACACTTCTTGCATGGCGTGTTACACATCCTTTATGTCATGCCAATATTCACCAATTTTTCGAGAATGCAACAAGGTATGACAACAAGGCATATCCATGTTGTGTCATGCCTTATATTGCACGATCTCCAAGAATGACATGGGAGGTCGTGCCATTCACTTCCTCATATCACACTCCCTAACACAATTTTTCCAAACTATATTCCCAAGACCATGTACCAATCCCTCTATATAAACACCCACTTCTTTAAACTTAGCCCCCAATCCATTCTTTTTACTTCTCTCTTTCTCCTACACCATTCTCTCCTAATTTTTCTTCCTTATCTCCTCCTCTTTGACCTTATCAACGAATTTTCTTCCTTATTTCTTCCTTCTAAAAACCAAGCTTCTTTGTTTTCCTTTTCTAAGTGTAACACCTCCGCTATTACTATTGAGAAGCTTCCTTATGACATTGATCTGTTAGATGACACTGGAGCTACCCCGGATGATTATGCTCCTATGGATAATTGAATTTTCTTTTAGTTTATAATTATTTTTTATGATTGAATTTTCCCCTACTTTTCCTTTTTGATGTTCCTTTTCTCTTTTATAATTTTAATTGTCATTTAGGACAATGCCATGGATAGTGTGGAGGGGGTGCTTCAATTGATTCGTTTGTCATTTTTTATCTTTTCATTTTAGTTAGTTAAAAAAACATTCCAAATACTATTTAGGGTTTATTAATTTTTAACTCGTTTCCCTATATTAATGATGTTTTTCTGAACTTTTTTTTAAATTTGCTTTTAATACTCTATCACACTTGGGAATATATTGATGTATAAGCTTGTCTCTTGATTGAATTACCAAACTATCAAATGGTTTATTAATTAAGATAGTTATACATGGTCTTTATGTATGGAAAATTTAGTTCTTATGACCTAAGCATGATCCTGGCAATTAAAATTATTCATGATTTTATGAAGGATTGCATTCTGAATTTTAGTTTAAAAAAAATCTCTCATTCTTTCAGTAGGAACAATATTTAAATTTAAATCCTTATATGCTCTAAATCTACTCCAATGCCCTGATTAGGGTATGAGTATCCATAGGACCCACTAAAAAATATCCACTCTTAGTAATACAGGAATGGTAAAGGATTACTCAGAGTGGAAATATTTGAATGGAGAGAAAAATAAAAATTGTGAAATGGAGCGTAAGACGCATTCACAACCATATCAAAAAGAGTTGTAGAATTTAATGTCATCTTTTTTTAGTTTATGCTCACTTGATTTAAAAGGATTGTGTGCTTAGGTTATAACTAGTAAATTATTCATGTATATTGTGTTTTTGTCTAACTATCTTCTTTAGTACATGTTTCAATCTCGATGTTATCAAGATTTCAAGTCTTAGAAGCTATCTGTCCCTAGTTGTAATTTGAGTTTAAAATTTTCAAATTTTGGTTTTTCCTTAAGGACAAGCAAATCTTTAGTGTGGGGGAATTTGATATGTTTATTATTTATGTGTCTTAGAGTTGAATTTTAATAAATTTTAAATAAGGAATAAATTAATTTAAGTAGTTTTTGGGTTTAATTAGGAGATTTTTAATAAGTTGATATTTAATTAGGATTCTTATTATGTATTGTATATTTAAGAAGTTTTATTTGAGTTTTAATTGCTTTTGTATTTTATTTCTAATGTAGGCCCTAGGAATAAAAAGGAGTTGGTATGTTTTTGACATAGCATGGCATGCACCATGTAGTGTGATAAAGAAATAAATAAGAAAAAGTCTTGCCCAAGCCATGTGTGAGCCATTAAGAAGCCAATATCAACATAGTAATGTCATGGCATCATCATACCATGTGAGTGAAGATTTCTTACCCAGAATGATGCATGGCTAATAAACTTGCCCATATTGGAAGTCGTGCAGTATGCCGAGTATATTCACAAATTGCTTTGAATTAGTCCACGGTCGTGCCTAAAAGTTGTGTCATAAAAGGAAAAAATTCATTTTTTAAAAATAAGAAGGAATTAGAAATCAAAGAGGATTCTTTTAATACCCTAGAATTATATAAGGAATAAAACATCTTTTTGACAGAAGAACAAAGAGACACAAAGAAAAAGGGGACAACTAGACAAAAATCAATGAAGACCATAAGACAAGACTAAGAGCTTATTTTATTTTCTATTTTCATCTTCTTATTTTATTAGTTATGATTATGGATTTCACCATAGCCATGTGTGGCTAAGTTTTCCTTTAAATTCTTGGTTAGGAGTAGCTATTTCATGACATAATTTGAACACAAGTTTTTATATTTGATTTGAATTTTAGTTAATTCTTTGTGTTGTAACATTTATCTTGTTATCATTCTAGGCTTGTTTGATTGCATTTTTATGGATGAATTCACCAACAAGAGTTAGGGGAATTCATTAGCTCAAGACACTTAGAACTTAGATCACTTGACCACGAGAGTAGGTGAGCTCTTTGAGGAGTCACGATTGTAGATTACGATGACAAATTAATTGCTAAAAATCTTAATGAGCTTGGATTAAATTATTAATCACGATAGTAAGTTATATTTTAATCTTGCATGCTTAATTGAACTTGAGAGAGTCTTTAAGTATTTTAAAGCAATTACCCTTAACTGAATTCAAGATTTCTGCTTAATAATGTGTTCATAATTGGATTGGAATAGTGAAACTAAACCTAGGTTCTATGTTTACAAATATTTTATTTTAATTTTTATTAGGTTTCTGTTATTTAAATTTTAAACCTTGCTAAATTACTCAATTTACTAGATGAGATCATAAGTAAAAATTGTTAGTAATCAATATACAATTCTTGAGGGAACGATATCTATCTATTATAACCACAACTGTGTACTTGTGGGTTTCAAATGCAATAGTTCTAATTTTTTAATTTCCTATTTTTCAATCAGATGGAAACTTCGATTGTGATCCATGTTGCCATCACATCACATAAAATGAAAGTTGCATTTATAAAGAAAATTTGGTCAGGAGAACATGATTACAAAATTGAAAACTTTACGAAATAGTAGTTACTCATCTTAGACCTTCTCATGGTTGGAGAGGAAGGTTCCATGATCTTTCAAATCCATCTATTCTATTAGTTAAACTTGGTCCAATATTAAATGCTTATAACAAAGGTGTTCAAACTAGTTATTCATGAACCTTATTTGATTTTGGAGCAAAATAGTCAAATCATTAAATGTTGGAGGAATATTGTTGATCATTTACTAGAACAAGGATGAAAGGCATATAAATTTCTTAATACTTGTTATAATTTCACAAACAAATTATTTATTATTTTTTAAAAAAATTATTTATGTGTAAGGTATATAATTTCATAAATAAATTATTTATTATTTTTAAAATAAATTATTTACATTTATTGAGGCACATTATGAGAGAAACTTTCTTGATTTGAAAGTTGAAGTCATGGTAATGCATATTTTTGGAAAGAATTACATTGTAGCATTTAAAATATTATTATTGGAAGAAAGGACTTTGGATGATTTTGTAGATAGGATATCAGTAAACTATAAATTATAAAAAAGATAATTTTTTTAAAAATGAAGTTTGATTCAAGCAGTTATTGGAGGTGAAATTTGATAAGATTCTACCTTTAGATGTGGTAATATGTCTCGTTTGTCCTTAAAAATAATGGATAATGAATGATGATTAAGTTTCATTTTCATATAATAGATTTTATCTATTTGTTGAAATCATGGAAATTGATTATTGTTGTAGGTTAGATTCTGTATCAACAAATTAGTTCTTATTAAAAAAAAGGACAAAAAGAATATGGGAAAATAAATTACTTAGCAAGAATTGAGTTTCACCCCTTTATAGGTGTTGATTATTTCAAAAAATTGCTCTCAACACTTTAGCCAAATAAAGAAAATCATTTTTGGTCATTTTCCTATGCATAATTGAATGTTAATTGCTAGAAATTTATTTCACCATCATCTAGATATCAAAATTACTAGTAGACAAGTTCTGTTAACTATAAAGAAAGTTTATAAAAACTTACTAACTTTCTTATAATTTTTCTTAGATATCTAGTAACATAATAGATTTTATTGACCCTTTCCATGATCAATCTTAAACTAACCTTGGTTTTAACTTTAATAATCAATTTTAATATACTAATATGTGTGTTTAGGTGTGTATTTTATTTATGTTTAAAACTGCACTCATTGGATGAAGTTTTGGAGTTTAAAACATGACTAACACATGAAGGCAAGGATGCTCACAAGTGGCATCATGATTATGAGCATTCTCAATAGTTGAATTAATGTAATTCGGAGTGGCCATGATCCTCACAATCATGACCATTATGCTTATGATCGGGAGCCTCGTAATCACAATCCAGAGCAATTTGGACTCAAGTGAATGAAAAAAGGTAGTGGCGCTCATAGGTATGGTCATAGTCTTGACTGGGATCATGAGCACCATCATGGGCATGGTCAAGATTGTGACAAGACCATAAGCACCATCTTAGTGATGTGGCAACCTCTGTAATGACTATTTTAGATCTCCAATGGCTATAAAACTAAAGGTCATAATTGTGACACCTCCTATCATAACCGTGAACATCATTTTTTCTACAAAAGGTGAAAGAAACATTAAATAAAGATGGAGGTTTGGTTGGGGATGAAAATAAAAGTTCCAACAACCATATTTTGGCTCCTCCACTATAAATATAAGCTCAAGACATCATTTAAAGAGTTAGAGATTTTGATGAACAAATTTATTATGTAAAAGCCATTGAGCTATAATTGTTTCTTTCATATTTTCCTTTAAATATTCTTTATTTGTAAACAAACTCTTATTGAGTTTGTGTATACCCTTCTTATGATAGTTAGGTGAGTGATAAAGTTAGAATTCTTTCATTTACTCATTATTTTGGATTGAAGAAGAGGGTAGTGATGTTCTTTCTCTTTCGGTTATTGTTAATCCCCTTAAAAATAACTTATTGTAAAGGTTTTGAGTTAACCTTGAAAACTCTTGTGGAAGGTTTAAGTGTGAGCCTTGAAAACACTTGGGAAAAGATTTTGAGTGAGCCTAGAAAAGTCATTATCATAAGGTTTGGTATGAGCCATTGCAAACACCATTTTATAATGAATCTTAGGAATAAGATTGGTGTGCATCATTCAAAATCCTAACTTGGGGATAAGTTAAGTGGAAACCTAGGTTTGATTGATAAACTGAACTCCTTAATTCATTATGTTCATCTTTTCTTTCTTGTTCTTATTCTTATTAATAATCATTCTTCCTAAATCTCAATTAGCCCTATTCACCCCTTTAATTTCTAAAATTTTCATAAACTTCAATTACCCTTTTTAACCCCCCCCCCCTCTAGGGCGTTTTAAATTTCTATTTGTTTTATCCTAGAGTGTAGTTGAGCATAAGAGATTTTGTAAGTTTGAATAGGTGATATTGAAAATTTAGCTATCCAATTTTGAAAAGTCATGTCAAAGGTTTTATGGTGAAACAAAGTTTTTGCATTTGACATTTGATGATGTATCAGAGATTAATAAAAGAAACAATTTTCTTAGCGTAGCTAAGCTCTTGAGAGCAATTTTGGAAACAATGTACATTATACTCATGATATAAAGGATTTACTTGAGAGTATAACTTCAAGGTGATAACATGCATTTTATGTTATTGTTTTATATTACTTTATATTACATGCATTCTAATTTTTTTAATTACTTATTTTTTAATCAGATGAAAACTTTTATTATAATCCATGTTGCAATCATGTCACATAAAATGAAAGTTGTATGTGTAAATAAAACTTGGTTAGGAGGACATGATTGCATAAATAAAAAACTTTATCATATAGCATTTACTCATCTCATACCTTCTCATGGTTGGAGTGATAGGTTCCATGATCCTTTAATCCATCAGTTCAATTAGCTGAACTTGGACCATTATTAGATGCTCATAATAAGGGTGTTCAAAGAGATAGATGTAGAGCTCTAGTTATTCATGAACCTGATTTAATTTTAGAGCAAAATAGTCAAATCATTAAATGTTGGAGGAATATTGTTAAACATTTACTAGAACAAGGATGCAAGGCATATAAATTTCTTAATACTTGTTATAATTTCACAAATAAATTATTTGTTGTTTTTTTAAATAAATTATTTACTTTTAAGGTATATAATTTCAAAAATGAATTATTTGTTATTTCTAAAAGAAATTATTTACTTTTATTGAGGCACATTATGAGATAAGCTTTCATGATTTGAAAGTTAAAGTCATGGTAATACATCTTTTCAGAAAGAATTTTCAAAGATTATTGTGGGAAGAATGTATTTTGGATGATTTCATAGGTAGAATATCTTTATACTATAAAATATTAATTTTTTTGAAAAAAAAATGATGTTGTTTGATTTGGTCAATTACTAGAGTTGAAATTTGATAAGGTTCTACATGTAAATGTGGTACTAAGTCTCCTTTGTCCTAAAAAAATGATGGATAATGAATGATGATTAAGTTTCATTTTTTTATATAATGGATTTTATCTATTTGTTGAAATCGTATAAATTGATTATTGTAGGAGGCTAGATTCTATATCAACAAATTAGTTCCTATTGAACAAAGGACAAAAAGAATATGGAAAAACAAATTACTCAACAAGAATTGAGTTTCATCCCTCTATATGGAACAATTATATTGTATGTTTAAGGAAGGTGTTGATTGTTTCAAAAAAATACTCTCAACATCTTAGCCAAACAATGAAAATCATTTTTGGTTATTTTCCAATGCATCATTAAATGTCAAATGCTAAAATTTTATTTCACCATTAACCACAATTGGATTATGAATATCAAAATTACCAATATGCAAGTTATCTTAACTATAAAGAAAATGTACAAAACTTGCTAACTTTCTTATAATCTTTCTTATATATTTATAGACATAGTAGATTTTTGCTTGATTCCTCCTTGAGTGCAGTTGAGCATGAGGGATTTTGTAAGTTTGAATAGGTGTTAAAGAATAATAAGCTATCCATTTTTGAAAAGTCACGTCAAAGATTTTATGGAGTAGACTTGTCTTTGGTTGATCAAGAAGGTAGTAATGAAGAAATGTACGTGTGTGTGTATTATATTAATTACGTAAGGACATTTTGATGTATTAAGTTATTGTAAATCAGTGTTGTAATTGACAAAGAATGTGAGATATACTTATTATCTCTTTTAATTTCCTAGACTGAGTTATAGTAATGTGGTTATATAGCAAAGTAGGATATGCTACTTCTATTAAACCATTGTCAAGATTGTACTCAGTTGTTATTTATATGCATTCTATTTAAGTCAAAGATGCAAATAAAGTAAAATAACTAACAATATATGCCTTGATACTCATATAGCATGCACCTATATGTGGAATGTTATTGCTTAAAAGAAATTAAGAGATTGTTAAATGTAGTTAGTGGGTTTTTGTTTTGGTTGTTGGTATTTTATGTATCGCTACATTTTAATACTTTGCATTGGCTTAAAGAAAAAGAGCCTAAAATCTAGCAACTTAATTCAAAAGAATGCAAGATAGTTGAAATACATAAAAAAATCTTGCACTTTTAAAGTGTAGGTTTTGCTTATAACCAGACCTTGAAATGGCATGTGATTAAAGTATGTGTTTCAACTACTGACCAACATTAACCCAAAAATAAAGGATAAAATAGGTCAATCTTGGGAAATAAATAACAAAATGAAAGAGGTTACAGAATTTGTCAATCAATAATGTAAAAGAAGCATCCAACAGCAAAGATAGTATCAACCACTGGTCAACAAATCTATATATGAGAGAGGTTGCAAAATTTGTCAATCAATAATGTAAAAGAAACATCCAACAGCAAAGATAGTATCAACCTACTGGTCAACAAATCTATATGTAAGTCTTAAGTAACTTCCACCAAATAAATACAGGAGATTGATTCTATAAATTAGAGAAATAAGTATGTAATATTCTTAAGTAGTGTGGTTCTATTCTTAAGGAGATTGATTCTAACAAGTGTAAATGCTACCATTAATTCACAACTACCACCATTAATTCTAACCAACACCATTAATTAAAATTCAATTGAAATCTCCATTTCAACCACTCTTATATGTACTGTAAGTATTTAAAGCTATTTTTTTTATCTTTTATTATTAGTTCGTTGTTTTCTTTACCTTTTATTGTTAGTCTTCTAATGTCCAACTCTTAAGGAGGAGGATGAGAAGGAAGTTAAGGATAAAGTATAGGATGAGGTTGAGGACAAGGCGAAGGGGGGATACAAATGTCTACACATAGAGGAGACATTCTAGAAAATCGATATTAGTTTAAAGATCCAAATGAAGACCACTCTTCCAATTGAGCATACGATTTTAAAGAAATTTAAAATACTAGTACTAGCATTGTTCAATATAGAAAAACTTTGGCAAAAGGCAAAAATTTATAGTATACGTGCTTATACTTGTGATCATCCTAGATTTCTTTTTTACTACCTTTTTTACTAATCAAATACAAGTCTACTTCATAAACCCTTTGACCTTACTTTTCAAAATTGGATGCTAAATATCCTATAACACCTTTTCAAATTTATAAAATCCATCATGCTTAAGTACATTTTAGGGGAAATTAAGTAGAAATCTACTATATTGCTGAACCCTAAAATGGCACATGATTAAAAGATGTGTTTCAGCTACTAGCCAAAAACAAACCAAAAATAGAGGATAAAAATATGTCAATCTTGAGAAACAATTAACAAAATGAGAGAGGTTCCAAAAGTGGTTAATTAATGGTATAAAAAAAGCATCCAACAGTAGAGACAATATTAACCAACTGGTTAACCAATCTACATGTGAGACTCTTATGTCTTTGAAATTTAGTTGTAACAATTATTTTACCCATTATATGATGGACAATGTCAACCTACAAATAAGGAAAATATTATGCTCCATCTAACCAAACTAGGTTTCACTTAGAAAACTAGCTTTTACTTGGAAAACTAGCTTTTACGGCGCAAAAGTAAGCTTGGCCAATAAGACATATACATCTTCCATTAAAATAGGGAATGAGCACACACTCATTTGTTACTATAAGAATAAAGATAGGGAAGGATGTTTTTAGAGAATTGACCAACTTAAGATTTATTTCACAAACACAATCAATAATGAGACAGACATTTCTAAACTCCAATCCTTTACTGACAAAGGGACATTTTTTGATGCTAGAGGAAAACTGAATACAGGTCCAAGATGGGTCATTGATATTGAGGTTGATGAAGCAGATGTCAAGATAAAGAGTAGAGATTAATAAGTGTGAATTTTTAATAAAAAACTATTCAATCTCAACCTTAGTAATGGCAATAACACAATGATATATAACATGATCATAATCTATAAGAGGGTTGGGAAGTTGAAGCCAAGATTGGTTTTTAAGATTAAAAAGCTCAAAATTTGGTGAGTAGTAGTTTTCCAATAAAATAGAGAAGACACGGATTTTTCCTAATTCCTCTACTATAATAGCAATTGGTACTCATTTTAGTTGTATGAGCATGGATACTATCTAAGATAAAGACATCACTCAACCAATCATCTTTTAGAGCCTTTACATAACTTCCACTAAATAAATACAAGCATGAATAAAAAAATGGTGAATGCCATATTGAGAGGATATGAACAATCCAAAGTAACCAATGGCTTCAAAGGAGGAGGTTCTTCATATTTAGAGTCGTGATGAGCAAAATAATTCTTATCAATAGCATATATGGAATAAAAATGAGGTTGATAGGGACAAGGGTAAGCACAAATGACATACAGCTTTTAGGACGAGGAAGAGGACATTGAGGATGAATGATGCTTGTTAGCTTTGTCCAAAGACGTTGAGGATAGTGGAACCATGAGTCCTACAGAGAAGACGACAACATTATCTTTAACCTTTTTCGACAAAGATGTTGGAGCTGCTACTGGTGTCTTCATAACCCTTCTCCGCTTTGCCATTTTTGTTAGGGTTTTTTCTCCAATTTTTTTTTTAGGTTTCCAACCTAGCTTTTATAGCGTTTTATACTCTATGATAATCTAAACGACATATTATGGGTGCAAACATCAACGCAAAGGATATTTTTAACATTTCTTTTGAATTAAATTGAATCCATTTTAAATAATTATTGCAATTAAATTCTTAAAAAGATTAACTTTAACATTAATTAATAACAATGACAACTAATTATAAAAAAAAAAATAACAATGAGAACTAATAACATCACTTTTCAAATTATTCACTTATGAATTTTTAAAAAAAATTAAGTTTAGAATTTTTTTTATTTTTAAAAATTTAAATATAAGTTTAAAAATATTTTCGATGGACTTAAAGGTTTTTAAAAACTTTATAAGTGATATGCATTTCAAGAGAAATTGAAAATTTTCAGTGTGATTAGTAATTTTTTAAAAAATTATATATTTAACAATTTTTATAAATTCTAAAGATTACAAAAAAATTGAAAATTTTTAAAATAAAGTGATATACCTTTTTAAAATTAAAAAATTTTATAGACTTAAAATTTTTTAAACTTATTTTTTTTATAAATTTTAAACTAATTTTATATAAAAATTATAAAAATTTTGAAATTTTACAATCAAACTATATATATTTTATCAAACAATTCATCAATTATTCTTTTTAAGTGAACTAATTTTTATTAATCAAACGTTAAAATTTTTCTTTAATATATAATACTTAACTGCAACAATTTCCAATTTTAAAATGAAAAGTTCCAAATGGAACAAATGTAAACTTTAGGATAAAATGAAGGGTCTAATTTGCACCTTATTTCCTATTTGTTAATGTACAGCCAATTTGGTCTTTCTGTCCTTTTTGTACTAGTTAAATAAATAATTACCTTTTATTAACTGAATAAAAATAAAAATTTCACTCATATATTTATTGTATTTTTAAAAATTTGAGAACAAAAATCTAATTTCTTGAGTTAAATGTACGGTAAGTATCCAATTTTACACTTGTTTTATTTTGGATACTAAAGTTTAATATGTTTCTTTTTAAATACTCAACTTTAATTTAAATATCATCCGTTAGTGATCTAGTAGCAAGATAATGACATAGCAACTGACAATAGAATATTCATGGAATATTCACTACGTCACTCATACCTAATTATCAATTTTTAGATGTTAATTGCAATGATGGTCATCCAACTTTACTTTTATTTCTTTTTTATCACCTAACTTTGATTTTGTTTCAAAAAGGATACCGTTAAAAATTTATAGTCTTCTAAATTTCTTTTAAAAACCATTCTAATCCCTCAATTCATAAATTATAAAAAATTTGAAAGTTTACTTCTCCTATGCTACGATACCACTCAGGATGAATTTGCTCTTACTAGGCAGAATCAAAATAAGTTTTAAATGTATAGAAAATATGGAGTTGTTTGCAAAAAAAAAAAAAAGACTTTAATTCTGAATTAAAATAGTAATTATGGATTATTTAGGTATCAAAAAAAATTTTAAGTGATTACTATGAAATTAAATAGAAGTTTGGTATCTAAAAAGATACAAATTAAAAGCTTTGTAACCAAATTGAAATAAATATAAAATTCAATATCTTCTTATGAATTGAGTGCTAAAAATTAATGATTAAGCACGTATGGCGTGGCAAATATTCCATAAATATTTTATTATTTGCTACTACGTCATCAAACAACCATCAGGTCACTGACAGATGATACTTAAATTAAAATTAAGTATTTGAGAAGAAACAGATTAAACTTTGGTATTCAAAATGAAATAAGTGTAAAGTTAGATACTCACTCATACATTTAACCCCTAATTTCTTATATACATACATATTTGGGAATCCTAAATATTATTTGTTATATGCAATAGCCTATACATCTAACAACGGATGGTTTGTTATCTTTAAATTCTCCATCCTCTCCCCTTAGATAAAAAAGAAAAATAATTATACAATAAAAATAGTAGTAAAAAGAAAGTAAGTATCAAAATCAAAGAAAATAAATAAAAAATTCATGGCAACCAATAACAAAATAATCCACGCATTTTGTCTTGTGAATTCTTTTAAGAGTTTGAAATATTTTTTTAAAAAATATTTCAAATGTTATGAATTATTAGTCTATATAAAACATAGAAAAGGTAAGGCTACACATTTTGCTACCCAAGACAAATTATAGCATGTGACACTTTTACCCCTGATTATTTTTTGAATTTTTATATTTAATATATTTTTTAATTTTTTTTTAACTTCACACTATATTGACAAATATTAATTTATTATATTTTATGACTATTTATTTTTCTAAATATATTTATTTTATTTTTAATAATATTATTTATTTATTTCACAAGATATTAATGAGAATTAATTCTTAAAATATTTTAGTCTTTTTTTTATATCTAATTATAGTTATATTAATTTTAATTTTAAAATTTATAAGATAAATTTCACTAAATAAACTATAATTTTTTATGTTAATATTTTCTTTTATTCTTTTACAAAAATAAATTAAATGTTGTGAAGATATAAAATTTAAAAGTTTTTCTCTCTAATATTTTTAACTATTTGAATTTTGAAATATTTTAATTCAAAATATCATGTGACATGTTAAAAAATTTTAATGCATTTATATTTTATTATGATCCTTCATATTTTAAATAATTAATTATTTTAATTTTAAATTTTCTTTTTTCTCGTAAATTATTTTTATTTTTTAACCTTTTATATTATGTCTCATATTTTTATAAATACTTACATTTTTAACTAATTACATTCTCTTTTATACATTTATAAATACTAACACTATTTATTCTCACAAAATAAAATGAGTTTAAAGTGATTATTTTTACTCTAATCTTTTATTTTATTACAAAAAACTTCATGAAAATAATAAATTTCTTAAAGTTTTAATTTTTTTTTAATTTTATTTCTCTTATTCTATATTGATAAAATTTAAGTTATAGTCAATATACATGCCCATTGACAAAGAGGACACATCTCTCCAACAAGCTTCTCATGTACTTAAAATTTGTTGGTCCAATCATGTCAAATTTATTATAATCTAATCATATATATATATATATATATATATATATATATATATATATATATATATATATATATCATGATACACTTAACCACGCCATAAAAAATTCTCTAATTTTTTTTAGTTCTTTTTGTATGAAACAGGTCATGTGAGTGTCTCTCTTACCAAGGGCATCTCCAAGTATTGGTGTGCGAACCTTTTAAATTAATCGAATTGATCCAATTTAGTTCAATTTGTTTAAGTAAATTTTTTTATTTTTTGAACCGAATAATTTTAGTTTGATTCAATTTTGTATTCAAAAAATTTAGTTAATCGAATTAACTAAATTTTATTATTTTTTAAATAATAAAATAATGTAATAAATAATTAACATAATTATATTTTAAAAAATTTTGGTTATTTTGATCGATTCGATTTTCATTTAAAAAATTATAGTTATTTCGATTTGATTTTTCTGTTTGGTTTGATTCGATCCGATTCTGATTTCGTTTGGTTCAGTTAATTTAATTCAGTCAAAAATTAGTCTAAAACCAAGCAAATCAGCCGAATGCACACTCTATTTCCAACCGGACAGCAAATCTTCTCCAAAAAAATAATTTTCATTTTGTTGTCAACCATTGCTTAAAATGCCAATACAACATTTTCATTTTCTATTGCATTATATATATATATATATATATATATATATATATATATATATATATATATATATATATATATATATATAAGCTAACTTTAGGATATCTTGTAGTGTAAATAAAAGAAGAAGAGAGTAAATTAGCATATCAATTTGACACAAACCATAAGTTGGTTTATAAGTGCATCCAAGCAGAATGTAGTTAATGCCCCCACATAGAACAAATTCAACGACTGGTCGTTCCCTTGTCGGCCCATTCATTCATTGAAAGGAAACTCACATTTGAGATGTGCCAATTTCTCTACTTATTACAAATAGTAAGAGAAATTACTATGGCCGTTAATAATGCTGACCAAGTCACTAGGAAACATTATTATGTTATAATTATTTTGGATTTACAGAAATTGCATTAATAATGCTGACCAAGTCACTAGGAAACATTATTATGTTATAAGTTTTTTGGATTTATAGAAATTGCAATCACTTTTACTGTTTTGTTTTTTCATATTTGGTTATATTTTATTCAATCAAATGAAGAATTATAAATTTTAATATGCATAAATACTGAAAATAATTATAATACTAATAAAAAAAATATTTCTCTCAAAAAAAATAAATAAAACAAATAAATAAATTGAAATATTCTCCTAAAAGATACAAGAAAAAAAATCTTTTTTTCTTTCTAGAATATCATACTACTGCGATGAAGGAGTCAATTGGAGTAGAATTCAACTATTTTCTTTAAATATCTACCACTTTTAGTTTATCATCATCATAATCTACCAATATAAATTTCTTGTAATACTTTACGTTTTCATTTAACTAAGTAATTACCGGATTTATTTTTTGTTAGTGATAAATAAATTTACATTTTGATTACACAATTCTAATTATCTAGCTATTAATTTATAGGTATTCATGTTAAAAATTATTATTAAGACTTTGTTTTTTCTTTTAAATTCTATTATTAAATATGAATATAAGTGTGATGGTATATATATATATATATATATATATATATATATATATATATATATATATATATATATATATATATATATATATAAAGCCCTTCACCGAAAACCATCACCCTCACCATTTCTCCCCGCCTGCCATCCACGCCATCTCTTCCCTTCACTGTGCCGCTTTCTCCACTGCCTGAAAACTCTATCTCCGCCGTAAACTGAAGCTTCCAGGTTGCTGCTGTTGTTGCCTTTCTTCTTCCTCACGAGACAGCGCCTTCTCCTCCTTGCGCAGCAACCCTGCACCTCCCATCCTACCCAGCTTCGGTCCTCCTCTGTTTGTGCCACCTCCTTGCTGCGTCGAGCTACCTACATCTTCCCCATTTTTCGGTGGCAGCAGGTCCTCTTTTTCTTCCTCAGATCCGTTCTGTTTGATAGTAAGTAGCAACCCCTCATTTCTTTCTTTTTTTCCCTCTCAGTTCTTGAATGGCTTTAGTAGATCTTAGGTTGTTCTGGTGGTTTATTGTTGGTTGAGGAAAATTTTGATTATTATGGAAATTTTTATGGATTATTGTATTTATGCAAAAATTTTTGTTAAAATTAATTGATATTTAGTTGGATTAATTGGTTGTTATTTGAGTTCAATTAGTAATTAGGTTAGTTAATGTTAATTATTTTAGTGTATTGACTTTTATTTAAGATTTTAGAGATTATGGTGTTAATTATAAATTTTGTAAATTTTGGGTATTTAATTAATTTTTTTTATTAATTTCAAAATTTATTGTAAAAAATTATGAAATTTTGGTAATTGATATTATTACTAAATGTTATTAATTTTAGAACTTAAATTATGGTTTTTGTGATTTTTATACTATTTTTTTTATAAATATTTTTAGTTTATGTCAAATGTGAATAATTAGGTTAAATTATATATTTAGAAGAAATTAGTAGTCATTTATGTGTTTTAATTATATTAAGATGTTTAATATAGAGAAAATGATTTTTTTTATGTTTGTAAAATTTTCCAAGGAATTTTTTTAATATTAATAATTATTATATAAGTTTTTATATCATAAGGGTAGAAATGTAATTTTTGTTAAATATAGTTAAATAATAAATTTTAGTTGGTTTTAAGGACAATCAAGGAATTTAAAATGATTTTTACAAATTATCTACAAATTTAGACTAATTAACATTAATTTCTCAAAAATCAACTTTTAATAGTATATTAGGTATTATTTTGAATATTATGTGTATTTTCCTATTATTTGGATAAATATGTAATTTTACGCTAATTATAATTAAAATATATATTAATTAGCTTTATTAACATTTAAGAGGCTTATAGATATATTTTTATATATGTATTAATAGGTAATTTTCATTAAGTAATATTAATTGTAAATGTTGTTTCCATATATATATATATATATATATATATATATATATATATATATATGTTGGTTTGTGAAATTTTATTTTTAAATCTATATTGAGAGATGATTTTCTAACTATGGATAATCATATATGTGATGTATATTTTTAGGGGAAATAAATGATTTAATTTTTATGATGTTTTGTTGGATTGTGGTCTCGGTCGGGGTTAAGTGTAGTTCTGGAAGCCCAACTCGAGTGTGAATGTCTGCGATTATTAGAAGTGCATTTTCTATGCAGGAATGGCTCTACCTATAGTAGAGAGATGTCTGTTTTACAAAGGAGACTCTGCCAAAATTTTGGTAGATTTTCTCATAAAATGTGATATTCGTAATAAATTTCTACCATTAATTAGGCTTTTTCCTGTCTATCGAGTCTTATCCGGTCTTCCTCGAGTCAGCCTAGAATTTCACTGTTTTGTTGATTTTCGATTTCAATTTCATAGTCATGTTTTAAAATCAATCTGTTAATTTCTTTTCTAGAGTATATCCGAGTAGAAGCCGTGAGATCGAGGCAGACGTGCGGTCGTTAGCCTTCTCGTTCATCTTGTAAGTCAATAAAATGATTTGTGCGTGTTTTTTATTTAAAGATACGTGCGCTCATATTTTTAATATTTATTATATTATTTATTTAATTTAATGATACTATTTAAGGTTTAAGTGCATTTTATTTATTTAAAAATCAATTTTTAAGAAACTTTGGTAGAACGGGCTACCTGGTGGGTTTCACCAGGACCGTGTGCACATGGTAGAGATCAAGAGATGGATCCGTTTTATGTATGATTGGTGGATATTAAACTGGGATGGGTGCCTCGTTGGAAGCCTATGCTCTCGGGGACCACCAATGATTGGAAAGTTAATAATGGACTGGGATAGGTGCCTCGGTTGATGTCTTAGCTCTCGGGGACCGCCAGTGCCATATATTTGGATTAAGTGAATGACTACAACTTGGTGCCTCAGTGGATGCCTTTGCTTTTGGGGACCGGCAGTCTAGTTGGAATAAGTGGGCCCAGTTGGCCATTTAGGACTTTGGGTTTAAGATTCTACCGAGATTTTTCAAAAGCTATATCTATATATTATAAATTATTTTCACTATAACTATTTGGTTTTCAAAAGGTTTTCAAACCGTATAGCTCTTTTTATTGACTTACTTAGTGAGGTTTGATTCCCCTCAATTTTTTTTTCAGGAGCTTAGGAGTTCGACCTCAGACTGCCTCCATACGGGATTTCTTCATCATCGGCCATTTTATGTAGTTCATTATAAGCTATACTGTTGTAATACTCTAGAAAGTTGCAGTAGTAACTGTACTATGAATTGTATGACTTAAGTATATTTGTGTATTTTATTTATATGAACCACGTTTATGTATAATGATTTAAGTTTGATTTATGATATGTGACGCTAGGAATATTTTATTTATGTATTCAATTATGTTTTAATTTCAGAAAAATCAGTTTGATAATGTGTTCTGTTATAAAATAAAGTTTTAAATTATAAAGTTTTATTTTTCTTTTCATTAAGGCTTACTATGGGTTTCGGGGGCCTTATGCCTACCCATTCCCTAGTACCGGTCATGTGCCCTCGGGTTTGAGTTGTGACAAAGTTGGTATCAGAGCGTAAGTTTGATTAATTATCTATGTCTGTCTTTCTGTGTAACTATTATAGTGATTAGGTTGATAATTGTCTTTGAGATGTTCTTGTTTCTAATCCCGCATTGCGTTAAATATTCTTACCTTATTTTTAATTAAATTTTCCTTGTCCTTTTTAGAAAGAGGCGTGTGCGAACTGACCTTGATGTTGATTCGACTCTCAGACTTGATGAGTAGTCTGTGCACGATGAGGCTCCCCCTCCTGCTCCACGTCGTAGGGGCAGAGGTAGAGGTAAAGGTCGAGCTAGGATAGCCGTAGCTGAGATTCCTTATCAGTAGCCAGTCAAGCTTGAAGCCCTAGCCGTTGACCCCACAGCCTTTGCAGCTAGACTGGCAGCGATTAATGAGGGTCTTGTAGCATTGAATCAGGCGATGCCCCTTGTGTAGCAAATGCTACAACAAAGGAACCAAGGAATGATAAATACTGATGCAGTACTTCTTTACTCCCGGATCGGTAGAGTTTCTTTTAACGGTACAGGTGATGCCTTAGACTTCATTAATGCTATTGAGGTACGTACCAGGATGGGACACACGGATTATCAATCAATAATGATTGTGGAGTTGTCAGTCCAAGCGGTATCTTAAGATTGGTTTATGTAGTCGATTCAGCCATCTATGCATGAGTTGACTTGGCCAAAGTTTAAGGACTGCTTTTTTGAGATTCTTCTGTCCTCCAGCCACCAGAGATGCCTACAGATGGCAGTTGCTCCACATCACTGGAGGGGATAGGTCAATGGAGGACTACACCAAGGAGTTTAATAGGTTGTCCCGATATTCAGAGGATATCATGAGGGACCCTTACAAAATAATGGAGCTGTATGTTAACATATTAGGACCCACTTTTATTGGTATGCATACCGAGGACCACACCCTAGAGAGTGTGATTGAGGAGGCCCGTTTGATTGAGAGGCGACATATCTGCCAGGGCACCATCATAGATCCCTATATAGTTAGTGGTAGTGGTTATAGTGCAGCTCTTGGGTATCAGCAGCCAGCATTTTATATTGGTAGTTCGAGTCAGTAGGCTACGGGTAGTTCACAGCAGGGTGGTAGGAGGTCCAGGACTCACCGAGTTAGCCGACATGGTTATGCCACGAATAGGAGAAGTGGTAGGGGTCACAGATTCAGTACTGGAGTCAGTAGCAATAATACTGGGCAGAGCTCCGGACAGAGTAGTTCTGGGTCTGGGGCCAGTGCATGTGCGAGTTGTGGATGATTCCATCAGGGCCCATGTCATTTGTTGTCGGGCGCTTACTTTAGATGTGGACAGGTGGGTCATCTTGCCAGAGCTTGTCCTCACTCCGGATATTAGCCACAGTACGCTCAAGGTTCATCTTCATCAGTGGCTCAACCCTACTATCCAATGCCCCAGTAGTTTAGAGCACTAATACAGCCACAGCAGAGACCGCCACAACTTATGGGTGAGCAGGGTTGAGGTTCAGTTGGTAGGCCTAGTGGTCGTGGGTTTTTGCAGCCTTCGACATCTCAGCAGGCAGGTCGTGGCCAGGCTCAAGTGTTCACTTTGACACCACAGGATGCTCAAACTTATAATACAATGGTAACATGTATTCTCTCAGTCTGTGCATGTGATGCTAGAGTATTGTTTGACCCCGACGCTTCACACTCATTCATTTCTCCTATGTTCACTTCGAGAATCGAGTGGCAGCCTTCCAGGTTGTCCTTTTCTCTATCTGTGTTGACTCCTCTTAGTGATGAGTTGGAGACAGATATTTTCTTTCCTTCGTGTCCGGTGTGGGTTAATGGTAGAGAATTATTGGCGGACTTATTGTTGCTTGATATGCTGGAATTCAACATCATTTTGGGTATGGATTGGTTGTCGAGGTATTATGCTTCTGTGAATTGTCAAGAGAAAGAAGTGGTGTTCAGAATTCCAAATGAAGAAGAATTTTATTTTCAAGGTGAACAGAGCTCCATGCCTCGTAATCTCATTTCTGCCATTACAGCTCGAAAGATGCTTAGAAGGGGTTGTCAGGGTTACTTGGCAGTGGTAAGAGATGTTGAGAAAGAGAATGGGGCAATTGAACAGGTGCCAGTGGTGTGTGAATTTTTTGATGTCTTTCCTGAAGAATTATCAGGATTACCACTAGATAGAGAGATAGAGTTCTGTATCGATATCATACCTGGTACAGATCCTATTTCTATGCCACCCTACAGAATGGCACCAGCTAAATTATAGGAGCCGAAGGAGCAGTTATAGGAGTTACTTGATAAGGGTTTCATAAGACCCAGTACATCGCCTTGGGGTGCTCCAGTGTTGTTTGTGAAGAAGAAGGATGGTAGCCTTTGACTCTGTATTGATTACAAGCAGTTGAACAAAGTCACCATCAAGAACAAGTATCCACTTCCAAGGATCAATGACCTGTTTGATCAGCTTCAAGGTGCTACATGCTTCTCTAAAATAGACTTGAGATCTGGGTATCACCAATTGAGGATCAAAAGAGGTGATGAGCCCAAGACATCATTTTGGACGAGATATGGCCATTATAAGTTCTTAGTAATGTCCTTTGGGTTGACTAATGCTCCAGCAGCCTTTATGGACTTAATGAATTGGGTGTTCAGGCCATACTTGGACTAGTTTGTAATAGTCTTCATTGATGATATCTTAGTCTATTCTAAGAGTGAAGCTGAGCATGTTATGCATTTGAGAAGGGTGCTTTAGACTTTAAGGGAGCACAGGTTGTATGCCGAGTTTTTGAAGTGCGAGTTCTGGTTGAATCAAGTGGCATTTTTAGGCCATATGATTTTTAAGGATGGTATACAAGTGGACCCTAATAAGATAGAAGCTATTACGGAGTGACCGAGGCCGACTACAGTTAGAGAAGTACAGAGTTTCCTAGGTCTAGCAGGCTACTACAGGAGATTTGTGAAGGGCTTCTCTAAAATTGTCGTACATTTAACAAGGCTGACCCAAAAGAGTGCTAAGTTTGTGTGGATAGACAGATGCGAAGAGCACTTCTAGTTATTGAAGGACTTATTGATGTCAGCTCTAATTCTGACTTTGTCTTCTAGAAATGAAGGGTATACAGTGTATTGTGATGCTTCCAGAGTAGGATTGGGCTGTGTGTTGATGCAAAATGGCCAAGTAATTGCCTATGCTTCGAGGCAGTTGAAGAAACATGAGCAAAACTATCATACTCATGACTTGGAGATGGCAACCGTTGTGTTTGCTTTGAAAATATGGAGGCATTACTTGTATGGGGTGACATGTGAGATATACACTAATCACAAGAGCTTGAAATATATCTTCCAGCAGAGGGACTTGAACCTGAGGTAGAGAAGATGGATGGAACTTCTTAAGGATTATGATTATTCCATTTTATACCATCCAGGCAAGGTGAATGTTATTGTTGATACCTTGCGTAGGAAGTTAGTGGGCAGTCTTGCCCACACCAGCATAGAAAGGAGGCCCATTGTCAAGGAGTTGCATGGGCTGATTGATCAAGGGTTGCAGTTGAAAGTTACCCGAAAGTGCCTTTTTACTCAATTCAGGGTACGATCTGTATACTTGGATTGAGTTAAGGTAACTCAGAATAGAGACCCACAGTTGTAGAGGATTATGTATGAAGTGCAACAAGGACAGTCAAGAGACTTTGTGGTTGACAGCAAAGGTGTTTTACGATTGGGCACTAGGATTTGTGTGCCGGACGTTGATGACTTGAGGAAGGAAATTATGGAAGAGGCACTTTTTTCTGCTTATAGTATTCATCTAGGTTCTACCAAGATGTATTATGACTTGAAAGATACATATTAGTGGAATGGAATGAAGAGGGATGTTGCAGAGTTTGTGTCTAGATGTCTAATTTATCAGCAAGTGAAGCTTGAACATCAGAGACCCTTGGGATTGTTGCAGTCTATGCCAATTCCCGAATGGAAATGAGACATGATAGCTATGGACTTTGTGATAGGCTACCTCGAACTACAGGAGGTTATAACGCTATTTGGGTGATTGTTGATAGGCTAACTAAGTCAGCACACTTTCTACCAATAAAGAAGACGTACTATACTGATAGACTGGCGAGACTTTATGTCAATAGGATTGTTTGTCTACATGGAGTACCCATGAGTATAGTGTCAGATAGAGGAGCCACATTCACCTCAGTCTTTTGGCAAGAGTTACACAAGGCCTTGGGCACCATATTGGATTTCAGTACGGCATTCCATCCTCAGACAGATGGTCAGTCAGAGAGGACCATCCAGATGTTAGAAGATATGCTGAGGATGTGTGTGATGGATTTTAAAGGACAGTGGGATTCGCACTTGCCATTGATTAAGTTTGCTTACAATAATAGCTATCATGCTAGCATTGAGATGGCTCCATATGAGGCACTGTATGGTAGGAAGTGCAGATCACCATTATGTTGGGAGATTGGTGAAAGACAGTTAACGGGTCCAAAGTTGGTGCAGGTGACTTCAAAGAAAGTCCCCATTATACAGCAGCGATTGAAGATAGCCTTCAGCAAACAGAAGAGCTATGCTGACCCTAGGAGGAAGGATGTATCCTTTATGGTTGGAGACATGGTGTTCCTGAAGGTGTTTCCAATGAAAGGAGTTATGAGATTTGGCAAAAAGGGTAAGCTAGCTCCTAGATACATTGGACCGTTTGAGATTCAGTTTAGAGTGGGGGAAGTGGCGTACAGGTTGGTGTTACCACCATAACTGTCAATAATCCGTCCTGTATTTCATGTGTCCATGCTGAGGAAATACGTTCCTGATCCATCTCATGTGTTGCAACCTTAAGCCATAGAGCTTAGCGACGATATGACTTATGAGGAGTACCTAGTGGCGATTCTGGATCGCCGAGTCCGACAGTTGAGGACTAAGGAGATACCGATGGTGAAGGTACTGTGGAGTAACCATTTTGCTGAGGATTGTACTTAGGAAATTGAAGCTGAGATGCGAGTTTCCTTCCTGTATCTCTTTCCTTCTTAAGCCTTGCAATTCTTCTTTTCTTTCTTTTCTTGAATTTAGGGACGAATTCATATAAGGAGGGGAGACTGTAATACCCAACATTTTCATTTAACTAAGTAATTACCAATTTTTTTTGTTAGTGATAAATAAATTTACATTTTGATTACACAATTCTAATTATCTAGCTATTAATTTATAGGTATTCATGTTAAAAATTATTATTAAGATTTTTTTTTAAATTCTATTATTATATATGAATATAAGTGTGATGGTATATATATATATATATATATACACACACACACACATATATACATATATATATACACACATATATACATATATATATACATAAAGCCCTTCACCGAAAACCATCACCCTCACCATTTCTCCCTGCCTGCCATCCATGCCACCTCTTCCCTTCATTGTGTTGCTTTCTCCACCACCTGAAAACTCCATCTCTGCCGTGAACTAAAGCTTCCAGGTTGCTGCTGCTGCTGCCTTTCTTCTTCCTCGCTAGACAATGCCTTCTCCTCCTCGCGCAGCAGCCTTGCACCTCCCGTCTTGCCCTGCTTCGGTCCTCCTTTGTTTGTGCCACCTCCTTGCTGCATCGAGCTGCCTCCATCTTCCCCATTTTTTGGTGGCTGCAGGTCCTCTTCTCCTTCCTCTGATCCGTTATGTTTGAAAGTGAGTAGCAGACCCTCATTTCTTTCTTTTTTTTCCTCTCGGTTCTTGAATGGCTTTGGTAGATCTTAGGTTGCTCTGGTGGTTTATTGTTGGTTGAGGACAATTTTGATTATTATGGAAATTTTGGTGGATTATTGTATTTATGCAAAAATTTTTGTTAAAATTAATTAATATTTAGTTGGATTAATTGGTTGTTATTTGAGTTCAATTAGTAATTAGGTTAGTTAATGTTAATTATTTTAGTGTATTGACTTTTATTTAAGATTTTAGAGATTATGGTGTTAATTATAAATTTTGTAAATTTTGGATATTTAATTAATATTTTTTTTATTAATTTCAAAATTTATTGTAAAAAATTATGAAATTTTGATAATTGATATTATTACTAAATGTTATTAATTTTACAACTTAAATTATGGTTTTTGTGATTTTTATACTATTTTTTTATAAATATTTTTAGTTTATGTCAAATGTGAATAATTAGGTTAAATTATATTTTTAGAAGAAATTAGTAGTCATTTATATTTTTTAATTATATTAAGATGTTTAATATAGAGAAAATGATTTTTTTTTTGTTTGTATAATTTTCTAAGGATTTTTTTTAATATTAATAATTATTATATAAGTTTGTATATCATAAGGGTAGAAACGTAATTTTTGTTAAATATAGTTAAATAATAAATTTTAGTTGGTTTTAAGGACAATCAAGGAATTTAAAAGGATTTTTTCAAATTATCTACAAATTTAGACTAATTAACATTAATTTCTCAAAAATCAACTTTTAATAGTATATTAGGTATTATTTTGAATATTATGTGTATTTTCCTATTATTTGGATAAATATGTAATTTTACGCTAATTATAATTAAAATATATATTAATTAGCTTTATTAACATTTAAGAGGTTTATAGATATATTTTTATATATGTATTAATAGATAATTTTCATTAAGTAATATTAATTGTGAATGTTGTTTCCATATATATATATATATATATATATTGGTTTGTGAAATTTTATTTTTAAATCTATATTGAGAGATGATTTTCTAACTATGGATAATCATATATGTGATGTGTATTTTTGAGGAAAATAAATAATTTTATTTTTATGATGTTTTGTTGGATTGTGGTCTCAGTCGGGGTTAAGTATAGTTCTGGAAGCCTAACTCGAGTGTGAATGTCTGCGATTATTAGAAGTGCGTTTTCTATACAGGAATGGCTCTACCTATGGTAGAGAGATGTCTGTTTTATAGAGGAGACTCTGCCGAAATTTTGGTAGATTTTCTCGTAAAATGTGATATTCGTAATAAATTTCTACTGTTAATTAGGTTTTTTCCTGTCTATCGAGTCTTATCCGGTCTTCCTCGAGTCAGCCTAGAGTTTCACTGTTTTGTTGATTTTTGATTTCAATTTCATAGTCATGTTTTAAAATCGATTTGTTAATTTATTTTCTAGAGCATATAGGAGTACAAGCCGTAAGATTGAGGCAGACGCGCGGTCGTCAGCCTTCTCGTTCATCTTGTAAGTCGATAAAATGATCTGTGCGTGTGTTTTATTTAAAGATGCGTGCGCTCATATTTTTAATTTTTATTATATGATTTATTTAATTTAATGATGCTATTTAAGGTTTAAGTGCATTTTATTTATTTAAAAATTAGTTTTTGAGAAATTTTGGTAGAACAGGCTACCTGGTGGGTTTCACCAGGACCGTGAGCACATGGTAGAGATTGAGAGATGAATCTGTTTTATGTATGACTGGTGGATATTAAACTAGAACGGGTGCCTCGGTGGAAGCCTATGCTCTCGAGGACCACTAGTGATTGGAAAGTTAATAATAGACTAGGATGGGTGTCTCGGTTGATACTTTAGCTCTCGGGGACCACCAATGCCATATATTTGGATTAAGTGAATGACTGCAACTTGGTGTCTTGGTGGATGCCTTTGCTCTCGAGGACCAGCAGTCTAGTTGAAACAAGTGAGCCCGGTTGGCCATTTAGGACTTTGGGTTTAGGGTTCTACCGAGATTTTTCAAAAACTATATCTATATATTATAAATTATTTTCACTATAACTATTTGGTTTTCAAAAAGGTTTTCAAACCGTACATTTCTTTTTATTGACTTACTTAGTGAGGTCTAATTTCCCTCAATTTATTTTTTTTTCAGGAGTTTAGGAGTTCGACCTCAGACTGCCTCCACACCGGATTTCTTCATCACTGGCCATTTTATGTAGGTCATTGTAAGCTGTACTGTTGTAATACTCTAGAAAGCTGCAGTAGTAACTGTACTATGAATTGTATGACTTAAGTATATTTGTGTATTTTATTTATATGAACCACGTTTATATATAATGATTTAAGTTTGATTTATGATATGTGACGCTAGGAATATTTTATTTATGTATTTAATTATGTTTTAATTTCAGAAAAATCAATTTGATAATGTGTTCTGTTATAAAATAAAGTTTTAAATTGTAAGGTTTTATTTTTCTTTTCATTAAGGCTTACTACGAGTTTTGAGGGCCTTATGCCTACTCATTTCCTAGTACCGGTCACGTACCTTCGGGTTCAGGTCGTGACATTTCTATTGAACATATTAGATGACTTACAAGAGAAAAAAATAAACATCCAACAAAAAATTATTTTAAACAATATACCTTAAAATTGGAAAGTTATAAATTCTACTCTCAACTAAATATTTTGACCATATGATAGAATATTTTACCATTGGTTCTAAATGGGTTAGGCAATAATCCAGTAGGCCTAGTATATAGCAACTTGAGATATAGCATTATGGTAAAAATAATAATAATAATAATCTTGAAAAATATAGCATACTTCACTTTTATAAATCATGAGATCTTCCCATGTTGTTAAAAAATAATTAGCAATGGAAAGTTTCAATAACCTTAGTAACTCAATAAAATAAAAGGCAAATACTAAAATTTAAATCCTAACAAAATTAAAAACGTCAAATAAGTTTATATATAACTATTTTTAACATTTTTATTTAATAATTATTATTTTTAACTGAAAAAGAAAGATAAGAATTGGATCCTAATATGTTTATATAGTAGATTATATTCTTTTCTTAATTTTGTAAATACACTAACTTAATAGTGTAATTTTTTTTAAAAACATATATTCAAGAATAAAAAAAGCTTCTCTCTCAAAAAAAATATTTGTTTTTTAAAGCAACTAAACTACAAAAATTATAGTAAGAAAGTATAAAATTCAAGAAAATGAAAAACAAATGAAGAACGAAAATTATCCAAGCGTTTTGGCATGGTCTTTGATGTTGCAAATGTTCGTGACGAGGATTAAAACCAAGTCAACAACAGCTTAAGATTTTTCTCTTGTGATTTTTTTAAAGATTTTAGAATGTTATGAATTCATTATATGCTAAAAATGATATACATACCCCTTGACAAGAGTCACACATCTCTCCACCGCCCTTCTAATATACTTAAATTTGTTGGTCCAACCATACTAAATTTATTATAATCTGATTTTTTATTTTAACTAAAATAAAATATAGATTTTTATTTAAAATTATTAACAAAATTAATAATTTTATAGTAAATAATTTATAAATTTTACAATTATGGTATGTTAATTATGCAATAACAATGAACTCTAAATAATTCTATTCGATTTAGACAAAATTATAAAAGTGACAGATTTGTTTTGTGTATTTCCAATTATATTTATATTAATTGTAAAAACTCTAAATTTTTACAATTAACTATTTTCCATGTTTACCAATTAAATTATGTAATTGCCCTAGAAGGGGTGAATAGGGCTTCTTGGAATTTAGAGGAAAATTAAAACAATTAAGGAAGGTTTAAGACAAAAATAAGAGAGTAGAGAATCAAACACAAGTGTTTAAGAAGTTCAATTCATAAATGAATCTACGTCTCCATCTAATTTATTCCCAAGTTAAGATTTTCAATCCACACACCAATTTTATTTACAAAGCTTGAGATTACAAGGGTTTTAAGGATCAACTCTAAACTATACAACAATGAGTTTTTAATTAAGGCTTAGCTCTAACCACAATCTCAAGTATTTTAAATGGACAAACACTTAAACTAATTCCTTTAGAACTAAACCTCACTTCTCTTCTAATCTATCCCAACAGTTAGATAAAGTATAAGTCATATTTCTAACACATAACCAACTCTCAAAAGAGTTAATGAGAAATAAAGAAAGTATATGAAGATTTGAGAACTCAGTTGGATGCTAAGAGTAAATATTCAACCACCAAGTTTCTAATCCTTGAATGAAGCTTTAAAGGTTGTTTAAATACTTGAACAACTCAAATATGGCTGTTGGAGCCATAATTTCATCCCTAAGTTCTTCAAGCTTTATTAAATGCATTTTAGCTTTTTGGTAGAAATTTGGTTAGTCTTGTTCTATATATCCTCAGTCTCAATTAAGACGTTTAATAAAAATAGTTATTGCACGTTGAAATGATTATTGCCTTAAAAGGGACATGTTGAGTCCCAATCAGGATATCACTCGTAATGAGTATCTTCAGTGTCATCTTGATCAGGACGAAGCCCAGGATAAGCACCATCTCAAAACTCAATGTTTGCTTGATAAAGTCCTGGTTAGGTGCATATAGTCTCGCTCGAGAGTGTCCCGGGTGGTGTTCTGGTCTGGATATAACCTGGGATGGGCATTATCCAAAAGCTTAAGTTTTCACTATTGTAGTCCCAAGTAGAGGCTTGTGATCCTTATCAGGATACTCTAGTCCTGAGTAGTGTCTTAATCGGGACGTAGACCGAGATGAGCACTATCCTATTTCCCATTTTGAAGAAAGCTTGTCACATGCTTGGTCATGGTCGTGACCTAGCTTGTGATGAGTGTTGTTAAGACTTCAAATAATTGGTTTTCTCCATGATCACACTTTCCAAAGAGTTCATAACTTATATACACTTGAAGTAAACTTATTAGATAATCAAAATATGGTTTGTTAAGATCAAAATAAGGCGATTTTACTTAATCATTATAAAAGGTCAATAATCTCCCCCTTTTCAATGTTAACAAACCTATTTTAAGTTTGAAAAATAATCAAAAGTAAAAGTGTGTGAATCTTTAAACTCACCCTCAATGTGTGAATTTCTTTATAATTTTACTCCCCTTTAATTTGTCCATCATTATTTAATAGAGATATTGATAGTGAATAAGTGTTTGCAATAGGTGTAGTAATTATTCAAAGTAATTTAGGCAAACTCAAATACTTAAAGTACCACTTCTCCCCCCCTTTGGTAAAATGCAAAAGGATAAGAAAAATGAAACATTGCATTAAAGAAAAAAGTACAATGAACTAGGAGGAAAACACATAAACTAAAAATAAACTTAAAAGAAATTAAAAGGATATAACAAAATATGAACGAAAACATAAACATAAACGAAAAAGAAACTAAAGATGTAGCAAAGTATAAAGCACACTAAGAGCATAAAACACATCCTAACTAAGTTCATAACACATAGATGGAAATATCATTCTTCATAAGGAGCAATGCCTTAAGGTGGAGGAGGAGGAGGATAAGTGAAAGGAGCATAGGTGCAAGCATATCCTTATTATTCATACAATTAGTGCACATCATATTGGAGGTGGGCTATATGCTCATTAACTTGATCAAATCAAGAAATGAATTTGGTTTCCATTAAGCTCTTACGATCAAAGAGTTAGCCCACCCATTAGGGCTCATCACCAAAGGCTTAAGGGCCTTGAGAGGAAGTGCCTTCATGCCTAGTCCTTTTTCTTTGAGGAGCACTATAGGGTTGAGTTTTGAGCTCCTCTTCACCTCGTTCTTATACTTTAAATTGCTCCATGTCCCTAAAGATGTCTTCAAGATTTTTACCTTAAGCTTAAGCTTAGGTGAAATCATGCTTCCACACCCATTTGTTGTTAACTAAGGAGAATTGCTTAGAATATTTTTTTATGAAGGTTTCATCAAGGAGAATGGCTTTGGCAGAGGCTGAGGTGGTGACATCAAAGCCATAGAATTAGAAAGTTTAGTGATAACACCACCAATGCAAATAGCATTGGTTAAACTATTACTAATTAGCCAAAAGCCTCTATTATAAAAAGTGACCTAAGGTAATAGATTCATTGTTAATAAAATAATGTAGAACAAAAAAGTCATCAAGGGAGAGTGTTTCATTGCCAAGTGCTCTATTATTAATAAAGTGGGTGAGAAATCAATAAATATACCTTAAGGCCTTAAATTAAAGGAGTGAGGTTTTAGTATAACTGGCGGAGAAGTTTGAGGAGGGTTGAGGACTTTGAACTTTAGTCTAAAAAGTAAGGGGAAGCCAATTTAGGTGAACATGAATATGACCATCTCTTGAGAAGCCGAAGAGAGTGTCAAATTCAAGGTTGGTTATAAACCTTTCTTTTCCACTAAGCTTGAATCTTATGGAGAAATAAGGGTTGTCATCATCATAGTGAATGGACTAGAGGGTGAAAGTATAGAGAAATTGAATAATTAAAGTAGGATATGAGGGCAAATGAGTGAAAATAAATTCATACAAACTGTCCCTGAGGATAAGTTCTTTGACCTCTTCATAGCATCTAATAGCCTTGAGTATGAATTCCTATATGAATCTTGAAGGGATGAGAGGCTTTTTTTAAAAGAGAGTAAGTCTCTTTTTGATGTGTTAAGAGGTGTGAAAGAAGTAAAGATGGGATTTCTTTGGTTTCTCCTTTTTAAAAGAAGACCTTAGAGGGTTTCTTGGGAGCTATAATTAAAAGAAAAAAATTGCTATATAGAAGAGGGAAGGAAGGAAAGAATTATGAAAATAAATTATAAAGGAGAAGAGTATCAAAGGTGAATTAAGAGAGTATTTATAGAAGTTTAGAAGCTAGAGGAAGGGGAAGAAATTTGAATTTTAGTACAAAACTACATAAAAAATTATTTATGACTAGGATTTATGTGCCTAATAAATGCAAAAAATTTCATTTTCCATGTGCTTTCAAATCACTATCCCAATTAGAACATCGATTATCTTGATCGGGACATGTATATCAAAAGGTGAATAGTTATCCCGAACCAGATGGAGGACCAAAATAATTGGGACAAGGGTTCGATATGATCCTTAAACTTTTGAAAAATGTGCAATTAACTCAAAAAATTATTGTAATTGAGTACCTATGGACTAAATACAAACTAAATTGAATGGAATTAAATGCAACTTAAATTTAATCACAAGTAAGGCAATGTTCATGCATATAAAAAGGCATTTTTAAGAAATATTTATTTTGCTATTTTAAAATAATTAACTAATTAATTAAATTTAATTTAATAATTAATTATTGGTTAGCAAAATAATTGAGAGATAAAAAATAATAAAATTCCAAAAGTTGAAGCACATCATTAAATCAAAGCAAGTAATAATTTTTTATAAAACAACTATTTTCAAATTTCTATGAAATCAAGTAAACACATACCTTAATCACAACACAATTTCATAATAATCAAACTTTCAATTCAACAAACATGCAAATTGATTTTAATACACAATTTTTCATTTTGCGAAAAGGTCTTATAAATGCTAGATATTTAGCTAGCAATTTGTATCAATCAATGTAAGCTAAAACCATCAATCATGTCAAGTTCATGCTTAATGAAATGTAATCTCTATATATTACGAGATTTGGTGAAGATATCCACAAATTGATTATTTGTATCAACAAACTTAAGGAAGATATCACCACATTGCACATGATCTCTTAGAAAATGATGTCTAATATTTATACGCTTGGTTCTAGAGTGTTGAATGAGATTTTTTCTAAGGCTTGTATTGTCATATTTAATTGGAATGTGATCAATATTAATGCCATAGTCCATTAGTAATTATTTTTGCCACAATGCTTATGAGTAACAATAACTTACCGCCACATATTTGACTTTGGCAGTGGACAGGGCAATCGAGACTTGGTTTTTACTAAACTAAGAGACTAAGCAATTTCTTAAAAATTGGTAAGTTTTGAAAGTGCTCTTCCTATCTAGTAAGTTACTGGCAACGTCCGCATCTGAGTAGCTAATCAAGTTAAAGGATAGATTCCTAGGATACCAAAGACCTAAATGCATGGTTCCACTAAGATATTTGAAGATTCTTTTTATTGCATTCAAGTGTGACTCTTTAGGACATGATTGAAACCTAGTATATTAGCATATATCAAATATAATATTAGGTATACTCGTAGTTAAATAGAGAAGGGATGTGATCATAGCTTTATATCACTTTTCATTAATCGATTTGCGATTCCCATCCTTGTTAAGTTTAGTGATGGTGCTTATAGGGGTCTTGCTTGATTTAGCTTCTTGTATGCCAAACTTCTTAAGAATGTCTCTTTTGTATATAGTTTGGTTGATGAAGATCTTATCTTTGCATTGATTAATTTGAAGTCTAAGGAAGAACTTGAGCTCACCCATCATACTTATCTCAAATTCCCTTTGCATTAACTTAGAAAATTCCTCACGCAAGCAATTATTAGTGGCACAAAAAATAATATCATTAACATATATTTGCATAATAAGTAAATCGTGCTTTGATTTCTTTATAAATAGAGTTGTGTCAACTTTTCCTTTAGAGAATATTTTCTTTAGTAAAAAGTTACTCAACCTTTCATACTAAGCTCTAGGAGCTTGCTTTAATCCATATAATGTTTTCAAAAGTGTAAACACATGATTTGGAAAATAAAACTTTTAAAACTCGGAGATTGTTTAACATAAACCTCCTCATCAATGAAACCATTTAAAAATGCACTTTTAACATCCATTTAAAAAAAGTTTAAAGTCCATGTAAGATGCAAATGCAAGTAGTATTCTAATAGTTACTAACCTTGCAACGGGGGCAAAGGTTTCATCATAATCAATGTCTTCCTCTTGATTATAACCTTTAGCTACTAGTCTAACTTTATTTCTAGTTATGACACCTTGCTCAATTAACTTATTTCTAAACACCCATTTAGTGCCTATAATAAGATGACACTTAGGTCTAAGGAACTAAGGTTCAAAAATTATTTCTCTTAAATTGATTCAACTCTTCTTGCATAGCAAGGACCCAAAATTCATCACTCAAAACATCGTCAACATTTTTTTGTTCAATTTGAGAGATGAAGGTTATATTAATAATAGATTTAAGTTGAGATCTAATAGTCACCCCTTTGTCATGTCACCAATAATAAGGTCTTGAGGATGTGCTTTCTTGAATGTCATTCCTTTAAAAGTTCATCCTTCAAGGTGGGTTGAGGCATCTCCTCATTATCTTCCTTTGTAGGACCTTTTAGCTCCAAAGGTTTGTTAGCATTTTCTTCTTGAATGTTCATATCCATAAGTTTATCTACAACATCATCAACATTACCAAAATCCTTTCTAGGATTAAGTGGGTTGGATTTATCAAAGATTACATGCATTGACTCTTCAACTACTAGAGTTCTTTTATTAAAAACTCTATAAGCTTTTCTAGTAATGGCATAGCTTAGAAAAATTCCTTCATTGACTTTAGAGTTAAATTTTTCAAGTTTGTCCTTGGTGTTCAATATAAAGCACTTGCATCTAAGTACTTTAAGATATGAAATTTTGGGTATTCTATTGTTCCAAAATTCATAAGAAGTTTTATTAAAAATAGGTCATTTAAAGACTCCATTTGCTATATAGTAAGAAGCGTTAAACGACTTCTGCCCAAAAGTATAAAGGTAAATTTTACTCATGAAACATAGTCCTAGCTGTCACGACTCAAACCCGAGGGCACGTGACCGACACTAGGGAATGGGTAGGTATAAGGCCCCCGAAACCCGTAGTAAGCCTAAAGGAGAAGAAAATAAAACCATTCATATTTTAAACTTTATTTTAAAATAAAACACATTATCAAACTGATTTTTCTCATAATACACAAATTCAACTGCTTAAATAAAGGTGCTTCAACGTCTCACATTATAAATTGAATTTAAATCTTATACATAAGCGTATTTCGTACAAATAAACTACATAATTATGTTTAAATCATACAAATCCTTAGTACATATACTACTACAGCAGCCTAGATTAACACACAGTACAACTTACAATGACCTACATAAAATAGCCGGTGAAGAAGAAACCCGGCGTGGAGGTAGTCTGAGGTCGAACTCCCAAGCTCCTGAAAAAAAAATAAATTGAGGGGAATTAGACCTCACTGAGTAAGTCAATAAAAGAGCTGTACGGTTTGAAAGCCTTTTTGAAAACTATATATGTTTATAGTGAAAATAATTTATAATATATAAGTATAGCTTTTGAAAAATCTCGGTAGAACCCTAACCCCAAAATCTAAATGGTCAACCGGGCCCACTTATTCCAACTAGACTACCGGTCCCTGAGAGCAAAGGCATCAACCGAGGCACCAAGCTGTAGTCATTCACTTAATCCAAATAAATGGCACTGACGGTCCCCGAGAGCTAAGGCATCAACCGAGGCACCCATCCCAGTCCATTATTGACTTTCCAATCACTGGCGGTCCCCGAGAGCAAAGGCTTCCACCGAGGCACCCGTCCCAGTTTAACATTCACCAATCATATATACATTGGATCCATCTCTCAATCTCTACCATGTGCACACGGTCCTGGTGAAGCGCACCAGGTAGCCCGTTCTATCAAAATTTCTCAAATCAATTTTAAATAAATAAAATGCATTTAAATCATAAATAATAGCATTAAATTAAATAAATCATATAATCAATATAATAGAAATACGAGCGCATGCATTCTTTAAATAAACACACGCACATATCATTTTATTGACTTATAGGATGAATGTGAAGGCTGACGACCACGCGTCTGCCTCAGTCTCACAGTTTCTGCTCCGATATGCTCTAAAAGAAAAATAATGAATCGACTTTTAAAACATGACTAAAGAATCGAAATTAGAAATCAACAAAATAATGAAATTCCAGACTAACTCGAGGAAAAACCGGACGAGACTCGACAGACAGGATTTAACCTAACTAACGATAGAAATTTTTACGAGTATCACGTTTTACGAGAAAATTTATCAAAATTTCGGCAGAGTCTCCTCTGTAAAACGGATATCTCTCTACCAAAGGTAGAGCCAGACCTGCATAGAAAATGAACTTCTAATATTCACATCATCCACACTCGAGTCGGGCTTCCAAAACTACAATTTGGCCCGATCGAGATCACAACTCAATCAAATATCAAAAATTAATCATATTTATTTCTCAATATATATATATATATATATATATATATATATATATATATATATATTACATACACACATACTAAAAATAAATAACATATATCAAATCTTAATTATTCAAAATTAAACAATCAAATTTGTATTCCATCACCAACAATATAAATATAATTATTATCCAAATTAAAACCTTGGTAATGTATTATATTATATTATATTATATATATATATATATATATATATATATATATATATATATATATATTGGGAATTTGACATTTAAAATTTTACACTACTTAGGAAATTATATCAATTAATTTATAAAATTGTCTAAACCCTTTAAATAGTAATAAAACTAATTAAAATATATATATACATCATACTTAGTGTAAAATTACATTCTTACCCCCCCTAAAATACCTAATTTACACAATGTGTTATTTATACTAAAATAATTCTTTAAAATTATTTAATCATGCCAAAAATTATTTTCTCAATGTTAAATTCTTAATATAATTAAAACATATTAATGGCTTTTCATTTCTTCTAAAAAAAATATAATTAGCCTAATAATTAAATTTTAACATAAAGTATAAAAATTCCTAAAAATTGTATAATATTCAAAAAAATTTATTTTCTTTACCCTAAAATTAATATCAACTCATAATAACACCAAAATACCAAATATTATTATTATTTATTATTTTTATAATTAATTCCCGAAAATTCCTAAAATAATATTAAAATATTCAAAAATTCACCAAAAATCAAAATAAATTCCAAAAATTATACAAAAATTCCTAGAGGTAGATTGAGCTACTAGGAATCACATTTGAAAAGGAAATTTGCATGAATCAAGCTAGAGCAAGTTAAAAAAAATTCAAAACCCTAGAGTTCAAAAACTAAAAATCCTCAAAACTCAACCAAAAACAAGATTAAAGCTTAAACTAAGCTTGGAATGTGTCTCACCGGTGCAAGGGGAGGAGATTGGCACCGGAATGGAGGGAAATGGTGGCCGGACGGAGCTTGGCCAATCCTAGAAGCTACTCTCGGCTTCTTCCCGTTCCAGCGGTTCCGGCGGCTCTGCAGACGATCGGAGGTGAGGGAGAAGGAGGAGGAGGCAGCAGATGGTGGTTGGAGATGGGGGAGGCGCAGTGACGGTGGCAGTCGAGGGCGTCGCGCGGTGGGGGAGGGAGGTGAGCTTCGGCTCCTTCTTCCTCTCTTCAAATATATTCTACATGTATATATATATATATATATATACATAAACATACACTACATGAAATATATACACTAATTATATATACACATATTATATTATATATACATATAAATTACCATTAATATAATAATATATATATAACTATATATTAACATATATTTATGCATGTATGCATATAGATAAATATTAGTACATATGTATATATATATATACATATACTACTTATACATACATATATACACATATTACTTTAATATACACATTTAAATCAATATTTAACCCTAAATATAATGTTAACACAAATATAATATAATATAATGCAAAAATAACTATTACTAATACTATTTGAGAAAAATATATCCCTTTTTATTCAAATAATTATATATATATATATATATATATATATATATATTACACTAGCCATTTCTACTAGAGTTCTATTTTGCCTTTCAATAACCCCATTTTTATTGAGGTGTTATAAGAGAAGAAAAAGCATGTGAAATATCATTCTTATTGCCTCCCTGAAGAAAGAACAAAAATTTCCAGAGCCATAAAAAGAGTCATTCTCAGAAATATCTCCTTCTGCACTCACAATCTTTTTATTTTCAGAAATCCTTCAGTGACGAAGGTAAAAAAAATCAAGAAATTGCAACTTAAACCTTCTGATATAATTTGGGATCTGTTTAGTCACTGAGAAAATGGTGGAATTTTTTTAATCATTTTTGTTAAACTTTTTTTTTTGTTTATCTAAGTTGTTAGGTAATGTGTGGTCGCTGAGCTAAAGAAAAAGATAGAGAAGTACTACGAAGGGGATGAAGATGAGATTCCAAACATCTTTGAAGCTATTTTTTCTAATGATAATAGCTTCATGGAAGCACTTGGGCGAAATGTCAAGGAGGGAGATTTTGATGAATTGCACAATTCTAATTCTAGTTCTGGTTCTAGTTATGATTCTAAATCTGATTTTGATTCTGATGATGACATAAGAAGATAGATTGAGAAGATGAAAAAGGATTTTGGACAAATTATGTCACAAGGAAAAAGAAACAATGTTACAAGTTAAAAGGGGCCTGCATTTTCAATTAACTGTGCTTGTCTTGTACAATAATTGGTTTACTGTAAATTCTGACGCTTACAGTTACAGTAGAATTAATTAAACTTGTGTTTGTTGGTGTCAATCGGGGCTTCAGCCTTTGAGTGTCTTGTCTTTTATCTTTCTTCAACTTCTACCATTTTGCAATTTTGGTTAGAAGTTTCTGTTTTATTCCCATTGTTTTTTACTTTTCATTTCAGGTCATAATAAAGTTGAAAAACAATCATAATAAAGTTGAAAAACAATCATAATAAAGTTGAAAAACAAGGCTTAATTTAACTGATCTCAAATAAGCTTTCTGAGGAAATGGGAACGCAATTTAATTGTCTTAATCACATATAAATGGGGGGAAAAAAAGCAAATTATAGTAATTAGTTGAAATTAAACTATAATTACATTAGATTAATATCTTAATGATCAAATTATAAACAATCTTTCAATTTTAAATAAGTGGATGCGTTTCATAAATCAAAAAATTTCAAAAAAAATACACGTCATGTGTAATGCATCAAATTTTTTGGAAAATATACATTATTATGAGCTAATATTTCAAAAAAAAAAAATTTAAAAATACACATTACTATGCCCTATCTGTTAGGGGTATACCTCTTCACTAACTAATGTATAAAAAGAAACAATTTTTTTTTTTAATTGAGTTCATATGCATGTAGTTTAGCCTTTTATTAAACTGAAATCAATTACATCTGCAATGTGCTAAATGGGCTGCACTAATACCCTATTTTTAGTCAAAATGATAAAACCGACCATTTGTCTTTGTTACCAATAACGCACAAAAACATGTTTCAAAATAATAATAATAATGATGCACACAAGCAGTTGCCTGTTATATTGATTTTGATATATAAAGAATAGATACTGATGGATGGATGGATAAGCATAGCAAGGGTATGGTTGTGATGATATCAATCTCTCCATATAGCTGTATTTATAGTCTCAAATTTTACAGTCAATTTCTGTTGTTTCTTTTTCTATGAATTTAATCTGGAATATTGATTTTCTTTTATTATTTTGTACCATTCAGAAATATTTTTTATAATTTAAAAGCTGGCTTCAAAATAAAGTATAATTTAAATGTTCCCTTTAATTTAAATTGTCTATCATGTGCCCAGGAATTTGATGGTAGTGGCAATATGGATTGGTGTGTTTAGGTCTGAGTATCTTCGGGTAGGGTGACATAGGGTGTTCACAGTTAGATTTATTTCAGTAGATAGGGTGTAGATCAAATTTTAACAAAATGATTGGAATTTTCAAATAATAATTTTATAAGTTTCAAATTTATATTTTCAAATGAATAAAATAATCATCATTATTTTCATTTTCAAAAGTAATTTTTCTATTTAAAATGTTATTTGTGACTAAAATTAAAAATTAATTTGAGTTCCATATTTATATCAGATATAATATAAGAAAATATGAATTTGAAATGAATTAAACCAAATACATTTTATTAATAAAAATTTATATAGAAATAAATTTTATTTGAATTTTGTTAGAAGTAAATGAATTTTTTAAGGAAATTAAACCAAACATAATGTTCACCATTTCAACTAACTTTTATAAAAGATATAATTTTGTCCTTTTTTTTCAACAACGGAGGATTACAACTGGAAATTTTGTAATTTTGTAACTTTTAATTCTTATAAAACGAAAGAAAAAAAATCTTTCAATTCAATCACCATGCCCCATGATTAGAGCTGAGCATGAACATAAAAATATCTGAACTGAATCGAATAATAGGATTGAAAATCTCTGAAATCAAATTGGATTGTTAATTTTTTTACTTTATTTGGATCGAATTGTACCGATAAAATTGTTTTGATACGTTTTTAGATATTTATAAATATCCGAATCGAGAACTAAACCGAATCGAACCAAACTGTATTGGACCAAAATAATCAAAATATATTTATTTATATATTTATAATACATAAGTTATACAAATAAATTTAATATATAAATAATATAAATATTATTTAACAACGTTTAAATAAATAATGCTAATATTATAATTAAAATATAAATTCTTTTATTTAAAAATAAAAAAATTAACTAATATTAATTAATTAATATTTGTCCAAAAAAAATTAATTAATATTCTTTTACAAATATTATTTAACTAATATTTATATTGTTGCTAGTGTATTTAACGAAATTTCAAGATTCATGGATATTTAAAGATTTAAGAAAATAGTGTATATTGTATAATTTTCTGAATCTTTATTCTCTACATGATTGAAATGTTTGATCTCCAAATTGTATTGTTCCAAAATTTTGTAACAATACAAAACAAAAATTTTTAGTTTCAATTTTGATACCAGTTCTCAATATTTTTAAATATCTAATTTTCAATCAAATCCCGTAGATTTCCAATTTCCCGGATTGGATCCGACTGTGATCAGCACTGCCCATGACACCCACCACAGATTTAAAAGGTTGAAAAAAATACTTAGCAGATATAAAGGAACTAGTATCAGGAATTTATGATCAATGAGCTGTGGGTCTCTTTCTTTCAGCACCACACACATTATAATTTGATCCAATCCTAACCCTAAATCAAACTCATTATAGAAGAGAATTAGATGCATTGATTGCCTGTCTCTCTTCACCAGCACAGATTTTATGCAATCATAAAGTGTGACTAAACGCTAATTCAGGGTATAATATCAGGCCGCTTCAATTGGTTACAACTTGATGCAATCCCATATAGCTAAAAGCAATTTATTACTGATGAGAACTACATGCATCACCACTAACATAGCCTTTGTTGTCTTGTCACAAATTCCACACAATCTACTGCTATATTTCAGCTAAGATATTTACAATGCAAGTTGTTGCAAGCAATTCTTGACTATGTAGATTCTTGAGAGTGAATTTTAGACTCATCTTCAGATTCCAATAAAGCTTGCACTACTGAATCCATTGATGGTCTCACATTTCTGTCTCCATCAACACAAGATATTCCAACTTCAACCATTTTGATTGCCTGGTCTCTGCTAAATTCTCCATTCAATCTACCATCCACTACTTCCTCTATCCAGGACTCCTCTCCACTCTGAAGTTTCCTTTTAGCTATTCTGACCAGCCTTGCTAGCTCTGATTCCTGCTCCTCACTGTCCTCTGTGACAAAATTTGAAAGTCTAGTTCCTTTCACCATTTCAAGAATCACTACTCCATAACTGTAGACATCAACTTTTGCTGTAATGGAAAGATTCAAAGCCCATTCTGGAGCCATGTAACCCTTTGTTCCTCGTATTCGAGAAAATTCAGAATTACTTCCACCCCTTTGAGACAACTTCGCCAACCCAAAATCTGAAATCTTGGGTTCAAGTTGATCATTCAGAAGTATATTTTCAGGCTTAACATCACAATGTATAACCCACTCTAGACATTCATGGTGAAGATATGCTAAACCTTTAGCTGTACCTAAGGCAACATTAAACCTTTCTTTCCAACCAAGAATGTTTCGAGTTGGAGAGAACAGATGCTTGTCTAGTGATTGATGTTCCAAGTACTCATAGACTAAGAGCCTGTGATTCCCTTCTGAACAGAAACCCCACATTCTCACCAAATTCATGTGATTGATTTTGCTAATGGTGCTCACTTCTGCCCAAAACACATCTTCTCCTTCATATGATTCGTTTAATCTCTTCACGGCCGCCACTCTTTCATCTGCCAAAAAACCTTTATATACGGTTCCAGATGCTCCTCTCCCCAACTCTTCCTTGAAATTCCTGGTTGCTTTCTTGAGCTCAGCAAAACTAAACTTCCTGAATTGACTTAATAAAGCATTATAACCTTCTCTCATGGGATCCTGCACGCTTTGCCTTGTGAAAAGCAACCACCCAGCTGATACTATAAAGAGTACTTCAACAAGGCCGATGGTAGAAGCAAACCAATAGAGATATGTCCATTTCATTCTACTAGTAGCAGTGTTATACATAGAAGAAGAGCCTAACATGAGCACTGATTCAGTAGATGCACATTTGGGATCGGTGCCACTTAGAATTAAGGGTTCAGAGTTTGCCAAATTTGCTGGAAGTTTTAGATATATACTTCCTGGAAATTTTGGAGATTTGTAACCATTGAAAAGTTCACTTTTTGTGTAACACCGTCCTTCCCCATTTAGCCTGTAACTAAATGCTACGCACGAGCAATCATCCAAGCAGAGTTCCAAGCAATCATCTCTTGAAATGTTTGTAGTAGAATTGAGATCGAATCCATAGAAATCTACTTGAGGGACCTGCACAAAGTTCACCTGTTGCTGGGGCTGTGAACATGATTGATTAAACTTGGTTTTGCAACCTTTATTCCAATTACCAGGCTCAGTGACCTCATAACCGGGAGGACATGAACACTTGGGTTCAGGTGTATATACACAAATCCCATTTCTCCCACAAATTCCATGCACTTTACATTGCTGCAACATAGCTTCCCATGTAATCACCCAATTTCGTGTCTGATTGTCAAGGCTATAAAGCCTAAGATTCCCATCATCATCCATAGTTAGTCTCCTTTTGATCCCAAAACTGATATCAGTAGCACTGAATTGCAACTTATCACTAGATGAAAAGCTGCCCATTTCATCAAAAACAGCAATTCTACTACTATTATAGCTTGTTCTACCACTCTGAAACACATTGAGATCAGGATCAGGCCAATAAGGACTGGAAATATCAGGCCCATCATACAACAATGCTAACACATTATTATTATCAAAAAAGAAACTGAAATATCCAGAGCCATACATCCCTCTGCCTAATCTAGACACCAACTTTGAGCTCTTAGTGAAAAATTGATTTGGAAGAAGTGTATCAGTAGGAAAATCAAAGCTTTGCCATAAAATTCTACCATTAGGAGTGTTGAGAACAAGGTTACCGGTATCCAGAAGCTCAGCTCTGCTAACTGCAGTAGAGGTGGTGTTGGGAAGCTCAGCTCTGCTAACTGCAGTAGAGGTGGTGTTGGACTTCCATGCAGTGGAGCCATCAATATCAGTCAAGACCAAGGCACCATCTGGCTGCAGAGAAATTCTTGAACCTCGACCGTTGACAGGTTTGTCTCTGTTAGCCATCCAAACAACAGTTCTTTCTTTGGAATTGGTGAGCCAAATAGAGAAATAGTAAGCATTTTGTCCCACACCATAGAACCCACATGAGAAAGTGTTATCTGGAGAGGTTAGGATGTCAGAGTCATGTTCAACTGATAGAGAGGAGCCTCTGGGCAGAAAGTTGAGTGCTTTAGAAGAAAAGAGAAGGGAGAAAATAACAATGAACAAAGAAGGAAAACGGGGAGATGCCAAACTGTGGATTTTCATTGCTGCAGAAGTGGTGTAATTGTTGGTGATATCATTACTTCTATATACAAGACTTGGCTATGTCACAGAGTCTTGTGTTGGCAAGGAATGGTATTAGTTTTTTAATTAATTGGAAGGTAACCTGAACTTCACATCGATTAACTGTATAATAGAGAGACAATTCTTTCTTTTTAAATTGATGATAATAGAAATCAAACCTTATATCTTAATATATTTTTAGAGAGAAATTATCATTTGACTACTCACTCACTGATAAAGAAAAAATAATATTAATTTAACGTCCTGAAATATATAAAAGTAACTTGTAACTTTCATTGACTTGGCATTTGAATGCAAGCATTTATTTAAAATATTAAATTCTCCTTAATTATAAATATTGATCTTTGTTGGTTTACGATGAAAGGTTTGCTTCTGCTTGTTGAACTTTCTATTCCTTTGCTTTTGCTTGTTGGTGGAGGGCAACTGAAATTTCTCGTCCATAAGATAATCCATACAAAACAGAATTATACAGATCGAAACATAAACTTAAAAGACTGTTTCTTAAAAATTCCTGAACAATTTTATTGGAAACCAAGTACTATTGTCAAATAAAAAAAATGGATCACGATAAATTTAAGAAAGAAAATTCAACTGTTTGCAATATTAATGTCTGGAGGTTCAATTTAGTAAGGCCATCTCCAACTGAACATCAATTTTCAACCCAATAATCCCTTGGATGAACAGTGCCACTGTTCACAAAACCATAATGGTTTTTTAAATATTATTTTTGATCCATAACTTTTTAAAAGTATTCAATTTAATCCAAACTCTTATTGTATACACATACTTTTTTGACAATTTAGTATAAAATTTTAAATTATTTAAACTATTTTCTTGAATTTAAAATATACGTAAGTAAAAAAATATATGTCTATAAAAACAAATAAATATAATATATACTAATAAGATGTATGAATATATATATATATATATAAATATTATTGAAATTGTACACTTTTATTATTAATTTTTTGATGTAACATTTAATTTTAAATTTTTATATGTAATTATATTTTTAATTAAGTAGCAAATATGACGTATAAATACAAAATGATTAATTTATTAGTGTTTAACATTAATTGATAAATACTAAAATATATTATTTTGGATGAATTTGTTAAAAATAATATAAATGTGGGTGTGATGCGATACATGCATAAATATTATAAAATGGGATATAAAAAGAATGTAAAGAAAATATTCTTTTTTTTTAACAAAATAAAAAGACATAAATTATTTTGGTGTTAAACATGAGGTAATTAATTGAAAGAAAATTTTGTATTTTGATCTAAAATTAATACCATTTGAGAGTGCCTCAACCAAAAGTTTCAAGAAGTTGGTTATATCTACCCCACATTACACTTCATATGCTTTGAAAATTTTCAATATGAAAATAGAATACTTGACTTTCTGTCTCAAGAATTGTATCATTACCAAGTGAGAAACTAAAATTTTCAGCAATATATAGAACGTCTCCTGGTCATAAAAAATTAATGAGCAAAACTTGGAAATTTTAGCATATTTGATGATAGCATAGACTGAGTAGTCAATTGAATTCTAAATAATTCAGGAAAAAACGAGCCAGGAATAGTTAAAAACAAATGATATCAGAATTGAAGGATCCGTTAGGTGTTACAGTGGAAAAGGGGAAAGGTCAAATTTGCATCCCAGGTTTTTGACAAATTTGACCTAAAAGCACATTGAACCCTCTGTTTTTTTTCCCAATCCAAACTTATGTTTTGAAAATTGAAAATTGGTACATATTGAAATTTTACTGATTACAATTAAATCTTATAACTTTTTTTAGTACAATTAAGTCATATAAACTAATAAAGAACTATTTTTAACTGATACTAACAAATTAAATTGATATTTTTTTTAGAAATATATATATAACCTGTTTATTAAATTTTAAAAGTTTTTCAACCTATAAAATAAATTTTTAAAATTTTTCGTAAATTTTTTTAAAAATTTTAAATTCAAGTGATATAAATTTCAAAAAATGACCAAATTTATTCGTTAATATAAAAAGAGAATAAATAATTGATCTAAAATTTAATTATAACAATTGAGTAAAAAATTTTACTTATCAATTATTGTGTTGATTTAAAAATTATTGTGTAAATTTAAAAATTTAAACTAATGAATAAAATTTACAAATTTTTATTCAACCATTAACATTAAATTTTTGGTCAATTATCAATTTTATATTTACATTAAGGAATAAATTTGATCATTTTTTGAAATTTATATCACATAATTTTAAAAATTTTAAGAAAAATGTAAAAAAATTATTTTATAGGTTGAAAAGCTTTTAAAATTTAATTATAATTATATATATATATATATATATATATATATATATATATATATATATATATATATATATATCAATTTAATATGTTAGTAGTTGTTAAAATTAGTATTTTATTAGTTTATAGGATTTAATTGTACTAAAAAAAAGTTATAGAATTTGATTGTAATCAGTAAAATTTCAATATATGTTGATTTTCAAAACATAAGTTCCAATTAGGCAAAAGCAAAAACAAACAGAGGGTCCAATGTGCTCTTATATAAAAAATCTGGAGTGCAAATTGGACCTTATAGCCCGTGGAAAATTAGTTTTTAAAAATTATATATATATATATATATATATATATATATATATATATATATATATATATATATATAAAGCTGTTAATTGTTATTTGATTACTTTTTAAAAAAATTACAGATATTTTTTTTTTCACTTTTATTTCTCTATATTTTATAGCTTTTTATTTTTTATTTTCACAATGTATACCATCTTCTTCTTTTTTTTTTTTTTTTTGAATTTTGTAAAATTAATCAAATTTTTTGTATTTTTAACCAAATCCATCACTTATCGTAATAAAAATTGCAAAATCAACCCCATGAACACTCAATTTTCAACAGCAAAGAAAAGTTCAAACAATTATAGTCGATGTTCTTTTTTTTTTCCTTCTTTTTCTGATATTTTTTTTGGATTTTTTTTCCCGATGCTATGGGTGTTAATAGATTTTTATCAATTCATAATTTTTTTTTAATTTGATGAGTGTGTGTGTGTGTTTTTTTTTTGCACTTGAGTGATTCTTAAACTTTGTTTTTTTATCATTTTGTTTTTGGATTTATGTTTCTGATAGCATGGTATTGATAGATTTTTACTAATTTATGAGTTCTCGTTGATTTGGTGAGTGTGTGTTGTGATTTTTTAGGTTATTTTGGTTGGTTTCATGAAGCATTATTTGTTATTTTATTTGTTTGTTTTAGTGGTTTTTGTAATTGTTTTATTTAGTTGTTTGGGTTGTTTTAGTTGTTTTGGTTGTTTTTTTGGTATATAAAAACACTCACCATACTTTTTGAAATAATTATTATCAAATATTGTATTTTTAAAAGAAAAACGTCAACCATATTTTTATTTTTTTTGTTTTCTGGTTGTTTCTTAAAAATCCCTATATTTTTAACGTAGCTTATCTTATTGTTTCAGGAAATTGGATTCCAAAAAACAACTATACAAAATAAAAATTAAATTAAAAAGTAGTCTCAGTCACAACGCCAATCAGATATTAAGGGTCTGTTTGGTTTAGCTATTTTATAGCAGTTGATAGTTGATAGCGGTTACGAACAACGAATAGTTGATAACAGTTGTGGATAGCAAGTCAAATGATTATTAAAAATATAATTTATTTGTAAATATAATTTCATATATTTCTTATAATATTTTTTAGTTATGTAAATTATTTGAAAATATTATATAGTAATAAATAATAATTTATTATCTTTGATTTATTTTAAATAATTTTAAAATATAAATGTTATTGTATAATTTTTAAAAAATAATTGTAGTTATAAATATTATAATTATTAAATATAATTTATAATAATATTTATTTAATTATGAACTATAAAAAATCAATTACAAACATTTAATTTTAAATAAAATTATTTATTATTAGTTACTTTTAAGAAGGGTAAAATAGGCTAATAAAAAAATTACAAATAAACTATTAATTAATGAAAAAAAATCCAAAATAGAACTTATAAAATTTGGTGCTATTGTGAAAAACAATTATTTGGTGTTGATTTTAAACTTTTATCAAACACTTAAATTGTAGTTGATTGAGAAAAAATTTCAATTTCCTGCCTCAATCACCTAACCAAACCCCCTTAAATTCTATTATTCCATCTGTTGCTAATTCTTGGCTTGAATCCACAAATTGACATTGACTTATTGCTTACATTTTTCCTCACCAACACTCAAGTTTATCAAGACATTCCAACCTCTCAAGTAATGTCTAATTTCTTAGGTCTGCCACTTGATATAGAAATCAAGACTTAAGTGTAGTCTTGCTTCAGTATTCAACTGAAACCAAAGCCTGAATTGATCTATATGTCTTTAAATTTTGATTCTTTTTTATCCATCTACAACTGTTTTATTACTTGCTGCACAGGGTAATGGAATAGGACTTGCTTTTTGCATTATCCTGTTACAAGAATTTTGGGTCCTACCATTTATGTTATGATGATTTCAGGAGAAACCTCGTAAGTGGAAATTTTCATTTGACTGTGACCCATGAGTGGACTATTATTCACACACAATTAAGAGGACCAATTCAGGTTGGTAATTTGTCAAAAAAAAAAAAAAAAAAAAAAAGGTTGGTAAGAATAGTGCCATCTTTTATTATCAGTTAAAACTTAATTTTCATGAGAACCACTTTAAAAATTTATTGCTAACTGTACAATTTATATGATAAAATATGCCTTTGAGATCATTCAAGAAAAAAAAATTTTTTTTTGATTGAAAATTTATACTTAAATATATCATACTCATATAAGAAAATATTCTTTTAAAATTATCTATGAAAAATTCAATGATGCGTAAACTATAAATCGATATAAAAATTTTATTATTTTTTAATTAATAAAAAGTTCATATGACCTAAATATTAATAAATTGTACAATAAGAAATATATTTTTTTTAAATCGACAATAATAGAAATCGAACCATACATTTCATGATACCTTTAAAGAGAAGTTACTATTTGACTTCCATTCATGTAACTTATTTATACACTAATTAATGGATGAGCACAAATAATATTTTTAAAAATAAAAAACTATAAATTGATATTTTAATTTTTTAACTTTAGCTACAAATTTATATTTTATTTTTTCTTTGACGTTTTATGTATGGAATTTTGTGCTCCAAAATGGGGATAATATTTGTCACAACCCAAATCGAAAGGTACGTGACCGACACTAAAGAATGAAAATACATAAAATATCCGAAACTCATAATAAGCTTTAAATTTTTTTTTTGGGAAATAAAAATAATACTTTTAACAATGAACTGATAATAAATAGACAATACCAAATACATATAATAATATTATTCAAATACAACAACATTTCAAATCAGAATACAAATAACACAAGTTTCATAAATAACTACTGCGGTGTCTATAATTTAGTTATACAATACTATATCAATCCAACATACATAGCGTAGCCGGTGAAGAACGAACCTAGCGCATATAGGAAATACTAGGAACCTGACTGTGAGGTCTTGAAAAAAATAAGTTGAGGAAAATCAGACTTCACTGAGTGAATTAATTCCATAAAATGCATGTTGATTTATAAAACCATTTGTTAAAACCTCTCTTTAAAATAAGAGTAAATAAAATAATTATAATCATTAAATCATTTACTTTTTATGAAAATATTTAAATAAAATCTATTTATAACTCTTAAATCAATTTAATATAAAATTCCTATAAGAAAATATATAAAATAATTATTTTAGCGGAAAAGTTGGTAGAACACCTAAACCAAAATTCTAATAGCCTTTAGGCTCTCTTTAATCCAAGTGACTGCTGTCTCGAGAGTCAGCTCAACCAAGTTACTGTCATAGTCATTTCACTTATTCCATATTGATGTCTTAAGAGTAAGCTCAACCGAGTTACATCCTTTATTCGGCCTAAGAGCACTAGTTCCACCAAGTTCTAACCATTTACTCTTATCTGAGAGCACACACTCCACCGAGCATATTTCACAATTTAAACATATACTGAGATCTCACCTGTGCGCACGTGATCCTAGTGACACCCACTAGGTAGCACATTCTACCATTATCTCCAAATCAATTTAAATTATAAATAATTAAATAAATAAAATAATAAATAATTAAATGATTAAATAATAATTAAATAAAACATAACGAAATAAATTTCCCTGAAGCATGCTTCCAATTTCTACTCACAAATATAGAAAAAATGATCATGCATGTGACAATATAAATATATTCATAAATCAATCATTACTTTATTATATTTAATTATTTGAAAATATAATAAAACATGTACAATACACATTTCATAAAATTAACTCACAGGTTGAGCATGTCGGGCAACGCCGTTCTCTACTGCCCAAGTGCTACAACTAAAATTTCGAAGTTCTCTAAAATAAATAATATTTATTTAAAATATGCTCGTAAAATAAAATAAATAAATTCATGAAAATTCTCAAAATTATGGAAACTATGAAATTGACGAAACTAACTCAACAAAAAATACATAGTTAATTAAAATTAGAAATTCAACACAGATCGATGTCACATTTTACGAGAAATCTACAAAAAAATTCGACAAAATCTCCTCTATAAAATGGACATTTTTCTACTAAAAGTAGAGTCGTTCCTGGCGAAAATATACTTTGAATATTCACACAATCATCCAGTCTCAAGTTGGGCCCCCAAACTGCACTAAATGCCTAACTGAGAACCATAATTCACAGAAATAATAATATAATATAATTTTCTTTAAAATCGCCAAAAATCATAAAATCTCATTTAAATACCACAAATTCATTTATTTTCATAACAAAACATAAAATATATTCATTTCCAAATAAATAGTAAAATTCTAACTTATATTTAAATTTTCGTCAATAACATACTTAATTCAAATTTTACCCTTAAATTAACATTAATTGCAAATAAATATTTAAATTAATTAAATATATCAAAAAATCAACAAATAACTTATTTAAGCTTAAAAACAATAAATAAGTTTATTATTCTATTATTTTCTAAAAATTAATATAAATTAGTTAAAAATAGGAAATCAATTATAAAAATTATTTTAGTGATGTTATTACTCAAAATCTACCTAAAACATCATAATTACCCACAATTTACTTAAATTAATAAAATTTATAAATTTATAATAGTTTTTCCAAAAATTTAATTTTGGCATAAATAATAAAAAATTCATAATAAAAATTCAATGCATAATTTTAATAAACATCCTTAACAAAGATTAATCTACATAATTAATAGAATTTAATAAAAATATAAAAATTAATCAGACCCGGGACTGCCTGAACAGTAATCGAGACTCGAAAATTTTGAATTTTTTAAAAATTTCAAAAATATAAATAAAAATCATAAATGGATAGCTCACAACCTCAATTTAACTAATCTAAACTCAATTTAACCTGAATCAGCCAAAAACAAACTCAATTTCACAAATTAAAATAAAAACCTAGAATGGAATTTCTCAAAATTGAGGGGCTTACCGAAGTGGGAAATCAAAATTGATGGAGGCCTTTTGAAGCCTAAAGGATGAGGATTTAAACAAGATTGATGGCAAGCCAAGGGGTGGTCGGAGGCGGCATTGGCAGGTCTTTGAACATCATGGTGCCGAGAAGAAGAAGAAAGGAAGAGAGAGAAAGAATGGTAGAAGAGGAGGAGCTGGTGGTGGCACGGCAAGGAGGAGGCGGTGCAATGATGGTGGCTGTTGATGGTTGGGGTGGTGACAGTGTGTGAGGAAGAGAAGGGAAGAAGAAGAAAGGCGAAAAAGAAATGTGGAGGGGATGATGCTGCACGTTTTTTGTTTTCAAAATTATTATTATTATTATTTTATAAAAGGACAAAAAGTATAATAATTTAAAATTAAAATATTTACTCTTAATTATTCTTACCCATAAAATACATATATACTTATACTCAACAATTAAATTTAAATTTAATAAAGTTACATAAATACTAATGATCAAATATTAATTAACACTAATTAATCTCGAAATAATAATAATAATAATATTAAAATAATATTCAACGTAAAATTTCAAATTTAAATTTCATGAAAAATAAAATAGCATAAATTAATAAATGATTATTAACATTGCAAATCCCAGAATTTTAATTTAGTAATTTATAAAAATTTCAGGTTATAACAATCTTCCCTCCTAAAAAAAAATTCATCATCGAATTTTAAATAAATAAAAAGAAATACAAATGTTTACTACTGAAAAAGATAAGGGTACTCCATCTGTATTCCTGCCTCAGTCTCCCACGTGCAATCCTCTACTGCATGTCCCACAACCCTTTCACCATTGGAATCTCCTTAGTGCGAAACTGATGAACTTGGCGATCCACTATTGCTACTAGATACTTTTCATACATCAAATCCTCATTAAGCTCCACTGTTTGAGGCTAAAGGACGTACGAAGGATTGAAAATATACTTTCTCAACATCAATACATGAAACATTAGGTGAATTCGAGACAACTCTTGTGGTAACACCAGTATGTACGCCACTTTGCCAACTCTCAATCGTATCTCGAAGGTCCGATGTATCTTGGAGCTAACTTACCCTTCTTACCAAACCTTATCACTCCCTTCATTGGAGACACTTTTAAAAATACCATGTCTCCCACATAAAATATTACATCCTTCCTCTTAAGGTCTATATAGCTCTTCTATCTACTGAAGGCTGTCTTCAACCTCTGTTAAATGATAGGAACTTTCTCAAAAGTCACTTGTACCAATTCTGGTCTATCAACTATCTCTTGCCAACTTCCCAATACAAAGGCGATATGCACCTCCTTCCATACAGTGCTTCATACAGAGCCATTTCAATACTAGCATTATAGTTGTTGTTATATGCAAATTCAATCAATGGCAAGTGTACATCCCAATGACCACTAAAATCCATCACACACATTTGAAGCATATCCTCTAAAGTCTGAATAGTCCTTTCTAACTTACCATCAATTTGAGGATGAAAAGTTATGCTGAAGTCTAACCTTGTAACCAAAGCCTTATGTAATTCTTGCCAAAAAATTGAAGTAAAAGTGGCTCCTCTATCAGACACTATACTAACAGGTACTCTATGGAGACAAACAATCCAATTAATATACAGTCTTACCAACTTGTCAGTAGAGTACATCTTCTTAATTGGCAGAAAGTGAGCTGACTTAGTCTGTCTGTCAATTATCACCCAAATAGCATTATAGCCACTTGATGTAAGGGGTAATCTGCCTACAAAATCCATAGCAATCATATCCCACTTCCACTATGGGATGGGCAACTGCTGCAACAATCTTGAAGGCCTTTAGTGTTCCAACTTCACCTGTTGACAAGTAAGACACTTGGACACAAATTCTGTAATGTCTCTCTTCATCCCATTCCACCAATATGTATCTTTCAAATCATGAAACATCTTGGTAGAACCTGGATGAATGCTATAAGTAGAAAAATGGGCTTCCTCCATAATCTCCTTCCTCCTATCATCCATATTTGGTACACACAACCTTGTGCCCATACATAACGTGCCCTCACTGCCAATAACAAAGTCTCTAGATTGACCTTATTGCACTTCAAACATAATCTTCTACAATTGTGGATCTCTTCTCTAAGCTACTTTAACTTTATCCAAGTGCACTGATCGTACTCTAAATTTAGCTAAAAGACGCTTCTTGGTCACTTTCAACTGCAACCCTTGATCAATCAGTCCATGCAACTTTTTAATTATTGGTCTCCTTTTGATGTTGATGTGAGTAAGACTGCCTACTGACATCCTACTTAATGTGTCTACTACTACATTCACTTTGCCAGAATGGTAAAGAATAGAGCAATCATAATCTTTCAAAAGCTCCATCCATCTCCTCTGTCTCAAATTCAAGTCTCTCTGTTGAAAGATATACTTTAAGCTCTTGTGGTCGATGTATATCTTATAAGTCACACCATATAAATATTGCCTCTATATCTTTAAAGCAAATACCACAGCTGCCATTTCCAAATCATGGATAGGATAGTTCTACTCATGCTTCTTTAACTATCGTGAAGTATAAGCAACCACTCTCCCATTTTGCATTAATACACACCCAATCCTACTAAGGAAGCATCACAATAGACTGTATACCCTTCATCACCTAAAGGTAAAGTCAATATTGGAGCTAAAGTCAACAAGTCCTTAAGCAACTAGAAATGCTCTTCACATCTGTCAGTCCAAACAATTGTGACATTTTTTTGAGTCAGCCTTGTTAAAGGCACTGCAATTTTGGAGAAATCCTTCACAAATCTGCTGTAATAGCCAGCTAAACCTAGAAAATTCCTAACTTCTATCACTGTTGTCAGCTTTGGCCATTCTGCAATGGCTTCTATCTTCTTAGGATCCACCTGTATGCCATATTTAAACACCATGTGGCCTATAAATGCCATTTGATCCAACCAAAATTCGCATTTAGAGAATTTGGCATATAACTAATGCTCTCTCAAAGTCTGAAGCACCATTCTCAAATGTATGACATGCTCAGCTTCACTCCTCAAATATACCAAGATATCATCAATAAAGACTATCATAAATTGATCCAAGAATGACATAAACACCTAGTTCATCAAGTCCATAAAGGTTGCTAGGGCATTAGTTAACCCAAAGGACATTATTAAAAATTCATAATGGCCATATCTTGTTCAAAATGCAATATTGGGTACATCTCCACTTTTAATCCTCAACTGATGATACCTATACCTTAAGTTAATTTTAGAAAAGCATTGAGCTCCCTAAAGCTGATCAAACAAGTCATCAATCCTTGGAAGAGGATACTTATTCTTAATGGTGACTTTATTCAACTGTTTGTAATCAATACACAGTTGAAGGCTTCCATCCTTCTTCTTCACAAACAACATAGGAGCACCCTAAGGAGACAAACTAGGTTTGATAAAACCCTTATCAAGTAATTCTTGTAATTGTTCCTTAAGCTCCTTCAATTTTATTGATGCCATTCTATAAAATGGCATCAAGATAGGATCTATACCCGATATAACATCTATACATAACTCTATCTCTCTATCTGGTGGTAATTCTAGTAATTCTTCAGGAAACTCACACACCATATGCACCTTCTTAACTGCTTCCGCATCCACTTTTGTATCTCTGACCATAACTAAATAGCATTTACATCCCCTTCTAAGCATCTTCCTAGCTGTGATAGCAGAAATAAGATTCTGAGGCATTAAACATTTATCGCCTTTGAACCAAAACTCTTCATCATTAAGGATTATAAAAATCACCTCTTTTGCCTAACAATCCAGAGTGGTATAATGTTGGGCTAACCAGTCCATCCCCAAGATCACATCAAAATCCATTACGTCCAACAATACTAAATCTGTAAGCAACTCTCTACCCTCCACTAACATGGGACAAGATGGAAAGAAAATGTCTATCTTTAACTCATCACTAAGTGGAGTCGCTATAGATAAAGGAAATAACAATTGGATGCTTACCATTCTATCCTTGAAGCAAAGACAGGTGAAATAAAAGAGTACGATGCACTAGGATCAAATAAAACTCTAGCTTCAAAAGAACACATTGAGAGAATACCTACTACCACTGCATTGGATGCCTGAGCATCTTAAGGAGTCAGAGTGAACACCTTGGCTTGCCCACGGCTAGCCTGCTAAGAACTAGAAGGTTGAGTGAATCCTTTACCACTCGGTCTACCCCCATGTCTACCTCCTAAACCTCGGCCTTGTTGGTCCATAAACTGAGTCGGTTTCTGCTGAGGGTATATAGGTGCCTGGTAGGGCTAATGCACCTACTAAAATGGCTAAGCAATTGAAGATGAAGATACCTGGGCATAAGAAGACTGATACCCAGTGTTAGGACAAGCTCTAGCAAGATGTCCAATCTGCCCACACCTGAAGCATGCTCCGGTCAGCAAATGACACAGTCTTTGATGTACACAACCATAAGTAGGACATGCACTGGACTCCAAGCCTAAACTACTATACCCAAAGCTCTGATTGCTACTACTACTGCTAGCTCCAGGTTCAAACCTCAGAGGTCTACTAGTCCATCTACTGTGTCTACCAGTCCTATACACTTGGCTACCTCAATAGCCATGCTGTGAAGTACCCATAGTCTGCATACTGATACTACCCATCTTAACACAGATTGTTGAATCCCCTATGTCCTCGCTACTCCACTACTGCTACTCGTATACGGGTCAAAAATGGTACCATGCATAATATAGCGTCTCTCAAGGTATCGAGCCTCCTTAATAACACTATCCAATCTCCAGTCCTCAGTCCGGATGCTGATGTAGGCTGCACCTAAACCAGTCATGAATAACTCTACTGCTCTTCTATGATTCTGCATCATATTTAGAACATAACGACCCATCCTAAGGAACTTATGAGTATACTCTACAACTGATTGATCACCCTTACTTATATGCAGTATTTGCCATCTATAATTATCCCTCATCGATGTTGGATAGAAGTACCTCAAAAATTATTCTTTAAACTCCAACCAAGACATTAAAGTCATGCGTGGCTGGATGGACTGCATGAACCAGTCCTGAGTTATGGCCTGAACAGATAACTCTACCACCATAATCCGCTGATAGTCCGTGTAACCTGTCCTAGTCCTAGCCTCAATAGTATTAAGGAAATCTAATGCATCTCCTGTGCCATCAAAAGAAACTCTCTTTACTCTGGAGTACAGTAATGTTGCATCTACATCAGACATCCCTTGATTCCTCTACTATAACATTTGCTTAACTAAATGCCTAGTTTGGTTCAGAGTTGACAAGCCTTAGTTGATGCCTACCATACCAGCTACAAAAGCTATAGGATCAACCTCTAGAACTCCTTGTCCTGCATGCTGCTCTTGTTCTTGCATATGAGCTGCTTCTACTCTAGGTCTACCCCTACTCCTACCCTTTCCTCTACACCGAGGAGCAGGGGGAGGAACTTCATATTGAATGGACTGCTCATCCTCATCATATACTATTGCTACAGTAGGAGTATCCCATGCTCTCTTTCTCATTCTAAAAGAACAAAAATAAATGAGGATTTAAAACACAATATGAAAAAGACATAACATGAAATTCTAGGAAAAAGGACAACAATCGACTTTATCAACCTAATTATTATAGTAGTTCAAGAAAAAACAAAACTCAAAGACTATTAGAGCTGAAATAGAATATGTGCTCTGATACCAACTTTGTCATGACCTGAATTGAAAGGCATATGACTGGCACTAGGGAATGAGAATACATAAAGTACCTAAAACCTATAGTAAGCTTTAAAAAATTTTCATGAAATAAAAATAATACTTTTAACAATGAACTGATAATAACTGCACATTACCAAATACATATAATAATATTCTTTAAATACAACAACAATTCAAGTCAGAATATGAATAACATAAGTTTTATAGATAACTACTGTAGTGTTTAGAATTTAATTATACAATACTATATCAATGCAACATATATAGCTCAACCGGTGAAGAATGAACCCGACACAAATAGGGAACACTAGGAAGTTGATTATAAGGTCTTGAAAAAGATAAGTTGAGGCAAATCAGACCTCATTGAGTGAATTAATTCTACAAAATTCATGTTGATTTATAAAACCATTTGTTAAAACCTCTCTTTAAAATAAGCGTAAAGAAAATAATTAAAATCATTAAAATCATTGACTTTTTATGAAAATATTTAAATAAAATCTATTTATAACTCTTAAATCAATTTACTATAAAATAATTATTTTAGTGGAAAAGATGGTAGAACACCTAAATCAAAATTCTAATAGCCTTTCAGCTCTCTTTAATCGAAGTGACTGTCATCCTGAGAGCAAGCTTAACCGAGTGACTACCACAATCATTTCACTTATTCCATATTGATGTCCTAAGAGCAAGCTCAACCGATTTACATCCTTTATTTGGCCCAAGAGCACTAGCTCCACCGAGCTCTAACCATTTACTCTTGCTCGAGAGCATGCGCTCCACTGAGCATATTCCATGATTTATATTGAGATCTCACCCGTGCGCACGTGGTCCTAGTAACATCCATTAGGTAGCACGTTCTACCATTATCTCTAAATCAAATTAAATTAAAAATAATAAAATAAAATAAATAAATCATTAAGTAATGAATAATTAAATGATTAAATAATAATTAAATAAAACATAACGAAATAAATTTCCCTTAAGCATTCTTCCAATTTCTACTTGCAAATATAGAAGAAATGATCATGCATGTGGCAATATAAATATATTCATAAATCAATCATTACTTTATTATATTTAATTATTTGAAAATATAATAAAACATGTGTAATACACATTTCATAAAATTAACTAATAAGTTGAGTGTGCCGAGCGATGCATTCTCTACTGCCTAGGTGCTACAGCTCAAATTTCAGAGTTCTTTAAAATAAATAATACTTATTTAAAATATGCTTGTAAAATAAAATAAATAAATTCATGAAAATTCTTAGAATTATGGAAACTATAGAATTGATGAAACTTACTCGACCATAGATATGAAATCAACTAAAACTAGAATTCGACACAGGCTGATGTTATATTTTACGAGAAATCTACCAAAAATTTGACAGAGTCTTTTTTGTAAAGTGGATATCTCTCTACTAAAAGTAGAGCCGTTCCTGCATGAAAATACATTTCGGATATTCACACAATCATCCAGTCTCAGGTTGGATCCCGAATTGCACTAAATGCCCAATTGAGAACCACAATTCACAGAAATAATAATATAATATAATTTTCTTTAAAATCGTCAAAAATCATAAAATCTCATTTAAATACCACAAATTCATTTATTTTCATAACGTAACATAAAACATATTTATTTCCAAATAAATAGTAGAATTCTAACTTATATTTAAATTTTCGTCAATAGCATACTTAATTCAAATTTTACCCTTAAATTAACATTAATTGCAAATAACTATTTAAATTACTTAAATATATCACAAAATCAACAAATAACTTATTTAAGCTTAAAAACAATAAATAAGTTTATTGTTCTATTATTTTTTGAAAATTAATATAAATTAGTTAAAAATAAGAAATCAATTATAAAAATTATTTTAGTGCTATTATTACTCAAAATCTATCTAAAACATCATAATTACCAACAATTTACTTAAATTAATAAAATTTACAAATTTATAATAATTTTTCCAAAAATTTAATTTTGGCATAAACATTCAAAAATTCATAATAAAGTTTCGGTGCATAATTTCAATAAACTTCATTAACAAAGATTAATCTACATCATTAATATAATTTAATAGTTTAATAATTAATAATTAAACTACATAATTAATAATTAATTTAATATAATTAATAATTAATAATTAATATAGTTTAATCTACATAATTAATAATTAAACTTCCTTAACAAAGATTAATCTACATAATTAATATAATATAATAAAAATATAAAAATTAATTAGACTCGGGACTGCGTGACCAGTAACCGAGACTCGAAAAATTCAAAATTTTTAAAAATTCTAGAAAAATAAATAAAAATAATAAATGGATAACTCATAACCTCAATTTAATTAATCTAAACTCAATTTATTATGAACCAACCAAAAACAAGCTCAATTTTACAAATTAAGATAAAAACCTAGAATGGAATTTCTAAAAATTGAGGGGCTTACTAGAGGGGGAAATCGAAATTGATTGAGGGCTTTTGAAGCACAAAGGATGAGGATTTAAACAAGACCGACGACAAGCCAAGGGGTGGTTGGAGGTGGTACTGACAAGCCCTTGAACCTCACGGTGTTGAGAAGAAGAAGAAAGGAAGAAAGAGAAAGAATGGCAGAAGAGGAGGAGCTAGTGGCGGTTCGACAAGGAGGAGGTGGCGCAATGGTGGTGGTTATTGGTGGTTGTGATGGTGACAGTGTGTGAGGAAGAGAAGCAAAGAAGAAGAAAGGGGAAAAAGAAATTGGGATGGGATGATACTGCACGTTTTTTGTTTTTAAAATTATTTTTTTATGAAAGGACAAAAAGTATAATAATATAAAATTAAAATATCTACTCTCAATTATTCTCACCCACAAAATACATATATACTTATACTCAATAATTAAATTTAAATTTAATAAAGTTACATAAATACTAATGATCAAATATTAAGTAACACTAATTAATCCTGAAATAATAATAATAATATCAAAATAATATTTGACGTAAAATTTCAAATTTAAATTTCACGAAAAATCAAATATTATAAATTAATAAAATAATTATTAACACTGCAAATCTCAAAATTTTAATATAATAATTTATAAAAATTTTGGATTATAATAATATTTTTTTCAAAGATTATATCATTTGCCAATTGTCACGACCCAAATCTAGGAGTCATGACCGGTGCTAGGGAACATAAATTCTTTCGAATCCAGAACCCATAGCAAGCCTTAAAATAAAAGAATACATGCAATAAATAGATAAAAATATGCTAGAATTAAAATTTAAATCGATATAAAAATAAGTAATTAAATGTCATATAATAAAATAAAAATATGTTCATACAATATTCAGAGATAGGTCTCTTACTAAAGTAACTTTCTACTGATACAAAACACTACTACTACAGTTTTTTAGAATACAACAAAATTCAGATAAATAATTTACATAATCTGGCCGAGGCTAAAGAAGTCCGGCATAAAGGTATGCTATTGAGGTCTGACGATGAGGAATCTCTTGAAAAAAATATTGAGGGGAGTCAGACCTCACTGAGTGAATTAATATAATATATATACATGCAATTTAAAACATATAAAGTTAGGCATCAGTATATATATATACATACACATGCATTTCACATAGATGGAAAACTCTACTTTATATATATATGTTTTCTGCATTATATATATATATATATATATATATATATATATATATATATATATATATAATGCAGAAAACATTATTTAAATAAAGGATCAAATAGAACCCTAAAAATACTCTTAACCTCAAACAAATATTTCACTAGCTATGCAGGCTTACTTAATTCCAAATAAATTCTCTTATTCCATTTTGGATAGTAGACTGGCTTCGAGACACTAAGTTAATTGAGCTTTAGCAGTCTCATTGTTAGTGTGATTGGCCCCGAGACACTAGGTCAACCGATCCATACTATTCACAATAATCAATTCACCTTAAATAATTCTCACAATATTGAGCCTCAAGTCTAATGACCCAGTATGTATACAGTCCTAGTGTAGCCCACCAGGTAGCACGTTCTATTGATATCCTTTGAATAAAATTATATATTTATGGAAAATAAATAGTTGCATAATTAAACATAAATGGCATTCATAACAAAAAATTTACAAAAAATATACTAAATATATTTCAAGTATATATATTACATATAATCCAAAATCAACCATAAATATACGGAAAATATACTAAATGTATATTAAAAGTATAACAAGCATATATGTTGCATAAATATCAAAATATACTAAAAAGATACTTAAAGTATACCAAACACATACTTCTTCATTTAATGTAATAATTCATATCAAAACATAATAAAAACATGGATTCTCAAAAGCATGTATTCTATATGCAATGTATATATAGAATAATAACTCACAAGTTTGTGCTCCTCGAGATTGACTCGATGGGACTGGTCCGATAGGCCTTGGTCTCGACACAGCTAGAAAATAAATAATCATAAACAAATCAGAATATATTCTAACTCATACTTCTAAGAATTTTAAAGGAAGACTCGATCTAGGAATTCAAAACTCAGACAAACACAGAAATTCAGGATCAACCCGCACGTCATGTTTTACGACAATTCTACCAAAAATTTGGTAGAACCTCTTTTGTTAAATGGACATCTCTCTACTGACAGTAGAGCTGATCCTATAAGAAAAATACACTTCTAAATTCCACAATGCTCAACACCTTGGGTTGAGACCCTGAACTACACAAATTCCCAACTAAGATTCACAATTCACCAATAATCAATATAAAATAATAAATATATTAAAAATTATTAAATTCCATAAATATCCATAAAATACCAAAATATAATATATTTAAACATTAAATCACTAAATATAATTATTTTAACAACAATTAAATAAAAAATCTCAAATAATAATATAATATTAATAAAAATCAAAATTTTCAATAATTCCACATAAAATGGTAAAATTCACTTTTAATTACTCAAATAGCTTAATTATTTAATAAAAGTAGCTAAAAATCAATTTAATCACTAAAATAGTAAGTACTATATTATTTGAATATAATTTTCAAAAATTAATATTAATTAGTTAAAAATAGTAAATAATTTACAAAAATTATTTTAATACCCTATAAAATTCTAAAATCATTTAAAACGTATTATTAAACTATAATTTCAACAAAACTACACAATTAACTCATAATTCCAATATTCACATAATATTAATAATTTCTCAAAAATTATATAAAATTACCAAAAATTATTTTATAAATTCTAAAATTATTAACTCAAATTAGTAACACTAATTTAACCAAATTTTCATTAAAAATAATTAATTAACATAATTATAAAAAATTCAATATTTTAATATTAAAATAATAAAAAATACCCACAATTCAAATTAATTCAAAAAAATGCACAAAAATTATTTTTGAGAAGCTTAAGTTGCCAAGAACAACATTTCTAAAGTAAAAATCCATAAATCAAACAATAACAAGTTTTTAAAAAATAAAAGCTAAAATGGACATAAATAAAAACTTGATAATCTTAAAACCAAGGAAGATTGAGCTCAAGCAAAGCTCAGAAATGAACTCACCGGTGCTTAAGGAGTTTGACAAGCCCAAGAACACAAGCTAAGGTGACTGGAGGAGCTATCGGTGTTCATGGAGCTTCCTCTGGAAATATTGGTTTTTACGTGATTCCGATGGCTCCAGGTGATGTTAGGTGACGGTGAGGATGAGAGGAAGAAGAAGAGATGATGGTGGTGATGGTTGGTTGCTTTAGTGGTGCAGTGAGGGTTGCACAGTGAAGGTTGTGGGAAGGCACATAAAAAGGAAGAAAATGAAGAAAAATAGTGAAGAAAAGAGAAAGAAAGGAAAATGGAAGGGAAGATGGGTGGTTGACCACGTGATGTACTTTTGATCAACTTTTATTTTATAATAATAATTTATAAACAAAGTTTTAATCATTAGAAAAATTTAAATTTGTTTACCACAATCATTTTGTCTATTGTTTATATATTTAGCATGCTTAGCGATTTCAAAATAAACTATATTTATAAATTTAATTAATTTACTAATTATTTATATATTTAAAATTTAAAATATTTATTCAATTTTAAGTAAAAGTCTTGTAATTGCCCTGGGGTGAATAAGGCCTTTTGAAAATTAAAAAAAATTAAAGAAGTTTAAGCAATAATTAAAAAGGAACCTAGGAAGGGAGTAGAATGAACACACCAATTTAAGGAGTTCGATTCACAAATGAATCTACGTCTCCATCTAACTTACCCCTAAGTTAGGATTTTCAATCCAACACAATCTTATTTACAAGATTGAGATTATAAGAGTTTTAGGATCAACTCTAAACCTTACAACAATGAGCATTTAATAAGGCTAAACTCTAACCACAAACCCAAGCATTTTAGTCGACAAACACTTAAACCAACTCCTTAGAGAATTGCCTCACTTCTCTTTTAATCTATCTGAAGAATTAGATGAAGTAGAAGTCCTATTTTTAACACAAACTAACTCTCACAAGAGTTAATTAAATATTAAGAAAGTAGATGAAAGAAATTAATTATTCAATGACTGTTAAGGAGATAATTTTGATATTCAAAGTATGTAGCACTTTAATGGAGCTCCAAAGCATGTTTATATAGCTTAAGCATCAAAATTATGGTTGTTGGAGCCATTAATTACTTCTCCAAACTCTCTTATTCTTCATTTAATGAATTTTAGCTTTTTGCAATCGAACTGCCACTCACGATCATGAGGCTAGTGTCCAGCTCATGATCCTTGCAGGCACTGAAGACGGTGGGGTTTAGCGCACGTCCAAGATTTTAGCAACCGCAATACTATTTGAGCTTAGGGCTCTAAAGAACACACTACTATATCACAAAGACATAGCATGGAGATAAGGAGTTGCTACTAAGAGTAATAACTGAGACAACTAATAAGTGGTGGTAACTCGATTCTCTAAAAGAAAGTTAGCACCACAACCAGAAGATTCTGGATACGAAATACCAATTTTTTTAGCTTTGCGTTCATTTAGAATTACCTTATTAATTACTAAATTATTCCCTATTTACATGCAATTTCATTTAAACCCTACTTTAGCATACATCTAACTCCAAGACAACTAGTCATGAAAAAGCTTATAAACAATGCATCCATATAGAGTGCAACGTCCCTAAATCAGTCTAGTATATATTAGTTTTAATTAAAGTTAGCTAAGTTTACATGTTTTAGAAAGTGGAATGGAAAACAAAAGGTGGACCTACATTTTAATTAATTAATGAGCTAAAATCTATTTATTTTAATTCTAAAGAAAGAGTGGGCCTAAACCTACTAATTTTAAGGGAATGATTTAGATTGGATTGGATGAATTAATGGACCTAGTTTGTAATAATCTGAATTTTTATGAATTAAATTATAAGATTTGTAATGTTAATAATTATTTTTATTTTATATCATTTGATTAAATTGTGATATTTAGCTATTGTAAAAAAATTAAATGAGTTTCCAGTGTTATTATTATTATTGTTATTATTATTCATTAAGTAAAATTTTGAATTTTAATGAGTAAATTAAAATTATAGATATTTAAATATTAATAAATTAAATAAATAAATTTTATATGTTTTATTATTATTATTATTATTATTATTATTATTATTATTATTATTATTATTATTCCCTACTTTTCTCCCTCTTTTTTTTTCTTTTTTTTCTTTTTTTCTCTTTTTCCTTCCTTCTTTCTTTTTCCGTTCCTTTCTCACTTTTTTTTTCCCAGAATGCAGCCACTACCGCATGCCACCCTACCACCAGTAGCATGCCGAACTGCCTTCTTCATATTGTCACTCTGTCGATCATCACACTAGCAGCAGTAGCAGCCGTCGGTCATCTTCCTCTTTATGCGATCATGCGGTGAACGAAAGGGAGAGGGAGGCCAACGTGTTTTCGGTGAGTTACCTAGCCAAGTTTGGGGTTAAATTGAAGCTATTGACTCGAGCTTCAATAATCCTCGATCAATTTCGAGAAATTTAACCGATAACAACTCCAATTTCATAAAATTTAAATTTGGGTATTTTTGTTAAATTATGAAATTAAATGATAATTTGATGTTGGTTCTTTAGGACAAAATATTATGGATGTTGTAAGGTTTCCGAAAATAATTTTTGTGAATTTTTATGAATTTTTCGAATTCCCAAGGTCTTGGGTTATTGTTCACGACACTTTTCCAGAGCTTGGATTTTTTTATATTTTTAATAAATTTGAATAATTATTTTAAGCAAGTTTTGTTAAGGATGTTTATCAAAATTATGTACCAAATTTTTATTATAAACTTCCGAATGTTTATGTCAAAATTGAATTTTGGGAAAAATTAGTATAAATTAGTAAAATTTATATTTTATTTGAAATTATGGTGAATTATTATGTTTTGGATAGTTTTTATGTAATAAATAATATTAAAATAATTTTTATGAATTAATTTCTATTTTTAGCTAATTATTAGTAATTATCGGAATAATGTCATAATAAAATTGTATTTATGATTTTTAAGATTTAAATGAGTTTTTGGTTGCTTAATTATATAATTGAATAATTTAAATGATTATCGGCAATTAAATGCTATTTTTGAAAATTGGAATAAGTGCTTTTATAATATAATTTCATTGTTTCTTTTGTAAATAAATATCTTTTATGCTTTTATTGCATAAATAAATTAATTATGGTATTTAAATGGAAATTTATTATTATAAATTGTGATTTGTGAAATTGGTTCTCGGTTCAGCATAAAGTGTAGTTTGGGGGTCCAACCCGAGATTTAGAGTTGTTACTGGTATTTGAAGTGTTTTTCTGTGTAGGATTGACTTTACTTTTATAAAGACATATTCATTTTATATAGAAGACTCTGCCGAATTTTTGGTAGATTTCTCGTAAAACAAAACATCAGGTTGATTTTAGTAGAATCGTATGTTTAATCAAGTCTTTCCTTAGAAATCTAGAATTTATAGGATTTCTATTTTTAATTCCCTTTTTATTTATTTCTTTTCTTTAGCCACGCCTCTAGTTGAGTCGACAGGTCGGGATTAAGCGCGACTGCATAGAGGACTACATTCAACCTGTAAGTTAATAACTGAACTATATGTAGGATATTTTCTATTAAATACAAATTTATTGATTGTGATAAATGGGAGAATTTATTAAAAGAATTACATTATTATTATAAGAATATAATTGGATTAAATTATCCTATTATTTGCTATGGTTTTATAAGCATGTTTATATTAAATTTTCATATGATTAGGTAATTGTTATTTTATTTATTTTATTGTAATCTTCCTTGTTTTATTTACTTTTATTTATTTATTTTAAAATAAACTAGGATAGAATGGGTTACTCGATGGGTTTCATCAAAACCATGTGCGCACCGGTAGGATTGAGAGTGAGTGTTAGAGGTTATATGGCTCGGTGATGCTTTATTCTTGGGCATGATTTTGTGAGATTGCATATGACACTCGATGATTATTTGCTCTTGGGCATGATTTATATATTATTGGGATCAGTAGCTTGGTAATGCTTTGCTCTCAGGAACTACTAGTAAATATTGGTTTAAGTGATTTGACTATGGCTGGTAGCTTGGTGGATGCTTTGCTCTCGGGAACTAGCAATCTTTGGATTATAAGAGAGCCGAAAGGCTATTAGAATTTTGGACTAGGGTTCTACCTAGTTTTCTTATAAAAATGATTTAAGAAAGTTTATTGTATTTTATATAGTATTTTATGATTTTAAATACTTTATTTCACTAAAAAAAGGATTTCAATAAATCAAACATTTTAAAATATAAATTTTATATTTTATATTTTCATAAAATATATTTTTAAAGGAGATTTCACACTACATACATTTCTTTTATTAACTTACTTAGTGAGGTCTAACTCCCCTCAATTATTTTTTTAGGATCTTATGAGTCTTCTGTTAATTTGTCTAACTTACGTTGAGTTTCTTTTTCTCTGGCTATTCTATGTAGGTCTATATGATATCTATTATTATGTATTTGAAATCTAGAACATCACAGTAGTATTAGTAGTTAACTGTTATTTGATATTTTATGGATTATTTCCTATATTAAAGATTTGTACTAATGTTGATTATTATGTTTTATCAAAGATTGTTTTGGATATCATGTTATTTGGATTATTTATTTATTTATGTAAACATTTAATTTAATTTAGTTTCTTGTATTTTATTATAAATTTTCTTTAAGACTTACTATATGTTTCAGAAGCCTTATGCTTTTCCATTCCCCAGTGCCGGTTACGTGCCCTCGGGTTCGGGTTGTGACATAGTTCTAATTAATTTTTAGTTTAAATGTAGTGATCCTAATCTATTTATTTTAAAAGAAATTCTTTAATGGGCTAAGCTAAGTCTAATTATTTTTATTTAATCTAAAGTGGGCCTAAGCTTATTAACCTAAATGGGCCTAAATTTATTTTAAGTTAATTAAACCTAAAAATCGAAATTTGAATGAACCTATTTATGTGTGTTAAGCTTAAACATAGGCTTGGGGCTTAAAATGAATAAAGAACATAAAAAACAAGACCAAATAATAACATAAAGTAAATAACAAATCAAACATACATATTGTGATTTCTAACCCTAATATTAATTAACATGTAACCTAGTTTAATCTAAAGTCACCATTGATTTTATTAAGGTTTTATCAAATTGAACCTAATTTACTAATTGATTTTAAAAGGGTAGAAAATAAAAGTTTCACTATATTCCCACTACTGGGGCTATTATAATTATTAAGTACAAAAATTAAAACTAATTAATTACATGCCTATAAATCAAATCAAAGAAACAAAACACATAAGATAACAAAAACACAGAATGAAATAAAAATAAAAATAAAACCTAAAATCTACGTGAACTAATAGAACAAAGATTTTATCCATGGAATTCCATGGATCTTCATGGGTTTTATCAATTCAATCACATCTCTAGGTTGTTCCCACCATAAAAAAAAAGAAATAATAAAAATGATTAGAATAGAATTAAAAGAAATAAAAATAATAAAATAATGAAATATAATAAAAATAAAACAAAAAAAGAGAAGGAAAGAGGAATTGGATGGCTTGTATGGATGCAATATTGATTTGCTTCTTAGAAAGGCTTGATTCACCATATTTTTTTTGGAATAAAGTATGCTACAATTTGTTTTTATATCTCGTGCATACTACGTCTTTTTAGAAATTTTTTTAGCATAAAACAAAGAAATTTAAAAAAAAAACTCTCTCTATCATTTTTTTTCTTTTTGTGGGTTTGTTGCACTGTTAGTATTATAACTTTGGGCCATGTTTCACTTTGATACCAAATTTTTAATTTTTTTCTTTTCAGTCCTAAAAATTGTTTCAAATTAAAGTACTTCAAACATATCCGATCAAATTTAGAATGCATAGTAGCCAGAATAAGTATATTTTTAGTATATTCACTATGTAAGAATTCCATTAAGCGGCCTAATCACCTTATGAGCTCCATAAAATAAATTTTGCTAAAATTTTATTTTATAGGCCCCACAAGCAATTTTATTTTATGGGGTCAACAAGATAATTAAATTGTTTAATAGGATACTTACAAGGTAAATATACTAAAAATATATTTATTCTGGCTGCCACGTATATTAAATTTAATCGGATATGTTCGAGGTAATTTAACTTGAAACAAAAATAGAATTTTTGGGATTGAAAAAGATTAAAATTTTGGTACCAAAGTGAAATATAGCCTAAAATTATGGTACTAACGGTGCAACAAACCCTTTTTTTACTCTTTGTGTTTCTTAAAAGCTCTTTTTTTTGTGTATTTTTTTTTAAAGTAGGAAGTCATCCCCCCCTCACTTACATAAAATGAATGATATAAATAACATCAAGGAAAACCCTAATCTCTTATACAGGAGATAAAATTTGATTTTAATAAAATGTCCTAATAATGATGACATTATCAAGATTATTTATTTATTTTTGATCAATCAAAAATCAAAGAAAATTATTTTTCAAAAATTAAAAATTAATAAAAAAATGAAATTGCTACCCATTGGACTTGTGTAATTCTATCCGAAATTATGTATTTCCGGTCGAAAATACAAAATTTCGCTTGGAATTATGCAAAATTTCAACCGGAATTTTGCATTTCTGATTGAAAATATACAATTTTGATCAGAATTGTATATTTCCAATTGCAAATGTGTAATTCTAATCGGTGATCAATTTTTTAATTTTAATTACCAAATGACCCTTGAAAGAATAAAAAATTTTCAATTAAGTCTCTAAAGAAAACATTACAATTAAGTCTCTAAAGAAAACATTACAATTAAGTCTTAAAAAATGTAATTAAGCATTGAGATTGATAAATCAATAACCACAGACCTATTTGTAATAAAATTTCATCATTGGAGTTCTCTGTCGCATCCACATTTGACTATCCTAAAATTGGGTGCTTACAGTTGCCCCCCCTTGTCGTTGTTTACTTGACAAATTATGATAAAGCGAAGCGAATAATCACACAATTTCAAAGTAAAAAGTTAGGATACTTACTTGACATGTTATAGAGCTTTTGTCTATAACACTGAATTGCATGATGTTGCTTTTGTTTCCACGATGTAGGCTTTATGCTGCTGTAATATATAATTTCTAGCAAGTTTTTATTGGTTACAACACTTTCATTATCTGCCTTTGACGTTGCAATACATAACTACTCATGACTTTTAATTTAGTTATAATCCTTTCATTACTTTTAATTAACTGTAACTCTTTCGTTGCTCACCTTGATACTGTAATCCATAATTGTTTACAAATTTTAATTAGTTGCAACCTTTTCATTGTTCACCTATGATGATATAGTCTATAATTGCTTATAATTTTTGACCAGTTGCTATCCTTTTATTACTCACTAATGATTTTAATCAGTTGTAACCTTTTCATTATTTATAATCTATAACTACTCACGATTAGCTACAAACCCTTCTATTGCTCACCTTTAATGCTATAATCTATAACTAGTTATGATTAGTTATAACTCTTTCATTGCTTGCCTTTATAATGCTACAGTCCATAATTGCTTACAATTAGCTTCAACCCTTCATTAATGGCCTTTAATGCTATAGTACATAACTACTGGTAATTAGCTACAACCCTTTCATTGCTCGCCTTTATAATGCTATAGTCTATAACTACTTACGATTAGCTACAACCCTTTCATTGCTCACCTTTATAATGCTATAGTCCATAACTGCTTGTGATTAGCTGCAATCCTTTATTGCTTGCCTTTGATGCTACAACCCATATTTGCTCATGATTAGTTGCAACCCTTTCATTGCTTGCCTTTATAATGCTACAGTCTATAATTGCTCGTGATTAGCTGCAACCCTTTCATTACTTGCCTTTATAATGCTACAATCTATAACTGCTTGTGATTAGCTGCAACCCCTTTATTGCTCACTGATGATTCTAATCAATTGCAACCCTTTTGTTGCTCGCCCTTACTACTATAGTCCATAACTGCTAATGATTTTTTTATCTTTGGTTGTTTGAGTTGAATGCTTTGAATTTTTTATGTTGACTAATTTAGAATATTTGCTTACTAACCTTGAATTTTTTTGTATTGATTGATTGGAATTTTCTATTGAGTAATTTGAATTTTGCTATGTTAACTAACTCTACAAGTTGGGTATACCTCCTTCTGGATTTGTAATTCCTGAAGACTTGTTGAAGTTAGTTTCAACATGATGAATTTATAAAATGTAAATTATATTTTTAAAAATTTATGAGAAAATTCATCACTTTATCTCGAGATAGCATGCACTCAATAAATCTTACTAATTTTGATTTTCATGACTATCATTTACTTGCCATTCGTAAAGGTTAGAGGTATTGTTAACCATCTTATACTGAGAGAGTATTTTTTACTAAGTGATGAGCTTACTTCCACACCTAATTTTAGGGAGAATTTGCAAAACAAAAATTATGGAATTTAGGCATAAACAAATTAAAATTTAAGTATTAAAATAGTCTTTGAGTTGTTTTTGTGCTTTTCTTCCTTATCTGAGTATTCCCCCCCCCCCCCCCCCCTTTATGATATTACTGAATGTGGATATCATTGGAAAGGTCCTTAGGATACTTATAGTCTTTCTAGAGAATTGGAGTAAAAAGAGAAACTTTTAATATGGTCCTCTTTTAGTATTCCTTGCCTTTCTCGTATTACTAAATGTGGATACTAATAGAGATTTCACGTTGATACTCTTACTCATTTCTAAGCATTGGAATAAATTATGCTTGCTCTTATTTTGATTGTCCTCTTAGTATTCCCTTGCCTTTCTTATATCACTCAATATGTATATTGTCAAGGGATTTTATACTCATACTCATTTCTAAGCATTGGAGTAGATTAAATGCACATTTATTATTCAAAAGATTGAAATAATACTCTAAAATTCAAGAAATTTATGCTACAAATCCACATACTTTGTCTTTGCATATTCTTCCCCTCATCAGAGTGCAAAGTGAGCATTAGATTGATTAGAGTTTATAAACTCTTAGCATAGAGTTGTTAACTGCTCATTGGAATTTTATAAGGTTAATAAAAGAAAGCCATTAAAATCAAAGTTCATGAGGTAAATTTCCACACATGATATCGTGAAGTGGATGAATTTACTCTTAATTTGTGAGTTTTATTATTAAGATTATACTTTATTGCAAAATCTAAAGAGGTAGAGTCGTGTTACTTCCCTTGAGCATTTGTCAAGGTGTTTACCATGCAAGGTGATATTCTGATAAGAGATTGGCATTTTCTTTCTTACTCATTCTTATTGTTGTGATGGTTCCTTTCTCCTTTTCATTCCCTTTTGTTTTTTCCTACATAAAATACCATAAGTTAGTTATGTTTATTTGTAGGCAAGGGAGGAAATTTTATCAGAATGCAATGCTATTCTTTTGCCCTCCCTTTTGATTATGGTGATGATGTCTCTGATTATAAAGGTCATGATACTCGACCATTGAGGTCATGGCCTAGGGCTAAATTTGTCTTTTTATCATTCTCCTTGATGCTATGATAAGGGCCTCACTCCTTTTCCTAATATTCCCTACAAAAAAAGGTTTAGGAGTTTAAGATATTACTTCATGATCAAAGACATTTTTAGAGTGCATTTATCTCAGTTTTGAAGTGTATTTTTCCCTTCTGAAGGCCGAATGCATGGATTGCTGGCATGAGGGATGTTCTCATTATCGTATTCCATACCCTATACTAGTCTAGATGTTATGGAGTTCTGCTCTGACTAGTTAAGAGCTAATAAAATCTCTCTAGGGATTCAATGCCTTATCTTTTACTTGAGCACCTTATATGGGTGCTTATCTTTTATTACTCATGTTATTGATTGTCTTTTACTTTTACAAATTATTAGAGTAGGTTTTCCTCTTACTGATGCTAGAGGTAATGTTCCAAATAATGCTCTATAAGAGGTTATGGGGATATATGAAGAGTCTAAAGAGCTTGACAGTCCTATCTAGCCTTTTGAGGTTGCCAGGATGAAGCCTCTACAAGTATTATTAGTGTTATTGCCTTGTTGGATAGACCCATAAAACATTAGGTTCATTTTGATAACATCTCTCCACTTATTTTCACTTATTTGGATGTTTCAGATGCAAATATTTTGACTATTTTTTTTGCAATTTTACAACATTAATTTTGAATGCTAGTAGCAGAGTATTTGTACAATCTTGTCTAGGCTTAAAGAATTTTATATGCAAGGCAAGTATTTCACAAAAGATTTATATAAGTGTATGCATGCTATATATGATATGCATGATCCTAATAGGTCTTTTGTGGAGTAGAGTTGTGCTTGCAGCTCGAAGTGTGAGAATGAGGTGCTTCATCAATAACTTGTAAATTTGAGCACTAAATGCTTCGAGGTTGGTACTTCTGATGTTAGAGCTTCTGATATAGTTTGTCAAATAGATGACCAAGTTGTGCTGTATTGATGAGCTATTAGATGTTGCTTGTAATTTACTTCTTTTTACCCCCAAAACTTTTTCACTGACTCTTATAGTTCAGTGTTCCATTTTCAATATGAGAATGCGAATTGACTTTTATACCCCCAACTTGCCCTTAAAGCTACATTTTGCCATGGTTTCATTCTGAATTCATCAATACTATTTTGGTAGTCTTTTTCTTCATGTATATAAGAAACTCAGTTTGTTCACTATTGCTTTTAATCAAACCCCATTAGTTATAATCTCAAGCATTGAAGATGCAGAGGAGTAGGCATATTGACTAAAGAGAATTCTTGAAGCTAAAATCAACTCAACTTGCTCTTCAAAGAACTCTTGAGCAGAATATGAGGTTTGATGATGATGTAATGATTAATAATAGTTATAAGGTATAGGTTGCAATGCTAGTTATTGAACCACCTGAATTCTCTAAGTATAAAGGGATACTAGATAGAATCATAGATGGGTGACAAAAAGAGAAAACATAACTAAAATAATGATCTCATAGCTTTGATTTTAGCTTTAATTATGTATTGTATTTCCATTCATATACTTATATAGTATGATAAAGATGACTATCCGATATTTGAACAAAAATTTCAAATTCAATTTTACTCATTCATTAGGGAAAAAATAAGAAATTCATTACATCATATGATACAATTCCTATTATTAGTCTTTTTAGATTTTCTAACTGAATATTTTCCTCTTATTTTTATTTCTTTGATTTTGTCTAGCTAGCCTTTTATGAGTATTCTAATTAGTAAGATCCTTTTTATTTTCCTTATTTTTCTCTCAAATTTTCCTCTGTTTAGAAGTTATATAATGTGATATAGGAATTTTCTTTAAATTTACATTTATGCCCATACTGAATGAATCTAATTAAATCAAATTGATGTCAAACATGCAGATGCAATCAATATCATAATGCATAGTACCATCAGGATGCACATCACATAAGTAAGCCAAATTAGAATTCATATCATTGATCAATAAATTAAAAAGTTCTAAAGAAACTAAAATATTATTTAAAGAAAATAACAAGAAATTTATTCTCTATTCTAGATGATAGGGATGCTAAGTCTAATGGTGGCTATCCTTCAGGTGGTAGCAGTTCCATGATGGCCATGGATCCCATCCTTTAACAATCTACTTCATCTTTGTTATCACGTACTAGGTTCTCAATGATCTTCTCCTTAAAGATCTTAATCATAGGAACATTCATACCAAGCACATTGATAGGTTCTTTTGCACTGAGGTAGGACTTCCTATGCTCTTCTTTGACAAAACTCTCCTTTAATGATTTCATTTCTTAAAAGAATGGCTTATTGCTCCTTGATCTTATCTCCTTATAGCTTAATCCTCTAGTGTCATTCTAGCTTTTAAAGTCTGGCAGTTTTGGGATTCCTTACTAATTCTTTCCTAATCTCTATCCTTATTGATATTGCATCTTCTTCATTATCTTTGTAACTCTTAGATCTATTACAATTTCATTGAAGATCCTAGCTACTTGGAAACTAGGAGCAACAATCATATACTTTTGACTATCTAGTATAGTTGATACAATAATGCTCATGCTAGCATCTATGGTCATAACTACTTCATGAGGTAATTTTATCTTTTGATGCACATTCAAAAATACTCCTCTCAAGACATAGAACCAAGGTCTACCTAGAAGTAGGGCACAGGTGACGAGAATGTCTAACATAGTGAATTCTACCATTGACTTTATATGACCAGTTTTCATAAGAGCTTGGAATGTGCCTTTTACACTCCTTATGCTATTATCATAAGCTCTAATTATTAGATTTGAATTTTTCAAGTCATCAACCTTTAGATCCAAGTTAGGTAGGATTTTCAATGGGCACACATTAATTGTGGAACCATCATCTACCATTACATAGTTGGTCCTTTTTCCCCTCACTTTAACTAGAATGAATAAGGCCTTATGGTTCTTTCCTTTTAAAGGCAAACTTTTATATGAGAATGTTATCACACCATGCTTCTTCTCATTATCAAATTCATCACCCTATCCTCTATGTGTAATTGGCTTAATGGGTATTTCAAAAGAAAGTGGTTTAATGTAAAACACCATGTAATGAAACTTGCCTGAGGGTTGTCCTAATAAATTTTCTACTCTTTCCACATCTTTAGGGGTATTAGGAGATTTCTCATTGGTTTTAAGGTTTAGGTCCATCCTTAAAGGAGCTTAGCACTTCTTCCTCGCTTACTTTTGAGTTGATCATCATAGTTGTCAAAGGAGGTACATTTTGATAGTTTGGGAAACGATTATTTCTAATGCTCGGGTTTTTAGGGTTTGTGATTTTTTTAGAGTCTATAAGGTTTTAGATTTCGTGTTTGAGGTAGATGTAGTTATCTATCAAGTGTTGGAGGTTTTAGTGGAATTTGCAGTGCTTGTTTGGGTTATAGCCTGGGATGTTTGGGTTTGGATTAGATAATGGTTAAAGTAAGCCCTTTTGCATTGGCACTTTAGGACTTTTGACAAAGGTTGGTTAAAGTTCAAGAATGTCCTTCGTTATTAGACAACATGCACTTCCATAACTCAACTAGTATTTCCTTGATGTGTGCCACCAGTTGGGTAGTTTCTAACTTTAATGGTTCTATAGCTTTTCTTTTTTTTTTTAAATTCTCCATCTCCTTAACTTGCAATCCATCATCATAGAGGTTTATAAAAGATTTAGGGTTCATCATTTGTAACCTTTCAACCAAACTAGGAGACACATTAAGGATAATCATTCTAACTTGATCCTTTTTAGCCAACTTATTTTTCATTAATCCTTCCTTGTTTATGAATCTAGTGAGAAAATAAGAGAATGATTCATTTAGCATTGGTTTAGTCAATTCCAGATCTCGAATGGACACTTCCAACTTAGTGTTATAATCATTCTATTTTAGGAAAGCAGTATATGGTTCTCTCTAGTTAGCTTTAACAAATTTCTCTAATCCATGATACCAGTTCATATTAATACCCTCCAAGGAAAACACAAACAACTTTATGACTATAGATAATGGAGCTTTGGTGGTGCTTATAGTTATTGTGTATTAGCTAAGGTGAATCCTCGAATTTAAAAAACCATTGAACTTTTATAGTTGAGGCATTTTGAACTTATTAAGCAACTTGTCACTTTCCATGCATAGTATATCATCAAAGTTGAATAAGCAACCTATGCTTTGCCCTTTTATCAGCTCTTCCATTTTAGACATTTTTTGAGTCCATGCTTACATCTGCTTGGAGTCAAGTTCCTGAACCAGCTTAAGTAATTCTTTCTTCACTTTCTTTACTTATAATTTTCAACATACTTAAATTTCATCTCCATAGCAGGCACATTCCTAGCAACATTTAATGATTGTTCCCCTGCATTATTATTGTTAATAGGTGGATTATCCACAATAGGTGGAATAGCAGCAGTATGTGGTATAGTAGTAGTAGGAGCAGCTGCAGGAGGTTGCATTAATCCAACTAAAGCTTGTCTAAATTCATCTTGCATTATTACTCTCATATCATCCATCAAAGCTCCCTTAATGTCCTCTAAGGTTTAGTTTCCTCCCTATTACTATTCCATCTCTTCTGTTTAAGTTGGCATAGCTTTTAGGTAAAGCGGATTGATAGGGCTCTTTTCTAAATTATGAAGGATCTCTTTAGCTATCAATTTTGGACTCTAATAAGTTCTTACTAATTTGCCACTGCTTCATTTCCAAACACAAGAAGACTTTAATGAATCTATGATGGTTGAAAAATAAAGTGTTACTATGATGCATGAAATGCATGTATGCATGATGCACGTGCTATACAACAAGTAGCAAATAGCAAGTCAAGTATACAAATAATAGATTAAGTGTATAATATACATCCTTCCAACCTTATTTCTCCTACACATGAATTTAATGGTGAGTCTATTTGCCTAGGATTTTTTGTCTTGGCCTTAATATCAATAAGGGATATCAAGAACCAATGTGCATGCCAAATCTTTTAAAGCAGTAAAGCATAGAAATAACATTTCTAGATATAAAGGTTTAGCCCAATCTTTATTAACCCACCCAAATGGGTCTCAAAAGTATGGGCTTGGGCCTTTATAGATAGAAATACCTCATGGAAACAAACACAAGTGATTTGGGTAATCCTAGGGGAAGTTACTAGGCCATTATATGAGCTGAGTCCGATGAAAAAGTTAAGGTCCTCTTAGCAAGATGCCTTCCTTTAAGACTTGAGTTATATGCCAAGGTCAGAGGGGCTCGACATCCTTTATAAACTCTAAAGTAGACTACCCCCCCCCTTTAAGACTTAGGTCATAGACTCTACTCAGATAAGCTCGATAATCTCTCTTGAATAGAGTTAAGGCTAAGAGTGATGGTTAGCCAATCTACAATACCATGAACCTAGTGGAATCAAGGGACTATAAACCAATGCCATTGGTTTATCAGGGACATGCAAAATGAATGCAAGAATAAAATAATAATTAATAAAATAATTCTAAAGAATACAAGTAGAATCAATATCTTTTATCCCTATTGGAGTCGCCGTAGTAGACGATGGGGTTTATCGTGTCTTAGATTTTAGCAACTGCGACACTGTTTGAGCTCAGGACTTTAGAGAACACACTACTATATCATAAAGACATAGCATGGAGATGAGGAGTCACCACCCAGGGTAATAATTGGGACAACTAATGAGTGGTTGTAACTTGATTCTCTAAAAAAAAGTTAGCACCATAACTAGGAAATTTTGAATACAGATACTAACTTCTTTTTATCTTGTGTTCATTTAGAATGACCTTATTAATTACTAAATTATTCCCTATTTACATGAAATTTCATTTAAACCCTACTTTAGCATACATTTAGCTCTAAGGCAATTAGTCATGAAAACGCTTATAAATAATGCATCCATATAGAGCACAACATCCCTAAATCAATCTAGTATATATTAGTTTTAATTAAAGTTAGCTAAGTTTACATGTTTTAGAAAGTGGAATGGAAAACTAAAGGTGGGCGTACATTTTAATTAATTAATAAGCTTAAATCTATTTATTTTACTTTTAAAGAAAGAGTGGGCCTCAACCTATTAATTTTTTGGGAATAAGTTGGATTAGATTAGATGAATTAATAGGCCTAGTTCTAATTAATTTTTAATTTAAATAAAGTGATCCTAATCTATTTATTTTAAAAGAGATACTTTAATAGGGTGATCTAAGTCTAATTATTTTTATTTAATCTAAAGTGCATCCAAGCATATTAACCTAAATTGGCTAAATTTATTTTAAGTTAATTAAACCTAAAAATAAAATTTTGAATGAGCCTATTTATATGGTAAGGTTAAACGTGGGCTTGGGGCCCAAAATGAATAAAGAACATAAAAAAAAAGCCCAAATAATAACATAAAGCAAATAATAAATCAAACATACATACTGTAATTTCTAACCCTAATTTTAATTAACATGTAACCTAAATTAATCTAAAGCCACCAGTGATTTTATTAAGTCTTTACCAAATTGAACATAATTTACTAATTGATTTTAAAAAGGTAGAAAATAAAAGTTTCACTATATTCCCACTATCGGGGCTATTACAATTCTTACCTACAAAAATTAAAACTAATTAATTACATGCCCATAAATCAAAATAAAAAAAAACACATAAGATAACAAAAACACATAATGAAATTAAAAAAACCTACAATTTACGTGAATTGATAGAACAAGGATTTTATCCATGGCATTTCATGGATCTCCATGGGCTTTATCGATTCAATCACATCTCCAAGTTGTTCCTACCATAAAAAACAAAAGAAAACAATAAAAATTATTAGAATAGAATTAAAAGAAATAAAAATAATAAAATAGAATAAAAATAAAACAAAGAAAATAAGGAAAGAAGAATTGGACGGCTTGCATGGATGAAATATTGATTTACTCCTCATAAAGGCTTGATTCACCATATTTTTTTAGAATAGAGTCTGCTAGATCTTGTTTTTATATCTTAAGCATATTGCGTATTTTTTAGAACTTTTTTTAGCATAAAATAAAGAAAAGAATTTTTTTAAGAAATCTCTCTGTTGTTTTTTTTTCTTTTTGTTATATGTGTTTCTCAAAAGCTCCTTTTTTGTGTGATTTTTTTTAAAGTAAGAAGCCATCCCCCCTCACTCACGTAAAATGAATGATATAAATAGCATCAAGGAAAACCCTAATCTCCTGTAGATGAGATAAAATTTGATTTTCAAATTTGATTTTAATAAAACGTCCTGATAATGATGACATTATCAAGATTATTTTATTTTTTACCAATTAAAAATCAAAGAAAATTATTTTCAAAAATGAAATATTGATAAAAAAAATGAAATCATCGCCAATTGGAGATGTATAATTCCGACTAAAATTATGTATTTCTAGTTAGAAATACAAAATTTCGATAAGAAATATACAATTTTCTATCGGAATTGTATATTTCCAATAAGAAGTATGTACTTCCAGTTAGAATTACATATTTACATATTTTCTATCAAAAATATTTAATTTTGATCGGAATTACATAATTCTGATAGGTGATTAACTTTTTTTTTTAACTTTTAACCAAACGACCCTTGAAAGAATCAAAACTTTTCAATTAGGTCCTTAAAGAAAACATTACAATTAAGTCACAAAAAAATGCAATTAAGCCTTGAGATTGATAAATCAATAGCCATATACCTATTTGTAACAAATTTTCATCATTAGATCCTCTGTTGCATCCATACTCTACTAACCAAAAATTAGGTGCTTATAGGCGCCCCTCACAGGTGGCTCACAATCGTGAGCCCTGATGAGCGGCTTGGGGAGTTTGGCTCAAAGAAGAGGCATAAGACACTTTTTAAGGATGTTGCTTGTAAGCCCCCTTATGATTTGGAGGGTGGCTCATGAGTAGCCATATGTACACTTAAAAACTAAACCTTTTTAAACCCCTTTATGCATTTAAATAGCTTAGGCATGTGCATATGTTGATACTTTTCATTAAATTGCATCTAAACACTCTTTTTAAAGAGTATTTCATATCTTCAAACTTGAATAAATAGCTTGATCATCAAATTAAAGCCCTACACACTTAAATGAAATTATTGGTAATTCAAATTGCTTGTCAGAGTCAAAATCAAGGGGTTGATAATGAAAATGGTCAACATTCTCCCCCTTTTTGGCTTTGACAATCAATTTGATAAATTATAACTAAGATGTGTGTGTGTGCTATATTAGAAGCTCCCCTTTTTAATTGCAATATGTGAAAAATTTACTCCCCCTTAATTTATGCATAAATTCAAAGGAAAACTTTTTGAATTTCATATTTAGTGTCTCACAAAAATTTGTAGATAGATTATAAATATAAATAAGTAAGGCATTAAGCATAAAGGATAAAGGAGGAATGTGAGTGACCTATTTTGGTCTCGAGTGAAAGAGTTTTTTTTTTTTTTATGATGACTCCCTCTAGAAAGTTTCATAAGCATCTTTGTGTTTTATTTCTAAGAGACATGAAAAATTTACCAAATGGGGAAAAATGATTGATCTTAAGAGGAACCAGACACTTTTTTAATTTTATAGAGTCACCACCCGATTTTTAGAAAATTGGAAAAAGAAAGGGACAACATCGGGTCACTTAATAAGTATTGTCCCTAATAGAGTTTTCGGGTTCAGGGGATCACATATACTTTTTAACTATTTCTCATTATACAATATTCAATATATAGCTACCATAACACCCTAGTTTTGGTAATGACAGTTTGTATAATATTCACACAATACATCAGATAGTGGAGGATAATAAGCTAAAATATCATTATTACATTGCTTTCCTAATAAAATACACATAAAAGGAAAAAGGCACCATAGAAAAGTAAATCTAACTTAGATATAATGAACCTACAAGGTTAACATGACTATGCACGTAGCTTGCTCGATCACATGAATAATGAGATAAGGAATGGACACTCAATCACTTGAAAGAGTAAGCAAGATGTACACAATCATACATGTTTATAGTGATTATTTATGCTATAATGATATATGATAATGATATAAGGGATGCATGATGACATCATTAGACTAGGAACATGATGACTCTATTCTAGAATATGAACTTTTCATGTTATTGATATGTGCACTGTGATTTCACATTTTGAAACTAGAGGGTGCAAAATGATGATGTGAAATGAGCAAAAAAGAGTATAGATTATTCATATAGCATGCATGATTGCTAGTCTCATCACACAAGCATAATAATATTCATAAATATTGGCGATAATAAAATAAAATAAAATAAACATCCTAACATAATTGTGTAGTCCTTAGATTCAATTGAGCTTCTGTGAGTTTTGAAGCTTTAGCTTCAAAGGATTATCAAGCTTTCCTTATCGAGGGGTTTAAAATGACGTGTAGAATAATACTGGCTTATATACCTTTGAAGTGTGCTTTGACAAAGATGAGGCTAGGTTTGGTGGAAGGGAGGCCTAATAACCTAAGAAAAATGCAGTGGGAGAGCTAAATTATATAGAAGTGGGTTTCCAACATCTTTGAGCAGATAGACTTTTGAGTGTGTGTGTGTTTTCCCCTTGCTCCCCCCTCACAATGAGATGTGGAGACACTGATTTGTAGTGGTAAAATTAAGGAAGAGGGGGTATATATTTGGTCACGCGTGTGTCCCTAGGATGGAGCACATGGCCAGGTGAAGTGTGCATGACTGCGTGCTTAGCATATGGTCATGCGCACTTTTGCATGTCACGCATGCAATTTGGGGCTTTTTTGGGCTATTCTGAGGTTGGATTCTAGGGTTTTTAAGCATTCTAGATGCAATTCTAAAGTCTATTTTGTCTAATTCAGCCTCAATTTTAGTGCATAACACCTAAGGGTGTTCGTGGCTATGCACATACTTCTAAGCAACACGTGCTAATTCTTTGGTTATTTTAGAAAATTTTGGGACCACTTCTAGAGGTTTTAGAGTCTTCTGAATGCATTCTTAAAGTTTTTTTTTGTCCAATTCAGCTTTAATTTTAGTGTGATACCTAGTGGTGTTTGTGGCTACATGCGCACTTTTAAGTGACGTGTGCTAATCCTCAGGTTTTTTGGGACTACTTCAAGACCACTTTTAAAGGTTTTAAAGCCTTTCAAATGTGTTTTTGAAGTCTATTTTATCAAAATTGATTTCCATTTTTTCACAAAGTTGAGTCTCGATTTGATGAAATGAATACCGACTTAATAAGCTGCGTGTTTCGAGAGAAAACTACTCAAAATAAGCCTCTCACTGTTCCAATAATTTGTATTTCATGAGATCAGAGCATAACTTAATGGCTTGATGATCGATTTTTCACACTGGTGGGATCAGTTAAGGTTTTAAGGTTACACACTTCAGAGGTGTTACGAATGAGCAAACTCTAGTCTTTTTGAAGATTTATTTCATCATTGGACATTTTTAGGATAGTCAAATTTGAGGTATGATAGCTGCCCCCTACTTCATGTGTGTTGCATAGCCTTGTAGCACTATTGTCAATACACACGAAAAAAATGCAATGATGTAAAAATTATTTAGTAGGGAGAGAGAGAGGTACTTACCTGAGGGTCATCTTTAGATGTCTTGTCAAGCTTTGACTGCTATTGTTATGTCATGATCAGACTTGTTGTTGTTTGGTCACCACGCAAAATATGACTTTATATAAGGATGTGATTTTAGAATCCATGCAAGGTACATATGTGATTCATGTAGAGATATCATTTCCATACGAATGGTGCATGTGCAATGAGTATGCAACTATAACCTCCTTAGGTGTTATGCAAATGAAGATGCTACTAAGCAAAAAGAAATATGAATATAACCACCTTAGGTGTCATATAAATAAAGACACAAAATGCTACTAAGCAATGTGAAGATGCGATTATAACCTTCTTAAGGTGTCATGCAAATGAAGATGCTACCAATCAAAATGCAGATGCAAGTAAAACCTTTTTAAGTGTCATGTAAATGAAAATGCTTTTGAGTGAAAAGAGATGCAACTATAACCTTCTTAGGTTTCATATAAGTGAAGATGCTACTAAGAAAAATACGGATGCGACTATAACCTTCTTAGGTGTCACACAAATAAAAATGCTTCTAAGCAAAGTGAAGATATGATTATAACCTTCTTAGGTGTCATGCAAATGAAGATGAGATTATAACCTTCTTAGGTGCCATGGAAATGAAGATGTGACTATAACCTTCTTAGGTGTCACACAAATGAAAGTTTGATTATAACCTTCTTAGGTGTCACGTAAATGAAGATGCTACTAATGCTTGGGCTTGTTATTATCACCAGTTAGGTTTTCTTTATCCTCTATTTTTCTAAAGCTATTTATTTGACTACTTTATTGTTTGTTAGCTCTTGCTATGTTTTTCAATTGAGGTTGGTGTAACTATAGTCCTATAGCTCTTACTATGACTATTAATCTACAATTTTATTATGAGTGCTGATAACCTAATAGCTCTTACTTTATTTATGGTTCTTATCATGATTGTCTTTTAGCGCTTGCCGTAATGCTCTTCTCAGCTCTTGTTATTATCTCAATCTTGTTAAATAATAGAGAAAAAGATGTGTTAGTATTTTAGTAATTGTGTAGATTCTTAATAGCGTATTTGTTATTTATAGCCTAATAAGTTTGTTACTATATTGCCAAGGTCAGCACATACTATCAGGGTCTCCTGTTGGGTGTGAAGCAAATGGTTACTAGGAAGGGCTTAGATGGGATTATTGTCGCACTATCTTATAACTCGTATGCATTGAGTCAGAATGCTATATATACATTGATTGAGAAGTGGATGGACACGACACATACTTGTCACTTACCCATTGAAGAGATGACCATCACTTCTCTAGACTTCACCACTATCACGGACTTGAGCTTTTCTGGGGAGTCTGTTCCTTTTAGTGAGGAGGAGTATTCTTTTGCGATGGCGAGGAGGCGCCTTACAATGGAGTTTCTTGGGGTGACTACCCCTATGAAGTTGGGTTGCCCATACCTCACTCGTTATACCAAGTTTGTTTCTTATGTGCGGATGATGTATGATGTCGATCTTCTTTCGATAGAGCAGCTGGCTTGTTGCTTATTATTCTACTTATTGAGTGCTATCATCTTCTTGAATCCTTTGGGTACGGGTAGTCTGTGGTTGTTGCTTATCTTGAGGGACCTGGATAGCTTATCAAGATACTGCTAGGGTGCTGTGCTTTCACCCCACATATACTCGGGTTTGGATGCAACATGCCAAGGTGGCTCAAGGATTTATGGATGCTTATTTATGCTAGATGTGCGTAAGAGTTCTTATATTTATCCTTTTGCTTTTTTTCTTTTACATATATTTTTTTAACTTTATGAGTTTTGATTTTTATAAATTAGGGCTTATGAGTTTGGCGTTCTCCCTCATTTAACTGTTGAGCATCTCTTAGAGGATGGTTTTCCTCATTATTCCTGTTGGATTAGGAAGACTACTAATTTGATTAAGGATTTCATAGTGGCTCAGGACTACATAGGTAGGCTATCCTCTAGATAGGTATGTCTAATTCTTGCTTTGTTAGTTATTTTATTTTTTAGAGATTCTTTGTTCATTTTTTCTTTTTAAGTAGATCTTCCTTTGCTAGTGGGTGGCGAGGTCCCATTGGTCGATAGAGATAGTGACAACATGGCAATTGACAGAGAGGTGAGTGTTGCAACTTGGCTTTACTAGCAAGGTTTGGTATTTAAGCTAGCGAGTCCATCATTGGTGGGATGGTCCATTTGTGAGGAGAGTCCTTGTTCCTCCTCCTGCTGACATGTTCTAGGGCCATGAGCTTAGTGGGGATGAGCTTGTTACTGCTATGATAGGATATCCTTCTGAGAGTCTTTTAGAGGGTGCAGGCTCTTTTTATATCGATGTGTTGATCCCACAGCTGATTGATGCTATGGCTGGCAGCTTCTTTCCTCTACCTCCACCTCCTCAGGCATATGGGCTTGTCTTTTAGATTCAAGGACTAGGCCATCACATGGATTGTTAAGAGTTACTTCTTCTAATTTAGTAGGCTTTTATTCTTATTTTGTACAAGCATGTAACAAACTTTGTTAGTAATAAGCTATAATTGATATAGTTATGGGGACTTACCTATAGTGATGGGGATCTTGCTAGAAGAGATTAGTGATATGAACCCTACCTATAACAGAGATAAAACGTGCATCCAACTTTGAATATTAGTCGAAGGATCATCAAGGATAGGTTGTGTTGATGGAGCTAAACCCCTTGTTTATTAAATTGAAGCAAGATACTTAGCTATTAAAAGATGAACAATCACATAATTCTAAGTCTAATATAACCTAGCAATTGTAATGAAAGGTAGAAGTGAAACAATTCTAGTGATGTTTTTCATTGCTATTGTCTGCCTTTTTTATTTTTCTCTTTTTTGCCTAAGGCATCTCCTTTCGAAGCTTTTCACACTTAGCTAGGTTTTATTTTTTTGTCTTCCCTCTTTTGCCTAGGATGTCTCCTCTTAGAGCTCTTCACGCCTAGCTGGGCTTTTTTTTAGGCTTCAATGATAGTAGCTGATCTTGAGGAGAGAGTTCAGAGAAGATGGCAAGAACCATGGTCATGTAATGAAAGAAAATGCAAGGCGTGTTTGATGTAATTCATGATGATAAAATGTGTTGCACTTTTTCAAAGACATTTTGTATAAATTGGAAATCATCCTCATTTCACTGAAATCATTTAAGAAGAGCATAGGTGCATTCATACAAATTTTGAACTTAAGGATACCCCTATCGCTAACTAGCCTTCTTAGGTTTTCTAGTTAAATATTTTCTCTCTTTCCTTAATTTTTGCCTAGGTTACCCATGCAGGGTTTTCAACTTAACAGGAAGTCCCTAACTTTTGCCTGAGCTTAGGTTTTCAACTCAATGGGATTTTTTTGCCATAGGTATAATACTTTTTCAAGTGATCTGTATTGATAGGTTTAGAGAATTCATTGCCTTCAGAATCCATAAGCTTGACTGCTCCTTTCAATAAGACATGTTTGATTAAGTATGGCCATTCCTAGTTTGGTTTGAATTTTCCTCTAGGGTCTGGAACATTCTGCCTTGATTGCTTTAGCACCTAGTCTCCTACTTTCACACTCTTGTGTTTCACCTTTCTATTGAAGGTTTTGGCTAGCTGAGCTTGATATAACTGTGTATGGTATAAAGCCTTAAGCCTTTGACTGTTCAAGAGAGTGAGATTATCATGCCTCTATTAAGCCCATTGCACTTATGGAAATTTAGATTCTATTGCTAATCGAAGAGACTTTATTTCTATTTCAACTAGAAGTACTACTTTTGATCTATATACTAGTGAGAAAGGAGTTGCCCTGGTTAAAGTTCTTATTGTTGTTTGATACCCCCATAAGGCATATGGTAATCTGTTTACCCAATCTTAGTAAGTCTGAGTCATTTTTAATAAAATCTTTTTGATGTTCTTATTTGCGGCTTCAATAGCCCCATTTGCTTATGGTTGGTAATGAGAAGATTTAAGATGTTCCACCTTATAACTCCTTAGTAGTTCTCTAACTTCCCCTTAGAATTGAACACCGTTATCAGAGATGATATGATGGGGGATCCTATATCGACAAAACATATCCATTTTCTTAGGTCCTATCTTTGTGAATGATTATACTTTGACCCACTTTGTGAAGTAATCCAATGCCACTAAGATGAACCTGTGTCCGTTCGAGGCTGTTAGGTGGATTTCCCTAATTATGTCTAGTCCCCATACTTAAAAGGGGCATGGAGAGGAGATGTGGTGTAATTCTGTTGGGGGAAGGTGGCTAACATTCCCGTGGATTTGAAACTTATGGCATTCCCTTACAAATTTAATACAATCTTCCATCATTATCATCTAAAAGAACCCTTGTATGATTAGCTTTTTAGCTAGTATTTCTCCATTAATGTGTGGACCATAAACACCTTTGTGTACTTCTTCTATTGCTCTTACAGCCTTAGTTTCATCTAGACATCAAGGTTATAACCCATATGAAGTTCTTATGTATAACACACCCTGGTGTGATGTCAATTTTGATGCTAATTATCGGATGACTACCTTATCGTTTTCACTTACCTGATCAAGATAGGCTCATTCCTTCAGATATCTCTAGATGTCATAGAACTAGGGTTTTTTAGTTGGTCCTATCTTTATTATTCTATAGTTCTTATGATGAGGTTGTCTTGATCTACGTAGGATTAAAGGCTTCATAGGCATTTTGGATGGTCTTTCCCAAACTGATGCTAGGGAAGCAAGTGCATTTGTCATCTGATTATAGTTCATGGGGAGATGAATGAGTCTGCATTTTTGGAAGGACATGGTAAGTAGCTTCAAGTGATCAAGGTAAGGTTTTAAGTGTTGCTCTTTCAATTCCCACTCTTTTGTGGCATGATTGATTACTAGCATGGAATCTCTAAAGATTTTGAATTCTATAACATCTAGGGCTATTAGTGCTTCTATTCCGAGTGCACATACATCATATTCTGCTTTGTTATTTGTGACTTTGAATTCGAGCTTTTTGGTAATTAATACTTCTTCACCTTCTAGAGATTGTAATATGACACTGATTCGTGCGTTGAACTAATTAACTGCCCCATCGAAATACATCCTCCATCCTTGAATCTCAATGGCTAAACTAAGGTCTTTTGGGAAGTCAAGTTGGACTTTTTTTGAGTTTAGAATGGGGTTGAGAGTTAGAAATTCAGCCACTGCTCTTCCTTTATTGCCTTATTAGTTAGGTATTGCACATCGAATTTTGTTAATAGAACGAGGCACTTGACAAGTTTTCCCACTAGGGAGGGAGCTTCATAGAGGTACTTCATTGGATCCATTTTAGACATGGCCTAAATTCTGTAGGACTGAAAGTAATGTTTCAGTTTCTTTATTACCTATACTATTGCCAGACATATATGCTCAACTTGGTGTGAGCAACCTTCTTTATTCTTTTATTTTTTTTGTTTGGTTTGTGTTGGTTTTTTTTTTTTGAGGGACATGGCAACTTTACTGAATAGGGACAAGTGATTGGTCTCAGGGGCATGAGATGCTTTTGATTTTGTGGAGTCGCCACCCAATTTTTAGAAAATTGGAAAAAGAAAGAGACAACATTATGTCACTCAGCGAGTATTGTCCCCAACAGAGATTTCCAGGTTCGGGAGATCGCATCCACTTTTTTACTATTTATCATTATACCATATTTGATAAATAGCTACCACAACACCCTAGTTTCAATGATGACAGTTTATATAGCATTCACATAGTACATTAGAAAATATAGGATAATAAAGCTGCGAATTTTATAACATCACTTTCCTAATAAAATACATATGAAAAGAAAAAGATTGTGGAAAAGAAAATCTAATATGATTGATCTATAAGGATAACACAATCATTTACATGGCTTATTTGATGAATGATAGGACGATCATGCTTACAGTGATTATTTATGCTATAATGATGAATAATGATAATATAAAGGATGCACGAGGTCATCATTGGACCGAGAGCATGATGACTCTATTTTGGGACATGAACTTTTTCATATTATTGATATTTATGATGTGATTTCATGATTTCGAAAATAGAGGATGCAGAGTGATGATGTAAAATGGGCATGATGATGCATATATTATTCACGTAGCATACAAGATTGCCAATCTCATCACCCAAGCATAACAATATTCCTAAATGCTAGCAACAGTAAAATAAAATACAGTGCAGTAAAGTAAATGTGATAAAATGATTAAGTGGTCCTTAGGCTTGACTCAGCTTATGTGAACTTTGAAGCTCTAGCTTCAAGAGATTATCAAGCTTTCTTCATCAATAGGTTTAAAATGATAGTAGAATGATGCTAGACTATATACCTTTGAAGTATGCTCTAACAAAGATAAGGCTAGGTTTAGTGGAAAAAGGGATCTAACAACCTAAAGGAAAGGTTATGGGAGAGCAAAAACTATATGGGAAAGGTTTTCACATGCCTTCGATCGGAGTGACTCTTGAGTGTGTGTGTCTTCATTTGCTTGCTTTTATAGATTTCTATCTCCTCTAGCCAGTACTGGTATACTATTTTAGGGAGTGCACAATGATGTTTTTTGGAGTTTTCCACCACTTAGAGGGTATGCCTTCTTTATTGTACCTATTTATTTTATGCACGTGTTTTATGTATGAGTGTATGATATGCAATGTGTAATGCAGTTTAAGCACCATCTTGCTAGTCATGAATGAGAGCGGAAGCATGTAGCTTATCATGACCACATTAGTAAGCTGAAGTCACGGCTATCATCCCTTGTGACGAACGACAATGAGTAGGGAGCAGAAAAGGGGGATGCTTGAGTAGGATCATTGCTTGCTTTTGATGGCAGCCATAGCCAATGTAGTTGTTTTAGGAGCTAGGTGTAGGACTTTGGGTTTGTGGTTTGCTCTATTGTATCATTTTCCTGAGGTTATGGACTCTGGTGTTGTATCTGGGTATTTGTCCCACATGTTATATGATGTTAACTGTATATGCTTCCTGCTATGTATCATTGATGATGATGTTTTCCATTACTATTGTTTGCCTTTTTTCCTTTTTTGCCTAAGGCGTCTCCTTTTGGAGCTTTTTGCACTTAGTTGGGTTTTCTTTTTCTTCTCTTTTTTGCCTAAGTGTCTCCTTTTAGAGCTTTTCACACCTAGCTAGGTTTTTTTTTGCTATACGATAGTGGCTGATCTCAAGGAGTGAGCTTATAAGGATGGTAAGAAACATGGTCATGTAATGAAAGAAGATGCAGAGCATGCTTGATGCAATTCATGATGATAAAAAGTGTTGCACTTTTTAAAGATATTTTGCATAAATTAGCAATCATTCTCATTTCACTATAATCATTTAAGAAAAGCACAAGTGCATTTTTACAAATTTTGAATTTGAGGTTACCCCTATCCTTAACTAGCCTTCTCAGGTTTTCTAGTTAAGTGTTTTCTCTCTTTTCCTAATTTTTGCCTAAGTTGCCATTTTTAGGTTTTCAACTCAATGGGAAGTCCCTAACTTTTCCCTAAGATGTCATTTTTAGGTTTTTAACTCAACGAGATGATTTTTTGTGTGCTTTAGACATAGTACTTCTTTAAGCGGTATGTGTTGACAGGTTTGGAGAATTCATTGCCTTCAGAATCCATCAGCTTGACTGCTCCTTTTGATAGGACATGTTTGACTAGGTATGGGCCATCCTAGTTTGGTCTAAATTTCCCTTTATGGTCCAGAATGTTCTGTCTTGTTTGCTTTAGCACCCAGTCTTTTGCTTTCACACTCATTTTACTATTCTGTTGAAGGACTTGGCTAGTCGAGCCTGATACAACTTTGTATGGTATAAAACCTTGAGCCTTTAGTTGTTTAAGAAAATGAGATTGTCGTGCCTCTATTGAGCCCACTGTACCTCTAGTAATTCATATTCGATTACTACCTGAAGAGACTTGATCTCTATTTTGATTGGAAGAACTGCTTCTAACCTATACACTAATGAGAAAGGAGTTGCACTTGTTGAAGTTTTAACTATCGTTTGATACCCCTGTAAGGCATGTGGCAATCTGTCTACCCAGTCTCAGTAAGTCTAAGTCACCTTTGACAATATCTTTTTATGTCTTGTTTGCAACTTCGATGGCCCCATTTGCTTGTGGTCAGTAAGGAGAAGATTTATGGTGTTCCACCTTATAACTCCTTAGTAGCTCTCTAACTTCCCCTTGGAATTGGACACCATTGTCAAAGATGATGTAATGGGGGATTCCATATTGATAAAAAAAAGTTTCTTTTAATGAACTTAGCCACTTTCTTGTCTCCTATTCTTGCAAATGATTCTACTTTGACCCATTTTGTAAAATAGTCCATTGCCACTAAGATGAATTTGTGCCCGTTTGACTATATCGGGTGGATTTCCCCACTTATGTTGAGTCCCCATGCTGAGAAGGGCCATAGAGAGGAGATGTATTGTAGTTTTGTTGGAAGAAACTGGCTAACATTCCTGTGGTTCTGACACTTGTGGCATTTCCTTACAAATTTAATGCAACTTTCCATCATCATCATCTAGAAGATCCCTTGTCTGATTAGCTTCTTAGCCAAGATTGCTCCATTTATGTGTGGACCATAAACACCCTCATGTAATTCTTCTATTACTCTTACAGCCTCAATATCATATAGACATCAGAGTTGTAAACCATATGAGGTTCTCTTGCATAATGCACCATGGTGTGATGTGAATTTTGATGCTAATCGTCGAATGACCACTTTGTCTCTTTCATATGCTTGATTAGGTTAGGCTCATTCCTTCAGATATCTCTAGATGTCATAAAACTAGGGCTTTTCAGCTGCTTCTATCTTCACTATTCTATAGTCATTATAATAAGGTTGTCTTGATTTAAGTAGAATGAGGGGCTTCATGGGCATTTTGGATGGTCCTTCCCATATTGACACTACGGAAGCAAGTGCATCTGCCATATGATTGTGGTTCCTAGGGAGATGAATGAATCTGCATTTTTAGAAGGATATGGTGAGTAGCCTCAAGTGGTCCAGATAAGGCTTTAAGTGCTGCTCTTTCAATTCCCACTCTTCCATAGCATGATTGATTATTAGCATGGAATCTCTGAAGATTTTGACTTTTATGACATCTAGGGTTATCCATGCTTCTATTCCAAGTATGCATGCCTCATATTCTGCTTCATTATTTATGACTCTAAACTTGAGCTTTTTAGCAATTGGTACTACTTCACCTTCTAGAGATTGTAATATGATACCAATTCTTGCACCAAATTGATTAACTGCTCCGTCAAAATACATGCACCATCCTTGGATTTCAATGGCTCAGTCGAGGTTATCTTGGAAGTCTAGTTGGATTTCTTCTAAGTCTGGAATGGGGTTGAGAGCTAGAAATTCAGCCACTGCTCTCCCTTTTACTGCCTTCTTAGTCAGATATTGCACGTCAAATTCTGTTAGCAGTACGAGCCACTTGGCAAGTTGTCCTACTAAAGAGGGAGCTTCATTGAGGTACTTCATTAGGTCCATTTTAGACACAGCCTATATTTTATAAGATTGAAAGTAGTGTCTTAGTTTCTTCATTGCCTATACCATTGCTAGACATAAGTTCGACTTGGCTGTACTTCTCCTCATATGGTAGCATCTTCTTGCTCAAGTAGTAGACTGCATGTTCTGCTTTCTTTTCTCCCTCTTTGGCTAACATTGCACCAATTGCATTCCCTTCGATGGCCAAATGCATGGTTAAAGGCATCCCTAGTTTTAGTGGTTTTAGGACCACTGGGTTGGCTAATTAGCTTATGATCTTGTCGAATGCTAGTTGACACTATTCGTTCCATTCAATCGACTGATCTTTTTTTAGTAGCTTAAAGATTAGTTCACACATTGATGTCAACTTAGTGATGAATCTGTTGATGAACTATAGTTTCATTAGAAACCCTCTAATTTCTTTCTCTATTTTTGGCACTGGCATCTCTCTACTTTTTCTGGATCCATTTCAATCCCATTTTAACTGACAGCATATCCCATCATCTTTCCTGAAGTAACCCTAAATATACATTTTTTTAAATTTAGCCTGAGACTATACTTTTTGACCCTTTTGAGGAACATTTTAAGATCAGAGGGGTGTTTTTCCTTTGTTCTTGATTTGACCATCATGTCATCGACGTATACTTATATTTCATTGTGTATCATATCATGGAACATTACAGTCGCCATTCTTTAGTAGGTTGCCCTTGCATTCCTTAGTCTAAAAGGCATTACTCTATAGTAGTAAGTACCCCATTATGTTATGAAAGTTGTCTTTTTTTTGTCGATAATGGCCATTAGGATCTAATTGTACATAAAGAATCCATCCATGAAGGAGTACATTGCACATATAGTGACATTATTAACCAATATGTCTATATTAGGTAGTGGGAAATCATCCTTTAATCAGGCCTTGTTCAGATTTTTGTAATCAACACAGATTCTAACCCTTATGTCTTTTTTCAGTACTAGCACCATATTTGCTAACCATTCTGAATAGTTTACTACCTCTAAGAATTTTCCTTTGATATGTTTCTCATTGTCCTCTCTGGTTTGAGTCTTCTTAGCTTTTGCTTTACTAGTTTGCACCATTCTTTGGTAGGAATGAAGTGTTGAGTGATGTCTCTGTCAATACCAAGCATATCATCATACATCCAGGCAAATACTTTTGAATATTTTATTAATATTTTTTTCAATTTCTCTCCTCTATTTAGGGGTAACATCTTTTGAAATATGTCGAATGCATGGTTTGGATTCTGTGCCAATGTTAAATGATTCAGTGCATATGGAATGAATGTTAAATATGCTAATGTTTTGATCAATGCAATGCATACTACCATCAGGAAAGACATCAAACAAGTAAGAAAAATATAATTTCATTGCATTAACTTCAGAGTTCATTATATCATCATTTTCAAACAAATAAAAAGTATAGAGATCATCATCAACAATGTCTTCGAACAGGATGTCATCGATGCTTATTTCGAGGATGGCAACAACTTATGCATGATTGATAGCTTCACTTTTAGATTCTAGCTCTAGGTTTTTCATCAGCTCACAAATGTCAATATCGGTGATCATGTATGGTAAGTGCTTCTCCTTAAGGGTGTCATTAAAGATCTCAAACCCCTATTTCTTAATTCTATTAATCACCCATTCCTTAACTTTTCCTCGATAGTCTTGGGTTGAGCTTTTTAGCCATAAAAGAGGTTGATTTCTTAGCCCTAGTATCCTTTTTAGGATTTTACCCCAGACCATTTATGTTGGTCTATCCTCAAAAGTCAGGGAATTTTATGACTCAATGTTTCTTCCTCTTAGTCATGTTCCAAGAAGATATTTCATTTTCTTCATCATAATAGCAACTTTGAGAACAACATGACTGTCATTGATCACGGAAACCTGGAATCTTAGTGGGACCACATTTAAACAAGCAATAATGTTATTTGTTTAAGCAGGGATGGTAATAAATTTTCCATTCAGAGGAAACTTAATCTTCTGATCACAGTGGAAGATATGCCCCCTAGTGGGTGGAACTAAGGTCTTCTTAGCAGCAGGAAAAAAGTTAGAAGGATGTTTAGGACAGTAAATTCTATTTTTGATTCAATATGTCCCACTGTAACTACTACTTTAAAAGTTTTGATAACTAGCTTCTTTGAATCATCATAAGCTCGTATAACCATATTGGATTCTTCTAGGTTTTCAACATTCATCTTGAACTTATGTAGCAACCTCAGGGGGAAAATGTTAATGGTAGACCCATCATCTACCATAACACATAGCATCTTTTTAGTCCTAACAATTACATGTATAAAGAGAGGATGATTGTGGACCCTTCCCTCAAGGGGTAAATCTTCATTTGAAAAGGTGATTGCATTGGAAGGAGCTTCCATTAAAGAGGTTATCATCTCACACAGTGAGGTATCAGTGGCAATCTTTGACTAAGGCATCTCTGTGCTTCTTGGAGGCTATAAGTAGGTCCCAGATACTAGCTTGTGCCAAAGTTTTCTTGAGCTGTTTGAGGATAGTGTCTTCTTTTTTAATCGAAGCTTGATGTTTTGCTACTTCTTTCTCTTTATAGGGTTCTTTCTCTTTCTTAAGAGGTTGATATACCCACCCACTATGAGTTTCATGGTTAACTACTAGTGAGGGCTTCTCAGTAACTTGCTTATCTGCTTTTATACTAATGTTATAGTCCTAGACAATGATTTTAGGATCATCAGAGTCATACCATATGTCTATCCCCATGATTTGTAGGTTTTGAAGTTGAATAGTATTGTATGTCCCATCTTCGTTACCAAATTCTTCTTCGCATCCTGAGGATGTTATGTCTTCTAAGAGTGTATGAGTAGGAGGAGGTGCCATATACTTGACTTTGTAGTCAAACTTCCCAGATGGCTAGCCTAGTAGATCCCATACTTCATGGTTACTGCTAAAATTTTTGTTTGTGTCTGATTCTTGTGGGTAAGGGCAATCAATCACTTCACCATTCATGGGGAGAGCTGTATCCCTGGCTCTTTTTTACATCATCAAGTGGGGAAGGAACTTTCGAGGCATTGGAATGTATTCAAAGGTAAAAGGGCATCGCTCATCTTCACTAGAATCATGAGGCTCAAGAATGGGTTTTGAGGGTTTTTCTTCTGGGGGCTTATCTTGGGTTTCTTATATGGCTTGGATTGATTTTTCAATAAGGTCTTCTAGCGGATTAGAGGAGATTATGCTGATGGTTGGTGAGGCATGTGTTGATAGTTTGGGAGAGGATTGTTCTTGATAATATGTCATTTTTCTAGGTCATCAACTTTTCCAAAGTCAATGAGGTCTTGGATTGCATTTTTTAGAGTTTTGTATGTATTAGTAGTGTGGCTAAGCATCTGGTGAAAATGGCATAACAAGTTTTGGTTAATTTGAGGTAGTAGTGAGTTTGGAAGGGGCCTAGGCTCTTATGGTTGTAGGAGGTTCTTTTGTTAAAGCCTTTGGAATACTTTGGATAGTGGGAGGTTAAAGTTTGAGAATTTTCTTGGTGGTCTGATGGAATTGATAGATAGTCAGCTGTAAGTGTCGGGTTGGATCATGTTTATTTCTATGGTTCGGGTGAAGGTGTTTTTAATTTTTGGTTAGGTATTGCGGCGAAAAGTGTTTCTGGCTTGCTAAGGTTCCTCCCTCAATTCTAATCCTAGCTTGATGGAGAGCTCTAAAGTTAGGATAATGAGTAAAGATCATCTATTTTCTAAAGTGTGGTAGTACCCTTTAATTATCAACTCTATTTATTCATCCTTAAGAGGATAGTTTCTCATCTTGACTGCCTTTCCCTACCATCTGGTGACATAATCAGAGAAAGCTTCACCAAGTTTCTACCTTATGGTCTCAAGGTCCTTTTGAGTGATGTCTAACTGAGTGTTGTATTCATACTGCTTGATAAACTTCTGAGTTAATAGTAGCCAATCATTTTTTATTTCACCTTCAAGGTCAAAGAACCATGCCCTTGGTCCTTCCTCTAGTGATGTGAAGAAGAATAAAAAAATCTGTGATTCTGTAAGCTTTATGGTAGCCATGAAGGTAGCATATTGCTTTAGATGGACCCTCGGATCTCCTATTTCATCAAATTTAGAAAAGTTTGGTAGCTTAAAATCATCTAGAAGCAGCTCATCTTTGAACAGTGCTAGGTCAGTGAAGCTTTTGGAGCCATGAGTTCCCTTGTCTTTGAAGGTGAATTCCAACTGAGCCATCCTGTTGGCCAATAGTTTGACCTCCCCTGTCAATTCAAGCTTAGTCATGTCAATAATTTTTGTAGCTTTTGGTGCATTCCTGAGATCTTGGTAGTAATCGTCATAAGCTTGAACAAGAGTACGGGGAATTCCCTTTGCCTTATCTACCCTCGAGTGAATAGATGCATATGAAAATGCTTCATTCAGTGGTGTACTATTCCCATCTCGAGCACTTTTGGCTTTGTTTTGGGCTTGGAGGATTTTAGCTATGGTGCCATCAACGAGTAACTTTTGGATCCTCTCTTTTAGCTTGTGTTTGAATTTTTGATAGGAGGTATCTTCTTGGTCACTCATGCTTGAATGTAGTATTCCTGTACATTTATTAGGGTTAACTAAATGAATGATGCATTACGTGTGCCTGCAAAAGGAAAGGGTGAGCATGTATGCATGGAGTGGATGTAAAAATCTTATAATAGAAAGACGATTGTCCCTACAAAGAAATAGTGGTTAGCACATGCTATCTACATGTATGTGATGTATGCATGTTTAACGTTGGTTAGTTTTCCTGCACAATGAACAAACTAATCACAAGCAAGCTCTTGCTTCCAACCTTACTTCTCCATCAAGTCATTCAATATCTCTCTTAGGTGGGTTTTGAACCTATAGTCATCAAGGGACTATGGTTCCACTCTCAAAACTAGGCTATTTTAATTTATGTTGGTTAAAACTAAAGGGTAAACTGAGGAACAATACTCAAATGTGCTTGAGGTAATCACATGAGGTCAATGTGAGGGTCAATTGTCGGGCTTCAAATGATGTCCAAAGCCCATATGTGCCTGTACCAAGGTCAATCAAAGGGAGTCTGAGTTCTTGCCACCCAAATCGATATTCGATATGCTTACCGCGAGTCATGAAAGTATCGTTTGGTAGTTTACAGTTTGATTTTACCAACATAAAGGTCCATAATCTAGTTGGATTCCTAACTTATTCATTTGATCTAATAAGGATAAATGGACGACGTCTCGTAGGTTCTATTATTGAGGGATGTCATTATTTATTAATTCGTATAGACTATTCAAATTGAAGGACATGATTCTCATCATTCCTCATGCCTCGGGCTCACACAAGTAGATGAAAATCACATGGTCTTAAGCATAAATTTTCTATGAAAATTGACATTAGGACATCATTTGATGATAGACACTAGGAGGGTCATGTCATTTATGAGTATCAAGTCAAACAGATAGCGTTAGGACAAGGTTAGCATGCATAGCTTGGGAGAATCCTAGTGGATGTTGCTACTGGTTTATCTATATGAACTGAGTCAGGGTGAAAGGCTAAGGGTTCCTTTAGTGAGAATGCCCTCATATGACTTGGGTTACGGACTCTAGTCAATGAGTCTAGCATTCTTTTGTTAACTTAATCGCCCCCTTAAGGACTTGGGTTACAAACTCTAGTCAAATGAGTCCAATGAATGCATAAGTAAAGACTAAAGGTGATAATACTGTATCTTCATTACCTTGTGACTTGTGTTAAACCATGATGGCGATGTCATTTAGTATTATCGAGGTTTTTAGGGACAAGTAGTGCACATGTGATGTGTAGTGCAAATGCAGTGGTGAGGGGATCTATATGATCAAGTATTTCATAATGAGAAATAATCATTTTTGAGTTTATCCCTCTTACTTAAAAGTCCCTAGTGGAGTCACCATTGTGAGTGACCTGCTTTATTCTTTTATTTTTTTTTGTTTGGTTTTGTGTTGGTTTTTTATTTTTGTGGGACATGGCAACTTTATTGACTAGGGAAAAATGATTGGTCTCGAGGGGATGAGACGCTTTTGATTTTATGGAGTAGCCACCCAATTTTTAGAAAATCAGGAAAAGAAAGGAACAACATTAGGTCACTTAGCGAGTATTTTCCCCAGCAGAGATTTTTGAGTTCAGGAGATCGCATATGCTTTTTGACTATTTCTCATTATATGATATTCGATATATAACTACTACAACACCCTAGTTTTAGTGATGATAGTTTAAATAGCATTCACACAGTACATCAGAAAATATAGGATAATAAAGCTAAGAATTTTATTACATCACTTTCTTAATAAAATACATATGAAAAGAAAAAGATTATGGAAAAGTAAATCTAATGTGATTGATCTGCATGGATAACATGATCATTTACACAACTTATTTGATGAATGATAGGATGATCATGCTTGCAATGATTATTTATATTATGATGATGAATAATGATAATTTAAAGGATGCACAAGGTCATCATCGGACCGAGAGCATGCTGACTCTATTATGAGACATGAACTTTTTCACATTATTGATATTTATGATGTTATTTCATGATTTTGGAAATAGAGGATACAAAGTGATGATGTAAAATGAGCATGATGATGCATATATTATTCAAGTAGGATGCAAGATTGCCAGTCTCATCACACAAGCATAACAATATTCCCAAATGCTGGCGATAGTAAAATAAACTATAATACTGTAAAGTAAAGTAAACATGCTAAAATGATGAGTGGTCCTCAACTCGACTCAGCTTGTGTGAACTTTGAAGCTCTAGCTTTGAGAGATTATTAAGCTTTCTTTGTCGAGAGGTTCAAAATGATAGTAGAATGATGCTATACTATATATCTTTGAAGTGTGCTTTGACAAAGATGAGGCTGGGTTTGGTGGAAAAAGGGATCTAAGAACCTAAAGGAAAGGTTATGGGAGAACAAAAACTATATAGGAAAGGGCTTCCCGCGCCTTTGATCGGATTGACTCTTGAGTGTGTGTGTCTTCACTTGCTTCCCCCCTAAAATGGGGTGTAGATGGGTCTATTTATAGGAAAAAATGTATAGAATGGGGTGGTGTAGGCATGGTCACGCGTGTATGAAGGGATTTTTGTGTATGGCCACGTGCACCTGTGCACATTTTCATGTGCACTTCAACACTCTACACGCTTTTCCCAAGTTCTATGCGCGTTGTTCTAAGGTTGGTTCCTAGGGTTTTTGGGCCTTTCATACTCATTTTTGGAGTTTTTTTTGTCAAATTCAGCTTAAATTTAAGTACATGATAGCTAGGGGTGTTTATACGCACTTCTGAGCAATACATGCTAATACCTGGGTTGTGTTGGACCATTCTAGGACCACTTTTAGAGGTTTTTAAGCCCTCTAGATGTGTATCTAAACTCCATTTTATCAAAATCTGTTTCTATTTTTTCACAAAGTGGGGTCCTAGTCTAATAAAATACGCTCTGGCCCAACAAACTAAGTATTTTGAGAGGATTTTTCTCAAAATAAACCTCTCGTTGTTCCAATAATTCATATTTCACAAGGTTAAAGAACAACTTAATGACCCAGTGATCAATTTTGCACACTGGTGGGGTCGATTGGGTTTTTTAAGGTTGCACACTTCAGAGTTGTTACAAATGAGCAGACTTTAGTCATCTTCGGGATTCATTTCATCATTGGACTTTTTTTGGGGACAATCAAATTTGAGGTATGACACTTGGCTATACTTTTTCTCATATGATATTCTTATATAAGTAGTAGACTATGTGTTGTACTTTCATTTCTCCCTCTTGGTTAACATTGCACCAATTGCATTTCCTTCAATGGCCAGATACAAGGTTAATGGTATCCCTAGTTTAGGTGGTTTTAGAACTTATGGGTTAGCTAGGTAGCTTCTGATCTTGTCGAATGCTAACTGACATTGCTTGTTCCACTCAACTGGTTGATATTTTTTGAGTAACTTAAAGATTAGTTCACACACGATTTTTAACTTAGCGATAAATCTATTGATGAACTATAGTTTCTCTAGAAACCCTCTTTCTTTTTCTTTTTTTAGCACTAACATCTCTCTAACTACTTTTTATGTGTTTGGATCCATTTCAATCCCATTCTGATTAACAACATAACCCAACATCTTTCTTAAAGTTACCCTAAATATGCATTTCTTTAGGTTGAGCCTGAGACTGTACTTTTTAACTCTTTTGAGGAATTTTTTAAGATCAGATGAGTGTTCTTCCTTAGTTTTTGACTTGACCATCATGTCATTGATGTACACTTCTACTTCTTTATGTATCATGTTATGGAACATTGTAGTTGCCATTCTCTCATAAGTTGCCCTTGCATTCTTTAAACTAAAGGGCATTACTTTGTAGCAATAAGTGCCACATTCTATTATGAAATTTGTCTTTTCTTTGTCGATGATGGCCATTAGGATCTAATTTTACCTAGAGAATCCATCCATGAAGGAGTACAATGCACATGTGGTGCTGCTGTCAACCAGTATGTTTATATGAGGTAGTGGGAGATCATCTTTCAGGTAGACCTTATTCAGATCTCTATAGTCGAAACAGATTCTAACCCTTCCATCTTTCTTCAGTACTAGCACTACATTTACTAACCATTATAGATAGTCTACTACCTCTATGAATTTTTCCTTGATTTGCTTCTTGATATCTTCTTTCACTAGTTAGGCCCATTCTAGTCTAAGTCTTCTCAGTTTTTGCTTTACTAGTTTGCACCCATCTTTGGTAGGGATGAAGTGTTGAGCAATGTCTCTGTCAATACTAGGCATATCATTATACATCTAGGCAAATACTTTTGAATATTTTATTAATATTTTTTCAATTTCTCTCCTTTTTTCAGGGGTAACATCTTTCAAAATATACAAAATGTGTAGTTCGGGTTTCATGTCAATGTTAAATGATTCAGTGCATTTGGAATGAATGTTAAATATGCTAATGTTTTTATCAATGCAATGCACACTACCATCAGGAAAGATATCAAACAAGTAAGCAAAATATGATTTCATTGCATTAACTTTAGAGTTCATTACATTATAAGTTTCAAACAAAGAAAAAGCACAGAGATCATCATCAACAATGTCTTCAAACAAGATGTCATCAATGCTTGATTCGAGGATGGCAACAACTTGAGTGTAATTGATAGTCTTACTCTCAGATTCTAGGTTTAAAATTTTCATTAACTCATTGATGTCAATCTTAGTGACCATATCTAGTAAGCACTTTCCCTTGAGGGTGTCACTAAAGATCTCGAACCCTAATTTTTTTATTCTATTGCTTACCCATTTCTTAGTTTGTCCTTAGTAGACTTAGGTTGAGCTTTCAACCATAAAATAAATCAACTTCTTAGCCTAAGTGTCCTTTTATGATCGTACCCTAGACCACATATGTTGGTTTGTCCTCATAAGTCAAGGAATTCTATGACCCAATGTTCCTTCCTCCTAATCCTATTATAGGTAGATATTGCATCTTCTTCATTATAGTTGCAACTTTTGATTGTTACTGATTACAGAAACCTGAAATCCTAGTGGGACCATGTTTAAACATGCAATAATGTTATTTATTTCAATAGGGATGATAACGACCTTTCCATTCAAAGGGAACTTAATCTTCTGATGCACAATAGAGGGTATGCCCCCTATTGGGTAGAACTAAGGTCTTCCTAGTAGCAGGACAAAAGTTGGAGGGATGTCTAAGATGGTAAATTTTGTTACTGATTTGATATCACCTACCATAACTATTGCTTTGAAAGTCCCAATGATTGGCTTTTTTTAATCATCATAGGCTTGTATGACCACGTTAAATTCTTCTAGGTTTTCAGTATTCATCCTAAATTTATGTAGCAACCTCAAGGGGTAACCATTAATAGTAGATCTATCATCTACCATAACATATGGAGTCTTCTTAGACTTGAAAATTACTTGAATAAAGAGAGGACGGTTGTGCACCCTTCCTTTGAGGGGTAAATATTCATCCAAAAAGGTGATTGCATTAGAGGGGGCTTTCATTAGAGAGGCTATCATCTCACAGGGCAAGGCATCAATAGTGATCTTTGCCTCTTATAGTGCTCTAACTAGGGCATCCCTGTGCTTCTTGGAGGCCTTGAGTAGGTCCCAGATACTAGCCTATGCTTGAGTCTTCTTAAGCTATTTAAGGATAGTGTCATCCTCTTTGACTAGAGCTTGATCACTTGTCACTTCTTTTCCTTTAGGGGGATCTTTCTCTTTCTCAAAGGGTTGATATACTCGCCCACTATGATTCACATAGTTGACTGCTAGTGAGGGATTCTTAGCTACTTGCTTATATACTTTTGTACTACTATTATGGTCCTAGACAATGATTTTAGGATCATCAGAGTCATACTATATATTGATCCCCATGACCTACAGGTTCTAAAGCTAAATAGTATTTTCCATCCCATCTTCATTATCAAATTCTTCTCCCTATCCTAAGGGTACTATGTCTTCTAAGTGAGTGTGAGTAGCAGGGGATGTTGTGTACTTGACTTTATAGTTGAACTTCCCAGATGGTTGGCCTAGTAAATCCTATACTCCATGGCCACTGCTGAGATTTTTGTCTGTGTCTGCTTCTTATGAGTAAGGGCAATCAATCACTTTATCGTTCATATAGAGAGCTATATCCCTGGCTCCTTTTTGCATCATCAAGGGGGGGAGGAATTTTTGGAGCATCAAAATGTATTCAAAGGTAAAAGGACATTATTCATCTTCATAAAAGTCATGAGGTTCAAGAATGAGGCTCGAGAGTTTATCTTCTAAGAACTTATCTTGGATTTCTTGGATGGCTTGGATTGATTATTCAATAAGGTCTTCTAGTAGATTGGAGGAGATGGCGGATGCTTTGGCATCACTTGCATCTATTTGGAATGGGCCATCAACCATGCCAATGAAGCCTTTAGTACTACTAAAGTCAAGCAAGCTGTGCTACAAGAATATGAGACTAATGGAAGTAAGAGTATATCAAAAGCCCTAGTTCAATGACATTCAATAGTACTTGGACAATTGCCAATATTAAGAAAGTGCAAGTAAAAAGGAGACATCAGTTATCAAAAAGCTACTAGTAAAGTTTAACCTTTATTAAGGAGTTCTATATAGGAGAACCTTAGATGGGATACAATTGTGCTATTTGGACAAAAGCAAAGCAAAGAAGGTAATGGTAGAAGTTCATAAGGGAGTTTGTGGTCCGCATATGAATGGTACAACACTAGCGAGGAAAATAATAAGACAAGGGTTCTTTTGGATGATGATGCTAGGAGATTACATTAAGTTCAACAAGAGATGTCACAAATGTTAGATTTATGGGGACATTAGTCATCTTCCATATTCATAACTACACACCATGTCCTCTCCTTGGTCATTCTCAGTCTATGGACTTGACATCATAGGAGAAATTCACCCTACAACCTCAAATGGATATAGATATATCTTGGTTGCAATTGACTACTTCATAAAATGAGTAGAAGCTAAATCCTACATCAAACTGAGGGCAAAAAAAGTGGATAGGTTCTTAAAGAAGAATTTGTTCTATGGATACAGGATCCCTCATCACCTAATTTCAGATAATAGGGTACAATTTTAAAGGGAAGTATGGATAGTGCTTAAGAGGTAAAAAGTGAAGCACTACAAGTCATCACCTTACATACCGCAAGCCAATGGAGTAGTGCAAGTAGGAAATAAGAGCCTCAAAAAGATCCTTTCAAAGATGTTTGAAACCCATCATGATGGGGCTAGCAAGTTACTATTTACTCTTTAGGGATATCGTACTACAGTGAGAACATCTACGAGGGAAACTACTCCCTCACTAGTGTATAGAACAAAAGTTGTACTTCTAATTAAAATGGACATGAAATCCCTCAAGATTATAATTAAAACATATTTGCTCAAGGCAAAGTGGGTAGAACAGAGGCTAATATAGCTAGATTTAGTGGATAGTGAAAGGTTGAAGGAACTTTATCACACTCAGTTATATCAGAGAAGAATAGCAAGGGCTTTTAACAAGAATGTGAAAAAATATGACTGGGTATTGAGATAGACTAAGCAGAACCTACTAGACCTAAAAGGGAAAATTTAGCCTAACTATAAAGGACCTTACATGGTTAAAACTATCCTTTCTAAAGGAGCAGCCAAGCTAATGGACATCAATAGGAATAAGCTCTTTAAGTATGTCAATTCGATCATCTCAAGTGATACTATTTATAGAGAAAAAATGAGAGGTAAAATACTTAATTAGAAAACTCAAGAGGACCTATTAAGGATAGGTGTATCGTCATTTTGAAGTATTCTATATGCAACTATACTCATGCCTAAATGTTATCCAATATAAATGAAAGGATGTTAAAAATTGCACATATTATGAAGTAAATGTCTGAATCAATATCTACCTCATACAAGTATGAAATCTTCATCATTGAATTCGTATATTTTTATGATGTAATATTCCTTTCATGATGTAATTTTTCTATGGATTTGTATTTATTTTTGTTGTAAATTTTCATTGCTATTGTATTTTGTCTTTCCTTGTATTCATCGTGATAGCACAACAAGTAGATAGAGGATGGAAAGAAGAACACATAAATATCAAAATTATCAAAATAATAAGTAAAGTATCAATGCGTCTCAAATATCCAAGAATCATTAGTACAATAAAAAGGAATAAAGGAGGGGGAACTCATGACTCATCCCCATCCTCATCATCATCGTCATCCTTCTCAAGGGGTCTTCTCCTGCTAGGCTTGGCATCATGAACCTCAACTCCTCTAACTTGGCTTGCAGCCTCTAGACCTCACTCTACTAATAGGCACCTTCCTACTACCATACTACCTCTCGCTAACAGAAAGCCTCATCTCGCTCCCGTAATATCCTCGTATGCTTAAGTTGTATTATCATAATATACATGCATTAGCACACATGCATTCATAATACACCTATACATATTATTGCATAAATTTAAATAGGAAATGGCAAGGTGTATAAAGACTTACATGAGCCTCTATGAGGTAGTGCACATAGTGGCTCATCAAGCTCAAAGAACATTGGTACTAATACATGGCTATCTCTTGAGGAACCTATGAACAGAATAGTTAACAAATAGCAGATTTAAAATATCAGAGTAATAAAGTCAGATAGAAACTCATATGGGTAGCATCATTAGGGATGAAGGCCATAGGATCGGTCAAAGTGGGTACTACCTAGACCGTCGCCTCACCATAGAGGTTATATGCCCAAACTACAAAGACTAATGGTAGTGCAGCAACTCTAGAAATCATTTGAGTGGTCTCAGTGGGAGCATCAGCAGCAGCTTCGACACTACCTGAGGTCTCGGCAGTGCTCATAGTACAGGTCCTCTTCGAATGGGGTCGTTGAAAATTAATAAGAAGGGTTAGAACCAAAAAATGGATAGTATGGGAATAATATTAAAGAAGCAAGGCATACCTGATGAGTAAAAAAAGAGGAAACACCCACCAAAGGATTAGGTAAAGTATGTATAAAACCCCTTGCAACACTATCGATTAAGTGAGGAATGAGACTTTCCAAGTAAAAAATGCCCTTAGGCTCCAAGTGTAGCTGATGATCAGTCCTAACTAGCGCTTCCTCCAGCATAGGGTCCACCATATCCTTCCTTTAGAACATATCAAAGGGAGGAGAATGAGGGATGTGATGAACATTAGGTACCAAGAACCAACTCACTACATGCTTATTGAGGTACTAGGCACGATCAATAGGAATCACGAAATAGGATCCACCGACCAGTGATCTCCATGGCTCCCTGCATCACCAATGAGAAAACTGTGGGGTAGCCCTCCTACTACCACCTAAGATGTATCTGCATTGGAAATAACAATTAGAAATAGAACACAGGACTTTAAAATGAGGAAAGTAGAAAGCAATGCCTTACTTGATTGAATGTCAACTTTGTGGGGGAAGTATGGGTCACCTCTAAGGACCGCATAGAACACCTCTAAGGTTGAATAGTCTAGATAAGAAAATGGGGAAACCCCTCACATAATCCGAGAATGATGGGAGGAGCCAGGATGTGGAACTCGAATGCCCAAATCTATAAAGAAAGGAATATATTAGGAATTGTGTACCAGGAAAGGAAGGAAAAGAATCGTAAAGTATTTAAAAGGACTCATATCAACTACTAGTGGCATACTATAGATTTGTGAGCTATCTCTACATGCATCATCCAGGCCATGAAGGAGATAGCCATAGGTAGCAGAACCCCAGTTATAGCCTCATAAGGTGTCGAGGTCCTATAGAAGAGGAAGCAACCAAGAACCACCAATGTTGTTGGCATTAGGTAATACCATGGTTCTCATCAAGTAGAATATAAAGCACTGGGCTCGTCTCTCAACACCATTAGTACCCTCTCTAGTAGTACCATCACATGCTCACTAGAGCTTATCATAAGAGATCAAGTCACCTCAACCAACTATGAACTTGGAAGGGTAGCCCAATAGATTATGACACAACGTCGCAAGGTCCTCAGGGATGTCAAAAGGGATTCACTGACCAGTGAAGGCAAACCCCATAATAGCATTAAAGTCAAAGGGTGTAATCGTCATCTTCTTGAACTAAAAATGGAAGGTGTGGGTGCAATTCGACCACCTCTCAATTAGGACAGTCATAGTCACCTACCTACTCTTTAAAGACTCCAATCCCTCCAACAGACCATCCAAGATACCGTTGAAGTTGAGACCACACACATGGTCTCAAACCTCCTTAGAGCCTTCAATAGAGCTTCTTAGCTCTAGTAAAGCTACTAGGCAAGACCAAGTGGGTCACCGAGCTCTAAAAAGGGAAGTTAGTAAAACATAAATTTTGACTTAGAAATTTTCCTACTTAAGCATTATAATCGACACTAATTGTTGTCTACTTGTTATTTACAAGGGGCAATTGGTATTATACAATTAAGACAGGAAACGATATGGAAAATCCTAGTATGTAGACTAAGTATCTCTAAACATGTAAGGAAGTTAATCCTAATAAGAAGAGATATAGCCTAAAAAAAATCGAGATCAAAGTACTAACCTATAGTTTGTGAAGCACCCAGACATGTTCCCTCAAGTTCAAGACAAGAGGAACCTCATGCCCCCTTACCACTCAGTGTCGCGTGCGATGAGCAGGCACTGGCTTCTAATGTGCTGCACCACCTACACCCTGACTTGCTTGACCTCTAAGAACCTTTGGCCTAAGATCATCTAAATCGAATGCTAGATTAGGGTCAACATCCCCCAAAACATCCTCGTCCTCACCTCCTTGCATAGGAATTTTAGTAAAGAATAGCCTAAGGTTCAGAGAATCCTAAAAGAGGTGAAAGAAAGAGAAAGTGAATGTAATATCCCGTGTTTTTAAATATTTTAATACTGCATCGGGATATACAGTGTTAATAATTTTTAAATATGATATTGATATTTTATAAGTTGTTGATTAATTAAAATTGAATTTTAATTGTATATTATTATTTTAAGTGCCTTACGTAAAATTTTCCCGAGACTTGCATTTTCGAGGAAATTTTCACGTAAATAATTCCCTATTAATTATATTAAATAGATTTACGGACTTGCATGAACTCATACATATTTTAAAATACTAAACACCGTATATATGTGTAATTATTTATTTAATTGGTGTTTAATTAATTACCCTAATATTTTATTATTTATTTATTAGTTTTATTGTTATTTAATTAATTTCATTTATTATTAAAATTTTTTTTAAATATTAAATATTAAGTGTGTGGTGTGTGATTTTCCCAAATATTTTATTAAAATTATTTTTCTTTTTTTTTCTTTTTCTTTTTCTTTTTCTTTTTCTTTTTCTTTTTCTTTCCTTTTCTTTTTCTTTTCTTTTCTTCTTCTTCCTTCTTTCTTCCCGAACCCGTCCCTTCTCCCCCTCCCACTGCAAATCCCAACCACCAACCATCGGTGTGCCACCAGCAGCTCCGCCGCCCCTAACCTCCTTCCCCGGCACCGGCTAGCTTCCTTTCCTCCATTTTTGGCCGAAAGTTGCATTTCTTCACACCTCGCGATTTCAACCACCATTTTTGACACCGCCGGTCTTTTTCTTCTCCTTGAGCTCTGGTGAGTGTGATTCTAGCTTTGGTTTGAGCTTAAATGGTCTTGATTTGCTTAGGTTTTGATTTTTTGAATTCGGTCTATTAGGGTTTGAATTTTTTGAACTTCAATTTGATTGATTCATGAAAAATTCCTTCACAAATGTTGTTCCCATTAGCTTAATCTACATGTATGAATTTTTGTAGAATTTTTGGGTATTTTTGAATATTTTAATATTATTTTCTAATTTTCGGAAATTAATTAAATAAATTATGAAATTGTGTTTTATGATAATTATAGGTGTTGAAATGAATTATAGGAATTTATTTGGAATTTTTATGAATTTCTATGTATTTATTTGGAATTATTTAGGTTTATGTAATTTTGGAAATTAGGGTTAATTGTGTTTTAAATTGAAATTAATTGGTTAATTGAGTTTAATTATTGATATTATTGATAAATATGTTAATAAAAATAATTTTTGGATAATTATATTATTTTTGGTGAATTTTTGAATGAATTTTAGTATATTTATATATATAGGGGTATTTTGGTAATTTTACCCTAAATTGGCTAAAAATGTAATTTAATTGGTTTTAATAGTTATTTAAGGTATAAAAAATGATTTCTACAAATTATTTAGTATTTTTAACTAATTAAAACTATTTTTCGTGAATTATTTTCAATTATATATATAATATACGATTTTACTAATAAAAGGAGTTTTTATCGATTTTTATAGTGTTTTAAGGTTAATTATGTAATTTCTACTTATAAAATATATTTCTGTGATATAAGGGTATTTTTGGTATTTTTGAAATTATTCTGTATTTGTGGAAACCGGGCGGTAGACTGTAGTTTGGAGTCCGACCGAGGGGTTGTGGATAAGTGGTTGAGCCTATTTTTTGAAGTGTATTTCTTTGCAGGGTCGGCTCTACTCTTTGAGTAGAGAGATGTTCGTTTTACAGGGAGGTTCTATCGAATTTTTGGTAGAATTCTCGTAAAACGTGATGTCCGGTCGAACCCTAATTTCGATTCTGTGTTTAATATTCTAGATCGAGTTCTAGGATTTTCTGTTAGGTTTATTCTGATGTCTGTTATTATTGTTTGTTTAGTTGCACCGAGACCGAGGCCTAGTGGACCAGGCCCGTCGGATCCATCTCGTGGAGCGCACTAAGTGTGAGTTACTATTTTATATATATATGCTTTAGGATGCATGATTTTAGAAATATATATTTTATTTTGATTAAATATGCATAAATAACGTGATTAGCATTTAAGTATATTTTTGGTTTATTTTTGGTATATATTAAATTATATGCATGTTTTATTAATAAATTATATTTAAAATATTTTTAAATATATTTCTAGCTTAATTTGTAATTTGATTGAATTTATTTGATGTATATATACTCAAAATATACCTGGTTTATTTTTGGTATATTTCCAGTATATATATGTGGTTTATAATGTTATTTTATTTAAATTCATGCATCATTTATTTGTGAATGAATGTTTTATATTATTAATGAAGGATATCAATAGAACGTGCTACCTAGTGGGCAGCACTATGACCGAGTACGTACCGGTGCGCTTATAGCAGATAGGCTATATTACTAACCTATTTGAGGATATTGATTGAATTGATTTATCTGATGTGTGAGATGTGGTTTGGAGGTATGATTGCTAGAGCTCGGTTGACCAAGTGTCTCGGGGCCAATCACACTGACAGTCAGACTGCTGGAGCTCGGTTGACTTAGTGTCTCGGGGCTAGTCTACTGTCCAAATGGATCAAGTGATCATATATTGGAATAAGTGAGCCTGTATGGCTAGAGTGTTGTCTAACACTGTTTGAGGTTTCGATATCATAGGGTTCTATTTGATCCTTCACAAATGATGATTTTAATAAAAAAAAATATATAAAATGATTTTACTGCATCTGTGTGTATTGCCTATATATATACATATTAGATATATACTGTTGACTGTATGCATTGTCACTTAGTATGCATGTATATATATTATAGTAATTCACTCAGTGAGGTCTGACTCCCCTCCATTGACTATTTTTCAGGAGAATCATCTTCCTCAGACCTCAGTAACAGTCCTGTATGTCGGATTTCTTTCGCCCTGGCTTCTTTATGTAAACGGCTTCTCTGAGTCTTGGGTTTATTTTATCTAGACACTGCAGTAGTCATTAAATATTTAAAGAGATGTTGTATTATGTATTTAAACTGGATTTGTATTAAAGGAGTTTATATATATGTGATGATGAGGATTTAATTTAAATCAGTTGGTGGATTATTATTTTAATATTTATGATTTTTATTTCCGCTGCATTATATATTGTTATTACTATTGCATGTTTTATTTTATTTTTTTTAGGCTTGCTACGGGTTCCGGATTCGAAAGAATTCCCGTTCCCTAGCGTCGGTCATGGCCCCTGTTTTGGGTCGTGACAGTGAAGAATGAAGAAAAAATTAAAAATTTAGCCTTTAATAGGCTTGGAACCCATAGATCTCAAATGTAACCACGAGCATGGGTACTACCTACGCACATGGGTTCTTGATCCACACTTATAGGTTGTTGGACCCACATGCGTAGGTAGCACCCATAGTGTTGTCTAGGCCTTATTGAAGTTCCTGAGATGCGTATTTTTGCACACTAAAGCTTCTATAAGGTTCCAATGGCACGTTGGAGGTTCGAGCATTGACTCGAGACATGCACGAAGGCCAGGAATTCATAGTAAAGGTCCAAAAAACCTCACAAAAGTGCAAGAATACTAGGGAAGTGTTTTGTACCACCCTGCTCTACAATTTTCAAATTCATTTATGTTGTTACAACCAAAATTTTTGTAAATTATTAAATTAAAATTTTGGGATTTATAGTGTTAATAATTATTTTATTAATTTATGATATTTGATTATTCATGAATTTCAAATTTGAAATTTTTACATCGAATATTAATTTTAATAATAATATTATTATTTCGGGATTAATTAATGTCAAATAATATTTTATCATTAGTATTTATATAAATTTATTAAATTTAAATTAATTATTGAGTATAAGTATATATATTTTATGGGTGAGAATAATTGAGATTAGATAATTTAATTTAAAATTATTATACTTTTGTCCTTTTATAAAAAAAAAGGACAGATCAATTTTTTTCGGGTATTATTTCTTCTTCTTCTTCCTTATTCTTTTTGCTTCTGCCATAGCCAGCCCCTGCAACTTGATGCTGACCACTACCACCACCCACAGGTCACCGTCATCTCACTATGCCTAACGTCGCCAGAAGACATCCTCCCCTCCATTTCCGACAAGCTCAACTTCTCACTCCATCTAGTTTCTTCTTTTGACTGAAATCTTCCATTGAACACCGATGAGGATTTCGGTCATTTCAGGCTGAGCTTGATAGCTCGATCTCTTCGGCTCCACTTGGGTTTCATTTTTTCCAAGGTAATTCATCAAATCATCACTGAATTCCACTTAATTTTGAGGAATTTGTTCTAGGTTTCAGTTTTCAATTTTGGTTAATTGATTTTAAATTTGGTTAATTTATGTTAAATTGACTTAAGATTATTCAAATTGATGTTATAAGCTTTCCAAATATGTATTTAGATTTAATTTTGGAGATTTTTTTTGAAATAGCACTATTATGAGGCTCAGAGTAATTGTTTCAGTACTGTCTCGAGAAAAAAAATATTTAATATTTTTTAATAAATCCTACTAATTATTTTGAGCAAGTTTTGTGAAGAAAGTTTATTAAAATTGTGTACCAAATTTTTATTATACATTTTTGAATGTTTATGCCAAAATTAAATTTTTGGAAAATAATTATATATTAATAATGTTTATTAATTTAAGTAAATTGTTGGTAATTATGATGTTTTGGACAAATTTTGAGTAAATATAGTATTAAAATAGTTTTTATAATTTGTTTTCTATTTTTAACTAATTTATATGAATTTTCAAAAATAATAAGAATAATAAATTTATTTATTGTTTTTAAGCTGAAATAAATTATTTGTTAATTTTGTGATATATTTAAGTAATTTAAATGGTTATTTGCAATCAATGTTATTTAATTGTAAAATTGGAATTAAGTATGTTATTAATGAAAAATTTAAATACAAACTAGAATTTTACTATTTATTGGAAGATAAATATGTTTATGTTTCGTTATGAAAATAAATGAATTTGTAGTATTTAAATGAGATTTTATCATTCTTGGTGATTTTAACTAAAATTTTATTATTTCATTATTTCTATGAATTATGGTTCTCAGCTAGGCATTTAGTATAGTTCTAGGGTCTAACCTAAAACTAGGTGATTGTGTGAATATTCGAAGTGTATTTTCATGCAGGAACGACTATACTTTTAGTAGAGAGATGTCTGTTTTACAGAGGAAACTCTATTGAATTTTTGGTAGATTTACCATAAAATGTGATATCAACCTATGTCGAATTTCTAATTTTAGTTGATTTTGTGTCTTTGGTTGAGTTAGTTTTGTCAATTATATAGTTTTCATAATTTTTGAGAATTTTCATAAATTTATTTATTTGATTTTACAAGCATATTTTAAATAAATATTATTTATTTTAAAGAACTCTAGGATTCGAGCTGTAGCACCAGGGCAACAGAGAACACGTCACCCGTCATGCTCAACCTGTGAGTTAATTTTATGAAATGTGTGTTGCATGTGTTATATTATATTTTTAAATAATTAAATATAAAAATAAATTATTATATGGTTGATTTATGAATATATTTATATTGTCATATGCATGATTATTTCTTTTATATTTGTGAATGGAAATTGAAAGCATGCTTAAAGGAAATATATCTCGTTATGTTAATTATTATTTAATCATTTAATTATTCATTATTTAATGATTTATTTATTTTATTTTTTATAATTTAAATTGATTTAGAGATAATGGTAGAACATGTTATCTAGTGGGTGTCACTAGGACCATATACGCATGGGTAAAATCTCGATTTATGTGTAATGTGAAATAGGCTCGGTGGAGCGTGTGCTCTAAGGCAAGAGTAAATGGTTAGAGCTCGGTGGAGCTAGTGTTCTTGGGCTGGAAAAAGGGATATAACTTGGTTGAGCTTGCTCTCGGGACATCAATATAAAATAAATGAAGTGATTATGGCAGTAATTCGGTTGAGCTTGCTCTCGGGACGACAGTCACTTGGATTAAAGAGAGCTAGAAGGCTATTAGATTAATGGTTTAGGTGTTCTACTAGACTTTCTGTCAAAATAATTATTTTATATATTTTCTTATAGGGATTTTATATTAAATTTATTTAAGAGTTTTAAATAGATTTTATTTAAATATTTTCTTAAAAAGGTTAATGATTTTAATGATTATAATTATTTTATTTACTCTTATTTTAAAAAGAAGTTTTAACAAATGGTTTTATAAATCAGCATGCATTTTATAGAATTAATTTACTTAGTGAGGTCTAATTCCCCTCAACTTATTGTTTCAAGACCTTACAGTCAGCTTCCTAGTGTTCCCTATTTGCGCTAGGTTCGTTCTTCACCGGTTGTGCTATGTATGTTGGATTGATATATGTATTGTATAATTAAACTCTAGACACTGCAGTAATTATCTATGAACTTGTGTTATTTGTATTTTGACTTGAAATGTTGTTGTATTTGAATAATATTATTATATGTATTTGGTATTGTTCATTTATTATTAGTTTATTGTTGAATGTATGGTTTTTATTTAGTGAAAATTTTTTAAGGCTTACTATGGGTTTTAGGTACTTTATGTATTCCCATTCCCTAGTGTCAGTCACGTACCATTCGGTTTAGGTTGTGACACATGCATTCATACTCGCATTTGCATTTTGAACATCACTTTAGTGCTCTCGAAGGTGCACTCGCACTGGAGAGGGGGCATATGGCAAGGACGGACCAATCAACCCCGATAGTGACCATCTTACCTTAAAAAAAATTTCAAAAACTTCTCAATTTTGATCAGTAGCTCAAAGTTGGGATTCTCACTTCTAATTAATCTAATGATTGATAACCTCATAAAAGATAAAAAAATCCACTAAAGGAAAAGTTATAGGGAACCGATACGATTGGGTAGCTCACAATTGTCATATTAGACCTTGAAAGAGGTCTAAATGGAAAAAAAAGGAACAAATAATAAAAATAATACTCCAATGCTCAAACTCTAAGTAATAGTAGCTCTTTGATAGTATTCACGTTGAGTGACAAAAGGAAAGGAATGCCTGAGGAGAAAAAGAAGCATAAACAAATCATTTAACCTCGAAATGAATGACATGACATAAAGGGTTGCTTCATACATCGCGGTTCTTGATGACCTCATTTGGTGAATCTCCTTCTAATCATGTGGAACGCTTGCTCTTCACTCGGTAATTAGAGATACCCTTGCCAAAGAGGTGTTGATTAAACCTTAGAGAAATAACAAAAACCATATCAAGGTAAGACAACAGTGGCCAGATTGACTTAAATTTCCTAACACGTACTACCCACTAATGTAAGTAAGCCACTGTAAGTGCAAACAAAATTCCCATACATCATAATTTTCAAATCAAAATTGCATCATGAATTTTAAAAGTCACATGCATACAAATGGGTTTCCTCAGAACCTGACACATGAGGCCAGTAAGGCTACACAGTGTACACTTTCACACACAATATATGGGTTTCTTTGAAACCTAGTGCTTGAAGCCCATAGGGCTATATAGTGCACCCTGACTTGTGGCTTGGAAAATGTCATGGCACCCCCACTTTATAGCTTGATAAAGGTTACATGGCACCCCAAAATATTTTACATGCATTATAATTTCTTTGAAACTTAGTGCTTGAAGCCTGTAGGGCTATACAGTACACCTCACTTTATGGGTAAGAAAAGGTCATATAGCACCCTTATGAAAGTTGTTTTACATCTCACTTAGTTTTCAAACCTTGCTTCCCATGCATTAACAAGGTGGCAGCTTAATCAATGCATGAGAAGTAGGGGGCAACTGTTGATACCTAAATTTTGATGGTCCCCCAAAAATCGAATGATGAAAGATTCCTGTCTATTAGACAGGGGGAGAATTTCCTCAGAAGTTCTCTCAAGTATGCTTAGATCAAAAAGAAACCCAAAAGATATTAAAGATATACCAAAAGGTAACCAAACTCTTAAAAAAGCCAAGTTTGGGTCTAAAAGGGACCGAAAAGTTAGGAAAAGCCCATAGGGACTAGTCAACCCAAAAATTTAGGTTGATAACCCACGAATGTGGGTCATTTAACCTAGTCTGTGGGTCAAAATATCCATTTAACCTTACAACGCGTGGGTCCAAGCTCATAGGTCTTTAGACCTACATTATAAAAATACATTTTTTTCCTTCTTTAGAAGAGGGATTGGCACACACTTTAAGGAAGACGTTTAGTTAGAAAAAATGCCATTGTTTTGAAGGCTCTTCTCACCATCTCTCTTTCTCTCCTAACACACTTAAAGGCCCATTTAACCAAACACCTAGTCCTTCTAAGGATCTCTATAATTTTATCATTATTAAAATCATCATTTTTGCATTTTTTTTATTTTTTTACTATTTTCTTGCATTGTTCACCATTCTAGCATTTTTATTTTTATTATTGTTGTTATGTGATGAAGTTGTAATTTTTATGGTGACTTGAAGTTTGTAAGTAAGATATGTTAAAGTAGAAGGAAGTTCATATTGGATCCATGAGTATTCGCAAACATTTAGCATTTTTCCATCATTTTTGTGTCTTTTTCTCCATTTTTGTAAAAATGGGTATTTTAATATAAATTTAGCATTATTATTATTATTATTGGATCATTTTAATTTATTTTATTATTGTTGTATTTTATTTATTATTTTTTCTTTATTTTTATTGCATTTTTATCATTTTTTTTATTGTATTTGTGTTATTAATGGTAAATATGGCATTTTTATCATAAAGTCTCCATTTTTATGGTAAAAATGTCTCCTTTACCACTTTAATATTTTTATTTCTTTATTTTTATTTCATTTTTATAATTATTTATGTACTTTATTTATTTTATTCCCTTTTTGCAATTTTTATTGCATTTATGCCATTTATAGCAAAGTTGGCATTTTTAACATAAAGTTTATGTTTTTATAGTGAAAATGCCTCCTTTACCATATTTATTTATTTATTTCTGCCATTTTCATTTACTTATATCACTGCTGTAATTTTTATTATTTTTCTTGCATTTTTCTCATTTTTATTGCATTTTTTCCATTTGTGGCAAAGTTGGCCTTTTTATTAAAGTTCATGTTTTAATGATAAAAATAGTAATTTTATAACATTTTATTATTTATTTCTGCCATTGAAATTTGTATTATTTTTCTTATTTTTACGCCTTTTATACCATTTTGGGTAAATTCGGCCATTTTAAAATAAAGTTTATATTTTTTATAGTAAAAATGTCAACTTTATCACTTTTATTTATTCATTTCTATCATTTTTAATTTATGTTATCATTTCTTGAATTTTTATTATTTTTCTCATATTTTTTCAATTTTTATAGCATTTATGCCATTTATGGCAAAGTTGGCATTTCTATCATAAAGTTTATGTTTTTATGATAAAAATGTCAACTTTATCATTTCCATTTATTTATTTCTGTCATTTTTATTTATTTATATTATGGCTGCAATTTTTTTTTTATCATTTTCCTATATTTTTATCGTAGTTATGCCTTTTTTGATGAATTTGGTGTTTTTATCATAAAGTTCATATTTTTATAGTAAAAATATCGTCTTTATCATTTTAATATTTTTATTACTGTCATTTTAATATATTTACATATTTATTGCTGTATTTTTATTATTTTTATTGCATGTTGTAATTTTCATTGTTTTTATACCTTTTAGGGGTAAAGTTGTCATTTTGTCATAAAGCTATATTTTTTGGGTAAAAAATTACATTTTGCCCCCTATATTTTGTCACATTACACTACTTCATCCATTATATTTGAAAAAACACTTATTCATCCTTGACATTTTCCTTTTTTAGCACTGATTAGTCCCTTTGTAGGATTGAAATAGTACACAAAAAAGTAAATGTCATGGATGAATAAGTATTTTTTTCAAATGTTAGGGATGAAGTAATGTAATGTAACAAAACATAGAAGGTAAAATGTAATTTACCCATATTTTTATGGTGGAAATGACATCCCTACCACTTTGTTTACTTTCAATTCTGTATCTAGGTTGGTTAGTCTTGAAGGAATCCAAAGGAAGCAATTATAAGTGTAATCTTCGATAGAAGCACATGTTTCTAGTGACCTTTGGTTATGCAATAAAAATATTTAATATTGGCAAATCTATTTCTTTTAGGAATATTAGATTGCCTAGTGTATAAAACATTTTTTTGTGTTTGTGGTTGTGTAGGCTTCAAAAAATTTCTTTGTGCCATATGAGAAAAGTGTGACATTTTTGGACAATGGCATTGTGTATTGTGAAATGGTTATGTAGCATGCTTAGGAGTGTTATATCTAGTGTACATAAGCATGCCTAGGTTAGGACTTTTTGGTTTGAACCTTAGCCTTTTGTGTTAAGGGAGGTTGAATTTTATAAGACTTTCCCTTGCCATTGGACACATGAGACCTTTTAGCTTTGAAGGCTTAAGTCTTAAGAGGTTTAGAGGTAAAAGGAGTAAAATCATATGAAGCTTTAATAAAGTTAATGTGAGATTATAAAGAGGAGGACATTCCATTTTTATATCCAATTCCATGAGTATTCCCAAAGAGTTTTTTATAGTCAAGAAGACTATCTAAAGTCTCTTTCCCTTTTGGAATTTAGAAATGGAATTCTTTAATTCTAGTACCTCTCTAGAAAGTTTAAGATTTTCATCATTAGCTTTCTTGAGTTGGTCCTTTAAAGAATTAGTAGATTTTAAATCATTTAAAAGTTTTTCTTTTGATTTAACAAGTTTGGAAAAATCATTTTTCAAATTTTCAAATTCCTTGGATAGGCTAGATAACCCATGGTTGTAAAACCTCTTCTTTAAGAGGAGGTTTTTACATTTTAGCATAAGTTTTCTCATAATAGAGCTCTTATCATCATCATCATCATCATCACAAGAAGAATGAGAAGTAGATGGTACCTCATTTTTTTCTTCAAGAACTATAAAGTAAAGGTTAACCACTTCTTATTGCTCCTCTTCCTTTTCCGATTCAAAGTAGTCATCCTATAAAGCTTTGAAGGCCTTCTTCTTGTCTTTTGCTCCCTTGTTCTAGAATTTAAGCTTAGAGCACTCACTTTTAATATATCCTAGTTTCTTGCATTCATAGCAAGTAACCTCTTTATTTTTCTTGCCTTCATATTTTTTGTTGTCTCTTTGCCTTGAGAAGCTTTTTCTTTTCAAGAACTTCTTAAATCCTCTAGTGATTATAGCTATCTCAACATCATTTTCACTAGAATCCACCAATCTTTCATCTTCACTTGCTTTTTGTCTAGCCTCCAATACAATGCTCTTTTTTTTCTTGTTGTTCATCTCTTCTTTTCTTTCTAGTAAGCTCATATGTAAAGAGCTTTCCAATGAGCATATTGATTGAGAAAGTTAAGAGGTCTTAAGCTTCTTCAATTGAAGTGACCCTAGATTCCTAATCCTTCTTAATTAGGATTATTAGAATCTTGTTGTTCACTTTTTCCTTGGAAAAGTGTTTTCCAAGTTTCGTTAAAGTAGTAAGAAGAGCATTTAGATGATTGGTCATTTCGGTTATTGATTTTTAAGGATTCATCTTAAAGAGTTCATACTCATATATGTGAAGTTGAACCTTTTTGCTTCTCACTCCCATATTTCCTTCTCAAGTGTCTCCTACACTTCTTTTATGAATTGGCAATATTGAACCTTCCCACCTTCATCTTTTGACATAGAAGAAAGTAAAGTGATCATTGCTCTCTTATTTTTGTAATTTTCTTCTTTTGGAGTTTGATTGAATTGGCTTTTTTGAAGAACCACTTCCACATCATTGACTTTGCCTTTTGGAGGTTCCCAACCATTCAAGATGACATTATATAGTTTTGTTATATCACTATCTAGATAGAGCTCCATTTTAAACTTCCAATGTAGATAATCACTCCAATTAAAGAATGGCCTAAGAGATGAGAAATTAAGAGATTCACTCCTCATAATCTTGAATTCTAGTAATTAAGTGCCTAGAACCTAAGCTCTTATACCAATTGTAATTGCTCTAAAGGGGGGGTGAATAGGGCTTTTAAAAAATTAAAAGAAAATTAAAGAAGTTTAAGCAAGAATTAAAAAGGAACTTAGGAAGAGAGAAGAATGAACACGCTAATTTAAAGAGTTTGACTAAAAAATGAATCTATGTGTCATGACCCGAACCCAGGGGCACATGACTGGCACTAAAGAATGGGAAAACTTAAAGCTACTGAAACCCATAGTAAGCCTTAAAAGAAAACACAAAACATTTCACTTTAAAACCTTATAATAAAATAATTAAATCATGATGCACATTATCAAACTGATTTTTCTCAATTTAAATAAACCATACCATCATCATTCATAACGTATTAATAAGCAGTTATACAAAATGCACAACCATAGTCACGTTATTTAATCCAATATAATTGGTGGTGTCCGAGAGCAAAGCATCATCAGACCTTCAACCTTAGTATTTTAATCAATATAATCAAATATCATATTATTGGCGGTGTCTGAGAGCAAAGCATCACCAGACCTTCGGCCTCAGTAATATAATCAATACAACTAAATATTTTACTAGTGCGGACACGGTCCTAATGAAACCCATCAGGTAGCCCGTTCTACCATAGGTTATTTAAAATAAATGAAAATAAATAAAATAAGGAAAATTACAATAAATAAAAATAAAATTAAACAACTATAAAATTAAACCATGCAATATCATATAAAGAATACTGACATGAATTCTCATAAATTTAAATTCATAAGAACTTTATGTATTTAATTTGAAAACTTGACATGCAAATCAAATATTAACTTACAAGATGGATGCACTCCTTTGCTACGTCGTGTCCGTCCTCAACTGGTAGACACAACCGGAGGGGCAGCTAAAAGATAGAAAATAAAAACGACTATCAAAAAGCAGAAACCCTAACTTCTAGAATTTCTAAGGAAGACTCAACTCAAAATTCAAAACTTAGGATTGACCCGATGTCACATTTTACGAGAACTCTATCAAAAATTTGATAGAGTCTCCTCTGTAAAATGGACATCCCTCTACACAAGTAAAGTCAATCCTACAAGAAAACACACTTATAAACTTCATAATAACTCAACACCTCGGGTTGGGACCTCGAATTGACCTCGAACTACACAATTCCCAACCAAGGTTCACAACACGCAATAAAATAAATATTAAAAAATAATATATTAAAATTATTAAAAAAATCCATAAAATCAATAATAAATCATAATGTAATTTATTTAAACCTCAAAACACTAAATATAATTGTTTTCCATAATAATTAATAAAAATCTCAAATAATTTATATAATTTTATAAAAAATAGTCAAATTCACATTTAATTATTCAAATAGCTTAATTATATAATAAAAGTAATTTAAAATCCATTTAATCACCAAAATAGTAAATAATATATTATATGAATAAAATTTTCAAAAATTAGTAATAATTAGTTAAAAATAGTCAATAATTTAAAAAAAATAATTTAATACCCTATAAAATTTGAAAATCATTTAAAACATAATATTTAACTATATTTTTAACAAAATTACACTATTAACCTATATAACCAAAAATCACATAATATTAATAATTCCTTAAAAATTATATATATGCACTAAAAATTATTTTATTAATACTAAAATTACAAACTTAAATTACTAACACTAATTAACTCAAATTTCCAACCAAAATAATTAATTAACATAATTAACAAAAATTCAATTTATATTATTAAATTATTCAAAAATACCCATAAATCAAATTAATTCAAAAAAAATACAAAAAAAATTATTTTTGAGAAGCTTGAGCTATATCTAACAACATTACTAAAGAGAAAATTCATGGATCACACCCAAAAATTAATTAAAAATACTAATTAGACATAAATAAAAACTTGCTCAAAACTCAAAACCAAGGAAGAATGTGCTTCAATGGAGGTTAAAAATGGACTCATCGAAGCTTAAGGAGTCCGACAAGCCTAAGATCACGAGCAATGGCCACTGAAATCGACACCAGCGAGGTGTCTCTCGGCTGCTGTTGTACTTGCGAGCTTCAGAGGCTTCAGGCGCCCTCAGTAGCTATAGGCGACATCTAGAGGAAGGGGGAGATGCTGGTGGTGAGTGGTGGTCGTCCGGTGAAAAGAAGAGAAGAAAAGGGAAGAAGGATAAGGGAGGGGTGGGTAGGAGGGGTTGACTAGGTTTTAAGAGCTTTTGACCAATATATATATATATATATATATATATATATATATATATATATATATATATATATATATATATATATATATATATATATATATACACATACACACACATATACACATAACAATAACAAAATAATTATATATAACAAAAATAAATAATAATAATAATTCTATTTAAAAATAATGACAATTAAAATAAAAATAATATACATGCATGCTAATAATAATGATAATAATAATATTAGTTTCTTTAATATTTTAAAATAATAGAGCTCTCAAATAAATTATGTTATGTAAATAAAGCTTTTAAAATAAAATAAATGAAAAATCTATACAATTAATAATAATATATATAAATAAAATTTAAAACTTTTATTAACACTGCATGTCCCGAAATATATTTATATTATTTAAAATATCGGTCATTACACTACGTCCCCATCTAACTTATCCCAAGTTAAGATTTTCAATCTCACACTAATCTTATTCAAAAGATTGAGATTGTAAGAGTTTTAGGATTAACTCTAAACTTTACAATAATGAGCTTTTAATAAGGCTAAGCTCTAATCACAAACCTAAGTGTTTTAATGGACAAACACTTAAACCAATTTCTTAGAGAATTGCCTCACTTCCCTTCTAATCTATCCCAAGAATTAGATGAAGTATAAGTCCTATCTCTAACACACACTAACTCTAGAGCATGTTTATATAGCTTAAGCATCAAAATTATACTTGTTGGAGCCATTAATTTCTTGTCCAAAATCTCTTCTTTTTTATTTAATGAATTTTAGCTTTTTATAGTGGAACTACCACTCACAGTCATTAGGGCAGTGTCCAGCTCATGATCCTTGAAAAATTTGATTGTTGGACTCTGAAAGAGCTATTGGAGGCTTTCAGGTGCCCCTTATAAGCAGCTCACTGTAATATCCCGTGTTTTTAAATATTTTAATACTGCATCGGGATATGCAGTGTTAATAATTTTTAAATATGATATTGATAATTCATGAGCTTTCGTTTAATTTAAATTGAATTTTAATGTTTATTATTATTTTAAGTGCTTTACGTAAAATTTTCCCGGGACTTGCATTTTCGGGGAAATTTTCACGTAAATAATTTACTACTAATTATATTAAATATATTTATGGACTTGCATGAACTCATACGTATTTTTAAATTACTAAATAAAGCCTATGTGTGTATATATTTATTTAATTAGGGTTTAATTTATTACCCTAATATTTTATTATTTATTTATTAGTTTTATTGTTATTTAATTATTTTTATTTATTATTAAATTTTAAAATATTAAATATTAAGTGTGTGATGTATATTTAATGTGTGTAATTTAATATTATTTTATTATATAGTATAAAGTATATATATATATACATATAATATGTCAAAAATCAAGTTTTTTGGAAAATTACATTTTTGCCCCCGATTTCTCCTTCTTCCCCGATTTCCGTTTCCCTCACCGTCCGGTCACTGCAACTGTCGATCCTCGCTGTTGGTGTACCGTCCGGCATGCCACCACCTTCCCCAGCCTTCCTCGCTGCCTGTAGCAGCTGTTTCCGGCATCTGGAGATTAGTTTTGGCTGGAGAAGCCGAATTTCTCTTCACCGTCGATCATGACGATTTCGGCCAGAATTTTTAACACCGCTAGTCTCTTTATTATCCTTGAGCTCCAGTGAGTGTGATTCTAGCTTTGGTTGAGCTTAAATGGTCTTGATTTGCTTAGGTTTCGAATTTTCAATTTCGGCCATATTAGGGTTTTTGATTTTTTTGAACTTCGAATTGTTTGATTCATGAAAATTCCCTTAACAAATGTTGATCCTAGTAGCTTAATCTACATTTATGAATTTTTTTGGAATTTTTGGAGATTATTTTGATTTTTAAGTATTTTTGAATATTTTAATATTATTTTCTAATTTTCGGAAATTAATTAAATAAATTATGAAATTGTGTTTTATGATAATTATAGGTGTTGAAATGAATTATATAAATTTATTTGGAATTTTTATGAATTTCTATGTATTTATTTGAATTATTTAGGTTTATGTAATTTTGGGAAAATTAGGTTAATTGTGTTTTTTAATTGAAATTAATTATTTAATTGAGTTCAATTATTGATATTATTGATAAATATGTTGAGAAAATTAATTTTGGATAATTATATAATTTTTGGTGAATTTTTTAAGTAATTTTAGTATATTTATATATATAGGGGTATTTTGGTAATTTTACCCTAAATTGGCTAAAAATGTAATTTAATTGGTTTTAATAGTTATTTAAGGTATAAAAATGATTTCTACAAATGATTTAGTATTTTAACTAATTAAAACTATTTTTCGTGAATTATTTTCAATTATATATATAATATACGATTTTACTAATAAAAATGAGTTTTTATTGTGTTTAAAGGTTAATTATGTAATTTCTACGTATAAAATGTATTTCTATGTTATAAGGGTATTTTTGGTATTTCTGAAATTGTTCTGTGATTGTGGACCCCAGTCGGTAGACTGTAGTTTAGAGTTCGACCGAGGGGTTGTGGATGGATTGTTGTGCCTGTTTTTCAAAGTGTGTTTCTTTGCAGGGTCGACTCTACTCTTTGAGTAGAGAGATTTCCATTTTACAGGGGAGGTTCTGCCGAATTTTCGATAGAATTCTCGTAAAATGTGATGTCCGGTCAAACCCTAATTCTATTTCTGTGTTTAATATTCTAGATCGAGTTCTAGGATTTTCTATTAGGTTTATTCTGATTTCTGTCGTTATTGTTTGTCTAGTTGCACTGAGACCAAGGCCTAATGGACTAGACCCGTCGGACCCATCTCGTGGAGCGCACTAAGTGTGAGTTACTATATTATATATATATGTTTAGGGTGCATGATTTAAAAAAATATGTTTTATTTTGATTATTTATACATGAATAATTCAATTATTACCTAAGTTTATTTTTAGTTTATTTTGGTTTATTTCTGTATATTTTGAATTACATGCATGTTTTGTTAATAAATTATATTTAAAATGTTTTTAAATATAATTCTAGCTTAATTTGTAATTTGATTAAATTATTGGACGTATATATACTCGAAATATACCTGGTTTACTTTTGGTATATTTCTAGTATATATATGGTTTATAATGTATTTTATTTAAATTCATGCATCATTTATTTATGAATGAATGTTTTATATTTATTAATGAAGGATATTAATAGAACGTGCTACCTAGTGGGCAGCACTAGGATCGAGTACGTACCGGTGCGCTTATAGCAATTAGGCTATATTACTATCCATTTGTGGATATTGATATTGATATGTGAGATATGGTTTGGAGGTGTGATTGCTGGAGCTCGATTGACCAAGTGTCTCGGGGCCAATCACACTGACAGTCAGACTGCTGGAGCTCAATTGACTTAGTGTCTCGGGGCCAGTGTATTGTCTAAATGGATTAAGTGGATATATTTTGGAATAAGTGAGCCTGTATGGCTAGAGTGTTGTCTAACACTGCTTTGAGGTTTCGATATCATAGGGTTCTATTTTATCCTTCATAAATGATGATTTTCAGTAAAATATATATAAAATGATTTTACAGCATCTGTGTGTATTTGTCTGTATATATACATATTAGATATATACTGTTGATTGTATGCATTATCATTTAGTATGCATGTATATATATTATAGTAATTCACTCAGTGAGGTCTGACTCCCCTCCGTTGACTATTTTTCAAGAGAGTCATCATCTTCAGACCTCAGTAGCAGGCCTGTATGCCGGATTTCTTCCGCCCCGGCTTCTTTATGTAAACTGCTTCTCTGAGTCTTGAGTTTTATTTTATCTAAACACTACAATAGTCATTAAATATTTAAAGAGATGCTGTATTATGTATTTGAACTGGATTTGTATTAAAAGATTTTATATATATGTGATGATGAGGATTTGATTTAAATCTAGTTGGTGCATATGTTAATATTATATTTATGATTTTATTTCCGTTGCATTATATATTATGATTATTATTGCATGTTTTATTTTATTTTAGGCTTGCTACGGGTTCCGGATTCGAAAGAATTCCCGTTCCCTAGCGCCGGTCATGACCCCTGTTTTGGGTCGTGACACTCACGATCATGAGTGGCTCAGGGAGTTTGGCTCAAAGAAGAGGGTTGAGGCACTTTGTAGGGATGCTGCTCGTGAGCCCCTTCATTATCTAGAGGGTGGCTTGTGAGCAGCCACCTTTACACTTAAAAACTAAACCTTTTTTAACCCTTATGCATTCCAATAGCTTAGGCACTTGCATAGGTTGATAACTCTTCATTAAATTGCATGTAAACACTCTTTTTAAAGAGTATTTTATATCTTCAAACTTGAACAAATAGCTTGATCATCAAATCAAAGCCCTACACACTTAAATGAAACTATTAGTAATTCAAATTGATTGTCAAAGTCAAAATCAAGGGGTTGATCATGTAAATGGTCAACAAGTCTATTATTTGCATAAGTATGGATTGAATTATTTCATTTATTATTTGTATAGAATTCAAAATACATATTTAACTTAAAATAAGAGTTTTTTTCTTAATCTAATTTTTCCATATATAATAGATGTTTAAGATAATATAAATACTTTTATCTAAACTTGTAAAATAAGGATACTTTTTATTAAAAATTACTTCATATATAGTATAAATTTATATGTAACATAGTTACAACAATGTATTTTTTGTTCAAAAATTTATCTCTTATAAATTTCACTAATAACTTATATATTTACTTAATTGAAAAAAATTATAATTATTATCCATAATCCTTATATAAGATTTAGTACATAAATAAAAAAAACTTTTAAAATACTTTTGCCTTTTGTTTATTTAATAATTTATGTATATTATTTAAATTTGATGATAAATGTAGTAGAAATTGTTTTTACTTTCTTAAATCTATTTAAAGTTTAAAATACGAACTAAAATTATATTTATCAATTTTTAATTAAAAAATTAATGAATATTATCTTATCAATATACAAAAATACATATTCTTTTTTAAAAACAATTTACGCCCTATTTATATTTGTATAGATAGTATAAGTATAAATTTTTTTTAAAATTTTAATATCCTTAAATTATTTTCACATTTGTTATAGATAATTTATATTTATTAATAATAAAAATATAAATTAGTTATATACAACATATATTATATTATAAATAAATTTTTTTTGTCAAATATTCATATGTTGACCTTATAATTACTTAGTTATTCAAATATTTTAATTAAAAAAATCTATATATATAACTTTTAAATATAGAAGTTAAAAGTTTAAATTTTAAAATAAAAACTAAATTTATGTTTGCCAATTTAAATTGAGATTATTTTATTAATATATAAAAGATACATGTTCTTTTATGTGTAAAAATATTTTTTCTCTATTCTTACTTTTATAAAATTATCTAAACTTAAATAATATAAATATTTTTATCAAAAAATTGTGTCATATATGGTATAAATTTATATATAATATAGAAATAAAAATATATATTTGCCCAAAACACTCTCTTTTAAGCTTCATTAGTTGATAACCCATATAATGCTTAATTATAATACATTATAATTATCAGTTATAATCCAAAAATAAGATATATAGTACATTATAAATAAAAATTTCATAAAAAATTATATATAATGACCTTATATTTATTTAATAATTTATGTATTTCATTTAAATTTGATGATAAAGATAGTAAAAATTATTTTACTTTTTAAAATCTATTTAAAGTTTAGAATACAAATGTAATAACCCGATTTTTTTAAAATTATTTTATATAATTAAATATCGAGGTTTACAATGTTATTAGTAATTTTTTTATTGTATGTTGTTATTATTATTACATTAAATTACTAAATTTAATTACTAAATTTAAATTCTATTTGGAAACTATTAATATATTTATTATTTCCATCTTATTTTTTTTTATTTACATAGCATTTTTTTTTCTAGAGTTATTATTATTATTGTATTATATATTTATGTATGTGTGTTGAGTGGGTGTGTGTGTGTGTGTGTATATATATATATATATATATATATTATAAGACACCAACCCCACTTCCCCTTTTCTCCTCATCCCACGCCATTCCTTTCTTGTTTTTTCTCTTCTCCATGTTGTCCCGTTTCTACCCTCTCTTGTTGTCTTCTTCCTTTTTTTCCAACAACACACCACCGCCTACTTCTTTCTTCTTCTTACTGCAACCACAACATCAACAATGATAGCAACATCAACAACAACAGCAACAACTACAGTAGCAGCAACATCTGTGACAACAACAATAACAACAGTGATAGCAACAACAATAACACAATAGCAACCCTCTTCTGTCCTAGAATTCTACTTTAGGTGAGTTCTAGGTTAGTTTAGTTGATTTTGTTAGGTTGATTTTGTGTTGTTTGTTAGATATTGTGTTTATTTTAATTTTTAGTTAAATAATATAATTTTTGCTTAATTTATTTTTTTAATATTTGGTTAATTTTTTGAGTTGATCTATATGTACTTAGTTGATTTTAAATTATTTTAGTTAATTTTAATTATGGGTATTTTTGAATATTTTAATAATATAAATTGAATTTTTGTTAATTATGTTAATTAATTTATTTTGGTTGGAAATTTAAGTTAATTAGTGTTAGTAATTTAAGTTAGTAATTTTAGTATTAATAAAATAATTTTTAGTGAATTTATATAATTTTTTAGGAATTATAAATATTATGTGATTTTTGGTTATATGAGTAAATTGTGTGATTTTGTTAAAAATATAGTTAAATATTATGTTTTAAATGATTTTAGAATTTATTAGGGTATTAAATTAATTTTTATAATTTATTTACTTTTTTTAGTTAATTAATACTAATTTTCAAAAATTATATTCAAATAATATATTATTTACGATTTTGGTGATTAAATGGATTTTTACTTTTATTATATAATTAAGTTATTTGAATAATAAAATGTGAAAATGACTAATTTATATTGAATATTCGGAAAAATTGGATTTTTATATAATTATATTAATTATTTGAGAATTTTATTAATTGTTGTGAAAAATATTTATATTTAGTATTTTGATGTTTAAATAAATTATTTTGTGATTTATTATTAAATTTATGGATTTTTAGTGATTTTAATATATTATTATTTAATATGTATTTTATTGTGCATTGTGAACCTCAGTTAAGAATTGTGTAGTTTAGAGTCTCAACCTGAGGTGTTAAGCTCGTGTGAAGTTTAGAAGTGTGTTTGCTTGCAGGGTTGACTCTACTTTAGTAGAGGGATGTCCGTTTTACAAAGGATATTTTATCAAATTTTGGATAGATTTCTCGTAAAATGTGACACCGAGTCAACCCTAAGTTTTAAATTATGAATCAAGTCTTCCTTAGAAATTCTAGAAGTTAGGGTTTCTGTTTTCTAGTAGTCATTTTAATTTTTGTCTTTTAGCTGCCCCTCCGATCGTGTCTACCAGTCCAAGTTGGACACGATGTATCAGAGAAGCGCCTTCATCTTGTAAGTTAATATTTGATTTGCATGTCAGGTTTTTAAATTAAAAACATATTAAATTCTTATGAATTTACTTTTACAAGATTTTAGTTGATATTCTTTAAATAATGTTGCATGATTTAATTTATAGTTGATTTAATTTATTTTTATTTACTGTAATTTTCATTGTTTTATTTAATTTCATTTATTTTAAATAAACTACGGTAGAACGGGCTACTTAATTCAGGATCGTGTGCGCACCGGTAAAATATTTGATTATACTAATTATATTACTGGGGTCGATGGTCTGGTGATGCTTTGCTCTCGAACACCACCAATAATATAATATTTGATTATTTAATAAATACTGGAGCTGAAGGTCTTATGATGCTTTGCTCTCGAACACCGCTAGTATAGTTGGATTAATATTTATTAAATCATTGGGTCGATGGTCTAGTGATGCTTTGCTCTTAGACATCACCAGTGATATTGGGTTAAGTGATGTGACTGCGACTGTGCATCCTGATGATGTTTTGCTCTCGAGATCCAACAGTCTTGGATATAAGTGAGCCGAATGACTGTTAAAATTGAGGACTCGGGTTCTACCTAGTTATTATTTTTATATACTAAAATGTTTAAAAGGATTTAAATATTTATTTCCTTCCTTTTGAAAAATGGGTTTCTTATATATATATATCAAAGAATATATATATATATATATATATATATTATATATATATATATATATATATATATATATTATTTTCATAAAAACCTATTTTAAAGGGGATTTTCAAATCATATTCATTTCTTTTATTAGCTTACTCAGTGAGGTCTGACTCCCCTCAATTTATTTTTTTTTACGAGTTTAGGAGTCTTCTATTAGGCCTACTTCTCTATGCCGAATAGCTTCCTTACCGGCTATCTTACATTATTATTTTAATTGTCATAATATTTTATTATATACATATCATTATTATTATTGATTATTATTATTTACATAGCATTATTTTTAACTAGAGTTATTATTATTATTATTATTATTATTATTATTATTATTGTTGTTGTTGTTGTTGTTATATGTATATACATGTGTGTTGAGTGGGTGTATATATATATATACGTGTGTGTGTGTGTTAAAACTTAAGCAAAAAAGCTCACCAACCCAATTCAACCAACCCATCCCCACCATTTTTTGTCTTTCTTTAATTTCTTTCCCCACACCATTTTCTTTTCCTTTTCTTGCAGTCCTATTTCACTTCTCTGCCTTCTCTCTCATGCTACTTTCCTTCCCTAGCAGCACCACCATCCTCCATGCCATCACCACCATCTGTTTCTTCTTTTTTTTCCTTGCTATCTCTACAACAGTAGTAGCACCGAAGACCAGACCACCTACAGTAGTAGCACGGAGACTAGTAGCTCTGGTTCAAGCAACAGCAGCCCTCCCTTAATCTTGATCTCTGTGATTAGGTAAGTTCTAGGTTAGTTTAGTTGAGTTTGTTAGGTTGATTCTTAGTTGATTTAGGTTGTTAGTTAGTTGATTTTGTTAGTTTTGAGTTGATTTTTATTTTGGTTAATTTATATTATTTAGTTAATTATGCAGAATTCTATTTTAATATTTGGTTAATTTTTAGGTTGATTTATATATATATTAGTTGATCTATATTATTTTGGTTGATTTTGGTTATGGGTATATATAAAATGATTTATGTTGGTTAATTTAATTTTATGGATTTTGTATAATTTATTTAGATGTTTTAAGTTTATGTATATTTTTGTTAATTTTGTTAATTAATTATTTGGGTTGAATACTGAGTTAATTAGAGTTAGGAAATTAAGTTAGTAATTTTTGGGTTAATAAAATTATTTTAGTAAATTTATATTATTTTTGAGGAATTATTATGTTTATGTGAATATTGGAATTTTGGGGTAATTATGTAATTTTGTTGAAAATATAGTTAAATTATATTTTAAATGGTTTTAGAATTTTATAGAGTATTAGAATAATTTTTATAAATTAATTACTATTTTTAACTAATTAATTCTGCTTTTTGAAAAATTATATTCAAATAATAAATTATTTATTATTTTGTGATTAAATGGGTTTTTAATTAATTTTATAATATATTTAAAATATTTGAATAATTAAATTTGAATTTGACAATTTATGTTGAATATTTGAAAAAAATGGATTTTTATATAATTATATTAATTAATTGAGATTTTATTAATTGTTGTGAAAAAAAAAATACTTATATTTAGTGTTTGGTGATTTAAATAAATTATACTGTGGCATTTTAATTATTTTTGTGGATTTTTAAGGATTTTAAAATTTTATTATTTATTTTATTCGTGTGTTGTGAACCTCAGTTGGGAATTGTGTAACTCAGGGTCACAATTTGAGGTGTTGAGCTTATATGAAGTTTAGAAGTGTGTTTTTTAGTAGGTTAACTCTACTTCGATAAAGGGTTGTCCGTTTTATAGAGGAGACTTTTGCCGAATTTTTGATAGATTTCTCGTAAAACATGACATTAGATCAATCCTAAGTTTTGAATTATGAGTCGAGTCTTCCTTAGAAATTTTAGAAGTTAGGGTTTCTGTTTTCTGATAGTCGTTTCATTTTCTTTCTTTTAACTGCCCCTCCGGTCGCATCTACCAGTCGAGGTCAGACATGATGTATCAGAGGAGCACCTTTATCTTGTAAGTTAATATTTAAATTGCATGTCAAGTTTTTCAAGTTAAAACATATTAAATTCTGATGAATTTAATTTTATGAGATTCTAGTTGGTATTCTTTAAATAATTTTGCATGTTTTAATTTATAATTGATTTATTTTATTTTTAATTACTATAATTTTCATTATTATATTTAATTTCATTTATTTTAAAAAAATACAGTAGAACATGCCACCTATGGATTTCATCAGGACCGTGTGTGCAACCGGTAAAATATTTGATTATCTTAATTATATTACTAGGGCTAAAGATTTGGTGATGCTTTACTCTCAGACACCGCCAGTAATATGATATTTGATTTATTGGTTAAATACTAGGACCGAAGGTCTAGTGATGCTTTACTCTCAGACACCGCTAGTATAGTTGGATTAATATTTATTAAATCACTGGGGCCGAAGGTCTGGTGATGCTTTGCTCTCAAACACCACCAGTGATATTGGATTAAGTGATATGACTGTGGTTGTGCATGCTGGTGATGCTTTGCTCTCGGGATCTAGCAGTCTTGGATTTTAAGTGAGCCATTTAGTTGTTAAAATTGAGGACTAGGTTTCTACCTAATTTTTATACTGAAATATTTTAAAAGCATTTAAAATTTATTCCTTCTTTGAAATATGGGTTTCATATATATATATATATATATATATATATATATATTTGAAATAAAATTATAAATATGTTATTTTCATAAAAACCTATTTTAAAGGGAATTTTCAAATCGCATTCATTTCTTTTATTAGCTTACTCAGTGAGGTCTGACTCCCCTCAATTTATTTTTTTAGGAGTTTTGGGAATCTTCTGTTAGGCCTACTTCTCTACGTCAAGTAGCTTCTTCATCGGCTATCTTATATAGGTCTATATAGTTGTGTTTGTATTAGTATCCGTATACCACAGTAAAGAACTGTATAACTGTATATTTTAAGTTGAATATTATGTATTATGATTTATGTACAAAGGGACTCTTTTGTATAACTGATGACGTTTATTTATTCATGATGATGGCATGGTTTGTTTAAATTGAGAAAAATCAGTTTGATAATGTGCATCATGATTAAATTATTTTATTGTAAGGTTTTAAAGTGTAATATTCCGCGTTTTTCTTTTAAGGCTTATTACGGGTTTTGGTAACTTTAAACTTTCCTATTCCCTAGTGCTAGTCACGTGCCCCTAGGTTCGGATCGTGACATATATATATATATAATATATATATATATATATATATATATATATATATATAATATATATATATATATATATATATATATATATCCTCTTTTCTTCTCATTTATTTAAATATAGTAATGAACAAAATAACATAGAATTAGCTAGAATTATTAGCATGGGACATTTATCTTTTTGTTATGGTGAAAAAACATGTTCTATTAATTATTGTCAAAAAGTATTAAATTCACAACTAAGTGTCTGCCTAAAAATACATTAAAATGTACTTTATTTAATTTATATAAACAAAAAAGTTTACAAAATTTATTTATAAATGTTAATGAACGTGTATGCATATATAAACACTCATACATGAGAATTAAATGTCATTGGATTAACAATAAATGGTCCTTGCAAATAGAGTTTTTAATGATCGATATACCACCAATAAGAGAACTATGTAGGTTTTAATTCCTCTAAACACCAACAGGATACGTAGCCAACTTAGTTTTTGGTAAAAAAAAATTAAATTCAAGTCTTCTAATTTTTTTCATTTTATTTTTTCATTTAATTTATTAATTCAAATGTTTGAATTTTTTATTTTAACCCAACAGATATAAGGTAAACTAATTTAATATTTTTTAAAAATTTTATTTTTAATTCAAATGCTTTGAAAATTTTATCTCAAGTGAATAATGATTTCTTATTTTTTTAATTTAAATTCTTTATTTTTATAAAATAAAAATGTTATTAAAAAATTGAACCAGCTCGAACTAGAACCAGAACCAAGTAGTTCCGAACCGGTCATGAACCATGGGTTAGCCCAGTTCTAGTTTGGTTCCACCTTAGGTGGAAGCATGAATCGCTAATTCATGAACAAGAACTAATGGTTCTAGAACCATAGCCACCCCTAGAATAGATTATAAGTAACATGACTATATGCAGTCATCACCAAGGACTTACTGTTGTAAATTCAGCCTGAATTTGATTTTAATTATAATTATATTGCAACTTGACTCATTAAAAAAAAGAAATAATTAATTAGTTTATTAAAATGTTATATATATCCCCTAATTTTTGGTCCACAACATCATTTATTCAAAATCTAATTGCATTTTGTAATATACTTAGTGGCTAAGTTAAGGAAATCTTTCCTCAAAAAGATTGGACTCTTATTTAAGAATTAAATGATTCTTTCATGTTGAAGAGAATCCTTGATTATTATGATATTCTATTCCTCTATGAATAGGGTCAAAGCTATATGTATCAGGTGTGCTAAAAACATTACTAAAAATAGGAAAAATAAGGACAAATATTAGCAATGGATAATGGATATTGGATAAATGCATGGGAATTAGTAACAGATTTAATGATGGATAAACAAAACCCTCACTAATATTTGGTGGGTGTTTGGCACCACTTTGTTAATTACCAATTGATAATGGCATATCTGTCATTAGTTAATGATGAATTTATGCCATTATTAATTATTGATAAATATGTCAATCTGTAGTAAATGAGATATAGGTGAAAAATTCTAAAGTTCAACGATAGACTCGTCTGTCTTTGATGTTTAGTGTTAAATCACACCTTCCCCTTCCACTCTAAATAAAAAGGAAAAAAAGAACTCCCCCTTCTCTCTTTCATTCCCTTGCCACTAGAAAAACCGATGAAGCCACCACCACCGCCATTGGAATCAACGAAGCCATTATAACTGCCATCCTCACGGCCACCATTAAGCATTCTTAGCATATTTTACACCATCGTTACCACCACCACCCTCAGCTCAACCACCTTTAGACGAACTCTCCAACATTGCCAATCAAATATATATGTATACTAAAAATTTGACATTGTCTTTTTTCAACACTAATTTGTGTTAAATGCTTCAAATGTCTTCTAAATGTGTCATAGCTACCTCCAGCATTAAATTTATAACATTAGGAACAATAATTTCCAATGACATCATATGTGCCATCTACATTTCATTGCCTTTTAAAATGACTAATTGTGATTGAATTTTTTCTTTTTCGACTTGTGTTGTACTTTTTATTGCAATTTCATTAACACAACCTTTTTGACTTTCTTGTCTTTGATAATCATATTTCAAATTGTCCATTATATTATCTAAATCACATTTTGTTGTGATTCACCAAAATATTATGATTTTGATCTACCACTTCTTCTACTTCCACTTGCCATTATTTGTTTAAAAAAATTGGAAAGTGAATACAAAAAAAAATGAAAACTTCTAACATAGTGAAATAAAAAAAAAATTAGAGAGAGTAAATAAATAAAAGAGTATGATATATAAAAAGAGTGATTAAATAAATAAAATATTATATTATTAATGGAATAAATAATATATATTGAATGTTATATGTAGGAAATATTGAGAGAATATTGATTTGTGAGGAAAAATTCCTTCCCCCTCTAGCTATTTATAGAAAACAAAATTAATTTTTAAATTTTTCTAAAATAACCTTATAAACTAGTTTTATGAATGATATAGGGGAAAAATTTTCTTTTGTAATTTTTTATTTATAATTATATAAAATAAAAATATATATAAAGGAGAGAGGGAGGTTAAAGCTTTGCTGCCCTACCCTCTCACCCCTTGGTCGTTGCATAAGTAACTGTCCATAACGAGATCGTTGTTTTGTAACAACTACAACCTACAAGCCCACCTTTTTTTCTTCTAGATTGGGTGGTTCATAATCGAAACCATCAGTTCATAGTTTAAGAAGGTAGAATTGATGCTGAACATATTATTCAATTTCGATTTTCAAACAGATCGGTTCAGTATTGGTTCTAGTTTTCCCTATATATATATATAAGGAATAAGGGGAAAACTTTTTTGGACTCAAAAGGACATGTATGTTTTATATAATGACATAAATAGTCTTGTTTTATTTTTGAAAATTTTAAAACTAATGAAAATGATTTGAGTTTGCATCTTAAAATTTAAAGTTTTATAATTAGAAATCATATAGATTTAATCCAAAATAAAATATATAAATTATAAATTATCATTATAAGGTCCTTATATAACTATTTAGAAATATCATATAAAATATTAATTATTTAATTTAATTTTTATATTTTTGTAATCCATATTAAATATTTAAAAATATTATAAAGTGATAAAAAATTAATAAATGCATATAAATTATTACTAATCTTTCGCATTGAAGTTTATTTTGGTATTTAAATGTTTTATTTGTCTTATACTCTCCATTTGAACATATATATTTTTAATCTTATAAAAGAAGTGAATTTTTTGGACAAAAAATAAAATGTTTGTATCTATATTATCTATAAATTTATATAATATATGAGGTAATTTTTTAATAAAAATATTTTATTTTATAAATTAAAATTGTGATATCCCACATCGGTTGGGAAGGAGAACGAAGCACTCCTTATAAGGGTGTGGACACCTTTTCCCATCAGACGCGTTTTAAAACCGTGCGCTGCGGGCTGGGCCTGGGCAAAGCGGATAATATCTGATGCGGGTTGGTCTGGGCTGTTACAAAAATAAAAGTAGTTATACTATTTTAAACATCTATTACTTATGAAAAAATTGGATTGAAAAAAATGAACTTTTATTTTAATTTAAATATGTATTTTGAATTTCTATACAAATGATAAATGAAGTAGTTTAATTTATACTAATACCGATAATAGACTTCTAGTTTATATTGAAAACATATTTTAAATTTTAAATTGGTAAATAATTAGTAAAGTAATTTAATTTATAAACAGATTTTATATCTAAACATGTTAAATATACAAGTAACTAATAAAATGACTGAGTTACAAAATTTAAAAATTTTGTAATGATTAAAACTTCATTTATGAATTACTTTTTTTTATTAATATTATTTAGTTATAAAATTAAAAATTAGTTAATAAGGATTACCCAATTTAATTTTAAATGAAACATAATAATAGCAAACCAATTTTTTGTATTTTTACATTTAGTTTTTTCTTCTTTTTTATTTTGCTATTAGTAAGTACTGTTTCTATTTTGTAGTAGGCTAAAAAATTTGAATATATGTATGTGTAATCTTTCTATATGTCATTGGAAACTTAACATTTGAAAACATTTAATAAATAACTATAAAATTCACTCTAAATATTAAAATTAAAAACTTTTAGGTTGTATTAATGTGTATTTAATTTCTATTTTCCATTTATAAATCCAATATTACAACTCATAAATAATTAAGAAAAAAAAATAATTTTGTCACGACCCAAATCGGGAGTTATGATCAGCGCTAGAGAACGGGAATTCTTTCGAATCCGGAACCGTAGTAAGCCTTAAAAAAAATCGAATCCGGAACCGTAGTAAGCCTTAAAAAAAAAGGGCATTCAATAAATAAGTAAAATACGCCAGAATTAAAATCTTAAATCAATATAAAATAAATACTTAATTTTATATCATAAAATAAAAATATTTGTATACAATATTCAGAGATAGGTCTCTAATATAAAAACAACATTCTATTAATACAAATGCTACTATTGCAGTTTTCTAGAATACAATAGAAGTCAAATAAGCAATTTACATAAACTAGCTTGGGCTGAAGAAGTCCAGCATATGGGCCTACTACTGAGGTCTAAAGAAGAAGAATCTCCTGTAAAATAAACAACTAAGGGGAGTTATACCTCACTATGTGGATTATTATATTATATATACATATACTTTCTAATGTCATATGCAATCAAACATCAGTATATATAATAATATTATTTTATTTAAAATACTGGGTCTTTACAATCTCCCCTCCTCATAAGAATTCGTCCCCGAATTCAAAGAAAAGAACAAAAACAAGAATCATTGAGGAAAGAGATAAGGATAAGAAGCTCACATTTCTGCTTCAGTCTCCCAAGTATGCTCCTCCATGTTGTTTCTTCGCCACAACACCTTGACCATCAGAATCTGCTTTGAACACAACTGACGAACTTGAAAATCTATAATCACAATAGGTTCCTCCATGAATGTAAGTCTTCATTCACTTCCACACTATTAGGCTGCAACACATATGAAAGGTCCAAAATATACTTCCTCAACATTGAGATATGGACCACTAAATGCACTTAAGACAAACTCGAGGGCAAAGCTAACCAATATGCAACCGTGCCCACTCTCTCCAAAATCTTGAACGGTCCAATATATATCAGTGCTACCTTACCCTTTTTGCTAAATCTCATCACACCCTTCATAGGACACACCTTCAGGAACACATAGTCTCCAACTTGAAACTCCACATCTCTACGTCTTGGATCCACATAACTCTTCTATCTGCTAACTGCGGTCTCTAACATCCTTCTGATCACAGCAACCTTCTTAGTGGCATCCTGAACCATCTCAGGTTCAATCAACGCTCTCTCCCTAATCTCATCCTAACTCAAAGGGGATCTACACTTCCTTTCATACAAAGCCTCATACGGTGCTATCCCAATACTGTTATGGTAGCTGTTATTATATATAAGCTCCACAAGTGGTAAATGATCATCCCAGCTACCTCCCAGATCCAATACACACATCCTCAATATATCATCCAGTGTCTGGATTGTCCTCTCAAATTGGCCATCTGTCTAAGGGTGAAAGCAGTATTGAAATCAAGCTTGGTGCCCATCGCTCCTTACAACTTCTACCAAAATCAAAAGGTAAACACTGAACCTCTATCAGATACAATGGACACAGGTACTCCGTGAAGGCACACAATATGCTCAACATACAACTTCGCCAATCTAGCTACAAAATAAGTGGCTTTCACAGCTAAGAAATGAGCATACTTGGTCAACCTGTCTACAATCACCTAAATGGAATCATATCCATCCTTAGAACAAGGTAAACCAACTACAAAATCCATAGCAATTCTCTCATATTTCCACTCAAGAATAGGAAGTGGCTGAAGCTTCCTAAAAGGCTTCTGATGCTCAGCTTCACTTGCTGACACGTCAAGCACTTAGCAACAAAATCAACTACATCCTTCTTCAGTCCATCCTACCAGTATAAGTCTCTAATACTATAGTACATCTTAGTGACACCTGGATGTACATTGTAGGCAATAAAATGTGCTTCCTCAAGGATCTCTTCTCTTAAATTATCCACATCAAGAACACATAACCTACCACTGATCCACAAAACACCTTCATCATCGAGTATGAAATCAGTGAACTTCCCTGCATGAATATTCTATGCAAGCTCTGCTAGAATAGGATCTTAGCCCTGAGCTGCCTTAATCCTATCTCTCAACACAGATCGAACTCTGAATTGAGCTAACAGTCCACCAGATCTACTCATCTTCGTCAACAAACTTTGATCCACCAACTGATGCAATCTTAGACCAATGGTCTCCTCTTTATATTGATGTGAGCAAGACTACCTGAGGACTTCCTACTTAAGGCATTTGCTACCACATTAGCCTTACCTGGATGATAAAAGATCTCACAATCATAGTCTTTTAAGAGCTCTAACCATCTACTCTACCTCATATTTAGATCTCTCTACTGAAAAATGTATTTAAGGCTCTTGTGATTTGTGAAAATCTCACAAGTCACCCCGTATAGATAATGTCTCCAAATCTTAAAAGCAAAGATCACTACATCCATCTCTAGGTCAAGGGTAGGATAATTTTATTCATGCTTCTTTAACTGCCTCAAAGCATAAGCTATCACCCTACCATTCTACATCAACACACAACCTAGGCCAACTCTAAAGACATCACAATACATAGTGAACTTATCTACTCCATTAGGTAAAGCTAAAATTAGAGCTATGGTCAACTTCTCCTTCAGCAAGTAGAAACTGTTCTTATAAGCATCTGACCACTCAAACTTCACATTCTTCTAAGTCAAGCAAGTCATAGGAGCTACAATTCTAGAAAAATCCTACATAAATCTCCTATAATACCTAGCTAAACCTAGAAAACTTTAAATCTCTATGACTGTAGTCAGTCGAGGCCACTGAGACACTGCCTCAATCTTCTATAGATCAGCCTGAATATCATCTTTAGACACCACATGTCCAAGGAATGCAACACTCTCTAACCAGAAATCACACTTTGAGAATTTAGCATAAAGCTAATGTTCTCTTAATGTCTGTAGTACAATCCTCAAATGATATACGTGCTCTTCCATACTCTTCGAATACACCAGTATATCATCAATAAAGACTACCACAAACTGATCCATAAATGATCTGAATACCCTATTCATTAGATCCATGAAAGCAGCTAGTGCATTAGTCAACCCAAATGACATTACCAGAAACTCATAGTGGTCATATCGAGTGCGAAATGTCATTTTAGGAACAACAGCTTCATTGATTCACAACTAATGATAACCCGACCACAAATCAATCTTAGAAAAGAATTATGCACCCTGAAGCTGATCAAATAAATCATATATCCTTTGGAGAGGATACATGTTCTTCACAGTCACCTTATTCAGCTCTCTGTAGTCTATGCACAGTCTCAAGGTACCATCCTTCTTCCTCACAAACAGGACTGGTGCACCCTAAGGAGAAACACTGGGTCTGATAAAACCTTTATCCAGTAATTCCTGCAACTGCTCCTTCAACTCTTTCAACTCTGCAGGAGCCATTCTGTACGGCAGCATCGAAATAGGAGTAGTACTTGGAACCACATGTATATAGAACTCAATCTCTCTATGAGGTGGTAAACTTGGCAACTCCTCAGGAAAAACATCAAGAAACTCACAGACAATAGGAACATCTATGAGTGACAACTTCTCCACTGAAGTATCCTTAACTGATGCCAAATATCCCTGATAACCCTTCCTCAACATCTTTCTAGTCGTGATAATGGAAATGAGATTCTGAGGTGTAGAACTCTTATCACCCACAAACTTAAACTCTTCTTCATCTAGAATTTTGAAAATCACCTCTTTACTCTGACAATCCACAATGGCATAGTGCTGAGACAACTAATCCATACCTAAAATCACATTGAACTCCATCACATCTAATAACACTAATTCTACTGGCAATTCTCTACCTCCGATAAACACTAGACAACCAGAAAGAACAACATCGATGTCCAACAAATCGCTTAGAAGAGTGGCGATAGACAAAGGAAAAGCCATCCTTGAAGCTTGCCAACACGACTTCAAAGCAAAAAAAGGAGATATGAGGGAATGTGTGGCACCTGGATTAAACAAAACCCAAGCATCCAAGAAATAAATAGGAATAATACTTGCCAAGACAACATTAGATGCCTGAGCATCTTACTGAGTGAGGTGGAAAACCCTAGCTTGACCTTGACCTCCCTACTAATTGGTAAAAGCCTGGCCAAAACCTCTGGCACCTCCTCTAGTAACTCTACCATGTCCTTGTTAAGCAAAAATCTGAGTCAAACTTGGGTACTAAGCTGGAGACAACTGAAAAGGAACTAGTGTTGCACTAGCAATCGACTACTACAAAAATTATAGAATCTATTGTAACTGATAACTAGAATAGGGACATGATCTAGCGAAATGTCCCGATTGTCCACATCTAAAGCATGTCAGCAGCGCCATATAATAGGGTCCTTGATGGACTCTACCATAAGTCTGACAGGCCCTGGCTGCTAGTCCTGAACTTCAACCACTAATGCTGCTAGAAGCACCTAACCCAAATTTGATCGGTCTACATTGTCCCCCATAGCCATGTCTGCTACTCCTATGCACTCTCTACTGCTACCTCTGGCTCTATTGCACTGAGCCTCTCTGCTGACTACTCAAACTAATATGAAAGGTCGAATATGGAGTAGTATGAAATCGTCTTGGTTGAACACCCAATTGATAATAATTAGGCATAGAACTATAATTACATGGAACCTCAACCAAAAATATCTCTCTAAACACCAAAATATAATATATTTAAACATTACAACACCAAATATAATTATTTTCACAATAATTAAATAAAAATCTCAAATAATATTATAATATTAATAAAAATCCAATTTTTCAATAATTCCATATAAAATAGTAAAAATTCACTTTTATATATTCAAATAGCTTAAATAGCCTAAATATATATGAAAAGTAATTAAAAATCCATTTAATCACTAGAATAGTAAAAAATATAGTATTTGAAAATAATTTTTAAAAATTAGTATTAATTAGTTAAAAATAGTAAATAATTTATAAAAATCATTTTAATACCCTAAATAATTCTAAAACCATATAAAACATATTATTTAGCTATAATTTTCACAAAATTACACAATTTACATAATATAATTAATATTCTAAAAAATTATATAAATTCACCAAAAATTATTTTAAATATTCTAAAATTATTAACTCACATTACAAACACAAATTCAACTAAATTTTCAATAAAAATAATTAATTAACATAATTATCAAAAATTTAATATTTAATATTAAAATAATAAAAAATTAACCAAAATTCAAATTAATTCAAAAAAATTCACAAAAAATATATTTGAGAAGCTTGAGCTACAACAAACAACATTTCTTAAGCAAGTTTGCATAAATCAAACATGATCAAGCTCAAAAAAATAAAAAACCCTAAATCACATAAACTAAAAAATCGAAGATATCTAAAAATCTAAATGATTTAAGCTCAAATGGAGCTCAGAAATGGACTCACCAGATGAAAAGCTTTCAAGAAAGTCCAGTCCAACTAGTTGGGTGGCCAAAATCTCGTAGATAAGAGAGAGCTTCAAGTTTCAGCACCTCTGCTTTCTCGACGATCCAAGCAGCTTCCTAGCGTGCTGAAGGCGGCGGACGGCCATTGGAGGGAGAGGGAAGTAGTGGTGGTCAGTGGTTACAGGTGGGGTAGCTCCGGTGGTCTGTGACGGTCATGACCGAGAGAAAAGAAGAAGAAAAAGAAAAAGAAGAAGAAGAAGAAGAAGAAGAAGAAGAAGAAGAAGAAGAAGAAGAAGAAAGGAGGAAAGAGATAAGGACCTTTGACCCAAAAATAAATTTGACTTTTCTATTTTTTTAATAAAATTACTAAAATGCCCTCCATTAAATATAATAATAATAAAATATAATAACAACAACAACAACAACAATAACAATGATAATAATAACAATGTTAATAATAATAATAATAATAATAATAATAATAATAATAATAATAATACCCTCCATTAAATATAATAATAATAAAATATAATAATAACAACAACAACAACAATAACAATGATAATAATAACAATGCTAATAATAATAATAATAATAATAATAATAATAATAATAATAATAATAATAATAATTATTATTATTATTATTATTATTATTATTATTATTATTATTATTATTATTATTAATCCCACGTAAAAATAAATTATTTTTACATAAATAATTTCTTAAAATAAAATACATAAATAATATTAACAATTAACGATAACAATATACGAATAAAATTTAAAATTATTAATACTGCATATCCCGAAATAATATTATTTTATTTAAAATACTGGGTCTTTACAAGTTTGTTCTTTCATATTTCATATTTATTTTATTATTCTTATTTTAATTTGTTTACATTGTGATTATAAATGAATATATGATTATGAAGCTCTAGAATATGGAGAAACCCTAGATGAAGCCGCTGGAGCTCCCTGCGGTATCCACTGCCTTGCCGGTTTCCAACCAAGGTTAGGACTATGTTAGTCATTCATAATTATTCTCAATAAAAGGATTCATTCCTCATGGATCAGATACCATTGTTTTAGGAAAACAAACTCTTGAGGTTCTCATTCATCAAAATCGCACCTTCGCTTCGATTATGGTAGCTGATTCGAACTAGGAGAATTTTCCTACTGTAGTTATTTTAGACTCGTTATTTTTATTTCCTTTGAAAATAGTGCACATAAATGGAGCTTTCCATGCAATTAAAATTAACTCCAAAGCATAAAAAAATGTATAGAATTATGCCAGCATTCCTTAATCGCACTAGTTGTTTTAGGCAAAGGCGAGATGCGATGCCTTTGCCTCTTCTAAAGTTAAAAGAAAAGTTATCTTCTTCATAGAAACTTAAATCTCAATGGTGTCTCATATCGTTAGGTTAAGGGTTTTACCAGGTTTTGTTGCATTTTGTCATTGCAAAGGACTAGGTTTGGAATAAGGGCTCTTTTTCTCTTAAACCTGGCGTCCTTCAATTGTAACAATGGACACTAGGTTTTGATCCATACAAATAAAAAGCAATAACTACACAGCTATGGATTAAATTCTTTAGGCTCCCCTAGGAATTTTAGGACCCCCCTAGATATTATTTGACATTACTAGAAACATAAGCACACCTATACGAATTGACAAAGCAACTCTAGATGGTAATCTTAGACATTTTGCTAGAGTTTTAGTGGATGTAGATCTTGTTAATTCCCTGCAACATCTCCTTGTCTTTGATTTTAATGGTTCATTATTTGATATTGATGTCGTGTTTGAAAATATGCCTGAGTTCTATTACACCTGCAACTCTATTAGTCATAAGGCTACTTTATGTAGACTCATGTAATCACAAGAACCTCAGGTCACTGTGAAAGAGGATATTAACAAATGATTTTCGAGAGGCCAATCCCAAGTTTGCAAGGTCTAGTGACAAAAACATAACACTAGTATCCTTGTGGAAAATACTTTTATTCATATACATGCTTTAATTCATAGGGATCAGAATCCATCCTTGCTAAAAGACAATGTGATCATTAAACAGGTGATCACTGGTCACTCTAAGGAAGCAACACTTGCCCCCTTACTAGCCCAACATGCTTCGAATGATGTTATTGAGAACTATAATATATCTCACGTTGAACCAGTAACTCATGATGACCATGACATCAATTTAAGCTCTAATGTTGAATTGTTGTCCCAAATAATTACACAAAATGAGTTACAAGTGGTCTCTAACCAATGGGAAAATGTTGCTGAATAGGACCCTGAACCTTGGCAAGTGGCATCCAATAAAAAATAAAAAAAAGTCATAAAAGGCAGTTATTCTTATTGGTAATCGACCTTAAACTAAGTTTGTTTCCAATACTTCTACATGAATATCTTTTATTGGAATTATATGGGGTTAGACAACCCCAACACTCAATGTTGTTATTTAATTTTTGTCATTTGCATAAACTAGATTTGTTGTGCATTGATGAACTGAAAGTGGAGTTTGCTTTTATTCATGCTAGTTTTTAGTGTTCTTTGAACATGTATTTTCTTGCTTTTAATTTAACATGCATTCTTAGCTTATGGTTGCTTATTTCCATTAATTTGGGTGCAGGTAATGTCAATGTTTTTTCCAGTTCCACTCAACAAATTATGGTGGAATTTCAAATTCAAATACAGTACCAATATATCATCTATGTATATGCTAATGTTTTGGGTTCCGTGAGATGTCAACTTTATGCTAAATTGGAATGCTTATCTTTTCTTATTACTATGAACTAGTTTTTACTTGGTGACTTTAATTCTTATTTGGGAGCTCAGGAGAAAATAGGTCGTGCACCAAATACTTATGCTTGCCAAGATTTTATTACAGCTCTGGATAATTGTTCCTTAACTTGTTTAGAAACAAAAGGTTCAATTTATACTTGGATTAATAATATAAGAGGTCCTTATTGTGTTAACATTCAATTGGATCATGCTTTATGCTCTAATGTTTTTTTTTATAATTAGAGTTCCATAGAGTGTAGTGCTCTTGCACGCCATTGCTCATATCATAATCCCCTTTTTATTTCTTGTTATCAAGGTTCCTCCTTGCCTAAACCTTGTCAATTTTTATCCATATGGACTTCTCATGAGGTTTTTCTCCTTATTGTTGGTGATTTTAGGTGCTCTCTTTCTATTACTAGACATCCCATTTTTATAATGATGACTAAGTTGAAGTTGTTGCGCTCTTTCTTGAGGAATTAGAGTAAAAATACCTTTGGCCATATTGATCTTCTTGTCTCTAACACTAAGCAAACATTGCTTTCTATTCAGCATAATATTAAGTTACTTAGGTTTTTAGATGAGTTGCACCATCAAGAACTTCAAGCTAATTCTAATTTACATTTTCATTTATCTCATTAAAGAGCTTCTCAAAGATAAAAGTCGGGTTCAATGGTTGAGGGATGGTAACTGTAACATAAGGTTCTATTAGAGTCTTCTTGCTAGACGTCGGGCACAATCTATAGGCTCTTCTCTGATGATAAATGGGCTTTTGGAGTTTGATGTTTGAATTATTAATAATCATATTATAGATTATTTTTCTAATCTCTTTAGCTCAGCTCGCTCCCCAAGGGATTTTTTGGGTATTAAAGATGCCATCCCTCACTTGGTTTTTGATGTTGATAATGTTATGCTTATGATAATGCCTTCTCATGATCTTATTCAGTCAGTTATTTTTGACATGGATCCTCATAGCGCCCTTAGTCCAGATGGATTTACTAGACATTTCTTTCATTCCTATTGGAATATTGTGGGCTTTGATTTATGTAATGCAATTCATAGTTTTTTTAGCATTGGCTCTCTAAACCCAGGCTTAAATTCTAATTTGATGGTGGTTATCCCTAAAATGTTAGGTGCAAATTTAGGGGATAAGTTTCGGCCTATCATTTTAAGTAATTTTATTTTCAAGATCATTACTAAAATTCTAGCTAACCAATTTGGTTATGTGGCTTCTAGAATTATTTCTACAAACCAATATGGTTTTATAAAAGGCAGAAATATATAGGATTGTATAGTGGCTTCTTCATAATGTTTTAATATAATGAATTATAATTATAGGGGAGGCAATATGGCCATAAAGGTGGATATAAAAAAAAAAGCTTTTGACACAATGGAGTGGGGTTTTATTTTTGTTGTGCTCCTTAGCTTCAGTTTCTCCTAAATATTTTGTGACTGGATATGGAGCATTTTTTACTCAGCTAGATTGTCAATCATTATTAATAAAGGAACTCATGGTTATTTCCCTATCTCCTATGGTATTCATTAGGGGCATCCTCTATCTCCATTTCTTTTTTGTTTAGTAGAGGATTGTTTAAGACAAAAACTTTCTTAAATCATAAGTGTTGGATTTTTTATTGGATTTTTTATTCCTATGTATGGTGGTCACAATTTCAATTGTCCATCACATTTTATGTACGATGATGATGTTTTAATTTTTGGTAAATCTAGTCACTCTAATATTGATGTGATTGCCAATGTTTTCTCAAATTATGGATTGCTTTTGAGTCAAGAAATGAATTGGGAGAAGTCTAATTTGTTTTTAAGTAAAGGTATTACATCCCATCATGCTTCATCCCTTCATGCTAAAGTAGGTATGAGTGCTGGTTCTTTCCTTTTCTCTTATCTTGGGGTCCCTATTTTTATTGGTGCTCCAAAGGCTCGCTAGTTAAATCATCATGCTGATCGGGTTATTTCTAAAAGGCCAAAGGTACAAATTGAACTCTCAAGTATGGGCTTAGGATTATATTAGACCCTCATATTTTTTTATCCCTATTTGGAACTTTTTTGTTCAAAATTGTCTTAATTTAGACCTTGGGCTAACAGAAGCATTCAGATGTTTTTTTGGCTGATGTGGATGTGTGGGTCCCACTCTTCTTGTCTAATTTATACTTGACCCACCTCTCTCTCTCTCTCTCTCTCTTTTTAATAATTCTAGCATTAAAGAAGGGCTAACATAAATTGATATTTTTAAATAAAAAATAAAATAAAAATTTTCACAAAATATAAAAATGAGTAATTTTGTTGTGAGCTTAATTAATTATATATGCAAATAAGAACACAGTTTTGAAAATACAATTTAAAAGTAAGTACTTTAAATAAAAATTCTATAAACATTTTAATGAATTTTTTATAAATTTAAAATCTTACATACTAAAACTTTGACTTACAATACAAAATAATCAATTTTTTTTATAAATTATTTAATAATTAAAATTATTGTCACCAAAATTTATTTATTTATATTTTTTTCCAAATCAAATGAAAAAAGAAAAAGAAAAACACTTGTTGTCGTAGAACAATATAAAATTTACACATTACCCATCAAATAAGCCATGGATCCTAATCTTTTCACATAAAATTGTAACAAACAAAAAGATCATTTGCTTGTAGCAATTTAGCTTGCGACTTTTTTCCTTTGAAACATTCATATGCTTATCTTTTTTTTTCATTCAAGAAACCAAATCTAAAACAAGCAAATCCACAATAAGGCTCGATGGCATATTGTGCCACTCTCTAAGGCCAGTAGAAGAAATAGATGCCCTTGCCAAAAAAAAAAAGGGCAATCTATTTCATAGACATTTTGACAAACATTAAGTGAGCCTTGCTAAACTTCCTCTTTTCACAGCCAAGAACTCACCTGCAAAACCTCTTAAAACACACCCAAAGGCGAACCTATTCATTGAACATCTCTTGCAATCAATCAACAAAACAACCATACACCTAAATTGCAATTTAAAAATTAGTATAATATACATCTAAAATGGACCTTTTTTAAAAAAGTGGTACAATCAACAACCAAAAAAAATTACCTTATTCAATATCATCATCTGCATGTAGTTCTCTTATTTGGGTCTTCTCTATTTTAAAACTTTTGCTCTTACTACTGCAACTCTTGGTTTTGCATTAGCAAAAATCTTATGGGCTCACAAATAACACTACTAATCAAGAACATACATTAGCTAAAATCTTTAACCCTCGCTTAAAACCTGAACTATCTTATGTGGACTCTCTCCATCCCTCTCTGGTGATTGGTCTGGTGTCACTGATAAGATAATGGTGTTCTATATGGCCACTGCTCCTTCATCTTCATTTCTCAGCAACCTCAAATTTTATAGCGATGATAAGCTATTCTATCCTCATCTCCTTCCTAAAAGGTATCCTCTTCAGCTTTCCATTTCAATTCTTCTCTTTCTCTCTCTCTCTTGCCTCATTTAGATTTCCAAATGACACTAATTTTACCTTTTTTTGCTTTTTTATTTAAGGTGTTGCCATTATATTAGCAATTCTTATTATACCTTTAGACCCTACATGATTAATTGTAAAGTAGTGAGCACTAAAGCTCCTTCATCGTCTCTTGCTGCTTCTTTTAAAAGAGAGCCTCATAAGAACTTTGATTAAGTAATAATTGTCGTTCGATTAGGAGATTGAGGCCACAAGGCTATTCTTAATATGCCTCCTCAACAATAGCAAATTGATTTGGTTAAGACATATGAGGTGTTGGATCATGCATCTTGTAGAATCTAAAAGAAATTTTATCATTTTGATATAGAATTTAAAAAGAATTAAATTAGGGTTAAGTGTTTTATTGATGTTGGTGATAACAAGTAGAAGCTAGTGGCTGTGAATGGGAGAAAGTGACAGAGATGGCAGTGGGAAAGGGAGGCTTAGGAGAGGAGAGATGGTAGTGGTGGAGGGGCGGTAATCGTGGTTATCAAAATAAATAGGGTTCAAAGGTTTAGGGAAAAAGAAAAGGGATGAGTTATCATAGGCGCAATTGGTGGGTCCCACAAGTCCAACTATACATATTTCTAACTTCAATTTAGGTCTCTATATGTGTAAAGTCCAAATTAAGATAATTCTAAATAAAAAAGTTCCAAATTAGAACAAAAAAATATAAAGGTCCAATTTCATCCTAACCCCATATTTGAGGGTCCAATTTGTAACTTTGGCCTTTCTAAAATAGAGGCTTGGAAGGGTCATTCCCTTTCTTTTTTTTTGTCTCCTTTCTTTGATTAAATCAAATATTTATGGCTCTCTTCTCCATGGGTTTATCATTTATAAATGGCCTATCACATTTTAAGTGTATGGAGAAGGCTATTAGAAATTTTTTATGGACAAGTTCAGTTACTTCCAAAAAATTAATTTCTGTCTAATGGGATACTTGCTGCTTGCTTATTGATGAAGGTGGTTTGGGGTTGCATCATCTCTTTCGACTTAATTCTATTATGCTTAGTAATATTGCTTGGAAGTTATATGGTAATTCTTCTTTTGTGTTTGATTTTCTTTCACAAAAGATTTCTTTGCAATGGTTATCCTAAAGATAATTATCTTTGTTCTTTAATTTGGCACTATATTAAAGGCATATACCAGGAATTGCAACATTCTTCTCAATGGCTTCCCTCAACGCATTCTAGTCTTAGTTTTGGCACTTGAATTTTCTTAGTTACACTATTGCTAATAACATTAGTATTCCATCTGCTGATCATTGTCATTTTTTTGCTTCTATTCATGATTATTTTTGGAATGATCAATGGAACTTTTTGAATCCATTCAAGCAATCTTTTCCTATAATTATTTTAGACTTACAGTTTATGATTCTTTTAGAAATTGAAGAGGATGTGTTTGCTTGGCACTTCTCTTATACTATATCTTATTATTGTAAGGAAGTTTGTAATTTTTTCAGAGTTGCTAGTCCTAAGGTGGCTTAGGGTAGAGATTTATGGCATCATAACTTGCCTCCCAGCTATTCCTTTTTTTATAAGTGTGTGTTTCATTAGTGGTTGTCATCTGACGATAATTTACAACATAAAGGTATGATGATTATATCTAGATGTCGCTTATGTTGCATGGCTTATGAAACTACTGACCATGTTTTGGTTTTTTGCCCCTATGAGGTGTCGTTATGGTCAATGCTACAAGACTTGTTTCAAGTCAAGTTTGCAATTGTTGGTTCGATTATTGATCTTTATAAAGTAGCTTTAGCTATTTCTTTTTCTACTCAACTTGCAACTTTATGGAAGGTTGGAATTTTATCAATGTTTTGGAATTTTTAGAAGGTGAGAAATCAAGCCACTTTTAGGCAGTGTTCGTTCCTATAACAGTTATAATTTGTTCTCTTTATAAGCCAATAAAGCAAACTAAAATCATTAGAAAAGGTTACAGGCATTATACTCAGTCTGATCTCATCATTCTTCACCACCTTTATGCTACTAGAATTCCTCAGCCAATTGCATTGTCTCATGCTATTTGTTGTCATCCTCAGCCTAGTGGTTGGTTTAAGGTAAATATTGATTTTACTGTAAAGGGATGTCCTGGTTCTTCAGGTGCAGTAGTATCTTCTGGATTTTCAATGGTTTTTCAGTAGGTTCTTTCATTGTTACAATAGGTTCCAAATTTTCTTTTGAAGTAGAAATAATGGTTGCTATCATAGCTATGAAATATGCTATTACTTTTAATTATTCCCCCTTATGGATTGAGAGTGATTCAGCTTATGTGGTTCAACTTATTCATCACAGAAGTTTACAAGTTCCTTGGCACCTTCGACTCGAGTGGCATTGTAGACAGTAAGGTTTAACGCGTGTCCAAGATTTTAGCAACCACGACACTATTTGGGCTCAGGGCCCTAAGGAACACACTACTATATCATAAAGACATAGCATGGAGATGAGGAGTCACCACCCAGGGTAATAACTGGGACAAATCATTTTGGTGGTACTTGATTCACTAAATGAAAGCTAGAACCACAACCAAGAGATTCTAGGAACGGAATACTAACTTCTCCTAGTCTCGTGTTTATTTAGAATTACTTTATGAATTACTATCTTATTCTCTAATAACATGCAATTTTATTTAAACCTTAATTAAACATCAATTTATCCTAAAGGCAATAAGTCATAAAATTACATCTAAAAATGCATACAAAATGTAGCATCCTTATGTCTAAGCTAGATTAATTTTATTAATTAAAGTTAGCTAATTCTACATTTTTATTTACAAGTGAAATGGACTAAAGATGGGCCTACATTTTAATTGAATTAGTAAGCCTAAATCTACTTATTTTAATTAACTAAGGGAGTGGGCTTATTGTCTACAAAGTTTAAAAAAGAAATTAATTAATGAACCTAATTCTAACTTGATTTTAAATAAAAAATGGGCCTAAGTCTATTTATTAAATGGATTGATCCTACCGTGGGCTTAGGGCCCAAAGAGAATGAACATAAAAACAAGCCCAAACAACAAATTAAAGTAAATAATGAATAAAAAACATACATTCAATGATCTCTAACCTAATTTTAATTACATACAACTTAAATTAATTTAAAGCCACCATTAATTTTAATTGAATATTATCAAATTGAGCTTAGATTACTAATTAATTTTTAGTGCAGAGAATTAAAATTTCACTAATTTCCCTCTATTGGGACTATTACAAACTACACTGCAGGAAATTAAAATAAATTAATTACAACCCAATAAAATCAATGAACAAAATACTGCAAAAACTAATAAATCCTAAATTCTACGGGAATTTCACAAAACTCAGTCCATGGCATCTCATGGATTCTTTAATACTACCAAAACCTCACATCATCAATCTCACATCTAGAGCACCATAGAACGCCAATCAAAACAAAAAAAAATAAAATAAATTTAATCAATAAATAAAATAAAGAAATTAAATCAAAAAGAAAAAAAGAGTAGAAGATGTTGTGCAAATGTTGTTTGAATACCCCTCAGATTGGGATTGTCACCATTTTGAGATTGACTCTATTGTTTTTTTTTTTTTTGACTTTCTGGACTTTAAGAGTAAAGAATGTATTTTTATTTATTTGAAACTTATAGTAGAAGGTCTGTATTGTTCAATCCACACTTTTTCTTTGCAGAAGCTAATTAGTTTTTTTTTCTCTTTATGCAATCCCCCTTTGCTTCTCTACATTTTTTATAGACTTTGCCTCTCTAGCTCTTTTCGCAGCCTCCCCCTTCTAGCTTTTAAAGCCAAACCTAGCAACCTTCAACCCTACAATCATGCAGGGAAGTTGCGTTGGATTTTTAATTTTTGAACTTTCAAAACCAAGAGATAGAGTTTTGAAAAAATTAAAGACTTGCACACGTAAGGACATGTGATGTCCTGGACAATGTAAAAATCAGTTTTTAGTAAAAATTGGCACTCTGGAATGCCAATTGTCATCTCGTAATATCGATTGGCATTGCTTAATGTTGACTAGCATTATATAATACCGATCAGCATTACATAATGTCGACCGACCACATAAGGTCCTCAAAAGTTTCTAATTTTTACAATCAAATCCCTAAAAACCAATTTTGTAATTAAATCCATAAAACGTAGCAATTTAGTCCTTTAAATCATGAAATTTGACACCAGAGATCAATTCTCGATTACAATTGCAGCTCAAAATTGCATCCTAAAATTGGGTTCTTACAATTGCCCCCCTTTGTTGTTGTTTGCTTGAAAAATTATGGCAAAGCAATAGTAGCACACAATTTTGAAAGAAAAAATTAGGGTACTTCATTGTATCCTAATTGACATGTTGATGCTTAAATTGCTGAGCATTTTTAAGCAAGATGCTATGTTTAATATATTTCACTATATTTCCTATGGAACGTCTAGTGAAACTTATGCATTTCATTGTATTCCCTGCGGGACATCTAGTGACTCATGATTTGAAAACATGTTATAGTTCCTGTGGAACGTCTAGCAATAATACCATAACTATTGTGTAGTGTCTGGTGAACTGCACTATATTCCTTTTGGGACATCTAATGACAATGGATTTCGTTATAATCCCTATGAGACGTTTAACGAAATATCTATAATGATTCTCACTATATTCCCTGTAGGACATTTAGCGATTTATGAAAAACATATTATAGTTCCTATGGAACATTTAGTGAAACTAATGCATTTCGCTATATTCCCTGATGGGCGTCTAGCAATTTGTAATTTGAAAAATATGCTATAGTTCATGTGGAATGTCTAGCAATGATCCTATAACTACTTTGTAGTGTCTAGTGATAAAAGGTTTGAAAATTTTCATGTTATAACTACTAATGAAGAACATAACATGCTGAATTTGAAATTCATGTTACAACTACTATACAGCACATGACATGACAATTTTGAAATTTGTGTTTCAGCTACTATGTAGCATGAAATGAATTTTGAAATCTTTTAATTTAAAATGATGCATGTAAAAATGCAAAACTGAATTCTATAAATATATTTTGTATTCTGTACTTTACATAAAAAATTCAAAATTTAAATACATATGCAATTAATAGTTATTCATTAATTGATGACATGATTAAATGAATTAATTAGGAATCAAATCCTAATCAAGAAGGAATTATGGATGACATTGCAAAGAAAAACTTGATTTTGATTGCATGCATAGTCAAAGGACCAAAATGGATATTTTCCATTTATAAGAAGCTTCCCTCCTTATTTTCGATGCTATTCTTTAAATTCCCTCTCCATTTTTCTTTTTTTTTTCTTTGATTTTCTTCTTTTAATTTCTTGCTCATCCGAAGTTCGAATCATAATCTATCAGATCCTATGATTGACCCATAGCATAGGCTACACAGAGGAGCAAACATTCCAACTAACCCAGCCATTGTGCCTCTCCATTTTTCTCAAAATAACCTTGGACTTTGAGAGGGCTCTACTATACTTCCTTTAACTCACCTTCACCTTCATAGGTGCACAGATATGGGTAATGAGGTAACACTTCCTCATTTCTATTTATTTTTACAAAATTTATTCATATAGTTAGTAATCATAATTAATTTTAGAATGAAAATTAGTGTGTATATTGTTGAAATTAGATTAAAAATCACTAAAAATGCATGAAAAAATTAAATTTAACTCAGGAACATAGGATTTCAGTTGAATGGCATACTGAAAGTTTAAAAATCTAAGTCGAAAGTCTAGAATTCAGTTGGCATTTATGCAATGTCAATTGGCATTGTACAATGTCAATCAATATTACACAATGTCGGTCGGCATTATAGAATGCCAATTGGCATTCTACTTTGCCGATCAAAAAAATTAATTTTTTTACAATTAATGATTATTTCTCCCTCGAAATTCTCTTAGCAACCGATGAAATTCACAGGCTATTTTCACATAGCTCGTGAATTATTTCATGGGCTGTCGAAGAATGTAGTGTAATTGGTATGGGCCTTTGGGTTTAGATGATTTATTATTGGGCTCTTGATAACTCAAGCGAGGTCTGATTGCCATTCTTTGTTCGCACTAATTGAGCGATGGATGGACACCACCCATATGTTTCATACTCATATAGGTGAGTTGACTATTTCGCCTATGAGTTTTTTTAGGATCACTAGGATTACCTTTGGAATGACTCCCATTTCCTTCGATATCAACTACTGCAGTCTCCCTGAGCATACGCGAAGTTAGTATGTGCAAGATTTGATCGGGTTCACTCCAACGTGGAAGAATTGAAAGAATGTTCTTCTTTTATTGTTAATCGAGGGATTCAGACATCTTCCTACCACCACTCCTTGTCAAATTGCCCATAAGGTGAGGTGTCTCCTTCTGATATTGCTTAGCACGACCCTTTTCTACAAGAATAGTTATGAGGTCAACATTGCCCTTATCAGCCCTCTTTGAGACTTAAACCCAAGTTATCACCCTTAACTAGGGATCTACTGTGTTGGCTTATCTGTATTATAGACTAGACATTGTCTGTAGAGGTGCTGTCACCATGTGCATTTTTTGGCATGCTTTGCATGTACGTCATCTTTTTTTAACCTATTTCCTCTTTCCAAATCTGGAGTCTAGAGATTGGGCTGATTTATGGCTTCGGTGCTATCAATTCTGATAAGAGGCTCCCTCTAATGTAGAGATGGGGCTCTTCCCGTCTAGCGAGCAATTAGCTGAATACTGTCGAGTGGCACCTAGTAGGAAAATAGATTCATTAGTATTCCATAATTTAATGCAAATTAAACTTAACAACATGATTTTGCAGATTAAATCTAATTGGCTTGAGGGAGCGGATGACATCCAGAGGTACGATTTCATGGTTATTGTAGTACGACTCGAGGACATGAGGATTCTGCTCCCTAGTTATAGTTGTTATATGTGGTATTTGGGAGAGCGATTGTATCAGTGGCATTCTGGACCTTCCCGATATCGTATTCCCTCTAATGTTCCTCTCTTGATGTTATACAGTTCTCACCTGATGGGTTCAGAGTTAAGAGAGGCATTATGGGGATATGATGCCATGATTTTTCTTGAGCAATTTCACCATTACTAGCAGTTCATCTATGAGAACCTCTTAGAGTATGTTCCTACTAACCAGGTTGAGGTAACTTCTAGTCATTTCTCTTCTGGAATGTTCAAATCACTTATTTTTTCACAGTTTAAGGAGATTGGATCCCTTGTCGATGAGGTGATAAAAGAGGCGGCCAGGGCTACTCAGGGGGTTGAGACTACTCTTAAGCCTAAGATTGTGCTTAAGGTATCTAAGCCTAGACTTGGTCATACATAATATACTCAGCGCATTAGGACAAGTTATGAGGGAACCTTTACTGGCGCTATTTTTGATGATGTCCCTTCTTGATAGATCTATGCTCTATTGGGCTCCTACTATTCAGGTTCTAGTTTAGCAGTAGATGCATTTCGGTAATGTTCAGCTTCCTAGCTTTTCTCTGATAAATACTTCTTATGTGAGTTTGTCTGACTTATTTCTTATATTACTTGTACACTTAGTATTGATGTTAATACAACTTTACAAAATAAGTCCCCTGAGCATAGGCAAAGTATTTGCACAAACTTGCCTCATCTCAAAGGTTATTTACCATACAGGTCACAGATAGTTGGCGGGTAAGCATATACACTTATTATGCAAATGTATGCATAGAATATATATGATATGATGTTTCCTATATTTGTAGAATTATTCTAGGGATCTGGAGTGGGAAAACCATATGCTTTGTCGGCAGTTTGCAGACTTGGGCATGGACCCCCATGGTGTTGGTACTTCATCTGTCAAACCTCCAAATACTTACCATCATGATGACTTTAGTAGAGGATGGAGCCCATGGCCTGATAGTGGAGCTCGAGATGATCGATTCTAGGCTATCTTCATTTCTAATTTGTAGTCATGTTAGAACGCCTTCTTATGCTGATCTATTTCAAATTTCCCTTTCTTGAAATTAGACTTGGATGAATAGATGGTCCTAAGTGAATTTTATTCTATTTTATAATTTTTTTCCTAAGCCACCATTTCGAGTTTTCAACTTATCAAGCCTGCCTTAACTTTTTCCTAAGCCGCCCTTTCGGGTTTTCAACTTAGTGGGCTTGCCTTAACTTTTGCCAATGCTACTTGTAGATGGCGGGGTTTAGCATGCGTCTAAGATTTTAGCAACCATAACACTATTTAAGCTTAGGGCTCTAGAGAACACACTAACCACTGTCACAAAGACATAGCGTGGAGATGAGGAGTCACCACCCAGGGTAATAACTGGGACAAATCGAAAAAGTGGTACTCGATTCCCTAAAAGAAAGCTAGCACCACAACCGGAAGATTCTGGATACGGAATACCAACTTCTTTCAGTCTTGTGTTCATTTAGAATTACTTTATGAATTACTATCTTATTCTTTATTTACATGCAATTTTATATAAACCCTAAGACAATCAACTCCAAAGTAAACTAGTCATGAAATATACAAGTAAATAATGCATTCAAGAAATCACATAATCCCTAAGTTAATCTAATCTACATGGATTTTAAATAAATGAGCTAAGGTCTACATATTTTAAATTATAAGTGATCCTAAAGACCTAATTCCTTTTGATTTTAATGAAATGAACCTAAGTCTACTAATTTTAATTCTAAATATGAGCCTAAATCTATAAATTATGGAATTTTTAAATTAATGGGTCTAATTCTACATGTTTTAATTAAATGGTGATCTTAAATCTATAAATTATGAAAAAGGGCTTAAATTAAATGGGCTAAGTCTAAATTAATTAAATTAAATTATGTGGGCCTATGTCTAACTAACTAAATGGGCCTAAGGATATTTCTAATCTAATTAATTAATTATGGACCTAAAAATATATTTTAATTAATTAAACCTAATTAATTATTAAGTGAGATGGGCTAAAAGAATTACCTAAACTTAAATAAATAAATCAAAATCTAAAATTGGCTTAAGACCCAAAATACATAAAAATAATAAATAAATCCCAAAAACAAATAAAAACATTAAAAAAACAATTAAATAAGATTAAACAAATAATTAAATTAATCCATACTAAAACCCTAATTTATTAATGTGCAGCCTAAATTAATTTACTTCCTCCATTGATTTTAAATAATTACCTAATTGAAACCTAATTTTAATAATCAATTTAATCAAAATAAACATGCAACCACACATATAATTTTATTACTCCCACTATTGGGGCTATTACATTAATTCATAAAAAAATTAATACAATAAAATAAAATAAAAGCAATAAATAAAATAAAATTAAAACCCTAAAAACTAAGTCTCTATGAGGCTTTATCCCTAATTTTTCATGGGCTTTTCATGAATTCACCCCTTCCACTGGATCACCATCCGTTTTCATCCATACTCACCAAAATAAAAAGATAAAATTGTAATTAATAAATAAATTATGATAATAACACGAAAGAAAAAATAATATATAATATAAAATAAAAGAAGAAGAAGATGATGCTTATGAATGATTTGGGTTACTCCTCAGATTAGTAGTTCACCGTTCTTGATAAATCTTTGAATCTTCTTCTTAAAAAATTCTCCATAAATCTTTAATTAATTGTTAAATTAAAAGGAATTTTTTGTAGAAAAAATAACACAAAAGAAATAAAATCACGTTTTCTTCTTCTTCTTTCTCTTCTTTTCCTTTTTTTTTTCTTCCTTCTCTCTTTTCCTCTTCACCCTCCCCTTTTCTTTTCCTGCTATTATCTCTTTATATAGTGGAAGTAGGAAGCCTAACCCCAATCCTAATGTGATTCTAATTCCTAAAGTATAAGATTAGTACTTAAAATTATATTTAGGAATTTTAAACTAGTTAGGATTGAGTTAATTAGGAATTTTAAACCAATTAGAACTGAATTAAAAATGGGAAAACAGAGATAGAATAATTCAATTCCGATCGGGATTGTGTAATTTTGATTGGATTTACACAATCCTGATCAGAATTGGTGTAATTCCGACATGCATTCTCTTTTTTTAACATTTAATTACAAAAGACCCTTGGAAGAATTTAAATTTTACAATTAGGTCCTAAAAAAACCTTATAATTTAGTCCCTTAAAATATTAAATCCTTCCTTTAAAAGCTGTATTTAAACCCTTAGAATTTTAAAGATTAAGTATCGAAGACATTTTCATCACTAGAGTCCTTTGCTGCATCCATAACACATCATCCCAAAATTGGGTCTCTACAGTTGCCCCCCTTTGTGGCTGTTTGCTTGACAAATTGTGGTAAAGCAAAATAGCACCCAATTTCTAAATTGAAAGTTAGGATACTTACCTGCACTCCTTAAAGCTTCTCCTTATGAATTTTCTATACTCGGACGTATAGCATTTCAATTGACATATCATACTCAGTCGTATGATATTGATTATACTTGGTCGTATAACCTTAAGTGAATTGAACACATTGTACTCGATCGTACAATGCTGACTATACTCGGACATATAGCATTAAATTGAAAAATTACATCATACTCGATCATATGATGCTGATTATACTCAATCGTATAATCGATTGAGGATACATTGCAATCGATCATACAATGCCGACTACACTCGATTATATAGTCTATTTTGAAAAGAAACATCATACTCGGTCATATGATGCTGATTATATTTGATCGTATAATTGATTAAAGATACATTGCACTCGGTCTTACAATGTTGACTACACTTGGTCGTATAATCTGATTTGAAGAGAAACATCATACTCGGTTGTACGATGCTAACTATACTCAGTCGTATAATCGATTGAAGATACATTGCACTCGGTCGTACAATACTGACTACACTTGGTCATATAGTTTGATTTGAAAAGAAACATCATACTCAGTCGTATGATATTGATTATACTCAGTCGTATAATCAATTGAAGATACATTGCACTCAGTCATACAATACTGACTACACTCGATCGTATAGTCTGTTTTGAAAAGAAACATCATACTCGGTCGTATGATGCTGATTATACTTGGTTGAATAATCAATTGAAGATACATTGCACTCGATTGTACAATGCTGACTACACTCGATCATATAGTCTGATTTGAAAAGAAACATCATACTCGGTCGTATGATGTTGATTATACTCGATCGTATAATTAATTGAAGATACATTGCACTCAATCATACAATGCTGACTACACTTGATCATATAGTATGATTTGAAAAGAAACATCATACTTAGTCGTATGATGTTGATTATACTCGGTCGTATAATCGATTGAAGATACATTGCACTCAGTTGTATAATGCCGACTACACTCGGTCGTATAGTCTTATTTGAAAAGAACATCACACTTAGTCGTATGATGCTGATTATACTTGGTCATATAATCAATTGAAGATACATTGCATTGGATCGTACAATGCCGACTACACTCAATCGTATAGTCTAATTTAAAAGGAACATCACACTAGGTCATATGATGTTGATTATACTTGGTCGTATAATCGATTGAAGATACATTGCACTCGGTCATACAACGCTGACTACACTCGATCGTATAGTCTGATTTAAAAGGAACATCACACTCGGTCATATGATGTTGATTATACTATTGACTATTTTAATAATTCCTTAAATTATTAAACTATAAAGCATTGCAATTTAGGACTAAATTGCAAAGAATCAGGTGGGCTTAAATGAAAATCAAAGTTCAAGGACCAAAATAGATATTTTCCCTTCTATATATTCATTTCCTCCTTTTTCCAATTCATTACCTCTTTTTCCTATTCTTCTTCTCTTTTTTCCTTTTCATTTTCTCTTGATTTTCAAATTTTCCTCCTTCAATTATTCTCTTATCTGGCATCTGATTTTGGATCTGTCTGATCCTATAGCCCACCCATAGCGTAGGCTACGCGAGAGCAATTTTAAATAATTAGTTCCCATCACTTTACATCTGCATTTTCCCCAGAATGATTTGGGACTTCGTGAAGATGAAAAGATATTTCCTTTGACTCATTTGCACCTCCACAGATGTTCTCAAGTTGGAGATGAGGCAAATTTCCTATCTATATTTTCAATTATGCGATAAACATATTTATTTTAGTATATAAAATTAATGTTTACATGCATGCAATTTGATGGACAAAGTATATGAAAATTTAACAAATTAAAACCAAAACGTGTCATAAACTAACATAAATATGTTAAATTTCACTAAAAATTTCATCGGGAGTTTGAATTTTGGTCTTATATTACAGATTTCTGACCAAATTTCTTAAATTTCCATTTGGAAATTAGGAAATCCGATTGGAATTCTGGATTTCTGATCGGAATTCTAGATTTTCGATCAGAAATCTAGAATTTTGATTGAGATTCTAGATTTCCAATCAAAAATTTGATTTTTTATATCAAAAACAAATATTTATGAGAGAAAAATGATCCTGTTGTTTCTACATTTTTCAGAAACCCCTGAAATTCTTGGGTTGTTTTCACTTGGCGTGAGAATTGTTTCATGACTTGTCTGGGGAGGTAGCACAACATGTCTAGGCATCCAACTTTTGACATTTTGTTACTGCTTTACCAACTGCTGAAGGTAGGTCAGATCACTATTCACTCTTTGCACTTATTAAGAGATGGATGGACACTACTCACACCTTCCACACATGAGTGGGTGAGATGACTATTTCCCTGATGAGTTTTTCTGCCATTACCAAGATTGCATTCGGAGGTCCCCCAGTTCCTTTTGATATCCATTACTACACTCTTCCAAAGGATTCTAGGAGTCATTACGTTCATGACCTGCTTAGGTTTGTTCCGACATGGAAGAATAGGAAGAACGTGCTTCTTTCTTCTCTTGTATAGGGTTTTAAAAGACTACTTACCACTACACCTCGCCAGATTCTCCAGAAGGTGAGATATTTTTTATTGATATTTCTTGGCACTATACTTCTTTACAACACTGGTCATGAGCTTAGCATTGCTCTTCTTGGCCCTCTTCGGTATCTTGCTAGGGTTTAGATTGGGGCTCTGCAGCGCTTGCTTACCTCTACTATAGATTGGATACTATTTGTAGAGGCATTGTGATAATGTGCGGCTTATGGCATGTCTTGCATGTATTTTTCTTATCCCTTTTTAACTTTTACTTACTTTCACATTCCCCTCCTTATTTCCTTCATTTTCCATTTTTCCAGATTTGGGGCATTAAGACTGGAGTGATTCAGGGTTTTAGTGCCATTAGCTCCAACATCAGTCTTCCCCTGATGCAGAGGTGGGGTTCTTCTCATCTTGCTAGCATTAAACATGATTTGCAGACTTATCGAGACCAGCTAAACTCCTTAGAGTAGGACCTTGTAAGAAAATTTTGACTTTTAGTATTTCATTAATTGTAAAAGTTTAACAAATTTAAATTTAAATGAATGAGTTTGCAGGTTAGATCAGATTGGTTGGTTAGTGCTGAAGACATTCAGTGATATGATTTTATGACTGCAGCAATGAGACTTGAGACTATGAGAGTTCTGCTTCTTGGTTATGGTTGCCGGATATGGTATCTCGATAAGCGTGTTTATCACTGGCATATGGAACCTTCCAAGAGGCGTGTTCCCTCTTTTATTCCCTCCTCGATGTTATGGAGTAGCAGCATGACTGGTCCTGAGCTTAGAGCTGCTCTTGAGGGATATGATGCTTCAACCATGCTTGAGCATTCTCATTATTATCGGGAGTATATTCGAGAGAACCACTAAGAGTAGGTTCCTACAGACCCAGCTGAGGTATGCTTTCTCTCACTACTTTAATTCAACTTTCTCATTATTATTAACCTTTGTTTCTCTACATAGTTTGAAGGAGTCCCTAATGCTGCTATGGATGAGACTAAGGATGATACTAAGGAGACTGAGCAAGGAGTCGACCCTAATTATCATAGTAAGACTGCTCATGGTGAGGCTTCCTCAGGTACCATTATGGGTGATGTTCCCCCATTTGATAAGGTGATGTATTATTGGGCTCCCATAGTACAGACTCCTATTGAGTGACACATGTATTTTGATATAGCTCAGATTCCTAGCTTCTCACCTCTTGATGCTTTATATGTAAGTTCAATTTGCTCCCTTGCCAACCGTGAACAAACCTACACTTGTTGCTAAATTAGTAAAATTTATTTTATAAGTCCCTAGGACACAAGTGGAGTATTTGTATGGAATTGCCTCTTTCCAAAGATTATTTACTATACAGGTTACAGATACTTGGATGGTTAGTATTCACAACAAATATGCAAATGTATGCATGTTATGCATGATATACAGGATTCTAACTATTTTATAATGCAATAGAATTATATCGGGGATTTGGATCGTGAGAATGAGAGGCTCCGACAATAGCTTGCTAGCCTTAGTTTTGATGGACACTACGTCGAGACTCCCATGCCCCCAGATCAGAGTGACAATCCAACCAGAGAGTGGAGACCCTGGAGCTCAAGATGACTGACTTTCTTTAGGAATTGTATTAGCATGACTATACTTTGAGATATTTCAGAACTGTCTCCTTTTATGCATCATAGACTTTTATTATGGACCAAACTGTAATTTCCCTTTCTTCTTTTTTTTGTCGAAAACATTGGAAGTCCGGCCAGCATCTTAGATTTCCAATCAGAAATCTAGAATTCCAATCAGAATTATGGATTTTAGATCGAAAATCTAGAATTCCAATCAAAATTCTGAATTTCCGATCAAAAATTTCGGCTTTGATTTTGCTTATTCTCCCACTCCGATGCGAATTTGGTCCAAAAATGAATCCTAATCCATTCTATATCTGATTTACAGCCTATATAAGAACCATAAGACAAATATGCTACATCAATTCCATCCTTCGCCTCCATCATGACACAAGCCACGCTTACTCTGATGAAGAAATTTCTCAAGACCCTTAATGGAGATTATTGGAATAAAATCCTGCCCTTTCATGCCAAACCCTTAAAGTCCTTTCAACATCTAAAGATAGACAATAATTTCTTACATGTTGCTGCCACTTTCTGGGATGCTAAGGATCACGTATTTAGATTCAATGGACAAGAGTTATGTCCCCTGATAGAGGAATTTGTTGCTATTATGGGATGTTCACTAAGTTCGACTACTACTATTACTCTCCCAGACCTTGAGATTGAGTTCCCCAGTAGATTAATAGCATTCTTTGATATGCCCCTAGATGTTATCTACATGGATGCACATAATGTTGAAACCATCAGTCTTCCTATTCTAATTTCCTCTTATGGAACTAGAGACAAAACCAATGCTGCTTAGATTAAAACTGTCACTTTCTACCTATATGCTCAATTTCTACTAATGTCTTCTCATGGAGATGCTGATGTAAGGATTATCAATATCTTAGAACAGGTAGAAACTGGAGCTAATCCCATGCCTACCATGCTTGCTGAAACTATTATTAGGTTAGATAAATTTGAAGTTCAAAACCAACTCTTAGGCAGTCTGCTTCTCCTTCAAATATGTAACCCTTTTTTTAGATTTGGTTACAGGAGAAATTGAGTCTGCTCGATGCTCCCCCCAATACTTTGATTTATCAACCTTATCATCTACAATATCGTCCTTTGAAGATAAAGGATAAGCACACTATGGATCAATGGGCTGATTGGATGAAAGGCATTGTTGATACTGAGATTACTTAGATCTATCCTTAGTGGAGATTAAAATTCATGACAATCAACTTGTATGATAATTGTGTCCCTATTCTCGGATTAAAATTTTTTACCTTTCTTTCTCCCTTACACCTCTACCATTAGTATGGTCACCCTCAGTTCATTATTGTTGTTATAACTGACTTTAAAGGTTTCCTCTTGAGACAAGATTTCTTGGACAAGGTGAAGAACTTATGGCCTCATAGAGCTTTGGAACGAAATATGTGCCTAGATGCTGACATGACTACTGATGATAATTACAAGACTTAGGTTACTATGCAATCAATAGAATCACCAGAACTTATTAAATACAAAAGGATTCAAATATTGTTAGATGAGTCAAGAAAGAAATAAAAACAAAAGTAGTGGTCTCATAAGTCTGGTTTCTTATGTTTTATTTTTCCTTCAAGTCTTTGTGTCTTGTAATAAAGATAGAAGATGCAATATTTAACAAAAATGTCTTTTCAATTCATTTCATTAATCAGGGCAAAAATAAGTACATTTATTACATCACATGACATAACTCCTGTTATCAGCTAGTCCTTTCGAATTTTCTAACTGAACATTTTTTCTCCCATTTTCATTTCCTTAATTTCTACCTGATTAGCCCTTTATGGGTTTTCTGAATAGTGGGAATGTCCTAACTTTTGCCTAACCAGCCTTTTTAGGTTTTCTAGTTAGCGAACTTTTTTTTTCAAAGGTAGTATTTCTTAAGGCGATCGAGGTTGATTGGCTCAGTGAATTCATTCCCTTCGAGATTTGATATCTTTACGGCTCCCTTGGGCATGATTGTCTTGACTAAATACGATCCTTCCCAGTTTGTTCTAAATTTTCCCCTTAGGTCAAACACCATTTCCCTTGCGTGCTTTAATACCATATCTCCAGCTTTTATCTTTCCCAATTTAACCTTTTTATTGAACGCTCTTGATATTCTCCTCTGATAAATCTAAGTGTGGAATAAAGCATCCATCCTTTTTTCATCCAGAGATACAAGGTAATCAAACCTCTTTTGCATCCATTCACTCTCAGGGATTTTTGCTTCCATAATTACTCTCAAGGATTTAATTTATGTCTCTATGGGTAGAACTACTTCACAACCATATACTAACAAGAATGGAGTTTGTCCTGTAGCAATATGTGTTGTAGTTCTATATCCCCACAAAGCAAAAGGGAGGTATTTGGACCAGTCCTTATATGTCTTCACCATCTTAGAGAGAGTCTTCTTTATATTCTTATTAGCCACTTCTACTACACCATTAGCCTGAGGTCGATAAGGTGAGGACTTATGATGCTCAATCTTGTATCTTTGTAACAACTCAACGGTTTCTGCCTGAAACTCAACTCCATTGTCTGTCACAACATGGTGTTGGATCCCATACCTACAAATGAGGTTCTTCTTAATGAACTTTGCCATCTGTCTAGCTTTTAAGGTGCCAAAGGATTCTGGTTCTATCCATCTTGAAATGTAGTCGATTGCAACTATTATATATTTATGCCCATTTGAAGCAGTTGGTTTTACTTCCCTTATTATATCTATTCCCTAGGCTGCAAAGGGCCATGGAGATGTTAAACTATTTAGAACTGTAGGGGGAAGGTGATTGAGATTCCCATGTACTTGACATTGATGGCATTCTCTCACTATTCGGATATAGTCCTTTTCTATACTCCCCCAATAGTAACCTTGTCGAGTAATCTTCTTTGCTAGAATTATCCTATTCATATGTGGTCCATAAACTCCTACTTGAATCTCTCTCATTACATGTTCTACTTCATCCTTTTTGAGACATCTCAGCTGTATTCCATTCGACATCCTTCTGTATAGTATCACATCATGACTTACATAATGGCATACAAGAACACGAAGAGCATATCTATCTTTGGAAGTTTCTTTGTCTAGATATCTTCTTTCCTCGATAAATCTCTGGAAGTTGTAAAACCATGGCTTTTCCTCTGGCCCTATCTGAATATTCATGACATGTTCTTTGCCATAACATGGAGCTTTTGTCTTCATTATCACCAAAGGTTTCATCATCGATCCCATCGATTTATCCCACATTACATAAAGGGTTGCCATAGCATCCGCCATTTGATTCTCCTCTCTTGGTAAATGCATAAAGAGACATATGGTGAAATTCCTTATTAGTTTTCTTAGATAGCAGGCATAGGGTTTCAATCTCTATTCTTTTACTTCCCACTCTTTGTTAGCTTAGCTGATGACTAACATGGAATCTCCATAAACCAATAGGTTTTTAACTCCAACTGCCAATGCTGCTTCCATGACATAGATACATGCCTCGTACTCAGCCATATTGTTTGTAATCCTGAAGTCTAATTTCTTGGCCACTGGGATGGTTTCTCCTTCTGGTGTGATAAGAATTACTCCCAGCCCTGCTCCTCTATTATTCATGGCTCCATTAAAATAAAGTTTCCATTCTCGTTGTTCTAGTACTGCTAGGTCCTCATCTAGAAACTCCAAATTCCACTGCTCATTGCCTTCAACTGCATTTTAGGCTAGAAACTCTACTACAACTCTACCTTTAATGACCTTCATAGTGACATATTCTATATCGAACTTAGTTAGAAGTACCAACCATCTAGACATCTTTCCAATTAAAGCTGGTGTTTGGAACAAGTATTTTAAAGGATCTATCCTTGAAACAGCTTGTACTTTGTAGGACTGGAAATAATGCCTTAACTTCTTTGTAGCCCAGATCATTATCAAACATGTCTTTTCTATAAGATCGTACTTTTCTTCATATGGTAGGAACTTTTTACTAAGGTAATATATAGCGTACTCCACCCCTTCGGGCCCTTCAGGACCTTCTTGTGCTAGCATTACTCCTATAGCCTTTTCTTCTAAAGCCAAATATAACATTAAAGGCTTACCTTGTTTTGCTGGCCTCAATACAGGTGGGTTAGTAGGGTATTCCATAATCTTATCAAAGGCTTTCTGACATTCTTCATTCCACTCCACGGGCTGATTCTTCCTTAAGAACTTGAAGATCGGATCGCAAACCATGGTAAGTCTCACAATGAACCTGCTGATGTATTGTAGTTTTTTATAAACCCTTGTACTTCCTTCTCTGTTCTTCGTACTAGCATCTCCTGGATGGCTTTGATCTTGTCTAGATCAACTTCTATTCCTTTATTACTAATTATGTGCCCTAATAACTTTCCTGAAGTTACCCCAAAGATACATTTATTTGGATTAAGCCTTAGGTTATATTGTTCTATTCTTGCTAAGAACTTATCCAAAGCTTCAAATTATCCCTCTTTTATTTTAGACTTAACCATCATGTCATTAACATAAACTTCCACTTCCTTATGCATCATATCATGAAATAAGGTAGTGGCCGCTCTTTAATAAGTTGCTCCTGCATTCCTTAATCGGAAGGGCATCACCTTGTAGTAGTATGATCCCTATTCTATGATGAAAGCAATTTTGATCCTATCCATAACAGCCATCATTATCTTATTATAACCTGAGAACCCATCCATAAAAGACTACACCCCACTAGATGCTGCACTATCCATAATCACATCAATATGGGGTAAAGGAAAATCATCCTTTGGACATGCCTTATTCAGGTCCCTGAAGTCTACACACATTCAAACTTTTCCATCTTTCTTGGGAACTGGTACTAAATTTGCCAACCATTAAGGGTATTCCACAACTTCTAGAAAACTAGCTTGGATTTGCTTAGTGACTTCTTCCATTATCTTTTTTGTCCACTCGGGCCTTAACCTAAAAAGTTTTTGCTTAACAAGTTTAGCTTCAGGATATGTTGGAATGTGATGCTCTATAATTCCCCTATCTAACCCTAGCATATCCTCATAGGACCAAGCAAATACTACCTTTCTTTTTATTAGTATTCTCTCAAATTTTTCCCTCTCTTGAGTTAAGTCATGTGGTATAGAAATGTGTTTTGGTTGTTTATTTGTGCCCATGTTTAATGAATCTACTTGAATAGAATTAATGTCAAACATGCATGAATGATCGTTATTAAAATGCACAAGACCATTAGAATCAACATCACACAAGTAAGCCAAACCAGAATTTATATCATTGACTATAAAGGAAACACAGTTTTCATCCTCAAACAGACTGGACATTATTACATTATTTTCTTCATAAAAAACATCAGTAAAACTATTATTAATGATACTAGCTAATTCATGTGGTGGTTCTTTATTAGGTGGCAGACAAAGTAGTTCTTTAATGTCTTCAATTTTCATTTTTTCGGCAACTGTCTTAATCACCTTGTCCTTGTTGTCTTGCACCAGCTTTTCAACTATATGTTCCTTAAAAATCTCAAATCTAAGGACATCCATACCAGCTACTTGGACAAGCTCCTTTTCACCCTAGTAGAACTTCTCTTTTCCTTGCTTGATAAAGTTACCTTTCAGGGGTCCTAAATTCCCTAAGCCATTCTCGTTGAAAAAATTTCTTCTTACCCTTTTGCTACTGAACCCAGTTCCAGTATAGCCCAATCCTTTTATGTCATTTTAGGTTTTGAAATCTGGCAGTTCTGGGTTTCCTTGCTCATTTTTCCCTAGTCCTTGTCCTGGTCGATAATTCATCTTCTTGATCATGTTCATAACCCTTGGATCCATTGCAACTCCCTCTAAAATCATGGCTACCTGGTAACCTGGAGGAGTGACTACCTATTTTTGACTATTAATAACTGCGAACACTGTCTTGCCCATACTAGCATCTAAAGTCACCACTTCCCTATCAAGTAAATATTTCACCTTTTGATGCACAGTCGAAGGCACTCCTCCCAAGGCATGATACCAAGGTCTACATAGAAGAAGGGCATAGGTGACAAGAATATCTAGCATAGTGAATTCCACCATTGCTTCTATAGGTCCAATCTTTATAGAAGCCATAAATGTTTCCTCTATACTCCTCGTGCTATCATCATAAACCCTTATTACAAGGTTTGATTTTGCCAAATCCTCCACCTTCACTCCTAAATTGGGTAGGATCTGTAATGGGCAAACATTAATTGTAGATCCATCATCCACCATCACATAATTGGTCCTCTTCCCTCTTACTTCAACTGGGATGAATAGTGCTATATTATGGTTCCTTCCTTCCGTAGGTAAATCCTCATCTGAGAAAGTAATGACCCCATGCTTTTTCTCAGTAACCTTGGCCACCATTGCTTCAAAGGTTGTTGTAGTTTCAATATTCATCTTAGTTAGGGCCTTAACTAGAGCTTTTCTATGGCTACTTGAATGCATCAAGAGTTCCCAAATGTATACGTTGGCCTTTGCTTTCTTGAGATATTCGAGAATGAAGTTATCGCCATGTTCATTTGAGTCTTCTCCTTCAATAGTGGCTTTCTCTGCTGGCTTATAACCCTTCCCGCTTCTGGTAACATGGCTGACTTCGGGATTATCTACCCATACATCATATCCTTCTATGCCTTCCTCATTAGAACTATACCAAATATTAATCATCCCTATAGTCAGATCTTTCTTCCCTTCTTTCCATACCTCGACCATACATTTTTCTTTCTTGACTAGCAACTTTTCATCATCAAACTCCTCACCCCATCCTGTAGGCTCTATTGTATCAATGGATATGTCAAAAGAAGGTGGTTTGGAGTAAAACACCTTATAATCAAACTTGCTTGAGGGCTAGCCCAGTAAGTCTTCTACCTCTTCCATACTTTTGGGAGCATTAAGATATTTTCAATAGTTTTAAGGCTTAGATCCTCAAAAGAGTTTAGCACTTCTTCTTTTCTTACTCCTGAGCTAATCATCATGGTGGTTGGGGGTGGCACATTTCAGTAATTTGGGAAAGGATTATTTTGGGTGTTTGGGTTTGGGCTTGACTTTTCAGGGTCTGTGATCTTTCCATATGAGGTTTTGGATTTCGTGTTTAAGATGCATGCAAGAGTCAGTAGAATGGCCAGCAACTTGATGAAACTTGCAATAATTGTTTTGATCAAAACTATGGAGGTTCGAGTTTAGTGGTCTAGAAGGGGTTAAAATTCTAAGGAGGCCTTTTTGTATAAGACGGTCTAACACTTTGGATAAGGGTTGATTGAAATTTGAGAATCTCCTAGGTTGTTGGATAGCATGAACTCCTATGACTCGACTGGTATTTCCTTGTTGCGTGCCACCAGTTGGGGAATTTCTCACTCTAGTGTTCCTAGTGGCCTTCTTTTTCTCATTTTTGATCTCTTCAGCTTGTAACCCATCATAATAAAGGTTCAAGAACATCTTGGGGTTCATCATTTGTAACCTCTCTACTAGGATAGGTGACACATTTCAAACTATCATCCTAACCTGATCCTTCTCTGCTAATTTGTTCTTCATCATTCCGCCTTATTCATGAACCTAGTTAGAAAATCTAAAAATGATTCATTGGGCTTCTGCTTAGTTAGTTCTAGATCTCTTATAGACACCTAAAGCCTAGTATTATAGTCATATTGCTTTAGAAAAGCAGTGCACAACTCCCTCCAATATACTCGGATAGACTTCTCTAACCCATAATACCAATTAACAGCCATACCCTCTAAGGATAGTATAAAGAGCTTAGTAATCATACACAAAGGAGCCTTAGTGGTACTCATAGTAGTTGTGTGTTGATTGAGATGAATTCTCGGGTCCCCAATACCATCGAACTTTTACAGCTGTGGCATCTTGAATTTGTCAGGTAGCCTATCTTCCTTAAATTACATCATATCATCAAAGTCAAACAGGTACCCTAGGCCTTGTCCCCTCATCAACTCCTCCATCTTAGAAATCTTCTGAGTTAATGCCTTCATCTGTTTGGATTCCAGCTCTTGAACTTGCTCAAGTGATTCCTTTTTCACTTTTTAATCATATAACTCTCAACATCATCTAGTTTCATTTCCCCAATATTGTCATTTTTAATAGGTAGTGGACCCATAGTAGGTGGGTTGGCCATAGCGGGTGGTGTAGCAACAGTAGGTGATGGCATCAGTCCCGCTAGAGCTTGTCTTAACTTATATTGCATCATTGCTCTCATATCATCCATCAGTGCTCCTTTGACATCTTCTAGGGTCCAGTTTCCTCCCTTTTGTTGTTCCATTATTTTAGTTTGTTCAAGTTGCGTAGCTTCTAAATAGAGCGGATTAATGGGGCTCTTTTCTAGTCTGATAAGGATCTTTTTTGTGATCAATTAGGGGCTTGAATCAGTTCTCACCAGTCTGCCACCTTTTCGACTCTAAACACAGGAAGACCTAGATGAATCTATGATCGCTAAAAGAAAAATTGTTAGCATGATGCATGAGATGCATGTATGCATGTATGCATGATGCACGTGCTATGTAATAAGTAGCAAATAACAAGTTAGGTATACATACATCCTTCCAACCTTATTCCTCATGCTCACGTATTCAATGGCGAGTCTCTTTTCCTAAGGTTTTTGGTCTTGGTCTTAATATCAATAGGGGATATCAGGGACTGACGCACATGCCAAATCTCTCAAAGCAATAGAAGCGTAGAAACAACATTTCTAGATGTAAAAGATTATCCCAATCTTTATTAACTTAAACGGGTTTCTAAAGTATGGGCTTGGGCCTTTACAAATAAGAATACCTCATGGTAACATTCACAAGCAATTTAGGTAGATCCTAGGGGAAATAACTAAGCCATTATATGTGGTTAGGGTCCAGTAAAAAGGTCAAGGTTCCCTTAGCAAGATGCTCTCCATTATGGACTTTGAGTTACAAGCAAAAGTCAGAGGGGCCCAGCATCCTTTGCAAAAACTCGAGAGAAGACTACCCCCTTAAGGACTTGGGTTACAAGCTTTGGTCAAATGAGCCTGGTAATCTCTCTTGAATCAAGTTAAGGCTAAGAGTGATGGTTAGCCAATCAGTATCTCTTATCCCCAGTGGAGTCACCACTATAGATGACGGGATTTAGCACATGTATAAGATTTTAGCAACCACGACACTGTTTAAGCTCAAGGCTCTAGAGAACACACTAACCACTATCACAAAGACATGGCGTGGAGATGAGAAGTTTCCACCCAAGGTAATAACTGGGATAAATCGAAAAGGTAGTACTTGATTCCCTAAAAGAAAGCTATCACCACAACCAGGAGATTCTAGATACGGAATACTAACTTCTTTCAGTTTTGTGTTCATTTAGAATTACTTTATGAATTACTGTCTTATTCTCTATTTACATGCAATTTCATATAAACCCTAAGACAATCAACTCCAAAGCAAACTAGTCATGAAATATACAAGTAAATAATGGATTCAAGAAATCACATTATCCCTAAGTTAGTCTAATCTACATGGATTTTAAATAAATGAGCTAAGGGCTACATATTTTAAATTATAAGTGATCTTAAAGACCTAATTCCTTTTGATTTTAATTAAATGAACCTAAGTCTACTAATTTTAATTCTAAATATGAGCCTAAATCTACAAATTATAGAATATTTAAATTAATGGGCCTAATTCTATATGTTTTAATTAAATGGTGATCTTAAATCTATAAATTATGAAAAAAGACTTAAATTAAATGTGCTAAGTCTAAATTAATTAAATTAAATTACGTGGGCCTATGTCTAATTAACTAAATGAGCCTAAGGATATTTCTAATCTAATTATTTAATTATTGACCTAAAAATATATTTTAATTAATTAAACCTAATTAATTATTAAGTGAGATGGGCTAAAAGAATTATCTAAACTTAAAAAAATAAATCAAAATCTAAAATGGGCTTAAGGCCCAAAACACATAAAAATAATAAATAAATCCCAAAAACAAATAAAAACATAAAAAAAATTAAATTAGATCAAACAAATAATTAAATTAATCCTTACTAAAACCCTAATTTATTAATATGCAACCTAAATTAATCTACTTCCTCCATTGATTTTAAATAATTACCTAATTGAAGCCTAATTTTACTAATCAATTTAATCAAAATAAACATGCAACCACATATATAATTTTATTACTCCCACTATTGGGGCTATTACATTAATTCAAAAATAATTAATAAAATAAAATAAAAACCCTAGAAACTAAGTCTCTACGAGGCTTTATCCCTAATTTTTCACAGGCTTTTCTTGAATTCACCCCTTCCAATGATCACCATGCGTTTTCCTCCATACTCACAAAAATAAAAAGATAAAATTTTAATTAATGAATAAATTATGATAATAACACGAAAGAAAAAATAATAAAAAATAAAAAAATAAAACAAGAAATAAAAAGAAGATGATGATGCTTATGAATGATTTGCGGTACTCCTCAGATTAGTAGTTCACCATTTTTTATAAACCTTCGAATCTTCTTCTTTAAAAATTCTCCACGAATCTTGAATTAATTGTTAAATTAAAAGAAATTTTTTGTAGAAAAAATAACTCAAAAGAAATAAAATCATGTTTTCTTCTTTTTCTTTCTCTTCTTTTCCTTCTTTTTTCTTCCTTCTCTCTTTTCCTCTTTACCGTCCCTTTTTCTTTTCCTGTTATTCTCTCTTTATATAATGGATCTAGGAAGCCTAACCCCAATCCTAATGTGATTCTAATTTCTAAAGTATAAGATTAGTACTTAAAATTATATTTAGGAATTTTAAACCAATTAGGATTGAGTTAATTAGGAATTTTAAACCAATTAGAACTGAATAAAAAATAGGAAAACAGAGACAGAAGAATTCAATTCTGACCAGGATTGTGTAATTTCGATCGGAATTACACAATCCCAATCAGAATTGGTGCAATTCCAATCGGAATTACATAATTCCGATCAAAATTATGGAATTCCGACATGTATTCTCTTTTTTTTTAACATTTAATTACAAAAGACCCCTAGAAGAATTTAAATTTTACAATTAGGTCCTAAAAAACCCTTGCAATTTAGTCCCTGAAAACATTAAATCCTTCCATTAAAAGCTGCATTTAAACCCTTAGAATTTTAAAGATTGAGTATCGAAGACATTTTCATCACTGGAGTCCTTTGCTGTATCCATAACACATCATCCCGAAATTAGGTGTCTACACTAACCTTTTAAGTTTACAACTTAGCGGGCTTCTTTTATGTACTAAAGCAAAATGGTCTCATAGAACTAATTTTAAGCGTTTATGTTCTATTTTCCTTTCTAATAATTATGCATTGAAAATAAGATAGAACATGCAATGTTATAAAAAAAAAATCAATTTCAATAAGATTCATTAATTAGGGCTAAAATGAGTACATTTACTACATTACATGGCATAGCTCCTGTCATCAACTAGTCCTTTCGAATTTTTTGACTAAATATTTTTCACTCATATTTTATTTCCCTAAATTTTGCTTGACTAGCCCTTTGTGGGTTTTTTAATTAGTGAGACCTTTTTCTTTTATTTATTCCCTAATTTTTGCCTACCAGCCCTTTATGGTTTTTTGAACAGTAGAAATGTCCTAATTTTTTCCTGACTAGCCCTTTTAGGTTTTCTTGTCAACAGGCTTTATTTTCTTTATACTACTTTTATTCATTTTTACAAGTAGTATTTCTTGAGGCGATCCAGATTAACAGGCTTTATGAACTCATTCCCTTAAAGGCCAGATATCTTGGCAGCTCCCTTTAGTATAATTGACTTGACTAAGTACAATCCTTCCTAATTCAGTCTGAACTTTCCTCTCGGATCGAACACAATTATTCTATATTATTTTAACATCATGTCCCCAGCTCTTATTTTCCCTCTCCTTCCTTTCTTGTTAAATGACCTTGCTATCCTCCTTTGATATATCTAAGTGTGAAACAAAGCATTCGTCCTCTTCTTATCTAGAGATACCAGATGATCATATCTCTTTTATGCACATTCACTCTCAGGCATTTTGGCCTCTATAACCACTCTTAGAGACTTGATCTCAGTCTCTATAGGCAAAACTGCTTTACAGCCATACACCAAGGAGAATGAAGTTTGGCCTGTGGCAGTTCTAGTTGTAGTTATGTAACCCCATAAGGCAAAGGGAAGGTACTCATACTAGTTTTTGTAAGTTTTGACCATTTTAGAGAGGATTTTCTTGATATTCTTATTCGATGCTTCCACTGCTCCATTAGCCTAAGGTTGATATGATGAAGACTTATGATGCTTGATCCTATATTTATGCAATAACTCTACCATCTCTACTTAAAACTAAACCCCATTGTCTGTTATAATGTCATATGGAACCCCATATCTATAAATAAGATTCTTCTTAATGAACTAAGCCATCTGCTTCACCTTTAGAGTATTAAAAGATTCAGCCTCTACCCATCTAAAGAAGTAATCAATTGCCATAACTATATACTTATGTCCATTTGATGTTGTCAGCCTTATTTCTCCTATGATATCAGTCCCCCACATTGTAAAAAGCCAAGGAGATGATAAACTATTTAGTAGCATTGGAGGAAGTTGGTTGAGATTCCTATAGATTTGACACGATGGCATTGCCTTACTATTTTAACGTAATCTCTTTCCATGCTCATCTAGTAGTACCTTTGTCTGATTATCTTCTTTGCTAGGATTATTCGACATTCTCTTATACAACACCCCATCATGACTTGGAAAATTATGTGCAAGAACATGCAGGGCATAGCTCTCTTTTGAAGTGGCTTCATTAGGATATTTTCCTCCCTTGATAAACCTTTGAACATCATAAAACCAAGGCTTCTATTTGGGCCCTACTTGAATTCCCATAATCTGCTCACCCCCATAACATGGAGCTCTTGATTTTATGATAACTAACGGCTTTATAGTTAATCCAGCTACACTATCCCAAAAGAGAGCATTGCTAGAGCATCTGCCATTTGATTGTCGTCTCTTGATAGATGGATAAAAAGACATTTAGTGAGGTTCTTTATTAAAGTCCTGAAATAGCAGATGTAGGGTTTCAGCTTTTCCTCCTTTACTTCCCATTCTTCATTAGCCTGACTAATAACCAACATTGAATCCCTATATACTAACAACTCATTTGCTCTAGCTGCCATTACTGCTTCCACTCTATGAATGCATGCCTTACACTCAGCCATATTATTAGTTACTTTAAAATCCAGTTTCTTGGCCATCGATATGGTTCCTCCTTTTGGCATAACAAGGATCAATCCTAATCCAGCTCCTTTGTTTTTTATAACCCCATCAAAATAAAGCTTCCATTCCCGATGCTCTACAATTGCTAGATTCTCATTTGCAAATTCTAGGTTCCATGGTTCATTACCCTCTATTGCATTCTATGCTAGGAATTCTACTACTGCCCTTCATTTGATAACCTTTGTGGTAATGTACTATATATCACATTCAGTTAGGAGTACAATCCATCGAGACATCCTTCTTGTCAAAGCAAGTGTATATAGTAAGTATCTTAAGGGATCTATCTTTGAAATAGCCTGAACCTTATAAGACTGAAAGTAATGCCTCAATTTTCTTATTGCCCAAATCATTATCAAACACATCTTCTACACTAAATCATATTTTTCTTCATATGGCAAGAACTTTTTGCTAAGGTCATACACTACATGCTCTATCCTATCCAGTCCTTCTTGAGCTAACATTGCCCTCATTGCCTTTTCCTTTAGAGCCAAATATAGAATTAACGATTTACCTTACCTCGATGGTCTCAATACATGTGGATTGGTGAGATATTCCTTTATCTTATCAAAGGCCTTCTAATAATCATCATTCCACTTTATAGGTTGATCTTTTCTCAATAGCTTAAAGATTGGGTCACAAATATTAGTAAGCTTTACAATGAACCTGCTAATATATTATAACCTACCAATAAACCCTCTCAATCCTTTCACTATCTTTGGTGTTGGCATTTCCTTAATATCTTTCACTTTATCCGGATTTACTTTGATTCCTCTACTACTAACTATATGCCCCAGTAGCTTTCCTAAAGTAACTCCAAAAATGCATTTCTTCGAGTTGAGTCTTAAATTATACCTCTCAATGCGCACTATGAACTTGTCCAGTGCTTCAAAGTGTCCCTCTCTTGTTTCTGACTTAACCATCATGTCATCTACATATACCTCAACTTCCTTATGCATCATGTCATGGAAAAGAGTGGTAGCTACCCTTTGGTATGTTGCACCTGCATTTTTCAACCCAAAAGGCATAACTTTATAACAATAGGTCCCCCATTCTATAATTAAAGCTATCTTAATCTTATCTATAACTGCCATCATTATCTTATTATACCCATAGAACCCATCCATGAAAGAATTTATAAACTTAACGTCACACTATCTATTATAACATCGATATGGGGTAAAAGAAAGTCATCTTTCGGACATGCTTTATTCAAATCTCTGAAATCGACACACATACGCACCTTACCATCTTTTTTAGGTACTAGGACTATGTTTGGCAGCCATTGGGGGTAATCTACTACTTCCAAGAAGTTAGCCTGAATTTGTTTATCAATCTCCTCTCTTATTTTCTCAATCCACTCTGGTCTTAGCCTGCACAATTTCTATTTAACTCGTTTTATCTCTGGATGAGTTGGAAAATGATACTTTGCAATTTCCTTATTTAAACCTGAAATATCTTCATAAGTCCAAGCAAATACTACCTTCCTTTTTATTAATATTCTCTCAAAATTTTCCCTCTCTTTAGGAGTAACATCATGTGATATAGAAATATTCTTTGGAATATTGTTCATGCCCATGTTAAATGAATCAAATTGAATTAATGTCAAACATGAATGAACGATTAAAATTATAATGCATAGAACTATCAGGATGCACATCACATAAGTAAGTAAAACCAACATTCATATCATTACTATGGGAAAAACACAATTTTCATCCTTATAAAGGATGGACATTATTACATCAGTTTCTTTATACAAAAACATCACTAAAACTATTACTAATGATTGTAGCTAAATCCTGGATGGCTCCTCTTCAGTGACAGATATAGCATCTCTTCAACAGCAACATCACCCATCCTCTCAGCTACCTACTTCATCACCTCTTCTTTGTTGTTCTCAACTAGGCTCTTTATAATCTACTCTTTGAAGATTTCAAACCCAGGAATGTCTTTTCCAGCAACATTGATAGATTCCTTAGCACTCAGGTAGTACTTGCCTTCCCCTGGCTTGATAAAATTCTCACTCATCAAACTGATTCGTCCCAAAGGCTTATTTATCTTGGCCTTTCCCTTCTTCTTTCCTCTTTTGCTACCAGGTTCCATCTCAGTGCACCTTAATCCCTTGGTGTCACCCTGGCCTCTGAATTCCAGGGGTTTAAGGCTTTTTTGCTCATTCTTTCCTAGCCCCTATCCAGGTCGATAATTCATGCTCTCCATCATCTTTGCAACCCTTGGATCCATTCAATTCCATCAAATATCCCAATAACTTTGAAACTAAGAGGAACACACACTTACTTCTATTTCTCCGATATGGCTGCTATAACTACACTGGTTCCAGCTTCTATAGCCACAACCTCTCCTTCATGAGAGAATTTTATCTTTTAGTGCACAGTTGAGGGTACCCCTCCTAGAGCGTGGAACCATGGCCTTTCCAGTAATAAGGCATAAATGACAGGGATATCCAGCACAGTGAACCTGTGCTGGTGGATTCCACAAGTCCTATTTTAACTAGAGCTTGGAATGTCCCATCCACATTCCTAGTGCTGTCATCATAGGCTCCAATTATTAGGTTTGAACCTGTTAAGTCTTCAGCTTTCAAACCTAAATTAGGCAGGATCTTTAATGAACACATATTAATAACAGAACCATCATCAAACATTATAAAGTTGGTTTGCTTTCCATTCACTTCAGCTGGGATAAATAATGCTTTATTATGATTTCTTCCTTCCTAATGCAAATCATCATCTAACAATGTTATCAACCCATGTTTCTTTTATGTAACCTTTGCTACCATAGCCTCAAGTTTAGCTATTGTTTCAATGTTCATGTTTGATAAAGCTTTGACAAGAGCTCTTCTATAACTACCTGAATGTGTCAGTAGCTCCCAAATGCTGACATTTACCTTAGCCTTCTTTAGTTGTTCCAAAATCAAGTCTTCTTTTTCTCCTCCTTTTGTTTCTGTATCCTCTACCTCTTCTCTTTCTGTGACTCTCTCGATTTTCTTTTTTACTGCCTTGTAATTCCTTCCACTCCTAATGATATGATTCATATTAGGGTTGTCGCTCCATACATTAAGACCAGCGGGACTTTCCTCGTCGGAGTCATACTAGATGTCCACAACCCTAATAATTCGGTCCCTTTTTCCATTTTTCCACACTTCCATTGTGCATGTTTCTTTTCCCTCTATATTAAGCTTTTCAGATGCTCACTCAGTAGCTCCTTGATCCCTTGCTTAAGAATTAAGGACCCTTTACTCTTCTCTTCATACTCATCACCCCATCCTATAGGCATAATCTCCTCAAGGGGTATATCATTAGAAGCTAGTTTTGAATAGAATACTCTATAATCAAAATTGCATGAGGGTTGCCCCAATAAATCCTCAACTCCTCTTTGTGGTTGTTCTAAAGTTTTGGATTCTTTTTCTTCTTCTGATGGTTCATTATCAAACTCATCACCCCATCCTGAAGGCACTATTGATTCAATAGGGATATCAACAGAGGGTGGTTTGGAGTAGAACACTTTGTAATCGAATTTGCCTGAGGGTTGTCCCAGTAAATCCTCAACTCCACTAGAGGCATCAAGAGATTCCTTACTGTCTGTAGGGTATAGGTTTTCAAAGGAGTCTAGCACTTCCTCCTCGCTAACTCCTAAGTTAATCATCATGGTGGCTGGTAGTGGAACATTTATGTAGTATAGGAAAGGATTATTTCTAGTGTTTGGGTTAGGATTGGATTTTTTAGGGTCTATGATTTTTCTAGAGTCTATCAGGTTTTGGATTTCATGTTTGAGATGAATACAGGTATCTATAGAATGACCAACTACTTGATGAAACTTAAAATAGTTGTTAGGGTCATACCCTAGGACATTTGGGTTAGGTGGTTTGGAAAAGGTTAAGGGTCAGAGTAAGCCTTTCTAGATTAATCAGTCTAGGACTTTTGAGAGTGGTTGATTGAAGTGGAGAATCTCCTAGGCAACTAAACTGCGCACACCTCCACAGCTCAGCTAGTGCTTCCTTGTTGTGTGCCCCTAGTTAAGGAATTTTGGGTTCCAATGCCTCTAGAGCTTTTCTTCTTTTCATTCTCAATCTCTCAACTTGCCGACCATCATCATATAGGTCTATGAATGTTTTGGGGTTCATCATCTACAATCTCTCTACTACATTAGGTGATATATTGCGGACTATCATCCTAACCTGATCTTTCTCAGCCAGCTTATTCTTCATCAATCATGCTTTATTCATGAACCTAGTAAGAAAATTAGAGAAAGATTCATTCAATTCTTCTTTATTAGTTCCAAATCTTTGATGGACACTTCCAATATAGTATTATAATTATATCATTTCAAAAAGATAGTACATAATTCCTTCTAGTCAGCCTTAATAGATTTTTCTAGCCCATAATACCAGTTTATAGCCATACCCTTTAAAGACAACACAATCAACCTAGTGATTACTGCTAATAGGGCTTTAGTAGTACTTATAGTGGTTGTGTACTGACTAAGATGAATCCTTGAGTCTCCTTTTCCATCAAATTTCTACAGCTATGACATTTTGAATTTATCAGGCAACCTATCATCTTCTATTTGCAACATGTCATCGAAGCTAAATGAATATCCCATGCCTTGTCCCCTAATCAGCTCCTCCATCTTAGACATCTTTTGGGTCAGCGCTCGCATCTTCTTGGACTCTTGGTCTTACACCAGTTTGAGTGACTGTTTCTTTACTTTCTCTACCATATAGTCTTCAACATCCTCAAGCTTCACATCAACAACAGGTGGGTTTTTAGCAACAGGTTGCCTCCCAGCATTATTAGCAACAGGTAGAGCATCTGCAGCAAGTGGGATAGCTGCAACAGTAGGTGGTTGATCAATTACTGGTGGTGGTATGATAGGAATGGCAAGTTGCATTAGTCCAGACAATGCTTGTCTCAACTTCTAAGTAAAGTGGATTAATAAGACTCTTCTCCAGTCTATGCAGGATTTCTTTTGCTATGGCCTTAGGACTCAAATATGTTCTTTTTAGTCTGCCACCTTTTCGTCCTTAAATACGAGAAGGCCTAGATGAATCTATGATGGCTGCAAAATAAAGTGTTAGTGTGATGAATGAAATGCATGTATGCATGATGCATGTGCTATGCAATAAGTAGCAAGTATCAATCAAGTGTACAACATTCATCCTTCCAACTTTATTCCTCCCACACACATGTTCAAAGCTGAGTCTCTTTTCCTAAAAATTTTTTGTCTTGGCCCTAATATCAACATGGGATATCAAGAACTGACGTGCATACCACATCTCTCTTAAAGCAGTAGAAGTTTAAAAGTAATATTTCTAGGTATAAAGGTCTAGCCCAATCTTCATTAGCCTACGTGGGCTTCAAAAGTATGGGCTTGGGCCTTTATAGATAGAAATACCTCATGGCAAGATACACGAGCAATTTGGGTAAATCCTAAAGGAAGTAACTAAGCCATTATATGTGGTTAGGGTCCGATGAAAGGTTAAGGTTCCCTTAGCAAGATGCTCTCTTTTAAGACTTGAGTTACAGGCCAAGGTCAGAGGGGCCCAGTATCCTTTGCAAACTTGAGAGAAGATTACCCCCCCTTTAGGACTTGGGTTACAAACTCTGGTCAGATGAGCCCGATAATCTTTTTTGAACCAAGTTAAGGCTAAGAGTGATGGTTATCTAGTTTACAACTTTTATGAAGCTAGTGGAATCATGGAATCATAAACCAACACCATCAATTAATAAGGACATACAGAATGAATGCAAGAATAAAATAATATTTAATAAAATAATTATAAAGAACACAAGTAGAATCAGTATCTTTTATCCCTAGTGGAGTTGTCATTGTAGATAGCAGGGTTTAGTGCATGTCCAAGATTTTAACAGCCATGACACTGTTTGGGCTCAAGGCCCTAAGGAACACACTACTATGTCACAAAGACATAGTGTGGAGATAAGGAGTTGCCACCTAGGGTAATAACTAGGACAAATCATTTTGGTGGTACTCGATTCTTTAAAAGAAATCTAGCACCACAACCAGGAGATTCTAGGAACGGAATACTAACTTCTCTTAGTCTCATGTTCATTTAGAATTACTTTATGAATTACTATCTTATTCTCTAGTTACATGAAATGTTATTTAAACCCTAATTAAAGATTAATTTATCCTAAAGGCAATAAGTCATAAAATTACATGTAAAAATGCATACAAAAGGCAGCGTCCTTATGTCTAAGCTAGATTAATTTTATTAATTAAAGTTAGTTAATTCTACATTTTTATTTACAAGTATAATGGACTAAAGATGGGCCTACATTTTAATTGAATTAGTGAGTCTAAATCTACTTGTTTTAATTAACTAAAAAAGTGGGCCTGTTGTCTACAAATTTTAAAGAATAAATTAATTAGTGAACCTAATTCTAACTTTATTTTAAATAAAAAATGGTCCTAAGTCTATTTATTAAATGGGTTAATCCTACCATGGGCTTGGGGCCTAAAGAGAATAAAAATATAAAAATAAGTCCAAACAACAAATTAAAGCAAATAATGAATAAAAAACATACATTCAATAATTTCTAACCTAATTTTAATTACATACAAGTTAAATTAATCTAAAGTCACCATTGATTTTAATTGAATTTTATCAAATTGAGCCTAGATTACTAATCAATTTTTAGTGCAGATAATTAAAATTCCATTATTTTCCCTCTATTGGCCCTATTACAAACTATAACGCTAGAAATTAAAATAAATTAATTACAACCCAATAAAAGCAATGACCAAAATACTACAAAAATAATAAATCCTAAATTCTATGGGGATTTCACAAAACTCAGTCCATAGCATCCCATGGATTCTTCAATACTAGCCAAAACTCACATCCAAAGCACCACAGAACACCAATAAAAAAATTCAAAAAAAAAAATTAATTAGTAACTCAATCAATAAATAAAACAAAGAAATAAAAATAAAAAGAAAAAAAGAAAAAAAGAGTAGAAGATGTTATACAAATGCTATTTGAATGTCCTTCAGATTGGGATTGTCACTGTTTTAAGATTGACTCTGTTTTTTTTTTTTTTTAACTTTCTAGATTTTAAGAGCAAAGAATGTATTTTTGTTGATTTGAAACTTGCAATAGAAGGTCTGTATTTTTCAATCCACACTTTTTTCTTTGCAATAACTAATTATGGTTTTTTTCTCTTTATGCAGTCCCCCTTTACTTCTTTATGTTTTTTTTTTTACAGACTCTGCCTCTCTAACTCTTTCCGCAACCTCCCCCTTTTGGCTTTTAAAGCCAGACTTAGCAACCTTCAACCATGCGATCACGTAGGGAAGTTGTGCTGGATTTTTAATTGAACTTTCAAAATCAAGAGATAGAATTTTGAAAAAATCAAAGACTCACACACGCAGGGACACATGGTGTTTTGGACCAATGAAAAAATTCAGAAATGATGAAAAAATCAATTTTCAACGTAAAAAATCAATTTTTAGCAAAAATCAACATTTTGGAATGTCAATTTCCGTCACGTAATGCCAGTCAGCATTAAATGTCGGCCGACCACATTTTCATTTTTTATTTAAATTACAAAAAAGGTCCTTAAAATTTTTTTATTTTTGCAATCAAGTCCTTAAAAAACCAATATTACAATTAAATCCACAAAACATAGCAATTTAGTGCTTTAAATCATGAAACTCGACACCAGAGATCAATTCTCGATTAGATTTTCATCATAAGGGCTTTCGTCGCACGCGTGCACAATTGCATCCCGAATTTGGGTGCTTACAAGCATCATTTTTTAATTTCTATTTTGTCAATTCAAGTTTATGTTTCTTATATCTACCAAGAGGGGAACTTTGTTGTAGAAAAATTGTCCAATATGGCAGTTCATGGTGTGGAAGACACTTAGTGGCCAACGTTCCCAGCTGAGTGTCTTGATTTAATGCGCAAGGACGTAATGGGACTGCATTCCTATAGAATTTGTTAATTTTATTTTCTATTTAGCTTCTTGTTTTGCTTTGCCTCTCATGGTTATAAAGACTATTTGTATTATTCTCTTTTTATTATTAATAAAAATCTTAGGTCCAGTATATGAAGTAGGTGTTAAGGAGGTACCAGCCTAACTAGGATATCTATGTGCACCATCTGATACTAGATCTAAGAAGCTATTATATAAAAAAATTATAAATGAATATATATTTGTATGTATAATAATAGAAGCAAAAAAAAATTCAAAATAAAGATTTTATTTTTTGCACAATTATTTATGTTTATTTTTCTTATTTGTTTAATCATTTTATATATTATTATTTTTTAGTAATTACTTCTTAACATATTTATATTATAAATACATTAATTTAATAATAATATAAATCATCGTGCAACGCATGTAAGAAAAAAACTAGTATATATAAAATTAAATAAGGACTAATTTAGTGTTTCCTTTTTTAAAAAAAATAAATAAAATATTTAAAAAATGGTTTCAAATGCTAATTCCACTTTTAAAATAAATTGAAAAATTAATCCAAATCCTGAGAGTCCAGTCCAGGATCATGGTCTATCGCAAAATGAAAACCCTGGGGGCATCTTTAAAAATATTTTCATAAATTTTGTAACTTTGTTAACTTAAAAACTTTATATTTTAATTATTTTAAAATTCATCTTTCAACTTTCATATGTGACATTTAAAGGGATTGAGTAAAAGAAAAAAGTATGAAATGGAGAAAAAAGAGAAAATTTTGAAATATTAAAAATATTAGTCAAAATTATAAATTTTCCTAAAAAATACAAAGAAATAAAAAAATTACTATTATTTACTGTGGTAATTAAAAATTCTTACTTTATATTTTTACTAATATTATAAAAATGTATAATAAAAATTTATTTGAGTTCAATTTTTTTTAAATGAAAATGTATTTATTATCTTATAAATATAAATTAAATTTAATCAATGTATACTTTTTATTTTTTACTTAATATATGAATAAAGATAATCGTCAAATAAAATTAGAAATATACTTTTTATTTTTTACTTAATATATAAATAAAGATAATCGTCAAATAAAATTAGAAATACCATTGGGTTGTAATATAGTAATAATAATTGAAGAACTTTAGTTGATTTTGAATAGGTAGCTGTTATAATTTTCTCCATAAAATGTTACCTAATCAACATTTATTTTATCTCCGTTTTGATTAAAAATAGAAAAATTGTAAATTTGGTATCATAACTTTTTACTATTTTCTATTTGAGTGTCTAACATTTTTTTTTTCAATCAAGTGTTTGAATTTTAAAAAACATTTCACTTAAATGTATCCTACCGATTTAATACTAAGTATATGCTTCATAAGATCAAATGCATCTCACTTTTATCTTAGTCATTAGTCATATAAAATGTCATGTGTTCTAACTTAAGTAAATAAATAAATAAATAAGATTGTTAAAAAATAATAATAAGTGAAAAACAAAATAAGTAACCTTATTTTTAGAAAAATTGCTCTCATCTTCTACATTCAATTTGGGTTTTTAAACATAAAACACATCCAAAAATAAGGGCTGGCAAATTCCTTTTTTTTTAAGAAAGAGATTTTTACAAAAATAAACCATTTTTAATTGTTGCAAACAAAAATGTCCCAAGTTTTCATTTTGTACAAATCTACCCCTCACTTTTTACACGTGTGTCCTTCGTGTTTTTAAATATATCTCATCTTTAGACAGGTTTCTTCATTGTTGTTTCTTCTTCTTCCTTCACGTTTTCTTTTTTTTTAGTTTCTTTAAGTTTTTATTTTTAAGTTGGTTTTTTTCTTTTTTTCGGTAGTAACTACTACTTAGTGGTGTGGAAAGTAACTACCATTTTATTTTTAGTGTTTATTTCTTATAAGAATTTTATGGTTAACAAAAGATCACAAAATTCTAACCTGTGAAACAGAGAGAACAAAGTGCGAAGAAGAAAAGAGGTGTAGAAGCAAAAATGGTGAAGAAGACAATATACAGGAATTAAAAAAAGGGACACGCAAAGAAGGATAGTGGTGGTGTTTCAAGTAGGAAAAAAAGGGTTTTGAGGATGTAGATATTGATAGGGGGAAGAAGAAGATGAAAAAGGATGTTGATGAAGGATCTGGTGTAAAGGTTGCTACTTTAAAGGTATTTACTTTTTTTTTATTTTTTGGTTTAGGTTTTGTTTCATTATAATTTCTTATTACATTTTTTTGTAGGACTAGGGGCCTTTCTTGAAAAGCAATGAAAATTTTAAAGCTAAGGTTTCTTACACTTTATCATATAGTGTTCTCAATTTTATTAAAGAAGTTTTGAATGAAACTCAGTTGGATCTTTTTCGTGAAACATGTTTTGGTTTTTTCTTAGATTTACTAAAATTTGAAGTTCAGTACCAATTGATTCATTCTCTTTTGTTAAGAGAATTGAAGCAACCCAATTTTTATGAGTGTTATTTTAATATTTCTAGAAAGAGATTAAAATTTGAGATGGATGAATTTGTGTTAGTTACTAGGTTAAGGTGTGTTGGCAACTCTATATTGTCAACTATTTTTTTAAAGGAGAATAGGTTGATTTTAAAATATTTGGGTGGTTTGAAGAAAATAAATAAGCAATATGTGCATGAGTGTTTGTTGTCCAAACATTGGGATAATGATGAAAATGGTGAAGATTGCTTTTATTTATTTTATTGAAGTTTTTTTATGAGTTCTTCGTTGGAGAAGATGGTGAGTAAGAGAACATTTGATATTGTTGAGTCTAGTTTCTGTAATGAGTATCATTGGGGGAAGGACACATTTTACTTGACCATGGAATACTTAAAGGGGAATATTTTTATGAGTGAAAATAGAAAGAAAAGTGATTGGACTTTTTACATATTGAATGGCTTTCCCTACTCTGTTCAAATCTGGTTTTATGAATGTTGTCCATTTGTGGTTGATAATATTTTTGTACATAGTGGTCTAAAGAATCCGCTTGTTCCTCGAATTCTGAATTGGACTTATAAATTAAATTTGAGTTACAAGGTGTTGCAGCGCTTGATTTTTAGGGAATCGCTGAGTAAAGTAAATTTTTTTTTAGTTATTTAATTTTTTAAAGTTTATTTTTTTTATTATTATTAATTTTTTTTAGTTGAAATTGAGGAATGTATCTCCCACTGAGGAAGAGTTGTCAAGGCTGGCTTTAGGTGGTTTTTTTTAAAAAGACGAGGAAGAATTTAGTGATTCGATAATGTAAAAAGTTCACCCAATTCTAGTGACTTTGTAAAGGAATTAGATTTAAGATATGACTGGCTAAGAAATGAATTTAATGATTTGAAGTTGTTTATGTATAAAAAGTTAGATTATCTTTTTTCTTCAATGAAATTGGTTATGGAAAAACTAGGGGTTGCAAATATTGATTCAAATGCTAATTCAGATGATAATATTGTGTTTGTTTTAAAGAAAAAGAAAGATGATGATGGAAATAATGGAGGCACTGCATCAGGTGTTGTTGGTTATTTTATTATGTTTTATTTTTAATTTTTTTTGTTGCTATTTTGTTTACTTTTAGTTTTTTATGTCATTTTAAATTTAGTGAAAAAGGTGGAGGTGGTGGTGGTGGTGCTTCTTCTGCTAGTTTAGGTGATAAAGAAAAGGCTTCTAAAGAGAAAGAAAGTGAATGTAAAGGGAGTGAAGGTGGAGGGGATGGTGGGAATAAAGAAGCTTATGATTCAGAGGTAGGAGATTTTGTTAAGGTATATTGGATTTGATTATTTTTTAATCATTTTGATTTCTTTTTTGTTTCTGAAACTATTTTTTCTATTTTAAGGGTAATAAATTGGCTAATGATATTTGTTTAAATTCTAACAGTAAAGATGATTATGACAAAGATGATGATGAAGTGGTGAAGAAGTCTAATATAATGTGTTATGTTTGTTTTGTTTTACTAACATATTTTTTTTGTTTTGTGTTAGTTATTAATTTTGATTTTGATATATTATTTTTATTTTTAGGTTGAAGATTCTATATTTGATGATGTTGATGAGGTTTTCAATGTTATTGATAATATTGTAAAAGCTGCTTTAAGTGGTGATGCTATATGTTATTATATTTTTAATTTTTTTATGTTTTTTATGGTTTGTGTTTTTGTGGTTGAGCATTGGGTTTTTTTTTTAATAAGTTGTTGGAAAAGGTGTTTTTATGTCTATTTCTAAGGAAGATGGTGCTATTGGTGGACAAACTATTAATCTTGCTGTTATGGTTTTATCTTTGTTTTTTTAATTATGCATGATTTATTTGGGTTGCTTTTTTGTTTCTATTTGGTTTCTAATACTGTTTAATATATTCAGGTTAATGATGATGACTTTAAGACTCCACTTCCTGATAAAGGGGAGCAAAGACCTAATTATGTCATAAAATCTCCTTTCGTTAATGAGTTTCATTCTTCAAAAGTTAACATGAGGAGGAAGGACATAACTATTTTGAAAAATATACATCCTTTTACTAAGGATATTGGAGAAGCTTTAAAATATGAATCTCTCTTTAGTTTTGATGGTTGGATTGAGGCTGGGTTAAAGAAGAAGAACATGTTTTGATTTTTTATTTGTTTGTTTATTTAGTTATTTATAAATAGTTTATTGATTATTTGCTTGTGTTTTTTTTTTGTAGGAAGAAGTTGTGTTCTAATAAAGATAATTTGATTTCTCCTAGTTTTGTATTTGGAGTTGAAATAATTGTAGTAAAGACATGGTTCTATACTCTAGATTCCCATGGAAAGATGTTGTTTTCTTCTATAATTTTTTTATTTTTTGCAAGTTTTTAGTTTCAAAAACTAAACATAAACTGATTGTATACTATATATAAAATAAATGTTTTATATGTTGAATTTCTGTTTTGCAACATATCGATGTTTTGTTTTATTATTTAAGGAAAAAAAGGAAAGTGTATTTTGATAGCTGTGTCAAATACACTACAACAAATAACCAATTTAATCAATGTATTTAGGCTTTATATAAGAAATTTTTATCAAAGAACAATAATTATTCTCTTATTTTTGTTGATCATAGTGTTGCAAAGTACATACTCTGGTATTACATGGCTAGTAACAATGCATGGTATCTTGTTGATGATGTGTTGTTTCCCATTCACATTGGTAAGGAAAAAAATTAGGTTTTAGGGCGTTTAAACTTCAAGGATAGGTGTATTTACATTTATAATTCTTTGAGGTGTGCAAAGACTAATATATTGGTGAATAAAGTTTTAGAATCTTATAGCATTTTGCTTCTGATGTTTTTTAAACTTCTTAATCTGTGGTCAAATCGTGAAGATATTGATATGAATTCTGAAGTTTATGCCTCAAAGAAGGTTTTAGATCCTTTTGAAGTTGTGCTGACTGATGATCTTCCTTCCCAAAAGAATAAGTGAGTTTTTTTCCTTTGTTTTGGTTTCATTTTATTAATTTTTCATTATTATGATATGTTTTTAATTTTTTTTAATGATTATAGAGTATTTACAGTTGTATTTGTTGAGTACTTACTTCATGGGTTAGAGATTCCTAGGAAAATTAATATAGATTAGATGAGAAATCAGTACGCTATAAGTTTGTATGCTTATGACATGATGAAGCAATGTGTTGTAGTGGAAAGTTAAAATGAATATTGAAAAAGGTTGAATCTAAATAAAAAGGGGAAGAAAAAGGTTGATTTAGAATAGGTTAATGGTTAGATTGTTTTAGAAGTATTTTGTGAACTGTTTGGTTATTTTTTAAGGATTTTAAGGTGTCCTTGTTTGGTTATGAAGATGAATATTTGGGTTGTTGAATTTGTATTTGATGTTTATTTATTGATGTTGGAGATAGTTAATTTTATAAAATATTTTGTTTTAAGTTTACTATTGTTTTATTATTATTTTTTAAAGATTATGTATATGGTGGTAATGGATTTTATTGTTAGAAGAAGTTTATTATTATTTCAGGTTTATTATATTTGTATCAGAAACTTCATGTCAAGCAAAAGTATTCAAAATGTTTTGTGAAATTTAATGAAAAGTTTGGTTATTTCATGTAATGGACTGGCTTAATGTAGTTTTGAAAATTATATTTTTAAGCAAATGTAACTACAGTTTGAAAATTTTAAAATAAATTAATGAATTTTTTTATTCTTTGAAGTTGTATGTATATGTGTATGAAACCGTTTCAGAAACAAAAAAGAAACAAAATGGATTCTATTTTTACAATGAAGTTTTATTGAAGTACATTTATTTTAAGTGGCAACCTAAATGTCCCTAACAGAAATTATATTCCATATCATTCATTTTAGGAAAAGTGTAATTGCACTAGGAAATTTTAAAAAAACAATAAGAATCCATTTTTTATTCTTGATAAATGTCTATAAAAATGTAAAAATATTTTTCAAAAATTGAAAGGAAACATAAAGCATGCAAGAACTATTACATGTTTGGTGGATTTCTTCAGGTCTTCCTATTATGTCCAAATAAGCCGCACTTACCACACTTGTTTTTTGTTTTCATTTCCCATTGAGATTTAGCTCTTGTCTTTTTAGGTCTTCGGGCTCTAATTCTTGCTTTTAGAGGAAGCAATATCATTTCTTTCACATCATTTGGTATGCACCATGTAGATTGACTTGGCAAAGGGTAAACCATAGCTTCATATGTTGCAGCCATTATCTCTATAGTGTAGAAATATGATGAATAGTTGTAAGGTTCTTAGTTTAATTCCTTTAGAACTGCTAATGCATGCTCACAAGGTAGTTAATCAAGTTAAAATTTGTTTCACATGCATGTTTTATCTTTCAGGTCTACTATTTCTTGGATTTTCTCATAATAGACACTAAAGATTTCATCATTTGAACTTCTGATCTGAAAAGACTCAGAGTTTGGTGTTTTATAGTTGAATCAGAAACCAAATGTAAACTAAAAGGATGCAGCTGCACATAAATTAACAGTTTTGAAAATTATTTAAGAATAAGTAAAATTAAAATAGGAATTGCATTTATTGTATCAGGAAATTAAAAGTATTTAGAAATAATATTTATTTAATAAATAATTACTGATTATTTGTCTCATGCATAATATTTGAAATTTAAAATAAAAGTATGAGATCTTATATTGAATTTTAGAGATTTGATGTAGTTCTCGATTAGCCTTTCATCAGCTTTTTTATAAGCTTTTTGAATGTGCCTTTTACAATGTTTGTATTTGTGGAAGTTCATTGTTGTATCAGCCCTCTCAAGTATTCCAACAAGGTTAGGACTGGTAGTTCTCTTACATATTTTATTGCTAAGTTGAGGGATTCAACAATTTTTTATGTCACGGTCCTAAACCTGTTATTTTGTGAATGCACCTTCATCCACTTTTCATATCCAATATTATTCACGTACTCATACACTCTTTCATCTATCTTTTCTATGTTAAGCATATGCTTCTCAAATTGTTCTACTTTGTAACTGTTTGCAGCTAGTAAAAATAGTTCTTTAATTTGCAGTGTGCTTTTCTTGAAGTTTGTTTTGATGTTGTTCAGGATGTGATAGATGCAAAATGGATGTGCAGCTTCAGGATAAACCTCTTTTATGGTTAATTCTATGCTTTGATGTCTATGGGACATTATGGTCAGCTTATCTCTCATTCTTAAGGTTTTTCTCAATTGCACAAAAAACCATATCCAAGAGTTGTCAATTTCAAAATCTACAACAGCAAAGGCAAGTGGAAATATTTTACCTACTGTGTCTTATACTGAGGCTTTTAAGAGTGTGCCTCTAAATTTTATTTTAAGAGAAGTGCCATCAACCACAATTACCGGAATGCAGTGCTGCCACCCATGAATGTTGGCTTGTAATAACATGTACACATGTAAGAATCTATTGCCATTATTTGTGTCACGACCCGAACTTGAGGGCACGTGACCGGCACTAAGGAATGGGTAGGCATAAGGCCCCTAAAACCCGTAGTAAGCCAAAAAGAAAAGATAAATAACACCTTATAATTTAAAACCTTATTTTAAAATAGAACACATTATCAAACTAATTTTTCTCATAAATAACTAAATCAAATGCTTAAATAAAATATGCTTCAGCGTTACATATTATAAATTAAACTTAAATCTTTATACATAAGTGTGGTTCGTACAAATAAATTACACAAATATACTTAAAACATACAACTTTTAGTACATATACTACTGTAGCAACCTAGATTAACACACAGTACAGCTTACAATGACCTACATAAAATAACCGGTGAAGAAGAAACCCGGCGTGGAGGTAGTCTGAGGTCGAACTCCCAAGCTCTTAAAAAAAAATTGAGGGGAATCAGACCTCACTGAGTAAGTCAATAAAAGAGCTGTACGATTTGAAAACCTTTTTGAAAACTATATATATTTATAGTGAAAAATAATTTATAATGTATAGGTATAGCTTTTGAAAAAATCTCGGTAGAACCCTAAACCCAAAAATCTAAATGGCCAACTGGGCCCACTTATTCCAATTAGACTATCGGTCTCCCAGAGCAAAGGCATCAACTGAGGCACCAAGTCGTAGTCATTCACTTAATCCAAATATATGGCACTGGTAGTCCCCGAGAGCAAAGGCTTCCACCGAGGCACCCGTCCCAGTTTAACATTCACCAATCCCATATATATATCGAATCTATCTCTCAATCTCTACCATGTGCACATAGTCCTGGTGAAGCCCACCAGGTAGCCCGTTCTACCAAAATTTCTCAAAATCAATTTTAAATAAAATGCATTTAAATCATAAATAATAGCATTAAATTAAATAAATCATGTAATCAATATGATAAAATACGAGTGCATGCATTCTTTAAATAAACACATGCACAGATCGTTCTATTGACTTACAAGATGAATGTGAAGGCTGACGACCACGCATCTGCCTCGGTCTCACGGCCTCTGCTCCGATATGCTCTAAAAGAAAAATAACAAATTGATTTTTAAAATATGACTATGGAATCGAAATCAATAATTAACAAAACAATGAAATTCCAGGCTGACTCGAGGAAAACTGGACAAGACTCGATAGACAGGATAACCTAACTAACGGTAGAAATTTTATGAATATCACGTTTTACGAGAAAATCTATCAAAATTTTGGCAGAGTCTCCTCTGTAAAATGGACATCTCTCTACCAAATGTAGAGCCAGACCTACATAAAAATGCACTTCTAATATCCATAAACATCAACACTCGAGTCGGGCTCTCAAAACTACATTTAGCCCCGACCGAGATCACAACTCAACAAAATACCAAGAATTAATAGCATTTATTTCTCAAAATACATATTTCACATACACATATACTAAAAATAAATAAAATATATAAAATCTCAATTATTCAAAAATTAAACGACTAAATTTTGTATTTCATTATCAAAATATAATTAAAGCCTAAATTAAAACCATTATAATGTATTATAAATAAATAAATATATATATATATATATATAAATAAATATATATATATATATATATACATATATATATATATATATATATATATATATATATATATATATATATATATATATATATATATCTCTACCAAATGTAGAGCTAGACCTACATAAAAATGCACTTCTAATATCCATAAACATCCACACTCGAGTCGGGCTCCCAAAACTACATTTAGCCCCGACCAAGATCACAACTCAACAAAATATCAAGAATTAATAGCATTTATTTCTCAAAATACATATTTCACATACACATATACTAAAAATAAATAAAATATATAAAATCTCAATTATTCAAAAATTAAATGACTAAATTTTGTATTTCATTATCAAAATATAATTAAAGCCTAAATTAAAACCATTATAATGTATTATAAATAAATAAATATATATATATATATATATATATATATATATATATATATATATATTATATATATATAAAATATTTGGAATTAATATTCAAAATTAACATTACTTAATTAAAAATATCAATTAATTTATACAAATTGTCTAAACCCCTTAATTATTAATAAAACTAACTAAAATATATATTTAACTATAACTAGCGTAAAATTACATTTTTACCCCTAAATACATAAATTACATAATGTATTATTAATACTAAAAAAATTCCTTAAAATTATTTAATCACCCCAAAAATTTATTTTCTCAAAATTAATCTTCCTAATATAATTAAAACATAAAATCAACCAATAATTTCTTCTAAAAATATAATTTAATCTAAAAATCACATTTGACATAAACTCAAAAAAATATTTATAAAAATAGTATAAAAATCTCAAAAATTATAATTTGAGTTCTAAAATTAATAACATTCAATAATAACTTCAATTATTAAAATTTCATAATTTTTCACAACAATTTCTGAAAATTAACATAAATACCAATTAAATACCTAAAATTTATATAAACCTCTAATTAACACCAAAATTCTAAAACCTTAAATAAAATTAATATACCAAGAACCATTAACTATGATACTCTAATTTTTACTAATTGAACCAAATAAATATTCAATAAATCCAAATAAAAATTAAATAAAATTATGCAAAAATTCTGTAAATTAAGGAAAATTAAGAAAAATGCTTAAAAATTCAAATTGAAGCAATTTATTGGCATAATCCAACATATACTCAAGAACAACCTAAAATCAACATCTATATTCGATCAACAACCAAAAACAACCTGACAGCAACCTAAAAACAACACTGAGCAACTCACCTTCACCTCCAATTCCGGTTCCAGAGGTGAGTTGCAGCGGCGGCTTCTTGGCTTGGACGGACACCTAAGTGGATGAGGGAAGTTGGGGAAGCTTGGGTGGCACCAGATCATCTTAGGTTCGAGCTGACAGAGGAAGAAAACGGGAGGGAGCGACAGCAGCACCTCCTGAAGCTCCTTCCCACGACGACAATGGCGTCTCTGGTGGTGGCAGTGAGGAAGTAAGGAGAGATGGTGAGGGACGGAGAGGGAGAGGCTGCAGGGGCTGGGTCAGGAAGCTTCTTCCTTGTTTTCATTTTTTTTTCTTCTATTTTCTTTTGTTTTTCTTTTGTTACTTTTGTCTTCGGTTTTGGTCCTTTTTCTTCACATAAACATATATATATATATATATATATATATATATATATATATATATATATATATATATATATATATATATATATATATATATATATATATATATATATATATTATATATATATATATATATATATATATTATAAACTATTAATATATATTAATATATAATTATGCATGTATGTGTGTATAGGTAAATATTGGTATATATACATATACTACATACACATATATATACACAAGTTATTTTAATATACACACATCTAAAATAATGTTTAACCCTAAATATACATATAAGTATGAATATATATATATATATATATATATATATATATATATATATATAGCCTTAAAGTTAATATAGTTTAAAATAGCAATAATAATAATAATGATAATAATAGACAATGAAATTCTAGACAATAAATAAATAATACTCACATATATTAATAACCCTAAAATAATATTAACATAAATATAATATAATGCAAAAGTAATTATTAATAACACTATTTGAAAATTCCTTTATTTAAATAAAAAATATAGGGTATTACAATTTGTCTTCAGGTCTACTATTGATCTTCTATTTTTCTTTTCAATCATGTATAAGAAACTAGGTAGAAATGAAAAGGATTCTTCTGGTTTTCCTCTTATGAATTCAAGAGTTGTTTCTTTTGACCTTCAAGCCTCCATATAGCTTATTAAGATGCCATAATCCTTATGTATATCTTTGATTATATTTGTTGGTGTATACACTATTTTTAAGCTTATATGTTATGACTTGATGCAATCAGCTATCATGCTTATTATTGCATGATGGTGGTTTCCCAATCTAGCCTCCAAGCTGCAATTGTGTTCATTTTTTAATTCTCGTATTCAAAACATCATTGTGCTTTTGTACTTTGATGCTCTCAATCTCCAAGTGTAGCATTCATCAATGCATTTAAAGAAGAATTTTCTTCCACGTGATTTGATAACTTTGAATTGAAAATTGTTTTAAAATGGCATAGAGGTTCATGATTGTCTTCAATGTCTACTTGTTGTTGTAGATTTGATGGACTTCCACTTCTTTGGCATTTGTGTTGCTGATTATAGAAGACAGACAGAAAGGACTTTGGACTTTTTTTTGTTCATCTTTATTATTTTGCTTACCAATGTTTTTTGCATAATCTACTTTGTCTAAGGCTGTTTTTGTGTTTGTTGTGCTCGTTGATTGTTGCTCTGATTGTAATATAGTTGTTGTTGGAGTGAAATCAATGAAATTGATGTCCCTTCTCTTTTTTCTTTATTGTAATGAACAAGGGGAACTTTGTTTGATCTGGTTATGTGCTTTTCAATTGTATATAGAAATGCAAAGTTGAATCATCTTCAATTACAAGTTTTGGATACTATTGTTTGACTTGGTAAGTGATTTGTAGTTCATTTTCTTATTTTGCACTTTCAATCGATCTGAAATTGTATTTATAAGGTTTTGGTACGTGCAATCTATTGGAATTTGAACTCCATTGTCTTGGAAGTGTTGGAAAGTGAAGTTGTCAGCCCATTCACCATTGTAGTGAATGAAAACAAGTAGTTGCTACATTTCCTGTAAGTGATATATGTATCAGAAACCAAACATAAACAGGAAAGGATTTTAAAATCAATCAAACATACACATTATTTTGGGATTTTCCAAAGAACTTGAAACAGATGTTCTTAAATTATTGTCAGAAACCAAGCGTAAATAGAAAAGATTCTAAAATGAAGCAGACATATACATTATTTATTGATTTTCTAAAGAACTTCAAACAAATGTCCTTGAAATTTCTCAGAAACCAAATGTAAACAGAAAGGATTCTAAAATAAAGCAAGCATGTAAAAAAAGTGTTTTGAAATATTTATCTTTACACATACATTACTTTTTCATCTTCCAAAGAACTTGACTTAGATATCATTTAATTGTAGCTCATCTTCCAAAGAACTTGACTTAGATATCGTTTAATTGTATCAGAAATAAAAGTAAATTGAAAGGATTCTACTTTTCTAAATTTTGTACCAGCGGCGGTATGGATCTTCTCTCCTCCATCGGTCCAAAGTGGAAAATTCTTTGAAAATTCACTATAACAAAAAAAAGAATTAGTTTCAAAAGAAACATAAATTGAGAAATAATTTTATTTTTCAAAAGTAAATAACCCGAGATTTGAGCGCAAATTATATTAAACTTTGGCATCAGTATCTTGATAAAATATCTTTTTAACTTTATATATTAATTTTGAAGTCCAATAAATCAGTTAGAGATCAAGAGGCCACATCCAGTAAAATTCATTTTTTGCATAAGCAAAAGTATAAAACAATACAGAAAGTACAAGCCAACAAACAGTTAATGAAATTTGGAAATAATCCAAGTCAAAAGCATACTTCAAATATAACAACTACAATTTGAATATAAAAATCACCAGCTTTTTCTCGTTGAGACTCATTGAATCTCTCTCTCACAGCATCTATGATGGCACTGACACCTTCTCCACCAAAAGAGTTTACCACCTCCTCCAGCAAAAGTACACCTGCCGGAAGCAATTGAGGCAGAATCCAACTATAGTTACCTGGAGCAGAAAAGAAAGATAATCACTACAATTTGAAACCATGACAAACAATAAAATTACATTTTAGCAATTAATGCATATATTCTACTTTGCTAATATTGTTGCATAACTCCTAAGTTCATTTGCAACTTAAAATGGTTTATTGTAAAAATGATAATATCCATTAAGCCAGGCTAGTCAGCTATTCTTTTGCACCCAAAACTAAAAAGAACCTGTATAGACATAAATTTCGAACATATTTTCATGTGTTCATCTAATTATGTTACTTGATTTTCAAACCACAAGCTAATTGTCTACAAAGAAAAAGATTAAAGAATGCTTAATTATATAATATTTTATCATAGTGCTGGTTGATTTTATATCAAACAGAACCAAAATTTCCTTGCTCTTGTCATTAATTTTTTTTTTTTTTCCAAATGAAGTTATCAGACATATATATTACCACAAACTGAACGAAAGCATCCGTATTTTATTGCTTCTTCTTCACTGCTGCCGCCATCTGAGCTATTTGGACCAAAATTTGTAGGCATTGCAGTGGAGAGAGGAGAGGCAGGAGGTGGTGGCAATGGAGGTGGAGCAGGAAATGGAGGGAAGACATAGGAGAAAAAGAAAGAAGAAGAAGATGAAGATTAAATTTGTCATCTCAATTCTTTTTGTTTACATGATAGTGATTAAGCTACAAATGGAGTTCAATTTTGCTCAGTTACCATTAAAAACATTACATTAATTCTAAATTTTAAAACTCAATAACTTGATTAAAAAAATTGTTGAAACATCGAAATAACAACATTTAAGAAGTTCACACATGTAATGTTCACTTTTAGAAGGTGGACCCTAATAACATATTATTCTTTTTTTAAAAAATAAATTATTATTCTTATGTGTAAATATCAAACCAAAAAGAAAGAAAGAAAAGTGGTACCCATGCTTTTTTTTTTTTTTGGTTGCGGAGGACGCTTGACTCGTAAATTTCCAATTTTTTGTTGTGCTTTTGCCTAATATTCCTTCTCTTTTTATGTTTTATATATATATATATATATACTAGTTTTTTTATTACATGTCTCGCACATGATTTATATTATTAGTAAATAACTATATTTATAATATAATTAAGTTAAGAAGTAAAATTACTAAAAGTAATAATAATAAATATAAAATTATTAAACAAATAAAAAAATAAACATAAATAAATTGTGAAAAAAATAAAATCTTTATTTTGAATTTTTCTTCTTCCATTATTATACAATACAAATATATATTCATTATTAATCACAATGTAAATAAATTCAAATAAGAACATTAAAATAAATATGAAATATGAAAGAATAAACTTTTTTTTTCTTGATTATTTGTGAGTTGTAATATTACATTTATAAATAGAAAATAGAAATTAAATATACATTAAAATTTTTAATTTTAATATTTAGAGTGAATTTTATAGTTATTTGTTAAATGTTGTGAAATGTTAGGTTTCCAATGACATATAGATTGATTACACATATACATATTTAAAATTTTGAGATAAATACAAATAATTGTTTTGTGGTTTAAGCATTTTAGCATTAGGGACCTATGATTTTTTTTTTTTTTTTTTGTGAAACTTCAATATCCTTTGGTTTCATATTTATAGTACTTAAGTGACAAATTTTATTACAACTTCTGATTTCTCTCCTCTTTAAGCATCCGAAAATTAAATTTTTAATACAACATGGTAATTTTAAGTAGTAATAATAACATAAATAAAAGAAAAAATAAAAATAATTTTTCACATTTTTATTTTTTTAAAAAAAAGATTATAAAACACTATGAATAATAACATTATTGCTAAATCCATGTTAAAATTATGAGAATTTGATTAAAATTTACAATCAACATTTTTGAATGCTAGAAGTGAGAGAAATAATAAGTTGTAATAAATGTCACTTAAGTGCTATAAATATGAAACTACATGATATTGAAGTGTCACAAAAAATTACAAACCCCTTACTACACCATATGATACTTATTTGTACTTATCTTTTAAATTTTTAGATAAATCTACACGACTAGAATCTGCCAAATTTTTTTAGCTAGAAAAGATGAAGAATCTAATATCACCTTATCTATAAATGTCATTCAAAATCCTTTTTATACGTGAATTTAATTTTTTGGCACACAAATTTAGAAATATACCACTATACACCTATAAAAATAAAAATTATATAATATATATTTTCTCTCTCCCGAATTTGTGCAAAGATGGGCCAAAATAAAAAGTTTTGAGTGAATGAATTTTTTAAAAAAAATGTCATTTTTTAAATGTTTCCAACTATGATACTCATATTTTTCATTAATTATAAAATTAACCCAATTTATTTACAAGTTTTACTCTTTTATTTACAATCGTACCCTCTTCTTTCTTTTACTTTATTTTTTCCTTTTTTTATTTTTATTTTCTCTTTATTTTTTTTCATTTTTCATTTTTATTTTTTCCTACTTCGTTCTTTTTTATTTTTATTTTCTCTTTATTTTTTATTTCTCTAATTTTTTCTCTTTTTTTGAATTTTTATTTTCTTCTTGTTTCCTTATTTTTTCCTCTTTTTTTTTATTAGTGAAGCATTAGGCAATATATTTCTTTCTTTGTTTTTATTTTCTTTTACATTTTTGTCCATTTTATTTCTTACATGATTTAACTTCTCCATACATATTTTCTTAGAGTCCTGTAAATAAAGGAAGAGGATAGGTTAGACGAAAGTTAATTGTTTAAGTAATGGCAATTAGAATGTGGATTTTCTTTTAATGTTACCTAGATAAAGACAAAATGAAGAATAAGGTAGAACTCTAGAACTGACTAGGGTCAAGTGCTTTATACCTCACTAAGCACTTGGGTAAAATGTGCACAAATTCAAAAAGCAAAATTTTAAGAGAACTTATAATGCAAATGCTTTCAAAAAATTAGACAGTCTCATAAGTCTATCTCTTGAGTGTATAGCCTAAAATTATGTCATTTTAATTAAAGTAATCTCTTTTATTTTACTGCAGTTCTATTTTGGACAGTGCATGTCATGCTCTATTAAAATTTCTGTTAATTTTTATTGAATAGAAATTTTCCTAAAGGAATCATAAACAGATAAGATAGATACCCATGTAAAAATTTATATTCTATGGTTTACATATACTCATAATAATAATTTTTTTATTTATATAATAATAATATTAATATAAATAATAACAATATTTACATAATAATAATAATAATAATAATAATAATAATAATAATAATAATAATAGAATTATATAATATAATAATAAATAAATTTTATGATAATTTTAATATATACTAGAAATAGAATTATATAAATTATATAACAGCTAAAATTTAGAATCATATTATAATAATATTTAATAATGTATTTTCTTTATTTATTTATTAAGTTAAAATGGGAATTTATTAAGTTTAAATTATTATTTTATTTAATTTTTAAATTATTATTTCATTTAATTAGTGTTAAATGAGTATTTATTAACTGTTTTAATAAATTATCAATTATTAGAATATGTTATAAATATATATTATGTGTATGAACAAAGGTGAGTAGATATTTTTCTTTTTAAATTATCTAAATTGTACTTTTGTACTTTTTTTATTAAAAAAAGGTTCAAAAATATTTGTTTCCTTTTCTTTTTTCCCTTCTTTTTTTTTTTTCTTTTCTTCTCTTCTTCTTCTTCTCTTTCTTCCTCACCTGATACCCACTGCCGCCATCGCCACTGTCAGCATCGATCACCACCACCAACACCGATTAGCTCCAGCCGCCACCACCACCTTCTTCCTTTCTCCTCCCCACGTCACTTTTCTCTCTCCTCCCTCATGTTTTCTTTACTTTCTAAGTACAAGGGAGAGCCACAGTTGCCAGGGTTCGGTGACAAACCAGCCTCACCGGTCATCCAAAATGGTTCCTCTCCTTCTAGGCTTCAATAGCCCTCAATCAATTTCAGGAATTATCACTAGGAACAATCTCGATTTAAGGTAATTTGACTCTAGGTTTTTGGTTTATTTTTATTAATTGAGCTTTAATTAGATTGATCCAGGTTTAGTTGCTTTTATATAAAATGAAATTGGAGTTGAGATCTTCAATTTGGTATTTTTTTATAATTTTCTAGAAATTTCATATTTTTCGATTCTCTGGTTACTGTTCTAGTACTGTTTCAACTCCAAAAAATTTTATATTTTTATTTATTCTATAAATTATGTAGATTTAAACTTTGTGAATGAAGTTTTGTGAGATTCTTTGCAGAATTTAAGATATGAATTTTTAAAGATAATGTTTTAAAAATGTATTTTTAGAAAAATTATTAGAAATTATTTAATTTTAATTAAATTTATTGTTATTTATTTTGTTTTAGACTGAATTTAAATAATAAAATCATGAAAATAATTTTTATAATTAATTTCAATTTTTAGTTAACTAGTAGTAATTTTGGAAAAATAAACGAATAATAAAATTTATTTATTATTTTCAAGCTTAAATGAGTCCTTTATTATTTTTATGATATATTTAAGTGGTTTAAATAGTTATTTATAATTAATGCTAATTTAGTTATAAAAGGGAAATTTGATTTCATTAATAAAATTTTATTTATAAACTAGAATTTTACTATTTATTTGGAAATAAATTTCCTTTATATTTTTATTATATAAATAAATTAAATTTTATTGGCTAACTAAATCCTTATGATATATTAGTGATTTGAGAAAATTATATTTGTTTTTTTGTATGTTGTTGTGTTGGTTCTCGATTGGACATAAAGTGTAGTTCAGGGGCCCAACCTAAAATGTTGAGTTGTGGAGGAACGACTCAACTTTTAGTAAAGAGATGTCCATTTTATAAGGGAGACTCTACCAAATTTTTGGTAGATTTCTCGTAGAACATGATTGTAGACACCCGATTCGGTCGGCCCGTGTTAGGGGATGAATCAGGGGTGCTCGGTTTGACCGACCCACTGTTAAGCCCAATGATGAGAATGTGAAACTTGGACATGAGGATGAAGCCTGAATCTCTAAGTGGAAAGTGGCCTTGAAAATCCAAAGCCCTGAAAACCCAAAAACCAAGCCCAACTATCAAGATTTAGACCAAGCTCGTCTGGCCCAGCGCAGGCCCGGGCCAAAGGGGCATCGCCTCAATGTAATGAGGCAATCGCCTCTTTGGCAGTTGCCAATGAGGCGATCGCCTCACCAATGAGGCGCCGCCCCTGTGGCAGCCCACTTGCAGCTGCATTTAATGCAGCTGCAATCATGATAATCAAGTGGCATGGGCCCCACTCTCCAGACCCTTTTTCTTATGTGAGGGAAAGATTTTTGGGAAAAGAAAAAAGGCTATAAGAGCTCATGATGGGCTAAGAGGCTTAGGGGCATAGGAAAGCTAAAGAGTATAAGGAAAAAAGAGAGAAAATATAAGGAGGAAGAGGTAGGAAGAAAAGAAAAGAGGGAGAGCTCTGAAAAAAAAAAACACAAAAGGAGAAAGGAGGAGAAAAAGGAAAATGTCCTGAAGGAAGAGAGGAGGTCCACTTTCCCATAAGAGAAGAAGGAAGAAACTTGTGTCAAGGAGAGATATCACATCCTAGCAAGAATCTCAATCAAAACAGCTCTGAGGGCCTCTCATTTTGGTATAAAATATGCACTTAAACTTAATATGTTCATCATTTTGTATGTTCTTGCTTGTGTGTAACTGAGTCTTTAGCATAGTTTAGGTTTATCTCTAGTGTGTCTTGCTTGATATCTTATTTTATTGATGGACCTTTGAATATTTTTACATGTAGTCGTAGTGTGATGAGTGTAGAGTGTGTATATGCATGTTTTGGTTACTTAGAGTAGAAGTTTGTACGTCTTAGGAGTCAGAGCCGACTGATGATTAGGCGACGCCTCTTCACAGAGGCGTCGCCTCATCTCAATAAGGCGATTGCCTCTTCAATGAGGCGATCACCCTATTGACAGGCCTTCAAGAGGCCCTACTTTTGCATGTGATTCACGTCCTTATGGCATTGAGGCAGGTTCCCCTGTTGATGAGGCATCGCCTCATTGACAAGGTTAACCCATTTCCTACTTCATTTTTTTTGTTTATTTGTTGTGACGTTTGCTTTAATATGTCCCCTTTTGACTTTTAAATATGTCTGCATGATTGCATGATGGTGATTATCTTGATTACTTGATGTTTTTTAGTCCGTAATGTGAAAACCCTTTTATATATATATATATAGAGTCTCCTTATAAGTATCATTACATGTGATTCCATTTTTTTGTGAGGAGAAGGGCTAACCATATGTTATTTGCAGGAATTACTTGGTAATTTCTGTCATCGAGTAGTCACTTTTGCTAGTTACCTCTTGCATATTGCCGCTTTTATGTTATTTTAATAGTTTATTTTCGGCATATGTTTGGTTTATTTTCTGTATATTATTAGTTTATTTAGTTAAAAGCGTTGTAATCCTTAATCCCTTCCCCTTTTAATTTTGAATGTATGGTTGTAAATTATTATTTATTTTATTTACTATATTTTTTAAGTGTTGGGACTTAAAGGCATGAAATTGAACTAATGTGCAAACTTGGATTTAATTATAAAATCTGACAATTATCCGAAGGCAATTTCATTACGTGTGGTAAATGAGGAAATAATTAAATAATAAAATGGTAATAAAATGCAAAACACAAACGGAGGCCAACCGCAAGGTTGGGTGAGCGTTCAAACGCTCATACCCAGTTTCCAAACCTGATCTCTGATGACGGCTTTTGGGAACCTCCGTGGGATCCAGTTAATGTATAGTGTGTCTCGACTTTTATCCGGGTGCGACTCCATCTCCGAATAGGCCCATGACTTATATCATATTTCCTAGTGGGCCTCAAGCCCACACAGTGCCATGGTCGCCAAACACTTGGGCACATGCTAAACCCCGCCACCTATAGTGGCGACTCCACTAGGGATAGAGAAATTGATTCCAGTGTTTTGCATTTTATCATCTTTAATTATTTTCTTATTTCTTCCTGCATTTATGCATTCACTACACATTTTTCACACAATGAGCACTTCAGTCTCGAATAAACTCGACAATAGTCAGTACTTCGCTACCTACGTTTCACTCAAACTTGGTGGTAGAATATTTGATTATTGTCACTCACGACACGTACTGATCCACGTTGTTTGACCATTGAGTTGGGAGACGTATATGGATGTATATCATTGTGGGAGCCGAAGCCTTTTTACCCAAGACTCAAGCCCATGTAACGACTTAGCAACTATCCTTAGGAATTTTCCCACATGCATGTGTATTATGCCATATAATGGACCCTTAAAATAAATCTCGAGCCCATCAATAAGCAGTCCAAAATAAAATGGGCCCTCGTGTCCAACCAAAGCCATTATAAATAAGCTAGTCAACAAAGGCCTCTCACGCTTACTCATAACCCATTTCAAATGGGCCTTTACAAGTAAGTTTATGGTGCTAAGGATCTTGGCTCATAGAAAGTGGACTCGAGCTTTATTTAAAGGAACCATTGCTTATCTGAATCATTTTGAGAGTTTTCTTGGATACATCGATTTTGTTATCCCCCGCTGATAATTAAAAGCCAGGCCAAAAATCCTAAGATGAGATACTCACCATCGAATACGTGTGTGGGAGAAATAAGGGCGAAAGTTTGCACATTCAAATTCCATGTTTTGAAATTGTATATTTTTTTTGTGCCCCTTTTTATTTCTAAATATAAAGAACTTGCATATCATGCATACACGCCATGCATCATTCTAACCAGTTGTTTTGTAGCACTATAGATCCTTCAAGCTCAGTAGGGTGGGTTCGAACTAGGTCAGGTCATTTGATCAAAAATTCAGAATTAGGAATGGCAGGAGGGTTTGACCCATAAGCATTTGGGGCACGATGGAAAGAAGAAGTAATAACAGAAACCTGGACTATGATGAGGGAAATGATGGGGAGATTACTAAGCTTATTAGAGAAAGTCAGCCAACACAGCCACCCAATGCACTACCAATCGATCCGGTCGACCTTGATGAAGAAATACCAATTAGGGGAAAGGAAGAGGACGATGTGACGGTATTGGCCAATCCAGGGAATCAGAGAAATGTCATCCCAGTCGAAGATGTGGGTCAGACCGAGTGGGCTAAGAATATGACCAGAGTGATGAATCAAATACAGGTGACGATGAAGGAGAAGGGTATGGTTGCTCCTCTAGATTACGATATGAATTTGGAAAAGGGTGATGAACCGCTGCCTCATAAGTTTAAATTCCTGGACATGAAGAAATATATTGATGCTGAGGATCCCCATTTGCATTTGAAGCAATATGTAACATACATGAAGGTTACTAAGCTGATTGAGAGCCAAATTATTAAGCAGTTCCCTATTTCACTTGAAGGAGCGTCGATTCGTTGGTATTACACCTTGAAACGCATGTTCAGTCGGATTGGAAAGAACTGTGCGCTGCCTTTGTCAAGAAATATGGTCTCAATGTCCAACTAGAAGTGTCCTTAAGAGATTTGCAAAATACTAAGCAGAACTTTAGCGAGCCTTTTGATGATTACCTAACTCATTGGAGGGGAAAGTTGTCCTTAATGAGGCACAGGCCTGCTGAGTCTAACCAGTTGGTCCTGGCAATAAAAGGGTGTGTACCCGCATTGTCTAGGAAATTGAGGGATTTGGGGATTAGCAATTTTGAAGAGTTATACAGATTTGGGGTCCAGAAAGAATCAGATTTGGCTCAAGAGAAGAAATTCTTCAAAAGAGGTTCTGGGGGCAAAGAGGGGGCCAGCTCAACCAGTAACATTCAGATTCATGCTATCCGACCATCGAGCAGTAATGTATAAGTCAGTGCAGTCAGAAAACCATGAAGATTTTCTAATTTAGGACGTCCTATGTCCAAGGTCCTCGATAAGCTCATTGAGAAGAACCTGCTACGACCCTTGCCTTCGCAAAAATCCTTGCCTGGAGCCAACCCAAAGCTTTTCTGTAAATTTCATCAGACCATCGGGCATGACACAAATAGCTGAAGATTTGATAAACTCAGGAAAAATCACCAATCCAGAAAATAGAAAACCAAACACTCAAACCAACCCATTACCCAATTATCGAAATGTACCACCTCCTAACCCATCCATTCTAATGGTCAACTCTGGCCTAATAGAAGAATAAGTCCTAAACTCCTTCATTGATGTCTCTCATAATTCCCAACAGACCGAGCCTGAAAATGTGAGAACAAGCAAACGACCCACGGAGTTACAGGTACAAGTCTTGGACATATGGAGTTCTGATGACGAAAGTAGAGAATGAGATGACCTATGGGACAACAAGGGGTGTGAGCCAAGTCAGTCTGTGGGAAAGGTCAAAGAAAAGAAAAAAGAAGCTGAGGTTACCAAGGTTGGGTCCGAAAAGACAGAATGTGCAGAAAAGGGAAAGGAGGTAGAACAAAGTAGAGAGACCATTGCCAGTGTTTGGGAGTTACTCATGCATTCTAGGGATCACAGGGAAGCCCTAGTCCTGGCAGTAGACTAAAGAAATATTTCCACTAATTCCACTCCAGAATAGATGGTTCAGTCACTAACGAAAACTCCTCAAGGAATGATAACTTTTTCCAATGACGATCTACCTCTAGAAGGGAGAGATCACCACAAAGCCCTGTTTATCAAAGCGAGGTAAAAGGGAAGATGACCTGTTACGTGATGGTTGATAATGGTTCTGCCATCAATATGTATCCATTAAAGATTTTGCCAAAACTAGGGCTGACGATAGCTGACTTAAAGCCTTCTGAAGTAGTTATTAAGGCTTACGATGACACCAAAAGATCTGTGGAGGGAACTTTCAGGGGCGTTAGTCAAAACAAGGCCTATAGAAGTCTGGGTTGACCTGTATGTGATTGATATCCCGGTAACCTTTGCCATTTTATTGGGAAGGCCATGGTTTCACCCTCTGGGCGGTTGTCCCATCCACTATTCATCAGAAGGTTAAGTTTCCACATGAAGGAAGAGTTGTCACCATCTCAGCCAAAACTGAAGTCGCCATAGCTGCACTGAGGTTGACCCCTAAGGAGGTTTCCCCTAGCCCTAGTTTTGAAGTCTGTGTGATCTATGAAGATGAGATGGATGAAAGGGTTCTAAGAATGATGCGCAATATGAAATTTCTGCCCGACATGGGGGTTAGGGAAAAATCAAAGCAGACCTTCAGAGTTTGTGGGAAGTAAGGTACCTATTCTAAAGCATAGGCTAGGATTCAAAAGGGTTGACAAAGTTAGAAGGAATTAGGTGTGGTAGTCCGGTCTGAGGAAAAGGAGGAGGAAACTGTGGCCAGAAAGAAGACTTTGTAGGAAATCTTTGTAAAAGAAGGCACCGGGCACCCATACAGAGGGAACTCCAGAGCCTCTTCTAGTGGCTGGGGAAGTCATCCCGGGATTTGAGATTTTTGCTGAATTTGTGAACAAAATCAGAGAAGCTACTATCGAAAAGGCCCCTACTGAGGAGTTGGTACTGGTCAAAGAAGAGTTTAAAGAGGATGAAGCTACTTCGGAGCAGAAGAGCACTGATGATCAGAACGAAGACCTAGACTTTAAGACCTACATCCTCAATTCTATCACAGATGTCTTTTATAATGACTTTAATATTTCCATAGCTTCTCTGTTTGAAGCTGATGATCTTTTCTTTTCAAAAGTGAATGCAATGAAATCTGAATTTGCTTATTTGTGTGATGTGTTCCCTAATGGTTATTCTATTTATAATGATCATTTCATGCGTATGTTTGATGTTAATTCCATGCAAATTGAATCATTTAATTTAGGCACAGATGATAATCCTAAAAATATACTGCTTGCTTCTAGCTTAACTCATGATGAGAGAGAAAAAATGGAAAAAAATCTTAAAAAAGAGATAGAAAGTATTCACTTGGGGTTATGAAGATATGCCTGAAATCGACAAGGAGATCTCAGAACACAGAATCCCCACATACCCTCACATAGCGCCGATAAAGTAGAAGCAAAAGAGGCTAAGGCTAGAATGGGCTCTCTTGGTTAAGGAAGAAGTCAAAAAGTAGTTGAAGGCGAAGTTTTTAGAAGTGGTAGAGGACACTCAGTGGTTAGTGAATATAGTTCCAGTTCCTAAGAAGGATGGAAGGGTCAGAGTGTGTATAGACTACCGAGATTTAAATAAAGCCTGCCCTAAGGATGACTTTCCCCTACTATATATTGACACATTGATTGATAGTGTGGCCTCCAATGCAATGTACTCATTTATGGATGGATTTTCAGGATACAATCAGATCATGATGGTGGAAATGGATAGATTGAAGACATCATTCATCACCGAATGGGGCGTTTATTGTTACCAAGTGATGCCTTTCGGGTTGAAAAATGCAGGGGCCACTTATCAGAGGATGGTGACTGCCCTACTGCATGAAATGATCCATAAAGAGGTTGAAGTGCATGTAGATGATATGATGGTGAAATCTATAACTAGGGAAGGGCATTTTGAAGCACTAGACAAGTTTCTGGCTAAAGCAGAGAAGTATAATCTCAGACTAAACCCGAAAAAGTGTGTTTTCGGGGTCACATTTGGGAAACTATTGGGGCACATTATTAGTCAAAAAGGAATAGAGATGGATCCAAATAAAATCAGAGTAATCAGGGATATGCCCGTGCCAAAAAATGAAAAAGAGGTCTGAGGGTTTTTGGGGCGCTTACAGTATATCAGCAGATTCATCGCCAAACTAACAGCCATTTGCGACCCTATCTTTAAGCTTCTGAAGAAAGACCAACCCGTTGTGTGGAATGAGAAGTGTCAACAGGCCTTTGAAACTATCAAGGATTATCTGATGAATCCCCTTGTCTTACAGCCGCCGAGACTGGGTAAAGTCTTAATCCTGTATCTGGCAATTGAAAAGGATGCAATAGGGGCAATGCTAGCACAAGAAGGTAAAGGGAAGATGGAGCACGCTATATATTACCTGAGTAAGAAGCTTCTACCCTACGAAGCTACTTATAGTTTAGTAGAGAAAACTTGTCTAGCAGTGATTTGGGCAACAAGGGAAACTCCGACACTACTTCTAGTAGTATAAGGTGCAAGCAGTTTCCAAACATGATCCCCTTCGGTACCTCCAACAGAGCCCGTCTCTTATGGGAAAATTAGCTAGGTGGCTCGTTTTGCTCACAAAATTTGATATAGAGTATATGGCCAAAAAGACAGTAAAAGGAAGAGCAGTAGCAGACTTCTTGGTGCAAAGCCCGGTCGGGGACACCCAAGAGTGGAAGCTGGAGTTCCTTGATGAGCATTTGGGGGCGATAGAGATATAAGATTGGGAAATGTACTTTAACGGAGCTATTTAACAACAAGGGGGCTAGGATAGGAGTAATTTTGGTCACGCCAGAAGGAGAAATGATCCCGATGGCAAAAAGGCTCGAATTTGAAGCAACTAATAACCAAGCAGAATATGAAGCCTGCATCTTTGGCTTAGAAGCATTGCATAGTGCAGGGGCAGAAAATGTCACTGTCTACGGAGATTCCATGCTAGTTATAAAATAAGCCACTAAAGAATGGGAGATAAAAGAAGATTGATTATGGCTGTACTGGGAATACTTGACCACCGTTCTGTGCTCCTTCACGCAATATAAATTCATCTATTTGCTAAGGGAAGGAAACCAGGTATGAGATGCCCTAGCCACACTGGCCTCCATGTAGGAAAGTGGGAAGCAACCAGAGGCCAGACCCTTAATTCTCATAAAGTCTCGAGCCCCCTGTTATGAAGAGGTGAAAGTAACACCTGTTGATGTCATTAAGAAACCTTGGTTCTACGATTTAAAAAGGTATCTGGAAACTGGGTAATTTCCATATGATGCTGATAAAAAAGAAAGGATATCCCTACAAATGTTGTCTCAGTGGTTCATAAGCCATGGGGGGATGTTATACAAAAGAATGCCAGTCAGGGTACACCTCAGATGTGTCGACAAGGATGAAGGTCAGAAGCTTATGGAAGCAATTCACAAAGGGGTGTGCGGACCACACATGAATGGGACTATCTTGGCAAAGAAAATAGCCCGCCAGGGGTACTTTTGGCTCACTATGGAAGGGGATTGTGTTGGATTTATGAAGAAATGTCACAGTTGCCAAACATATGGGTGATGTTAGCCACCTACCATCTATGGAACTTCAAGGAATGATGTCTCCTTGGTCGTTTGCTGTATGGGGGATTGGCATTATAGGGGAGATAAGGCCAAAAGAAACTAATGGTCATCGGTACATCATTGTGGCCATCGACTACTTCTCCAAGTGGGTTGAGGCTAAATCTTATGTTACTGTGGGGGCGAGGTAGATGTCGAGGTTCATCGAAAAAAACATAATCTGCAGGTATAGTCTGCCACACCACATAGTCACAGACAATGGTGTTCAGTTTTGAGCAGAGACAGCCGCACTACTAAAAGACTGTAAGATTGAGCACCATAGATCATCTCCATATAGGCCACAGGCAAACGGAGTGGTAGAAGCAGCAAATAAGAATGTAAAAAAGATCTTGGCTAAGACGCTGGAAAATTACCGAGATTGGGCTGAGTACTTACAATTCGTATTATGGGGGTATCAAACTACTGCTAAAACCTCAACAGGGGTCACTCCATACTCCTTAGTCTATGGGTGTGAGGCAATTTTGCCCATAGAGGTCAAGATAAGGTCATTGAGAGTCCTCCTGGAGTCTAAACTCCCAAAGTATCAGTGGGTAAAAAGTCGATTGGCTCAATTGACACTGTTGGATGAAAAAAGGATGAAGGCTATGTATCATTCTCAGCTATATCAGAGAAGAATAGCCCGTGCCTACAATAAGAAGATCAAGCTGGGTAAGATTCAAAAAGGGGATCTGGTGTTAAAACTTACGAGATCACTCATGACCAACCCTCGTGGGAAATTCAAGCCCAACTGGGAGGGACCGTATCTAGTAAAGAAGCTATTTTTGAAAGGCGCTGCCATTTTATCTGACATGGAGGGAAACAAGTTCAAAGAACCCATCAACCTAGACAAGCTCAATAAATACTTTTTGTACAAAGTCTCGCTAGGGAGAAAACCTCGAAAAGAGTCTGTATAGACAAAAATTAGAGAAAAAAAAAAGAGAAAAAGAAAAAAAGGAGTCCTGCTGGACTAAAAACCTCGAAAGAGGTGGTCTAGGCAAAAGTTAAGGACATATAAAAGGGGAAGGAAAGGCACAAAATGGTTAGTTAGAAAACTTGCAAGGGCAAGCCAACTAATAACATGAGATGTACCAGAAGCAAAATGTATATACGTTTTGTGCTTAAGTAAAATGAAATGGATTGCTTTAATTGTCATTAAACATTGCATAATATGTCCATTACAAGCTGTTTAACTAATACAAAAGGGACATTACTTATAACAAAAGGGAAAATGATGACTTCATTCCATGAGCTAGTTTTGTCTTCTCTTTTTTTATTGCCTACCCTGTGAACTTAACATTTTTAATTCTCTTGTCTTTTTATATCTAATAAACTCGCCTCTTTCTGTCTGTTGTAAGCAAACCCACGCTTTGTAATGATCATTGGTGGTCTAATCACCGTCGTAGCTTAAGTTTCTTTCGATGACTCTATGAGGCCAAGTTGCCACTAGGTGGTCTAGGAAATTCTGAGAAAGCGGCCCTGGCTCGAACTCGTGAACAAGCTCCATAATCAGTTGTTTATTACCATATTGGCGACAAAGGCAGGCTGGATTGTAGAAAGTAGCAAAATGGAGACCGGCAATCAGAACGCAATATGTATAAGACTGGAGGGTCACATGCTGCAAACCCCACCAGGGACACATCCAGCAAATCAGTGTATCAGGAATGTTGATAACCAGCCACGAATGTCTACAGGGATGGGTTGTAGTTTCCTTGTTCGATAATGCTTGGCCTGATAACGCCTAATGTCTTGAGAAGGTTCGATCAAGCCCAGCTTTTCATAAAACCACATATGCGGGATTATAAATGTTTAGGTATAGGCAGTATTGGTAGTTAAAAGTGAAGGAGGGGCAACGGGAACTTACCTCTAGCAAAAAGGGGCTTCCGGAGAACCGTCGCGTCCTTGTGAAGTCATCCAATCCAATGATGGTTTCTGCTAAGATGAGAGAGAAGGGATTGAGCCCTGACTACACTTGATCGAGGATGGAGAGGATCTTCGTATCACAGCCCCCTGAGGGGGGAAACCAGTAGAAATTAGGCATATAAATAGAGGGCTAACATGCGGGGCCAGTAAGTTTCCCCTTTGTCCACAATCATGATGACTTCAAGCAAGGACTCCAATTTGATTTCTAAGTCAGAGATACAGTGGAAGGAAGATCGAGGTGGAAGATTGAACATACGCGCCATTTATTGTTGAATGGAATAAAAATCTAGGTTTTCAAGAGCAGGAATTGCAAGTTGGCAAGTGGAATCTGTAAGATGACCAAGAATTGCCTCGAATTCCTCTAGTAAGGGGCATATTTCTATCATGTTGAGCCAAAAAATGTGTTTCTAGGGATCCCAAAATTGAACCATAGCATGGAGAAAAGGGGTAATTAATCCTCCTAGTATGGAGTGATTTGAAGACCACGAGATGAAATGGCTCTAACTCGGCCCAAGATTTATTTTCCAAACCTTTCAAAATTGACTGTAGGGACCTTAGACTTTGTTCTGTCATGTTTGTGGCTTTTTAGAGGCACTTAGAGAGAGAAACAGAAAGGGGAGGATGAAGGGGATTCAAGAATTAGGGCAAATGCATGAATGAGGGTTTTATAGGGGCAAGACCGCCTACTGCTGAAGTGGTCGCCTTATCAATGATGTGCCGCCTCAGCATCATGAGGCAATCGCCTCTTTACCAAGATTCGATGAGGCGACCGGCTCATCAACAGTACAGGCCGATTGCATTTCTTCAAATCGCACAGTCTAATAGGTGGAACAGTTACATTACGCATGCAAACAGTGAAATCAACTCATATATGAAGAAATGAGAAAAGCAAAATAAATGAATTTAATCAAGGGAAATGTCAGGTTTTGTAAACATTATGTTCATAAAATCAAAAACCAAAATTTTATGTTCACTACTCAGGGACTACATAAATTTTTAACACGGGAACGTCAAACATCTAATCCCGTACCCTCAAGGTCATCTTCTTCCCCGGCACCGCCGCCTCTCCCATCTTCATCCTCATCGTCCTCATCAATCTGGAATACATTAATCTGACACTCGAGAGTAGCAATCCTCGCCCTACTAAACTCATCTCGATCCTATTCAGACAAATCACAAGTTAGTAAACCATGCAAGCATGCATACATGTAGAAAGTGATGAAGTTCTTACCCTTCACTGTTGGGTGACCTCCAATATGTAGTCTCTCTGGGCCTCTATCATGCGATACATATATAGACCCTGCTCTAGCGAAATCTGCATTATCAAAATAAATGTTGGAACTAACAGTTAGTTTGAGAACTATAGTGAAAGTAGGTCAGGGAAAAGAACATACGTGAGTAGCATCGCCAGGGGTGCATGCAGGGGTCAGGTCCCCATCCAAAGTCAAGAACTGATGCGAAAACTCCCTAGGGGGAACCCAACATTGGGCTAGGGGGTTGGGGACATGGATGAAGCTGCCTAGGACAAACTCAGAACCGGGGGCAGTAGTTGGACTGGCTTCCTCATCGGCAACGGAAGTCTCCTCTCTACCTGGATCCAATCGACACCTCAAGGGCTCTCTCTCCCACACTCAAGACCTAACCGGGGCCATGGGCCTAGCAGGCGCAGCCTAAAGATGGAAATAAGAGGAACATGCTAAGGATGCAGTGAATTTGTAAGAAAAGGGGAACCGGGTGAAGATTTACCTGAGAAGTAGAAGCGGCCTGGAAGGGGGACCGTCAGCAGAAGGTGAGTGCAGATGAACTCTGCATACTGGCTCTTCACGCGAACTGTGTGGTCCACAGCTGGTGAGCCCGCAATAGCCTGAGCGAGGTCGTCACCCTCCAGCTTATGAGCCCAAAGTATACTGTCAGGAGGGGACCTAGGGACCCACCTACCTCTAATGCCTGCCCTCCAGTTCAAGACCCGTTCCCCCCAAGTACCAAGCTCAATACCCAGGGCCACAAAGGAGTGCCCTCTTCCGGGCTAAAGGCCTAAAGCGAGTCATCTCAATGGTCCAAGTGTCCTTGGACCCCCACAAGTCGTTCCGGATCTGCAAAAAGGAAAAAAAGAGAGAGATGTCAATATGTAAGTAAATTGAATGCAGATAATTTACTAATAAGTAGGTTTGTGCTTTGTAGGTATCGCATCCTGTGTCAGTGAGTTCAGGTGCTGCTTGTGGATGTGAACTCATGTGAGGTGCCTCTTCACAATGCGACTGGCGCCCCACCTACCGAGGGCCGAGAAATGGTCTCCCACTTAGGTAACTCCTACAAGCAACTTTAACTCTAAAGCCCAAACCTGAAAAATGAAATAGGAGAAGTTGAGAAGGCTGATGTAAGTAATGGGAGTCAGAACAATATGAGAAAAAAGGGGGTCGTGACGTACCAGAACAGCATGCCAAAAGCCATAAAACCTCCTGGCACCTCAAACCACCTCATCCATACTCCGGTATAGGTATGCCAAGGCGCAGCTAACCCAGTCGAATGTGGGAACCTGGTCAAGATCCCGAAGGGCTAGTAGGAACATCAAATCAATGGAGCTAGCAATGTCAGCAAAGAGGGTGGTAACCCAACAAGTAGAGCAAGAAGGCCCTCACCACCTGGTCAATCTCAAGGGGAGAGACCATCACTACGGCCCGATCCTGAGTATTGTGGCTCCTGATCGAATCCAATTTAAGGGTATGAGTCCCCCTTCATGTCGGGAGTCATCCCCAGAAGCCGCTCGATATGTGCAGCCTTATCTAGAGATAGCTAATGTAGACTCGCATCGAAGGGAACAGGATCCCCGACGTAGGCAATCCCTGTGATGGCAGCAAATGATATCGGGTCTAGAGTAAGCTCGCCGAACAGGAAGTGGAAGGTGTGAGTCATATTAAACCACCTCTCCATCAGGGCATGCAATGGCTAGTAGTCCGTGCACCCCTGCTCGGATGGAAGTGAGAGTACGAAGTCCTCGAACCCCGTCTCCTGAATTCAGTCCCTCTACTCGTAAGTCAAGTCATTGAAAAAGACCCGATTCCTAGCACCTTTGAAAGTTTGAGCATCATATTGTAAATAAAGAGATATGGAAGTAAAATTTATGCATTTCACGGTCTCAGGGAGAAATTCAGAATGGATGTACGCATAAATAGTGAAGTTCCTCTTTGTTGATGAAGCGATCGCCTCACCTTAGAGGCGATTGCCTCATCACAGAGGCGATCACCTTATCGAATAGGCGATTGGCTTTGTGAAAAGGCGACGGGGGATCACCTCTTCATAGAAGCCCATCGTCTCATCGATGAGGCAATCGCCTCATAAGGGAGACGATCACCTCATCGAAGAGGCGATCACCTCTATCAGGCACAGACAGGAACAATGTTCGATTTTTGATGCAATAGGCACAAATTCCATATTTTGTTTGATTAAATAAATGTCCTAGAATGATAATTATGCAAGATTAACCCCTAACCCAATAAAATTTTACAGGAAACTTTAGGGTACTAACCTCTCCGAATGCGAAAGAGCAGATGTAAGACCCTATGTCTACCAGAAGCGAAATCGAGTCTCCACGGGTCAATCCTATACTCCTAAAAGTGCTAACGAGGGGCGAAATATGATCCCACTGAGGTACAGGGGGTGTTCTGTCATTCTCCATCGACTAAGAAGTGGGGGAGAGATATAGGGAGTACAAGAAGTATAAGGAAAAAAGAGAGGAAAAGAAAAAGGTGACAAAGATAGAAGGGAGAAAGGACAAAAGGAAAAGAGTTATTTTTATAGCAAGCAAAGATGTAGGGTTTTCCCCTAAAAAAAATGATGATGAGAACGATGGGTGAAAATTAGTGCCACATATTAAGGAGGCGGAACTCAAAGTATAGATTTTTAAAGTGAAGTTTCTAGAAGATAGGGTTGTTCGGGTTTGAATCCCTAAAGCTCAAGGATCGAGATGGGTTGTTCGAGTTTGAATCCTCAAAGCTCAAAGACAGGGTTGTTCAGGTTTGAATCCCCGAAGCTCAAAGACAGGGCTATTTGAGTTTGAATCCCCGAAGCTCAAAGACAGGGCTTTTCGGGTTTGAATCCCCGAAGCTCAAAGGCAGGGCTGTTTGGGTTTGAATCCTCAAAGCTCAAGGATCGAGATGACTATTCGGGTAGTATCCCTGAGGTCGAAAGCAAAAAGATAACTGGGCCAGGAAAACCCAGAAGTCTATGTCCCCGAAGGAATGAGGATCGGACCAGGAAAATCTGGAAGCCACATCCCCAATGGTTATCGGGCCAGGAAAATTCGAGAATCATGTTTTAGGTGTTATGATAATCGGGCCAGGAAAACCCGGGAGTTAAGTTTCTTGTGTTGTGATGATCGGGTTAGGAAAACCCGAGAATCATATTTCAGGTGTTATGATGATTCGGGCCAGAAAAACCCAAGAATCATGTTTCAGGTGACTAATGGTTGGGCCAGGGAAACCCAAGGTTAACAGTCTTTGAATACTTTATCAAATATTAATGAGTGGTTGATCAGACTAGGAAAACCCGAGGATCATGGTCACGTTTTAGAATTAAAGAATTCATCTCTCGGGTGAGACCCGAGAGTCAAGTACATTTCTTATCTTATTGTTTATTTGTTGTTGTGCATGTGATTTTTTTGAAAAATGGTCATTACATGCATTTTTTTGTTAAAAAAATCAAGGGGCAAACTGTAGACACCCGATTCGGTCGACCCATGTTAAGGGACGAATTAGGGGCGCTCGGTTTGACCGGCCCATTGTAAAGCCCAATGATGAGAATGTGAAACTTGGACATGAGGATGAAGCCTGAATCTCTAAGTGGAAAGTGGACTTGAAAACCCAAAGCCTAAATCTCTAAGTGGAAAGTGGACTTGAAAACCCAAAGCTTGAAAACCCAAAAACTGAGCCCAACTATCAAGATTTGGAACAAGCCCGTCTGGCCCAGTGCAAGCCCGGGCCAAAGGGGCATCGCCTCAGTGTAATGAGGTGATCGCCTCACCGATGAGGCGCTGCCCCTATGGCAACCCACTTGCAGCTGCATTTAATGCAGCTGTAATCATGACAATCAAGTGGCACGGGCCCTACTCTCCAGACCTTTTTTCTTACATGAGGGAAAGATTTTTGGGAAAATAAAAAAGGCTATGAGAGCTCATGATGGGCTAAGAGGCTTAAGGGCATGGGAAAGCTAAAGAGTATAAGGAAAAAAGAGAGAGAAGAAAAGGAGGAAGAGGTAGGAAGAAAAGAAAAAAGGGAGAGCTCTAAAAAAAAACACAGAAGGAGAAAGGAGGAGAAAAGGGAAAACGTCCTCAAGGAAGAGAGGAGGTCCACTTTCCCATAAGAGAAGAAGGAAGAAACTTGTGTAAATGAGAGATATCACATCCTAGCAAGAATCTCAATCAAAACAGCTCTAAAGGCCTCCCATTTTGGTATAAAATCTACATTTAAACTTGATATGTTCATCATTTTGTATGTTCTTGCTTGTGTGTAATTGAGTCTTTAGCATATTTTAGGTTTATCTATAGTGTGTCTTGCTTGATATCTTATTTTATTAATGGACCTTTGAATATTTTTGCATGTAGTCGTAGTATGATGAGTGTAGAGTGTGTATATGCATGTTTTGGTTACTTAGAGTAGAAGTTTGTACGTCTTAGGAGTCAGAGCCGACCTGGTGCCTCATCTCAATGGGGCGATCGCCTCATTAACAAGCCTCCAAGAGGCCCTACTTTTGCATGTGATTCACGTCCTTATGGCATTGAGGTAAGTTCCCTTATTGATGAGGCGTCACCTCATCAATGAGGCGATTGCCTCATTGACAGGGTTAACCTGTTTCCTATTTTATTTTTTTTGTTTGTTTGTTGTGACGTCTGCTTTAATATGTCCCCTTTTGACCTTAAATATGTCTGCATGATTGCATGATGGTGGTTATCTTGATTACTTGATGTTTTTTAGTCCGTAATGTGAAAACCCTTTTTTTTATATATATAGAGTCTCCTTGTAAGTATCGTTACATGTGATTCCATTTTTTTGTAAGAAGAAGGGCTAACCGTTGTGTTAATTGCAGGAATTACTTGGTAATTTCTGTCATCGAGTAGTCACTTTTGCTAGTTACCTATTGCATATTGTCACTTTTATGTTATTTTAATAATTTATTTTTGGCATATGTTTGGTTTATTTTCTGTATATTGTTAGTTTATTTAGTCAAAAAGCGTTGTAATCCTTAATGCCTTCCCCTTTTAATTTTGAATGTATGGTTGTAAATTATTATTTATTTTATTTACTGCATTTTTTAAGTGTTGGGACTTAAAGGCATGAAATTGGACTAATGTGCAAACTCGAATTTAATTATAAAATCTGGCAATTATCCGAAGGCAATTTCATTACGTGTGGTAAATAAGGAAATAATTAAATAATTAAATGGTAATAAAACTCAAAACATAAACGGAGGCCAACCGCAAGGTTGGGTGAGCATTCAAATGCTCATACGCAGTTTCTGAATCCGATCTCTGATGACGGCTTCTGGGAACCCCCGTGGGATCCAGTTGTTGTACAGTGTGTCCCAGCTTTTATCCAGGTGGCGACTCCATCTCCGAATAGGCCCATGACCTATATCATATTTCCTAGTGGGCCTCGAGCCCACACAGTGCCGTGATCGCCAAACACTTGGGCGCGCGCTAAACCTCGTCGCCTACAATGATATTGGTATATATTAGTTTTCAAGTTTGTATAGTATTGTGTCTTAAATCGAGTCAATCTCCTCAATTCCATAATTTTAATAAATTTGAGAATTTTATGAATTTATTTATTTTATCATATAAGCATATTTTAAATAAAATAAATATTATTTATTTTAGATAACTCTGAGGCGAGAGCTGTAGCACTTGGACAGCAAAGGACGTATCGCCCAGCACTCTCAATCTGTGAGTTAATTTTATGGAATGTATGTTGTGGGTATTTAATTTATAATTTCATGTGGTTAAAAAAAATCAAGAAGTTGATTATATGAATTTATCTAAGAAAATATTTATGTTGCCATATGCATGATTATTTCTTTTATTATCACGAATAACATTTGAAATGATGCTTTAATGGAATTTATTTCATTCTACTTTATTTATTTATAATTTAAATTGATTTGGAGAAAATGGTAGAGTATACTATCTAGTGGGTATCACTAGAACCACATGTGTACAAGTTGAGACCTCTAGTATATATTAGAATGTGTGAATTTGGCTCTATGGAGCGTGTGCTCACGGGCAGAGTATGGGTTGTGCTAGGTGGAGCTAGTGCTTTTGAGTCAAAAATGGGATGTAACTCAGTTGAGCTTGCTCTAGGGACATCAATATAGGAATAAGTGAATGGACTGTGGCTGTAACTCGATTGAGCTTGCTCTCAGCACTATAGTCACTTGGGTTAAAGAAAGCCGAAAAGCTATTAGAAATCAATGATTTATGTGTTCTACCAGGTTTTCCACTAAAATAATTAATTTATATGATTACGTACGAGAATTTTATATTAAAGTGAATTGTGAATTTTAAAAAGAATTTTATATAAAAATAATTAAAAAAAGTAAAATATTTCAATATCTATATTTATTTTATTTTACTTTACTTTACCTTAAAAAGGGTTTAACAAATGTTTTTAAAATTGGTATGCATTTTATAAAATTGATTCACTTAGTGAGGTCTAATTTTCCTCAACCTATTTTTTTCAGGACCTCACTGTCAATCTGGTACTGGTCATTGTCTACGTCGGGTTTCTTTTTCACTAGCTGTCTTGTGTATGTCTATTTGATTTAAGTATTATGTAATCGAATTCTAGATACCGTATTAGTTAATTAGAGAACTTGTATTTTTGGTATTGCTGATTTGTTTTGAGTTGAGATATTGATGTATTTGGAGATATTGTAATATGTGTTTGATATTGGTGAATTTATGATGGTTTTATTTTTGAGATGATTGATTCTATTTGCGAAAATTTTTAAGGTTTACTATGAGTTTTAATTGCATTATGCATTTTCCATTCCTTAGTATTGGTCACATACCCATGGCTTCAGGTTGTGACAAATAATATATAATAAATAATAATATAATATAAATAGAACATATAATAACATATTGTATTAAAAAAGGTCAATTTTATTGATTAAAATTTATTTTTATTATTATTATTATTATTATTATTATTATTATTATTATTATATTATTGATATTTTTTAAAATTGATGAGGTCAATAATAGTATTATAATTATTATTTTTATTGCATGCTAATATACATAGATAGGGGTGTAACCGAGTCAAACTGATTCGCGAGTTACTTGAGAAAAACTCGAAATCAACTTGATTATTTTCATGTCGAGCTTAAGCTACTCTAATAGGTTAACAAGTGAGGAGATGATATTTTGTTATTCAATCCATTTCTTCGCACGAAAATTATTGAAAACAAGCAATACTGGTCGAATTGAAGAAGATAAAAGGCTGGCTTACCTGCATAATATGTAGTGTAGCAAATGTAGCGTACTTTGGTTGTGTTATATCATTGATAAGAATGATGCTTTATGTACAATAATTCATAGGCTGCATTTGGAGTCACCGAAAAATGGATATTGTAGGTTTTTTTAAACTTTTTTCTTATTATTCTTTTTAAGGTGTATTTTTATTATTACCTTAACACCGTTACTGACTTATATAATAAGATATTAAATCTGATAAATGAGTCCTTAATGAGGATAAAAATAAATGTTTAAGGGCTTCACAAAATAAAATAAAAGAATAGTCTCCATGGAATAAAGCTTGATAGTTCAGGAACTAATTAATAGGTTTTGCCTAGTATTTCCATCGGTAAAACCAAAGAAAAAAAAAAGAAGAACTATTGTATATGGGGGCAACAACAATCAATTTCCTTTAATTTCTTGGAAAAAGTATAAATTGGCAAAATCCGTATTGAAACTCCTAAATTTATCAACTTGTTAGCTTTAAGCTCCTTAAGTTTTATTTTATATATCAAAACCTTCGAACTTAATAAATTTGAAGTTTTAAATCTTTCCGTCAATATTTTAACACAAATTATTTTTTTTGGTCCCTAAAGTTTTATATTTCTAACATTTATACTATTTTTTTATTTTTTAACACTTACATCACTTTTAAAATTTTTTTCACCACTAATAGATAAATTTACTTATTTTAATTTCTAATATTTTAAATTATTATATACATATTTAAATAATTTTAAAAATAAACAAACAAGTTAACGCTATTATGCTGAATTTAAAAAAATTATAATAATGCTATCATTTTTCACAATATTTTAAATTACTGTGAATAAATTTTTTTTATGTATCCAAAAAGTATGATAAAAAAATGAAGTTTAAGATAACGATTACAAAAGTTTGAATTAGTTGAAAAATCTATCACCGTTTTTTGGTGATGCACAAACATATATTGATATCCACTATTTATAAATGTTATATTAAAAAAATTATTCACAATAATTTAATTAAAATTTTGTATAAAAAACTAAAAAATGTGTTAAAAATATAAAATTTAAATTTTAAAGAATTATAAAATATTTTTTTTATCATAATCTCTTTTAATTATGGTGTTTTTTTTTCATCATAATATTTATTTTGAAAATATAATATTTTATTTTGAAAAACAATAGTTTTATTATTATTTTTTTAATCTTAACATTAACTTATTTATTTTTAAATTTAAAATTATTTAAAAATGTATATAAATTTTTGTTTTTAATTTAAAATATTAGAAATTAAAATAAGTAAATTTATTTTTTACCAGTGAAAAAATTTTAAAAGTGATATAATTATTAAAAGGTAAAAAAATTGTACAGATGTTAAAAATATAAAACTTAAAGAATCACAAAGAAATAATATTTATTAAAAAATTGATAGAAATGTTTAAAATTTCAAATCTATGAAGTTCAAGAGTCTAAATATACAAAATGAAATTTTATGAGTTTAAAATTAAAAAGTCAATAAGTTTAAAGGTATCAATATAGATTTTGCGTTATAAATTTAATGTCTGAACTTTTATAATTTTTTTATTTGAGAAAGCAACTCAAAACTTTACTATTTCAAAATTTAACAAATGAACAAATCTTGAGATTATATTTAGAAATCTTTTCACAAATAAAAAGTCAACTTTAAAAAAAAAAATTGAACAGTTCAAACTACTTGTGGCCATTACGATGTCACCTGTGAATAAATAGTGACTTAAATCCAATTCTAAGTGGCTGTGCCGTGAAAAACTCAGGTCAGATGTTTAAAATTTTCATTATACATATACACGCACGACATCAATAGATGTCATTTACAATAATATTTTTGTATTTAAAAAAAAAACAATGATAGTTGTAAATATTAAAAAAAATTTATTAAAATTGAATGTATGATCCCATATATAAAGTACATACAAATAAAAGAAGAGTGTAAAAAAACTTTAATCTTCGTGAATATTACTATTCACCATTCATGTAGGTATTAGCTCCCTCTTTCTTTCCTTTAAAAAAAAAATATATTTTCTACAGTGAATATTTATAGCTACAAATGATTTTCGTAAGAAAATATAAGGTGGACGGAAAAAACATTAATGGGAAGTTTTGGGAAAATCACGTGAATCTCTTCGAGACAACCCTGTACCAGACCATACCATCCCATGCAAATCTGTTTCCTAGATTTCGTCTTCAATGCCACTTGTGATACTTTTCTACAATTTCTTTCTATAGGCTTCTTTCTTTTTATTGTTTGTATTAAATCGCATTCATGTGTCAAAAAAAAAAAAAATTAAATAGCATTCTAAAATCTAGATACACAGTTACACCTTTTAACAACACCAATCTCCAATTTCCTCGGAAACCCTTGTAGAAAAAAATAAATAAAAGGTTTCCCAGATCCCAAACACAATCTTAGTCTCTTTCCTGATCTTTATTGATTCTTGAATGTATATATTCTTGATTCTTGTTTTTGAGGGAAAAGAAGAAAAAAGAGGATAACAATGGATTTTTCTCCATTAAAGAAATCATTCAAAAGCCAGAGTTCCTATAAACAACACATGAGAAAAGTTTCTGGTGGTGGTGGCAGTACAAGCCACTCCACCAGCCATGAAGAGTTGCCAATTCTTGGCCATCACCAATTGAGCGATCATGATCACCACGAAACACCACAATCATCACCCACAACCACCGGATCGACTGACCACGCAGAGGTTATTGTCAAGGTTGATGTTGGCAACTCCAGCTCCGACTGCAGCACAGCCTCTACCACAGGTAAAACGCAAAAAGAAGCCAGTTTTGGTTACACACAACGTGGACAGAAGGAAATGAAGGATCCGCCATCGATGCTTATTGGTCAGTTCTTGACCAAACAGAAAATCGCTGGTGGTGAGATTTCTTTGGATATAGACATGGAAATGGATGAGCTAAGACGAGAATTACACGATCGAAACTTGCCTCCATTTCCTGAATCTCCACAGAATAGCATCACTCCTTCTAAGGAAATTCGGGTTTCTTTTGACCCTTCTCTTTCTGGCGGTGTTGAAAATTCAGCTGAGTCCATTCGGAGGCGGTATAAGGATTCCCAAGATGGCAAAGATGATCCGTCATTTAATGGCATTAATCGTCATCAACAGCAACCTAGTCGTGATGAAGTGTTGAGGTGCACATCAAATGCAACATTTCGAGCACAGCACAGTACCAAGATGTCAAGATTAAAAACGAAATCAAGGCTTTTAGATCCACCACCTGAAGAGCTAGTGAGAATGTCAGGGAGATTGCCACCGAGATCAGGAACTGTGAGATCCGGGATGTTAGGTAGGGCTATGGGGGACGACGACGACGACGATCCATTAGAGGACGACGATATGCCTGAAGAGTATAACAGAAGTTCTCGTTTAAGTACAATGACTGTAATTCAATGGCTGAGTTTGATAGCAATTATAGGTGCACTTGTGTGTAGTCTCTCTATTCCTTCTCTGAAGAAAGAGAGCATTCTACAGCTTCAATTGTGGAAATGGGAGGTTTTGTTGTTGGTCTTGATATGTGGAAGGTTGGTTTCAGGCTGGGGGATTCGCATAATTGTATTCTTCATCGAAAGGAATTTTCTGTTACGGAAAAGGGTTTTATATTTTGTGTATGGATTGAGAAGTGGAGTACAGAATTGTTGGTGGTTAGGGCTTGTGCTGCTAGCCTGGCATTTCTTGTTCGATGAGAAAGTCAAGAGGAAAACAAAAGGGGACTTTCTCAAGTATGTTACTAAAATATTGGTGTGCTTTTTGGTGGCTAATTTCATATGGTTGTTTAAAACTTTAATGGTTAAGGTTCTTGCTTCATCTTTCCATGTCAGTACTTATTTTGATAGGATTCAGGATTCAATCTTTAATCAATATGTAATTGAGATATTATCAGGTCCGCCATTAATTGAGATTCGAAAAAATGAGGATGAAGTGGAGAGGACTGCTGCGGAGATTCGTATGTTGCAGAATGCTGGTGCTAACATGCCTCCTGAACTCAAGGCAGACGTCTTCCAACCAGCTGCAAAGAGCGAAAGAGCTGTTTTAAGTAGTGGGATGCGTAGAAGTTTCCAAGGGAAAAGCTTCAAATTTTCAGGTCAACTTACAAGAAAGGGAGAGAAAAACACTGATAATGGATTCGCAATTGATCACTTACATAAACTGAATCCAAAGAACATTTCAGCATGGAATATGAAGAGGTTGATGAATATTGTTAGACATGGTTCTTTATCCACTCTGGACGAGCAAATATTAGGTGCTGGCATTGATGATGAACCTACCACAGAGATCAGAAGCGAGTACGAGGCTAAAGCTGCTGCAAGAAAAATTTTTCATAACGTGGCTCGCAATGGATCAAAGTGAGTCTCTTTTAATCCATATTTAGGATATTTTACATGCTATTAGTTGATGTAATACTGTTAGTGTAGGTAAGAATCTCCTATTTTATTATTGATTTCTGTGGAATTTTCCTTTGCATAGTTTTAAGTTCCATTTTTGCCCCATTTTAAAGTGCATGAAACGTCAAATGACATGAACTTCTGATTGTAGTTTTGGAACCTTTGTTAAGTAATGGAAGATTATTGTTTCTACCAAGATATGTGTGTTTGTTGAGTTGCTTTTGCCTGATCGTCTATTCTCTCTCTATATATATATATATATATGGATCATGATACATGTCGCAACTCATGACATGTACTTATGTCGCGAGTTGCGACAATTTACCTCCTAGATTTTTAAAAAATTACCACATGAGTTCCTATACTTACATAAAAAAAAATTTCACTTTCTATTTTACCCCCTGTACAAGGGAACTATCCGTTTGTGTGGGGGATCAGTTTTGGGACTTCTCCCTTAGCAATTTACTATTGGATGCTGTGATTTGCAACATCCAATATTTTCCTGTATATATAGTGTTGCATATCATTTGCTGGAACCCTATGGTTTCAGTCACTCCCACTACAATGATGTACGCTTGATATTTTCACTATAGAAAAGGTTCATGAATCTCTTACAAAGACTATATGGAACCAAGCCCACAAGTTTTTGGAAGAAATTATTTATTGGTGTTGGTATTTATGCGCTTTTATTTCTTGGTCAAGTTTATTTTGCTGGAATAGGCTATTATAAGACCATATCTTGTAGTTCTTAATTTTATTTAACATTGTAAACCATTTTCATTTCTAAAAATCGCTTGGCAGGTACATCTTCTTACAGGATTTGCTGAGATTTATGCGAGAAGATGAAGCCTTAAAAACAATGAGTTTCTTTGAGGGAGCATCTGAAAGCAGCAGGATCAGTAAATCATCTCTAAAGAACTGGGTGGTAAGAAGTTGTCCGCAACGTATTTTCTCATTTGATATTTGATATACATGGAATTCATGATCATATTGATTGCTGCAGGTGAATGCGTTTAGAGAAAGGAGGGCGCTTGCTTTGACATTAAATGATACTAAAACAGCAGTGAACAAACTTCATCATGTGGTGAACGTAGTAGTTATCATCATCATAATCGTCATCTGGCTACTCATACTTGGAATTGCCACAAGCAAATTTCTCGTCTTCGCAGGCTCACAGATTGTTGTTGCTTCCTTCATCTTTGGAAATACTGTCAAGACACTGTTTGAGTCAATTCTCTTCTTGTTCCTGATTCACCCATTTGATGTGGGTGATAGGTGTGAAGTTGATGGAGTACAGGTATAAATAAACACTCATCTCCCATTTTCTTGTGCCTATATATGTTGATAAATTACACTAAATTCGTGTAGTAAACGACAAAACCTCCTTCATGACATTAAAAATCACGAGTTTAATATCTGACCATTCTCCTAAGTTCAAAAAAAAAAATGTTGATGAATTACCATTTTCTTTTGTCAAATGCTTATATATATATATTAACTTGTAAGATGTCTTTCAATGCAATTTCAGATGATAGTTGAGGAGATGAATATCCTAACCACCATCTTCCTAAGAGCTGACAATCAGAAGATCGTGTTCCCTAACAGTGTTCTTGCAACTAAGCCTATTGGCAACTTCTATCGCAGTCCTGATATGGGCGATGCAGTTGAGTTCTTTATTCATGTATCCACTCCAGCAGAAAAGGTTGCTCTTATGAAACAGAGAATAACAAGGTACTTGTCTAGATTGATTAAACAGTATGCATTGCTAATAAGGTCATTGCATATCATCTACACCGTTAATCATTCATCATCTATTGCCCCATGAATCTAGTTAGTATCTTGTAGTTTAGCTCAATTTTAATTTTTTTTTTTAAACTAATCTCGAGTAACTTACACCCAATCATTGCGTTAGTAGCACACCATATCATTGTGTTAATAGCTTAATCATCAAATATCTGTCCAGGCATTCCCTTCCATTTCCCTCGAATAAAAAAAAGCACTACTCTTATAAATCTCTATGTTCATGATTACTGGTGCAGCTACATCGAAGGTAAGAAAGAGCACTGGTACCCAGGTCCTACAGTTGTAATGAAAGAGATGGAAGATTTGAACAAAGTAAGAGTGGCAGTGTGGATAAGACATAGAATCAACCACCAAGACATGGGGGAGAGATATACAAGAAGAGCTCTTTTATTGGAAGAAATGGTGAAAATGTTTAAGGATCTTGATATTCAGTACCGTTTACACCCAGTTGATATCAACATCCGTACAATGCCTCCATTGAACTCTTACTGCCCTCCTTAGACCTTCGCCTGAAAAGGTATCCTATTAAAGTGACTTCTCCATATTTTTAATTTTCCTTCTTTTTTGCCCTGGGGTCATCTACCACTGTGGTGGAGCGTTTTTTTGTAATTTCGGAACTTGCAACAATACTGTAATATCGCAAACAAATCATTTCCTTTTTAATTTAAGGTTTATAGTGATTGTATTCTTGCAACAGTAATAAATTAAATAGTCATCTTCATCAGAAGAGCTCTTCAAGGTTCCTAACTAAAATAGATGAAATCACTGAGTTGCATCTTTTGAATATTAAATTTGCATTAGCTGATTTCTTGCATCATTAAGGGCATTTCCAATATTGCTTCATTTCTTCAATTTGACTCCATGTTTTGCCTCCAATGGGGCGTTATTTCATACTGCATTTTGCATATTCTGCAAAGTTGGCACTTGTACCTTTTTTTTAAATTTCAATAACAATCAATTGTGACAATTTGTTTCAATATAATCCAAATAAATTTGTTCAAATTAGTCCAAATTGATATTATATTTATCATATTATTTTTAAATACATATAAATTTGATTTAATTATGTTTACTTAAACAATTTTAATATTGGCACTTAAAATAATATTAATTTTTTACTTAAATAATATAAATTTTTTATTTAAATAATATTAATATTAAATTACTAAATTAATATTAAAATTTGGATTAAAAAAATTTAACAACTGTAGATTTGCATTAATTTAACTAGCGATTTAAGAAAACATCCAACCAAAACATAAAAATTAGTAATACCCAAAAGCATACATTAAATTATATATAAGTTAATAATCTAGTAAATTAGAGTCATATCCACCAATATCATCTAAATATTCACCAAAATCATTAGATGTAGGAGGTGGTGGTTGGTGTAGATGAGTTCTTTTATGTATAATCCTCCTTTTTTCGGCTACAATAAATGCACAAAATTCAAGATCTTCAATAAGAAGAAAATTCCTGGATGGCCACCTTTTTATCCTCCATAGTGTTAGCCTTTTTCAACAAATCAATAAACTATTGATTTTCTTCTAGAAGAATACCCGTTTTTTATTCCTTTAATTGTTCCTCTTTTATTCTCTTCAATTTGGCTTTTTTTATGCCCATGGGATGTCCAATTGAAGAACCACTTATATCAAACGCATCCAAATTGATTGAAAATCCTAAAAGGCCAGGAGATGCTGGAACTGTAGAATCAAGAGTTTGAGACTAAGATCCTGATGATTCATTCACAATCTTATTAACTTGCCTCAAAGTTTGCCTGTTATTTTTAAATTTTTCAAAATCTTTGACTATGTCTCACACATGATCAAATTTGATACCTCTTTTGAAATGCATATTTTGTTGTATTAATATTTTTTCTTGAATTAACTGAAAATAATAAATTAAAATATTGTTAGAAATAATATTCTACAGATGAAGAAGACATTACAGATAATATTAATAATAATAAAAAAATTATTAGAATAAAATACTTTCAATGTCTGCATTTGAAGCACCATTAGGATGCATATTTTCTATTTGTCTAATTCCCCCATTTAATTTTGTTACAACTTTCTTAATTGTTTGGTATCGACATTGTAATTAGCTCTTAGTACGGTACGCCTTTTGCATATTGCTTGTTTATCTGCATTATATTTTTCTTCTACCTATGACCAAAATCACTCTCAAGAATGATAAACACCAACAATTTGGTCTTATGAAATTTCCATATAAATTTCACATAAAAGCACATCTTTTGCATAAGTGTATTCAGATGATCGAACTGACATTTTCAAATTATTAAAGTGTTTGATAATTAAAATGAATTTGAAAATTTTAGAAGATGTTGTAATATGTTGTGGAAAAATGTTATGGATATGGCATTTATTTATAGAAAATGAGTCTCTTCTAGATTTATTTTCAACCGTCAGATAATACACAAAATTAGCTCAATCGTTAGATTAAAATATCTTATCATCTTTTTGAAAAAATACAAGGCTCATGACATGCATTATCGTCATTTTGAAAAAATACAAAGGAAGGACAATAATTATGTGTCTGCTTTTAATTTCAACCGTTGGATAATACGTATGATCATCTAAACTGTTGGATTAAAAGGCAAAATATTTAATTATCATTTCGAAAAAATACAAAGGAAGGACAATAATTATATGTCTGCTTTTAATTTCAACTGTTGGATAGTATGCAAAATCATCTAAATTGTTCAATTAAAAGACAAGATATCTTATCATCTTTTTGAAAAAATACAAAAGAAGAACAATAATTATGTGTCTGCTTTTAATTTCAACCATTGGATGGTATGTAAGATCATTTAAACTATTGGATTAAAAGATAGGATATCTTATCATCTTTTTGAAAAAATACAAAGGAATGACAATAATTTGTTGTCTACTTTTAATTTCAACTGTTGGATGGTATGCAAGATCTAATTAAATTGTAAACATTTATCAACCTACCAAAATTTATTTTATAAAGTAATGGCATTTATAAATGTAAAAAACTCAAAGTCTATCTGAAAAACTTCATTTCGAATCCTCTTCTTGTACACTTCAAAACCTTTCCCAAAATGAATTTTCATATTGGTGGTCCATCAATCCATAGATCATCAAGTTCATCTTCTGATGATGATAATCCACTTAGGTTATCAAACAAGGAATATCAAGCAACATTACAAATTCTCTTAACTAATAATATGATGACAAAATATTATCAAAATCAATAATGCAATCAAATGTCTCGACATGGTGGATTGATTCCAGGTCATATTGTGGTTCAACGAGATCTTGAAATGGCAGACATGAATTTATTTAATGATTATTTTCTGATAATCTAAGATACGGTGAAGATCTTTTTCACTGATGATTTCATATGTCACAAAGTTTATTTCTTCATATAATTGATACAGTAGAAAGTCATAACCCATATTTCAAACAAAGAGTTGATGTTACTGGGAGACTTAGGTTATCGCCTCAATAAAAAAATAACAGTTTCATTTTGAATGTTGGCATATGGCCTACCTACTGATACAATAGATGAATATGTAAAAATTGGTGAGTCTACGATAATTGAAAACATAAAAATGTTTTGTCGTGCTGTTGTGGAAATTTTTTCACAACAATATTTAAGAAGACCTAATAGTACTTATATTACTAGGCTGCTCCATATTGGTGAAGAACGTAGTTTTCCTATAATGTTGGATAGTTTGGATTGTATGCATTGGAAATGGAAAAATTTTCCAATAGCATGGGCTGGATAGTATGCAGGTTATAGTGGATCACTAACAATAATTTTGGAAGCTATTGCTGACTATGATCTTTGGATATGGTCTACTTATTTCAGTATGTCTGGAACTAATAATAATATCAATGTTTTAGAATCGTCTCATCTTATTTCTAATCTTGCACAAGGTATTACTCCTCTAGCAAATTATATAATAGAAGGAAAAGTTTATGATATGGGTTACTATTTAGTTGACAGTATATACTCAAAATGGAGTAATATTATTCAAATAATTCATGAACCTCGAGGTCTAAAGAAAAAAAAAATTGCAATGAAATGAGAATAGTGCAGAAAAGATATTGAGCATGCTTTTGGAGTTTTACATTCACATTTTGCAATTGCAGTAGGAGCAGCACGTTTTTGGAGAAAAAAAAACTTGTGTGACATAATGACAATATGGATCATTCTCCACAATATGATTATTAAGGATGAACATGACTATGTCCAATTGTTGATGCAATAAAAGCTCCAACTGTAGATGTTGAAATGATTGTTGATAATAACACTTGGTTTGAACAATTTCTTGCTCGTCACAAATGAATTAAGGACAAAGATGGTCATATTACACTTTGCAATGCATCAATTGAACATTTGTGAAAAAAATATTCAAATTCAAATGATTAAATTATTAATAATGTGATTTGTATCTTTCAATTTAATTAGCGCCTGTAATAGACTAATTTTAAGATGTAATTTTATTTTTTTTAGTAAATTTATTTTATTACCTTTTAATTCTCTCCATATATTATATTCTTTAAATTTAAAAATATATTAATGTATTTATATTATTTATTAATAATATACATTATTATTTTATTTATATATTATTTAATTTTAAAAATATATTCAAATAATAAATTTTATTATAAATAAATATATGGGTGTATATTGTAAGTATTGAATAAATTATGGGTGTAATATGTCAAATGTTTAAATAATATAATAATAGTATTGGATAAAAATATGTGAAGAATATTCTTTTTGGAGTTGAAAATGAAGTGATTGGTTGGAGCAAATTTATTGTAGCAGATGTATTTTGGACTAAAATTTGTTACATTTTGATGTTTATGGTTGGAGATGGCCTAAGGTAGATACAATTTTGTCTATATCTTAGCCTAACATAGTAGTTTGGTTGTTATAACCCATATTTTTAATTAAGTGTTAAATTAAATTTTGGATTTAGTGTTTATTATTATTATTTTATTTTATGAAATTATTATGTGTATAATTTAATAAATTTTATTATATGTGTTAATAATATTGGTTTTTAAAATATTATGGGGTTTATTATTAAAATAAATTGCGATGGAGATTTAAAGTGGAGTTTATTGGAAAAAGAATATTTAGTTTATTATTAAAAATAAATAAATAAATAAATAAAATTTATTGTAAAAGTTGACAGTAGCCATTTTCCCCTACCCATTATTCTTTTTCTTTCTCTTTTGATTCTACACGACCACCACCAAAACCAACACCACACCGATCATCGCCTAACGCCGCCACCATCAACTAACAGCAGCCCTACCACCTCCTTCCCCTCCTCTTTTCCTTCCTCCTCTCCCTCTTTCCTCACATTACCGGATTGGTTTCAAGATCACCGGAGACGTTTCCAACAACGACAAGAGCTAACGCTAGTCTCAAGTTGAAGCTCATCCTCCGGGCTTTGTTTCCTCCAACTCCATTCATCCGAACAACTACGGTAACATACTCGATTTTGAGTAATTGTTTTTAGGTTTAATTTTATTTGTTTTGTTAAACTAAGTTTGAATTTGATTTAATTAAATGAAATTGCTTTAGGATAAATGATCTAGACGTTGTGATTTTATGAATGGTGATTTTTAATTATTTTTATGAATTTTTCGGGCATCGGGTACTGTTTTGGACAGTCATGAGTCGAAAATTTTTTATATTTTTAATAAATTCTATTAATTAGGTAGATTATACTTTGTGAAGAAAATTTTGTGAAATTCCTTATAGAATTTTAATTATGAATTTTTGTAGTTTATGTCTAAATATGTATTTTTGGAAAATTGTTCAAATATAGTAAATTATTTTATTTTAATTGAAATTGTTGTTAATTATTTGGTTTTAGACTATTTTTTATTAATAAAGGTATGAAAATAATTTTTATAATTATTTTCAATTTTTAATTATTTAGTAGTTATTTTTGGGAAAATATATGAAAAATAAATTTATTTATTATTTTAGGTTAAATGGGCATTTTACTATTTTTATGATGTTAATAAGTGATTTTAATAATTATTTGCAATTTATGCTAATTTAATTGTAAAATGGGAATTTTATTCCATTTATGGATTTTATTAGCAAATATTATTTAAAAACTAGAATTTTATTATTTATTTGGAAAATAAAGGTTTTTAATACTTTTACGAGATATTTTGGTGATTTTAAAAATTATTATATTTTTATATATATTTCGTGATGTTGATTTTTGGTTGGGCATAATTTATAGTTCAAGGGTCCAACTCGAGATGTTAAGCTTTTGAATATATTTGAAGTGTGTTTTCATGCAAGAATGACTCTACTTTTAGTAAAGAGATGTCTATTTTACAAAGGAGACTCTGTCAAATTTTTTGCAAATTTCTCGTAAAACGTGACATCGAGTCCGTGTTTAGTTTTAAGTGTTATTAGAGTCATGTCTTAGATCGAATTTTTTTTAGAAATCTATAATTTATTAGATTAGGATTTTTATCCTAATTATTTTATTATTTTTTCTATAACTGCACAAAGACCGAGGACTATAGAACCGAGCCAGTCGAGTCATTTTAGAGGAGTGCACTATACCTATGAGTTATTATTCTATGTATGCATTGCATGTAGAAAAACTATTGGTATCCATATTTTAAATAAATATGAATTTATTTATGCTATGTTTGCATATATATAAAAATGAATATTTATTTATATAAATTGGATGTTGTTCATATTTAATATATGATTTCATTATTTTATTTATAAATGTTATTTTAGAGGATAGTTATAAGTGGGTTACACTAGGGCTGTTGCGCAATAGTACACTAGATTCTAGGCTATGAAATTTTATTGATATGAGATATAATTAAATTGATTATTGAGATTTGTGGTGAGAGAGTGGTGTGTTGTGGGAGCTCAGTTGATGTAGTGTTTTGAGGCTAATCATGCCGGCAATGAGACTGTGGTAGCTCGATGGACTTAGTGTCTCAAGGTCAGTCTACTATCAAATATTAAGAAGATAAATATTTTTGGAATTAAATGAGCCTATTGGGTAGTGAGGTTTTATGATCGAGGTCGCAGAATATTTTAGGGTTATGCTCCAGTCCTCCACTTAAATATGACTGCATTTATTTGTTGTCAAAAAATATGATTTCGAGCATCTGTATAAAATGCATGTATAAAATAAATAAATATTATTATATTGATGCTTGAATGTTTGTGTCTTTAGATTGCATGCATATATGTAATAATAATTCACTCAGTAAGATCTAACCCCCTTAATTATTTTTTCAGGATCCTTCTCGTCAGACCTCTAGTAGTCATTCTCTTCGCCGGACCCTTTCTTCTCTGGCTAATTTATGTAAACTTAAATTACTCTTTCCTTGTATTGCTAGATGCTACATTAGTATTACATAATTGTTGTAGTATTTTACATTTTTTTTAATTGAGGTTTTGTATTTGAATATTTGTATGAAAATATTTTGTTGTGATATGATATGAATGTTGTTTTGATTTAAAAAGTTTTAATTCTGAGCACATTTATGTTTATGTTTTATATGAGTTTTATATTTTAGGCTTGCTACAGGTTTCAGATTCTTACAATTCCCATTTTTTAGCATTGGTTATGACTCCCAGGTTTGGGTCGTGACAAAGTTGATATTAAAGCCTAGGTTTAGTATGGTTAGACCTAGGTTGCAATAATTACTACAATAATTAGGTTTGATTATGGCTTTGAGAGTCTTCCTTACTTTAGAATTCCGTGTAATTGTTAAGATGTTTTTTTTTGTTCTGTATGGTGTTTGTTTATGTTCTTTCAGAATGAGGAGGAGAGCATAAACTGCTCCACAAGCTGATGAGACTGAGGATGAGGAGTCTTACCAAGATAAGATTCTACCTCCTGAGCTGCCAATTAAGCATAGGGGTAGAGGTAGACCTAGAGGAGTAGAAGGTCACCGCAGATAAAGAGAGTTATAGGATGAGGAACTTGCAGGCCAAGATTTTGAGCGAGATGCTTTTACACTAGAGGTTCAGCAGGGTGCAACAGTTATACCCTAAGTCATACCACCTTTGCAGCTTCTATATCAGCAGGGAGTTCAGGGTATGTCAGACCTAGAGGCAACTTTGTTTTACGCTAAAGTCAATAGGATTTCATTTAATAAAACTTCAGACCCGCTCGATTTTCTTCTCATAATTGAGTTGAGGACTCAGACTGCATACACCAAGTATTAACAGATTATGATTATCGAGTTGTTTATTGAGGGGCCAGCGTTAGATTGGTTTGTTTATGTCATCCAACCCCACATGACTATACTGACTTAGGCTCAGTTCAAAGAGCGATTCATGAGATGCTTTGTAATACCCTATGTTTTCATTTAACTAAGTAATTACCGAATTTTGTTAGTGATAAATAATATATATATATATATATATATATATATATATATATATATATATATATATATATATATATATATATATATATATATATAAGTATACATAATGCCTTCACCGAAAACCATCACCCTCCCCATTTCTCCCCGCCTGCCATCCACACCGCCACCTCTTCCCTTCACTATGCCGCTCCCTCCATTGCCTGAGACTCCATCTCCACCGTGAACTGAAGCTCCCAGGTTATTGCTGCTGCTATTCTTCTTCTTCGCTAAGCAGCAGCTTCCCTTCCTCGCGCGACAGCCTACTCTTCCAGCTCCACTCAGCTCCGGTTCTCTTTCTCATGTGTTGCGTCTTGCTGCTCCCTCAACCTCCATTTTTGGTGGCAGCGAGCTTCCCCTTCCCCCTATGTTCTTCCAGCTCGGTAGTGAGTGGTACTCACCCGATACCTCCTTTCCTCCCTTGATCTTGATTATTTTGGCAGATTTTTTAGTTAATTGATGTTGTTTAGTGTTTTAGGAGATTGATTTTTAATTTTTGATAATTTTAGTGAGTTATGTGAATTTTTTAGAATTTTATTTGAATTTTATGTGATTTTATTTGGTAATTAGTTGGTTTAATTAGTTATTAATTGAGTTTAAGTAGTAATTAGGTTAATTAATGTTAATTATTTGTAATGTATTGATGTTTATTTAAGAATTTTTTAGAAATTAAAAAGTTAATTATAAATTTTGTAAATTTTGGGTATTTAATTAATATTTTTGTTAATTTCGAAAATTATTGTAAAAATTTTGAAATTTTGATAATTAATATTATTACTAAATGTTATTAATTTTAGAACTTAAATTTTGGTTTTTGTGATTTTTATACTATTTTTATAAATATTTTAAGTTTATGTCAAATTTGAATAATTAGGTTAAATTATATTTTTAGAAGAAATTAGTAGTTATTTATATGTTTTTAATTATATTAAGATGTTTAATGTAGAGAAAATGATTTTTTTGATGTTTGTATAATTTTTTCAAGGAATTTAAAAGGGTTTTACAAATTTTCTACTAATTTAGACTAATTGACACTAATTTCTCAAAATCAACTTTTAATAGTATATTACGTATTATTTTTTAATATTATGTGTATTTTTCTATTAGTTGGATAAATATGTAATTTTACGCTAATTATAATTAATATATATTAATTAGCTTAATGAACATTTAAGAGATTTAGGGATATATTTTTATATATGTATTAATAGGTAATTTTCATTATGTTAATCGTGATATATATATATATATATATATATATATATATATATATATATATATATATATGTTGGTTTGTGAAATTTTATTTTTTAAATCTATATTGCAAGATAATTTCTGACTATGGATAATCATATCTGTGAAGTGTATGTTTGGGGGAAATAGATAATTTAATTTTTGTGATGTTTTGTTGGATTGTGATTTCGGTCAGGGCTAAGTGTAATTCTGGAAGTTCGACTCGAGCGTGAATGTCTGTGAATATTACAAGTGCATTTTCTATGCAGGAATGGATCTACCTATGGTAGAGAGATGTCTGTTTTACAGAGGAGATTTTGCCAAAATTTTGGTAGATTTTCTCATAAAATGTGATATTCGTAATAAATTTCTACCGGTAATTAGGCTTTTTCCTGTCTATCGAGTCTTATTCGGTCTTCCTCGAGTCAGCCTAGAATTTCACTATTTTTATTGATTTTTGATTTTAATTTCATAGTCATGTTTTAAAATCGATCTGTTAATTTTTTTTCTAGAGCATATCGGAGCAGAAGCCGTGAGATCGAGGCAGACGTGCGGTCGTCAACCTTCTCGTTCATCTTGTAAGTTGATAAAATGATCGGTGCATGTTTTTTATTTAAAGATGCATGTGCTCATATTTTTATGTTATTATTATATGATTTATTTAATTTAATGCTGCTATTTAAGGTTTAAGCGCATTTTATTTATTAAAATCATTTTTCGAGAAATTTTGGTAGAATGGGCTACCTAGTGGGTTTCATTAGGACCTCGTGCACATGGTAGAGATTGAGAGATGGATCCAACTTATGTATGACTGGTGGATATTAACTAGGACAGGTGCCTCGATGGAAGCCTATGCTCTCAGGGATCGCCAGTTATTGAAAAGTTAATAATGGACTGGGATGGGTGCCTCGTCGATGCTTTAGCTCTCGGGGACCGCCAGTGCCATATATTTGAATTAAGTGAATGATTGCGACTTGGTGCCTCGGTTGATGCCTTTGCTCTTGGGGATCAGCAGTCTAGTTGGAACAAGTGGGCCCAGTTGGCCATTTAGAACTTTGGGTTTAGGGTTCTACCGAGATTTTTCAAAAGCTATATCTATATATTATAAATTATTTTCACTATAACTATATGGTTTTCAAAAAGGTTTTCAAACCGTACAGCTCTTTTTATTGACTTACTCAGTGAGGTTTGATTCCCCTCAATTTATTTTTTTCAAGAGCTTGGGAGTTCGACCTCAGACTACCTCCACGCCGGGTTTCTTCATCACCGACCATTTTATGTAGGTCATTGCAAGTTGTACTGTTATAATACTCTAGAAATCTGCAATAGTATCTGTACTATGAATTGTTTGACTTAAGTATACTTATGTATTTTATATGTAGGAACCACGCTTATATATGATTATTTAAGTTTGATTTATGATATGACACGATTCCCTAGTGCCGATCACGTGCCCTCGGGTTCGAGTCGTGACAAAGTTGGTATTAGAGCATAAGTTCGATTAAGGATCTATATATGTCTTTCTGTGTAACTACTACAGTTATAGGGTTGCTAATTGTCTTTGAGATGTTCTTGTTTCTAATCCTGCATTACGTTAAATATTCTTACCTTGTTTTGAATTCAATTTTCCTTGTCTTTTTTAGAATGGGGCGTGTGTGAACTGACCCTGATGCCGATCCGACTCTCAGACTTGATGAGCAGTCTGTGCACGATGAGGCTCCCCCTCCTACTCTATGTTATAGGGGTAGAGGTAGAGGTAGAGGTCGAGCTAGGGTAGTCGTAGCTAAGATTCCCGATCAGTAGCCAGTCGAGCCTGAAGCCCCAACTGTTGACCCTACAGCCTTTGCAGTTAAACTGGCAGGGATTAATCAGGGTCTTGTAGCATTGAATCAGGTGATGCCCCTTATGCAGCATATGCTACAACAAAGGAATCAGGGGATGACAGATACTCATGCAACACTTCTTTACGCCCGGATCGGTAGAGTTTCTTTTAACAGTACAGGTGATGCCTTAGACTTCATAAATGCTATTGAGGCACATACCAGGACGGGACATACTAATTATCAGCGCATAATAATTATGGAGTTGTCAATCCAAGCGGCAGCTCAAGACTAATTCATGCAATCGATTTAGCCATCTATGCATGAGTTGACTTGGCCAGAGTTTAAGGATCACTTTTTGAGATTCTTTTATCCTTCAGCCACCAGAGATGCCTACAGGTGGTAGTTACTCCATATCACTAGAGGGGATAGGTCAATGGAGGACTACACCAGGGAGTTTAATAGGCTATCCCGACATGCAGAGGATATCAGGAGGGACCCTTACAGAGTAGTGGAGCTGTATGTTACTGGTTTGGGACTCGCTTTTATTGGTATACATACTGAGGACCGTACCCTAGAGAGTGTGATTAAAGAGGCTCAATTAATTGAGAGGTGACATATCCGCCAGAGCACCATGATAGATCCCTATATAGTTGGTTAGTAGTGGATATAGTGTAGCTCCCAGGTATCAGTAGCCAGCATTTTACATTGGTAGTTCGAGTCAGCAGGCTGCGGGTAGTTCACAACAGGGTGGTAGGAGGTCCAGGACTCACCGAGTTGGCCAACTGTGGTAGGGGTCATAGATTCAGTACTGGAGTCAGCAGCAGTAGTAGTGGGCAGAGCTCCGGATAAAGTAGTTCTAGGTCTGGGGCCAGTGCATGTGCGAGTTATGGACGATTCCATCAGGGCCCCTGTCATTTATTATCGGGCGCTTGCTTCAGATGTGGACAGGTTGGTCATCTTGCCAGAGGTTGTCCTCACTCAGGATATCAGCCACAGTACGCTCAGGGTTCGTCTTCATTAGTGGCTCAGCCCTACTATCTGATGCCCCAACAGTATAGAGCACCAGTACAACCACAGCAGAGACCGCCATAGTTTATGGGTCAGTAGGGTCGAGGTTCAATTGGTAGGCCTAGTGGTCATGGGTTTGTGCAGCGTTCGACATCTCAATAGGCAGGTCATGGCCAGGCTCGAGTGTTCACTTTGACACCACAGGATGCTCAGACTTCTAATGCAGTGGTAGCAGGTATTCTCTTAGTCTATGTATACAATGCTAGAGTATTGTTTGACCCCGACGCTTCGCATTCATTCATTTCTCCTGTGTTCGCTTCGAGAATCGAGTGGCAGCCTTCCAGGTTGTCCTTTCCTCTGTCTGTGTCGACTCCTCTTATTGATGATTTAGAGATAAATATTTTCTTTCCTTCGTGTCCAGTGTTGGTTGATGGTAGAGAATTATTGGCGGACTTGGTGTTGCTTGATGTGCTGGAATTCGATGTCATTTTGGGGTATGGATTGGTTGTCGAGGTATTATGCTTCTATGAATTATCGAGATAAAGAAGTGGTGTTTAGAATTCCAAATGAAGAAGAATTTTTTTTTAAAGGCAAAAAGAGTTCCATGCCTCGTAATCTCATTTCTACCATTATAGCCCGAAAGATGCTTAGGAGGGGTTATCAGGGTTACTTGGCAATGGTAAGAGATGTTGAGAAAGAGAATGGGGTGATTGAACAGGTGCCAATGGTGTGTGAATTTCTAGATGTCTTTCCTAAAGAATTACCAGGATTACCACCAAACAGAGAGATAGAGTTCTGTATCAATGTATACCACCCTATAGAATGGCACCAGTTGAATTACAGGAGCTGAAGGAGCAGTTACAGGAGTTACTTGATAAGGGTTTCATAAGACCCAGTACATCGCCTTGGGGTGCTCCAGTGTTGTTTGTGAAGAAGAAGGATGGTAGCCTTCGACTCTGTATTGATTACAGGCAGTTGAACAAGGTCACCATCAAGAATAAGTATCCACTTCCAAGGATCGATGACCTATTTGATCAGCTTCAAGGTGCTACATGCTTCTCTAAGATAGACTTGAGATCTGGGTATCACCAGTTGAGGATCAGAAGAGGTGATGAACCCAAGACAACATTTCAAACGAGATATGGCCATTATGAGTTCTTAGTAATGTCCTTTGGGTTGATTAATGCTCCAGTAGCCTTTATGGACTTGATGAATCGTGTGTTCAGGCCATACTTAGACCGGTTTATATAGTCTTCATTAATGATATCTTGGTTTATTCCAAGAGTGAAGTTGAGCATATTATGCATATGAGAAGGTGCTTTATACTTTAAGGGAGCACAGGTTGTATTACAAGTTTTTGAAGTGCGAGTTCTGGTTGAATCAAGTGGCATTTTTAGGCCACATGATTTCTAAGGATGGCATACAAGTGGACCCTAATAACATAGAAGCTATTATAGAGTGGTCGAGGCCGACTACAGTTAGAGAAGTACGGAGTTTCTTGGGTTTAGTAGGCTATTATAGGAGATTTATGAAGGATTTTTCTAAAATTGCCTCACCATTGACAAGGCTGACCTAAAAGAGTGTTAAGTTTGTGTGGATAGACAGATGCAAAGAGCACTTCCAGTTATTGAAGAACTTATTGACGTCAGCTCCAATTCTAACTTTGCCTTCTGGAAATAAAGGGTATACAGTGTATTATGATGCTTCCAGAGTAGGATTGGGCTGTGTGTTGATGCAAAATGGCCAAGTGATTGCTTATGCTTCAAGGCAGTTGAAGAAGCACGAGCAAAACTATCCTACTCATGGTTTGGAGATGGCAGCCATTGTGTTTGCTTTGAAAATATGGAGACATTACTTGTATGGGGTGACATGTAAGATATATACTGATCACAAGAGCTTGAAATATATCTTCCAGCAGAGGGACTTGAACCTGAGGCAGAGAAGATAGATGGAACTTCTTAAAGATTATGATTATTCCATTTTGTACCATCCAGGCAAGGCGAATGTTGTTGCTGATGCCTTGAGTAGGAAGTCAACGGGCAGTCTTGCCCACATCAGCATAGAAAGGAGGCCCATTGTCAAAGAGTTGCACGGGTTGATTGATCAAGGTTTGTAGATGAAAGTTACTCAAAAGTGCCTTTTAGCTCAATTCAGGATACGATCAGTATACTTGGATCAACTTAAGGCAGCTCAGAGTAGAGACCCACAGTTTCAGAGGATTATGTATGAAGTGCAACAAGGGCAATCAAGAGACTTTGTGGTTGACAACGAAGGTGTTTTGCATTTGGGCACTAGGATTTGTGTGCCAGATGTTGACAACTTGAGGAAGGAAATTATGGAAGAAGCATATTTTTTTGCTTATAGTATTCATCTAGGTTCTACCAAGATGTATCATGACTTGAAAGATACATATTGGTGGAATGGAATGAAGAAGGATATTGTAGAGTTCGTGTCTAGGTGCTTGACTTGTCAGCAAGTGAAGCTTGAACATCAGAGACCCTTAGGATTGTTGCAACCTATTCCAATTCTCAAATGGAAATGGGACATGATAGCTATGGACTTTGTGACTGGGCTACCTCGAACTACAAGAGGTTATGACACTATTTGGATGATTGTTGATAGGCTAACTAAGTCAGTACACTTTCTACCAATAAAAAAGATGTACTTTACTGATAGACTGGCGAGACTTTATGTCAATAGGATTATTTGTCTACATGGAGTACCAATGAGTATAGTGTCGGATAGAGGAGCCATATTCACCTCAGTCTTTTGGCAAGAGTTACACAAGGCCTTGGGCACCAGATTGGATTTCAGTACGGCCTTCCATCCTCAAACAGATGGTCAGTCAGAGAGGACCATCCAAATGTTAGAAGATATGCTGAGGATGTGTGTGATGGATTTGGAGGACAGTGGGATTCGCACTTGCCATTAATTGAGTTTGCTTACAATAATAGCTATTATGCTAGTATTGAGATGGCTCCATATGAGGCACTGTATGGTAGGAAGTGTAGATCACCTTTATATTGGGAGATTGGTGAAAGACAGTTAACGGGTCCAGAGTTGGTGCAGGTGACTTCAGAGAAAGTCCCCATTATACAACAGTGATTGAAAACAACCTTCAGTAGATAGAAGAGCTATGCTGATCCTAGGAGAAAGGATGTATCCTTTATGGTTGGAGACATGGTGTTCCTGAAGGTGTCTCCAATGAAAGGAGTCATGAGATTTGGAAAAAAGGGTAAGCTAGCTCCTAGATACATTGGACCATTTGAGATTCAGTCTAGAGTGGGTGAAGTGGCGTATAGGTTGGTGCTACCACCAGAACTATCGAGAATCCATCCTTTATTTCATGTGTCCATGTTGAGGAAATACGTTCCTGATCCATCTTATGTGTTGCAACCTCAAGTCATAGAGCTTAGCGACGATCTGACTTATGAGGAGTACCTAGTGACGATTGTGGATTGCCAAATCCGAAAGTTACAGACTAAGGAGATACCGATGGTGAAGGTGCTATGGAGTAACCATTATGTTGGGGATTGCACTTGGGAAACTGAAGCTGAGATGCGAGTTTCTTTCCCGTATCTCTTCCCTTCTTAAGCCTTGTAATTCTTCTTTTCTTTCTTTTCTTGAATTCGGGGACGAATTCATATAAAGAGGGGAGACTATAATACCCTATGTTTTCATTTAACTAAGTAATTACCGAATTTTGTTAGTGATAAATAAATTTACATTTTTTATTACACAATTCTAATTATCTAGTTTTTAATTTATAGGTAATTACGTTAAAAAAATTATTTTTAAGACTTTGTTATTTTTTTAAAAAAAAATTCTATTATTATATATGGATATAAGTGTGATTTTATATAAATATATATATCTATAACATATATTATATTATATGTATGTCATGCCAAAAGAAATTATATATATATATATATAAGTATACATAATGCCTTCACCAAAAACCATCACCCTCCCCATTTCTCCCTGCTTGCCATCCACACCGCCACCTCTTACCTTCACTGTGCCGCTCCCTCCACCGCCTGAGAATCCATCTCCGCCGTGAACTGAAGCTCCTAGGTTGCTGCTATTCTTCTTCTTCGCCAGGTAGTAGCTTCCCCTTCCTCGCGCGATAGCCTACTCTTCCAGCTCCGGTTCTCCTTCTCATGTGCTATATATATATATATATATATATATATATATATATATATATATATATATATATATATACATAATGCCTTCACCAAAAACCATCACCCTCCTCATTTCTCCTTGCCTGCCATCCACACCGACACCTCTTCCCTTCACTGTGCCGCTCCCTCCACTGCCTAAGACTCCATCTCTGCCGTGAATTGAAGCTCCTAGGTTGCTGCTGCTGCTGTTCTTCTTCTTCGCCAAGCAGCAGCTTCCCTTCCTCGCGCGACAGCCTGCTCTTCCAGCTCCACTTAGCTCTGGTTCTCCTACTCATGTGCTGCCTCTCTGCTGCGTCTTGCTGCTCCCTCAGCCTCCATTTCCGGTGGCAACGAGCTTCCCCTTCCCTCTTTGTTCTTCTAGCTCGGTAGTGAGTGGTACTCACTCGATCCCTCCTTTCCTCCCTTGATCTTGATTATTTTGGTAGATTTTTTAGTTAATTGATGTTGTTTAGTGTTTTAGGAGATTAATTTTTAATTTTTGATAATTTTAGTGAGTTGTGTGATTTTTTCAGAATTTTATTTGAATTTTATGTGATTTTATTTGGTAATTAATTGGTTTAATTAGTTGTTAATTGAGTTTAAGTAGTAATTAGGTTAATTCATGTTAATTATTTGTAATGTATTGATGTTTATTTAAGATTTTTTAGAAATTAAAAAGTTAATTATAAATTTTGTAAATTTTGGGTATTTAATTAATATTTTTGTTAATTTCGAAAATTATTGTAAAAATTTTAAAATTTTGATAATTAATATTATTACTAAATGTTATTAATTTTAGAACTTAAATTTTGGTTTTTGTGATTTTTATACTATTTTTATAAATATTTTAAGTTTATGTCAAATGTGAATAATTAGGTTAAATTATATTCTTAGAAGAAATTAGTAGTTATTTATATGTTTTTAATTATATTAAGATGTTTAATGTAGAGAAAATGATTTTTTTGATGTTTGTATAATTTTTTCAAGGAATTTAAAAGGGTTTTACAAATTTTCTACTAATTTAGACTAATTGACACTAATTTTTCAAAATCAACTTTTAATAGTATATTACGTATTATTTTTTAATATTATGTGTATTTTTCTATTAGTTGGATAAATATGTAATTTTACACTAATTATAATTAATATATATTAATTAGCTTAATTAACATTTAAGAGATTTAGGGATATATTTTTATATATGTATTAATAGGTAATTTTCATTAAGTAATGTTAATCGTGATATATATATATATATATATATATATATATATATATATATATATATATATATATATATATATATATATGTTGGTTTTTGAAATTTGATTTTTTAAATCTATATTGCAAGATAATTTCTGACTATGGATAATCATATCTGTGAAGTGTATGTTTGGGGGAAATAGATAATTTAATTTTTGTGATGTTTTGTTGGATTGTGATCTCGATCGGGGCTAAGTGTAGTTTTGGAAGTCCGACTCGAGAGTGAATGTCTATGAATATTAGAAGTGCGTTTTCTATGCAGGAATGGCTCTACCTATGGTAGAGAGATGTCAATTTTACAGAGGAGATTCTATCAAAATTTTGGTAGATTTCCTCGTAAAACATGATATTCGTAATAAATATCTATCGGTAATTAGGCTTTTTCCTATCTATCGAGTCTTATCCTGTCTTCCTCGAGTCAGCCTAGAATTTCACTATTTTTATTGATTTTTTATTTTAATTTCATAGTCATGTTTTAAAATTGATTTGTTAATTTCTTTTCTAAAGCATTTCGGAGCAGAAGTCGTGAGATCGAGGCAGACGTGCGGTCGTCAACCTTCTCGTTCATCTTGTAAGTAGATAAAATGATTTTTATATGTGTTTTATTTAAAGATGTGTGCACTCATATTTTTATGTTATTATTATATGATTTATTTAATTTAATGCTGCTATTTAAGGTTTAAGCACATTTTATTTATTAAAATCAACTTTTGAGAAATTTTGGTAGAACGGGCTACCTGGTGGGTTTCACCAGGACCGTGTGCACATGGTAGAGATTGAGAGATGGATCCAACTTATGTTTGACTGGTGGATATTAACTGGGACGGGTGCCTCGATGGAAGCCTATGCTCTTGGGGACCGCTAGTGATTGAAAAGTTAATAATGGACTAGGATGGGTGCCTCGGTCGATGCTTTAGTTCTCGGGGACCGCCAGTGCCGTATATTTGAATTAAGTGAATGACTGTGACTTGGTGCCTCGGTTGATGCCTTTGCTCTCGAGGATCGACAGTCTAGTTGGAATAAGTGGGCCCGGTTGGCCATTTAGAACTTTGGGTTTAAGGTTCTATCGAGATTTTTCGAAAGCTATATCTATATATTATAAATTATTTTCACTATAACTATATGGTTTTCAAAAAGGTTTTCAAATCATACAGTTATTTTTATTGACTTACTCAGTGAGGTCTGATTCCCCTTAATTTATTTTTTTAGGAGCTTGGGAGTTCGACCTCAGACTGCCTCCACGTCGGGTTTCTTTATCACCGACCATTTTATGTAGGTCATTATAAGTTATACTATTGTAATACTCTAGAAAGCTGCAGTAGTATCTATACTATGAATTGTTTGACTTAAGTATACTTATGTATTTTAGATGTATGAACCACACTTATGTATGATGATTTAAGTTTGATTTATGATATGACACTGGAGAATATTTTATTTATGTATTCAATTCTATTTTAATTTTAGAAAAATCAGTTTGATAATGTGTTCTCTTATAAAATAAATTTTTAAATTGTAAGGTTTTATTTTTCTTTTCTTTAAGTCTTACTACGGGTTTCAGGGCCTTATGCCTTCCCATTCCCTAGTGCCGGTCACGTGCCCTCGGGTTCGGGTTATGACATGCTTTTGCTCAGAGCCAATGTGAATGAGTTACAGGCCTCAACTGAGGGGTATTTCCAGAGGCAACAGGTTGGTAAAAGATTACACTAAAGAGTTTCTTCAGTTGTCCATATATGTCGAGGACATGATGAGGTATCAATATTTTGCTATCACCACCTACGTTACTGGATTAGGTTCTACATTCGCTGGGATGCCTACTGTAGACTTGACTCTCGAGCCGGTGATTGAGCTAGCTAAAGAGATCAAGCCTAGGCTTATCAGGCAAGAAGTTATGCATGATTACTATTAGTTAGAAGGTACCAAAGTATGAGGATATCAAGATACTCTATACTTGACATTTTAAATAGGCTCCAGTAGTCAGCCTAGGGGATCTTATTAGTAGGGCTAAAGACCTCAGTAGAGAGTCCACAAAAGTTGTAGACATGGTCGTAGTGGACCACATAAACCTATTAGATTTGGTTCAAGTGCTATCATTAGTAGTAGTGGATAGAGTTCTGGATACAATAACACAGGATCTACAACCAGTGCTTGCTAGATGTGTGGGATAGTCCATCAGGGACCGTGTTACTTGGCTTTTAGGGCATGTTTCTAATGTTGACAAATGCGACATTTTACTAGATTATATCCCTACTTAGGTTTTCAGTAGCAGTCTCCACAGTCATCTTTAGCTAGCGTAGCTCCACCTCAATTCCAACCGCTGCCATTTTAGCACTCGAACACTTCTCAGTTTATGGCCTAACAAGGGTAAGGTAGAGGGGGTAGAGGCGGTGCCAGAGGATTTAGACAGGCTTTTACCAGCTAGCAGGGAGGTAAAGGATAGGCTAGAGTCATCACTCTTACTCAACAGGATGCTCAGGCATCTAATACAATGGTAGCAGGTACACCCCCGGTATGTTTTATTAATGCTAGAGTTTTAATTGATTCGAGTGCTACCCATTCTTTTATGTCTCCTATTTTTACTTCAAAATTGAGTTGGCAAGCTGTGAGGATGGCTATTCCTTTATTAGTTGCCATGCCTTTAAGTGATTCGTTGGACACCGATATGATTCTTCTTAAGTGTCCTATATTGGTGGAAGGTGGAGAGCTACCAGTAGACTTGGTGTTACTGGATGTAATGGATTTTGATGTAATTCTATGAATAGACTGCTTGTCTCAATATCATTCTATTGTGGATTATCATAGCAAGGAGATGATTTTTAGAATTCTAGATGTAGAGGAATTCAAGTTTGTGGGTGATAAGAGTTTTGCACCTCAGAATCTTATTTCTGCTATTACGATAAAGAGGATGTTGAGAAAAGGATTTCAAGGATACTTAGCATTGGTTAAAGATACTACAACAGAGTCAACATCCATCTCATATGTTCCAATAGCATATGAGTTTTCAGATGTCTTCCCTGATGAATTGCCGAGTTTACTACCTCACAGGGAGATTGAATTATGCATTGATGTGGTTCTAGGCACAGCTCCTATTTCTATGTCGCCTTATAGGATAGCTCATGCAGAGTTAAAAGAGTTAAAGGAGCAGTTGCAAGATTTGTTGGATAAAGGTTCTATAAGACCTAATATTTCTTCTTAGGGTGCACTAGTCCTATTTATAAAGAAGAAGGATGGTACCCTAAGACTCTGCATTAATTATAGAGAATTGAATAAGGTGACTGTTAAGAACAAGTATCCTCTTTTGAGGATAGATGATTTATTTGATCAACTTTAAAGTGCATAGTTCTTTTCTAAGATCGACTTGAGGTCGGGCTATCATTAGTTACAGATCAGTAAGGCCGATGTTCCTAAAACGGTATTCCATACTAGATATGGCCAATATGAATTTTTGGTAATGTCCTTCGGATTAACTAACACACCAGCAGTATTTATGGATTTGATGAATAGGGTGTTCATACTATTTGAGGATCAGTTTATAGTGGTTTTCATTGATGATATGCTAGTGTATTCGAAAAGTATGGAAGAGCATATATATCACTTGAGGACAATGCTACAAACACTGAGAGATCATTAGCTTTATGCTAAGTTCTTAAAGTGTGATTTTTGGCTGGAAAGTGTAGCATTCCTTGGTCATGTAGTGTCTAAGGATGGCATACAGGTTGATCCATAAAAGATTGAAGCAGTGTTTGAGTGACCTAAACCGACCATAATCATTGAGATTCAAAGTTTCTTAGGTTTGGCTAGTACTATAGGAGATTTATTTAATATTTTTCAAGGATTGTAGCACCTATGACCGCCTGACTTGAAAGAATATGAAGTTTATATGGTTAGACGCATGTGAGAACAACTTCTAAGTATTAAAGGAAAAGTTGACTACAACTCCAATGTTGACTTTGTCTAATGGAGTGGACAAGTTTATTGTGTACTGTGATGCTTCCAGAGTTAGCCTAGGTTATGTGTTGATGTAGAATGAAAGGGTAATGGCTTATGCTTCTAAATAGTTGAAGAAGCACGAGCAGAACTATCCTACTTATGACCTAAAGATGGCCATTATTATCTTTGCTCTCAAGATTTAGAGGCATTATTTGTACAGGGTAACATGTGAAATCTACATTGATCACAAGAGTCTGAAGTATATCTTTCAACGGAGAGATTTGAATCTCAGAAAAAGGAGATGGTTAGAACTTCTGAAGGATTATGATTGTGATATTTTATACCATCCAGGCAAGGCCAATGTGGTAGCAGATGTTTTGAGCAGGAAGTCCTTTGGTAGTCTTGCTCACATCAGTGTGGAGAGGAGACCGTTGATCCTAGAGATGCATAAGTTGGTAAACTAAGGGTTGATGATAAAGATAACTAGGTTAGGAGGACAGTTAGCTTAGTTTAGAGTTAGATCAGTATTAAGGGATAGGATAAAAGCAGCTCAAAGTTGAGATCCTAATTTGGTTAAGCTTATGGAGAAGGTTTAAGAAAGGAAGTTCATTGATTTTAGCCTCGATGATGAAGGTGTGCTATGGATCAGTAGGAGGTTATATGTTCTTGATGTGGATAACTTGAGAGAGGAGATATTAGAATAAGCTCATTTTGTAGCCTGCAGTGTACATCCTAGTTCCACTAAGATGTACCATAATATTAAGGATCTTTACTCATGGGATGGAATGAAGAAAGATGTAGCTAAATTTGTTTCTAAGTGCTTGATTTATCAGGAAGTGAAAGCTAAGCATTAAAAGCCTTATGGGAAGCTTTAATCTCTTTTGATCCTTGAGTGGAAATGGGAGAGAGTCACTATGGATTTTGTGACATGATTGCCTCATTCAAAGGATGGATATAATTTTATTAGGGTGATGGTGACAGGTTGACTAAGTCAGCTCATTTTCTGCCAGTTAAAGCTACTTTTTTAGTGGCCAAGTTGGCTAGGCTGTACATTAAGAATATTATGTGTCTTCATAGGGTGCCTGTTTCCATTACTTTTTATAAAAGTTCAGTGTTTACCTCTCGATTTTGGCAGAAGTTGCAAGAAGTAATGGGTACTAGGCTTGATTTTAGTACTTCTTTTCATCCTCGGACGAATGGTTAATCTGAGAGAATGATCCAAAAATTTAAAGATATGTTGAGGATGTGTATAATGGATCTTGGAGGTAGTTGGGATGATCATCTACCATTGGTAGAGTTTGCTTATAATAACTGCTACTATAGTAGTATTGAGATGGCACCAAATTGAGCTTTGTATGGGCAGAAACGTAGGTCTCCTCTGTGTTGGAATGAAGTCAGGGAAAGAGAATTAACTAGACTGAAGATTATTTAGAACACATCCAAGAAAGTTTCTTTAATCATAAAGAGATTAGAGATAACAGCTAGTAGACAGAAAGTTATGCATTTCCAAAGCATAGGGATATGGAATTTCAGGTTGGAGACTATGTATTCTTGAAGGTGTCACCAATGAAGGGTATTATGAGATTTGGTAAGAAGGGAAAGCTAGCACTGAGATACATAAGACCTTTTGAGATATTGAAGAGAGTTGGCATGTTTGCATATTAGTTGGCTTTGCCTCTGAATTTATCCCAGGTGCATCCAGTATTCCATGTTTCGATGCTCAGGAAGTATATTTCGGATCCTTTCCACATTTTATAGCCTTAGAGTGTGGAAGTGAATGACGATCTGATGAACAAGGAAGCACAAGTTGCTATCATTAACTATCAAGTTTGTCAATTGTGTTCAAAGCATATTCTGATGGTTAAAGTCTTGTGGAGGAGTAATAAGAAGGAAGAGCAAACCTGGGAAACTGAGGTAGAGATGCAGGTAGCATATCCTTATCTTTTTCCTTGATAAAAAAAATTTTGTACTCCTTTTTATTTGTAAAATTTGAGGATGAATTTTTGTAAGAGGGGAAGATTGTTATAACCCACATTTTTAATTAAGTGTTAGATTAAATTTTGGATTTAGTGTTTATTATTATTATTATTATTATTATTATTATTATTATTATTATTATTATTATTATTATTATTATTATTATGTGTATAATTTAATAAATTGTATTTTATGTGTTAATAATATTAGTTTTTAAAATATTATGTGGTTTATTATTAAAATAAATTGTGGTGGAGATTTAAAGTAGAGTGTGGTGGAAAAAGAATATTTAGTTTATTATTAAAAATAAAATAAAATTTATTGTAAAAGTTGACACTAGCCATTTTCCCCTCCCCATTATTCTTTACCTTTCTCTTTTGATTCTGCACGACCACCACCCAAACTGACGCCGCCACCACCCAACGCTACCACCATCAATCAGTAGTAGCCCCGCTACCTCTTTCCCCTCCTCTTTTCCTTCCTCCTCTCCCTCTTTCCTCACATTGCCGGATTGGTTTCAAGATCATCGGAGACATTTCCAGTGATGATGGAAGTTGACGCCATTCTTAAACGGAAGCTCATCCTTCGAGCTTTGTTTTCCCCAACTTGATTCATTTGGACAATTTCGATAACGTACTCGATTTTGAGTAATTGTTTTTAGGTTTAATTTCATTTATTTTGTTAAATTAAGTTTGAATTTGATTTAATTAGATGAAATTGCTTTGGGATAAATGATGTAGATATTATGAATGATGATTTTGAATTATTTTTATGAATTTTTCAAGCGTTGGGTATTGTTTATAGTACTGTTCCGGACAGTCCTAGGTCGGAAAATTTTTATATTTTTAATAAATTCTATTAATTATGTAGATTATACTTTGTGAAGAAAGTTTTGTGAAATTTCTTATATAATTTTAATTATGAATTTTTGTAGTTTATGTCTAAATATGTATTTTTGGAAAATTGTTGGAATATAGTAAATTATTTTATTTTAATTAAAATTGTTGTTACTTATTTGTTTTAGAGTATTTTTTATTAATAAAGGTATGAAAAATAATTTTTATAATTATTTCAATTTTTAATTATTTAGTAGTTATTTTTGGGAAAATATATGAAAAATAAATTTATTTATTATTTTTGAGCTTAAATGCCATTTTATTATTTTTATGATGTTAATAAGTGATTTTAATAATTATTTGCAATTTATGCTAATATAATTGTAAAATGGGAATTTTATTCCATATATGGATTTTATTAGCAAATATTATTTAAAAACTAGAATTTTATTACTTGTTTAGAAAATAAAAGTTTTTAATACTTTTACAAGATATATTGGTGATTTGAGAAATTATTATATTTTTATATATATTTTGTGATGTTGATTCTCGATTGGACGTGATTTGTAGTTCTAAGGCTCAACATGAGATGTTGAGTTTTTGAGTATATATGAAGTGTCTTTTCATGCAAAAATGACTCTACTTTTAGTAGAAAGATGTTCGTTTTACAAAGAAGACTCTACCAAATTTTTGGTAAATTTCTTGTAAAATGTAAAATTAAGTCTGTATTTGGTTTTGAGTGTTATTAGAGTCATGTTTTAGATCAAATTTTCTCTAGAAATCTAGAATTTATTAGATTAGGATTTTTATCCTAATTATTTTATTATTTTTTTCTATAGTTGTGTCAAGACCGAAGCCTATAGGACCAAGTCAGTCGAGTCATTTTAGAGGAGTGTACTCTACCTGTAAGTTATTATTCTATGTATGCATTGCATATAGAAAAACTGTTGGCATCCATATTTTTAATAAATATGAATTATTTATGTTATGTTTGCATATATATAAAAATGAATATTTAATTGTATAAGTTGGATGTTGTTCATATTTAATATATGATTTCATTATTTTATTTATAAATGTTATTTTGGAGGATAGTTGTAAAACGTGTCACCTAGTGAGTTATACTAGAGTTGTTGCATAGTAGTACGCTAGTTACCAGATTATGAAATTTTATTGATCTAAGATATGATTAAATTGATTATTGAGATTTATGGTGAGAATGGTGTGATTGTCGGTACTCGGTTGACGTAGTGTCTCAAGGCCAATCATGTCGACAGTGAGACTGCGGTAGCTCGGTGGACTTAGTATTTCAGAGCCAATCTACTATCAAATATTAAGAAGATAAATATTTTTGGAATTAAATGAGTCTATTGGGTAGTGAGGTTCTGTGATCGAGATTGCGGAATATTTTAAGGTTCTACTCCGGTAGTCCACCTAAATATTACTGCATTTATTTGTTGTCGAAAAATGTGATTTTGATTATTTGTATGAAATGCATGCATAAATAAATATTATTATACTGATGCTTGAATGTATGTGTCCTTATATTGCTTGCATATATATAATAATAATTCACTTATTAAGGTCTAACCCCGTCAATTATTTTTTCAAGATTTTTCTCGTCAAACATCTAGTAGTTATTCTCTTCTCTAGCTGATCTATATAAACTTTAAATTACTCTTTCCTTGTATTCTTAGATGCTGCAATAGTATTACATAATTGTTGTAGTATTTTATATTATTTTTTTTACTGAGGTTTTGTATTTGAATATTTATACGAAAATATTTTGTTGTGATATGATATGAATGTTATTTTGATTTAAAAAGTTTTAATCATGAGCATATTTATGTTTATGTTTTGTATAAGTTTTATATGTTAATCTTGCTATGGGTTCTAGATTCTTGCCAATTCTTGTTCCCTAGTGCTGCTCATAACTCTCGGGTTTGGATTGTAGCATTGGTAGTTTTTACTTTTCTAGTTATTTCTCAAAATAATATTAATATTTTTATTATTTTAACTATTTAATGAAAATTAAGAAAAAGCCACACAAGAATAAGAAAAATTAAATAAAAATAGAAAATTTATATTATATTTTCACAAATAGATATATTATTTTTTATTTTTTAGATTAGGTGGATATTTTTGCACTCCACCCATTGATTTCTACACGTGACTATCCTTTATTGAGAATTTTTATTCTTTTATTAATTACAATTTCTAAATTACCATTTTTTTTATTTTTCTTCCAAATTTATTGTTTGATGTTTAACATTCTAAAAAGACTTGTAATTGATTTTTTTTTTTTTTTTGCGTTGATAAAATTTAATATAGTTAGTTATTTTTTATAAGTACTCTTTAATATTTAACTTATCTTAATTGTAAAATTTGCACCAATTATAATAAATAACTGATTTTTTATTTTTTATGAAGAGATTTTTTTTAAAATATCATATGCACATTATTTTATTTTTTATTTTTATTATCATTTTTAAAAATAATTTAAAAATAAAATTATGTCATTAAAAAATCATTATAAAAATTCAACAGTAATTCATCATATAAAAAGTATTTATAAATTCAATGAATAGAGGTAAAATCAATTTACATGTAATTTAGATCAAATACATCCCAACAAATACTCTAACTAAGTTATACTACAAAAGTCTATGTGATTAAAAAAATGTAGCACTTATTTTTCTATTATTAATATGTTATAACACTTGTTTAAAAAAATAAAAATTACAATAATTTTTTATATGATGAAATTTTCATTGAATTTTTATAATATATGTTTTTAATCATGTAATTTAATTTTTATATTATTTTTAAGAAAATTATGATAAAAAAATAAAATAATATAATATGCATATGATATTAAAAATTGTTCATAATAATAAAAATTAAAAAGTTATTCATAAAAGTGAATAAACATTTTTTTTTAATGATTGGTGTAAGTTTTATAATTATCTAAACAAATTAAAAGGTAAAGAATGGTTATAAAAAAATAATTGACTATGTTAAGCTTTTAATGCAAGAAAAAATAAAGATGTAAATTCAATCACAAATAGTTTTATAATTTTAAACATTAAATAGTAAATTTAAATTAAAAAAATTAAAAAAGTATTATTGTTTAAGTATAGTAGTTAATATAAAAATAAATATTCTAAATAAATGGTAATTATTTAATTTGAAATTTCAAAATATAAAAGAAAGAGCGGTAAAAATCCCCACCCTTTAGATTAATATTACTTTTAAAGCTAATGCATGTATAATTAATACTTAATTAACACAACTCCATTTATTACATGGTTGACCAAATTTTCAACAAATGTATTACATTAAAAAAATTAAAAGGCCATATATTAATTCTATCTTAAAAAATATAATTTGAAAAAAAAAAGAGAGAAGTGAAATATATTGTTATTATATGTAGGACATCCTTCTAATATTTTTTTTCCAGAAATATTTTCTTAGAAAAGATATTTGTGATTTCTTTCTCATAAAATCTCAAAATTAACAATTCAATTTGAGCAAATTAGTATTAATTTTAAAATATTTCTACTTAAATAATAACTTAAAATATTTATGTTACATTAAAAAATTTAATCAAATCAATTTTCTTTTTAGTTTTGATTTTTTTTTATTTGAATTGTTAGTTTCAATTGTTGGGTATACAAATCAAATTATGAAAGTGCCTAGGGGGTGCATAATGCTAATGAAGGTTTTTAGAAAAATTAAAACGAATTTAAGGAATGAACAAGAATTGAAAGAGAGTCGAGTAAAAAGAACAATGAACACAAAGATTTAAAAAGTTTAGATTCTTAACAATCGTATGTCCTCATCTAACTTATTTCCAAATTAGAATTTTTCAATACCTACAATCTTATCCACAAGATTGAAATTACACAAGAATTTAAAGCTCACTCTTTCAACCTTACAACTTGAGTTTTTAAGGCTCAATCAAAAAAACCAAATCCTAAGTGTTTTAATGGCTAAACACCTAAATCAATTCCTTTAGAAATAAATATCATTTCCCTTCTAATCTATCCTAAGATTTTAGCTGAAGAGAAATTTTATTTCTAACACATAACCAACTCTCACAAGAGTTATACAAACAAAAACTGAATATTTGAGAGTTTGAGAGCTTTGATGAATATTAAGATAGAAAATTGTAATAAGTATCTTAACTTCAATTGATCTCAAGTAGGTGTTATATAGATAAACACTAAAAAATATGGCTGTTGGAGTATCAAACATGTCTCCGACGTCTCTTTTTTAAATTAAAAAATATGACAGTTGGAATGCCACTATAGCAGCGGAGCTTCAGTCGTAGCATACTATTCACTTTGGCTTTCTATCACCATAGCAGCCCTTACTTTAGTCGCAACTTACTATTCATTTCAGCTTTGACTTGGCTTTCGTTTGAGTCCTAACTTATACACACTTAAAATAAACATATTAAATGCTCACAATTAAGTTTTTTAAGATCAAAATTAAGAATGATTATTGTTAAGGTCAATAATCTCTCCCTTTTTTATTTTGACAAACTTATTTTGAGTTTGAGAAGGATAATATAAAGTGAAGTGTGTGTTGTTTTGAATTCCATTAAAGTATGTAAATTATATTCCCCCCTTAATTTATGCATATAATAAAAACAATGAATTTAAGGAGTAAGGAATTCAAATAATGAAGAAAATCAATGGAATGAGAAAGATACATATTTTAAAAATAATCAAATTTTATGAATCTCCCCCTTTGTGTTATAAAAATATCATGAACAACTCTAAAAAAATTCAATTGAAAAATATACCAATTAAAATATTTAATATATTTCTTTTTTACTCTCCTTTTTGGATATGATAAAAAATATAAATTTATAATTTTAAACATATTAAATAAATAAATAACTAGTAGCACTTACAATGCATGTAGTACTACCTAACACATCACAAAAAAGTACATATTTCACATTATCATATAGAGCTTAGTTCTAAAGGAAACAAAACACCAAGAACTAAAACAATGAAAAGAAAGATAGACCAAATCTTAAAAAATATTCATGTTTTATCAAAGATAAAAACAATTCAGAAAAAGAATTTATACACAAATAAATTAAACATGAATTATACATGTATAAACACAATTATAAAAATAAATTCATGCATAAACAAAATAAAAAATTAATTCAAACTCAAATATTTCTCCCCCTTTGTTAAAATGCAAAAAATCATTAAAAGAAAAATAAAATTGCATAAACAAAGGATCGAGTTACAATAATATTAAAATATCAATTATAAATAAAGAAAAACATAATAAAACATAAAACTAACAGCTCATGGCTTATATTCAAAAAATAAACCGAACCTAAACTGAAACAAAATAAACATAAAAACAAACTAACAACTCAAAGCTTAGATACATAAAATATACTGAAAATAAACCAAATAGAAACTGACAAAAAACACACATAAAACATATAAAAAATAAATAGTCTTGTTAAGGAGAAGGAAGAGGGAATAATTTTGCTATATGCTTATTTTGAATAATTAATTTATTGAAATAATTTTAACAATTAATTATTAAATAGCAAATTTTTTTTTTAAATTGATAAGATCAAAATCAAAATTAATAATCAAAGCAACTAATAAGCACAACATGATTTCATATAAAAATAGTTCAATCATAAGCATAAAATCAAGACAAACTAGAACCATCAATCATGTCAAGTTCATACTTAATGAAATTTAATCTTTCCTTATTAAGAGGTTTGGTGAAGATATTTGCAAGTTGATTATTTGTATCAACAAATTTAAGTGAGATGTAACCATTTTGAACATGATCATGCAAGAAATGATGTCTAATGTCTATATGCTTAGTTCTAAAATATTGAATGAGATTTTTACTAAGGTTAATAACACTTTTATTGTCACATTTTATTAGAATGTGATCAAGTTTTATACCATAGTCCAAAAATTATTATTTTTTCCATAAGACTTGTGAACAATAAAGACTTGCTATAATATATTCAGCTTCAGCAGTGGACAAGGCAACCAAAACTTATTTCTTGCTAAACCATAAAACTAAACATTGTCCTAAAATTTGACAAGTTCTATAAGTGCTCTTTCTATCTAGTAAACTACCAGCTAAGTCTGCATACGAATAACTAATCAAGTCAAAGGAGGAACTCCTATGATACTAAAGTCTTAAATGCATTATTCCACAAAGATATTTGAAATTTTTTTTATTACATTCAAATGAGACTCTCTAGGACTTGATTGAAACCTAACACACAAGCAAGTAGCAAATATAATGTCGGGTCTACTAACAGTTAAATAAAGAAGGGATTCAATCATACCTCTAAATTATTTTTCATCAACCAGCTTATCATTCTCATCTTTATTGAGTTTAGTAGTAGTATAGGAGTTTTACTTATCTTAGCTCCATCCATGCCAAACTTCTTGAGAATGTCTCTTGTATACTTGGTTTGATTAATGAAAATCTCATCTTTATATTGCTTGATTTGTAGTCCAAGGAAGAACTTGAGTTCTCCCATCATACTCATCTCAAATTCTCCTCACATCAACTTGGAAAATTCCTCACATAAGCAATCGTTAGTAACACAGAAAATAATGTCATCAATATAAATTTGTGCAATAAGTAAATCATACTTGGATTTCTTTATAAAAAAACTTATGCCAACTTTTCCTTTAGAGAAATCTTTCTCTAATAGAAAGTTACTCAATCTTTCATACCATGCTCTTAGAGTTTATTTCAATCTACATAATACTTTTGACAATTTAAAAACATGATTTGGAGTTAAAATTATTAAAACTAGGAGGTTATTTAACATATACCTCCTCTTCAATGAAACCATTTAAAAATTCACTTTTAACATTTATTTGATAAAGTTTAAAATTCATGAATGATACAAATGTAAGTAGCATTCTAATAGCTTCTAACCTTACAACCAGGGCAAAAGTTTCATTATAATCAATGTTTTCCTCTTGATTATAACCTTTAGCTACCATTCTAGCTTTGTTCCTAGTTATGACACCTTGTTCAGTTATCTTATTTCAAAACACCCATTTGGTACCTATAATAGGATGATGTTTAAGTCTAGGAACCAAGGTCTAAACCTTGCTTCTCTCAAATTAATTTAACTCTTCTTGCACAGCAAGGACTTAAAATTCATCACTCAAAGCATCATTAAGATTTTTTTTCAATTTGAGATATGAAGGCTAAATTAGCAATAGACTTAAGTTGAGTTCTAGTAGTACCCCCTTTATAGTGTCACCAATAATGAGGTCTTGAGGATGAGCTTTATTGAATTATTAATCCTTTGAAAGATCATCCTTTAAGGTAGATTGAGGCATCTCCTCACTTTCTTCCTTGCTTGGACCTTCAAGTTTCAAAGGCTTACTAACATTTTCTTCTTGAGTGTTCACATCCTGTAATATCCCGTATTTTTAAATATTTTAATACTGCATCGGGATATGCAGTGTTAATAATTTTTGTATATAATATTGATATTTTATGAGTTTGTTATTTAATTAAAGCTTATTTTAATTATTTATATTATTTTAAGTACTTTACGTAAAATTTTCCCGGGAATTTTATTTTTGGGGAAATTAATACGTAAATAATTTAATATTAATTATTTTAAACAATTTTACGGACTTGCATGAACTCATATATATTTTTAAAGTGCTAAATAGAGTGTATATATGTGTATATATTTAAATTAAACTAAGGTTTAATTAATTGCCCTAATTTTTTTATTATTTATTATTTAGTTTTAATATTATTTAATTATTTTTTTAGTGTATAAATTATTTAATATATTAAATTATGTGTGTGATGTATATTTAATATGTGTGGGAATTTATATTATTTTAATATATAGTGTGGATGTATAGATATATAGATATATACATATATATAGTTGAAAATCAAAAATTATTGCCAAATTACCATTTTGCCCCAACCCCCTCTCCTTCTTCCCCGATCACCTAACCACCCATGACCACCGTCTGTCATGCCGTTCTCTTGCCGTCGGTGTGCCTCCCGGCGTGCCACCTTCTTCCTCAGCCTTTCCTGCCACCTGCAGCAGTCGTTTCCGGTGTCGAGAAGCTCGTTTTGGACAGAAAACCCGAAACTCATCCTCACTGTCGATCGACGTGATTTTGACCACCATTTTTGACACTGCCAGTCTCTATCTTCTCCTTGAGCTCCGATGAGTGTGATTCCAAGCTTTGTTTCACTTAAAATGATCTAGATTTGCCTAGGTTTCGATTTTGCAATTTCGGCCTATTAGGTTTTTCAATTTTTTTGAGCTTCAATTGATTGATTCATGAAAAATTCCTTCACAAATGTTGTTCCCCTTAGCTTAATCTTCATATGTGAATTTTTGTAGAATTTTTGGAAATTATTTTGATTTTTGGGTATTTTTGAATATTTTATTATTATTTTCTAATTTTTGAAAATTAATTAATTAAATTATGAAATTGTGTTTTATGAGAAATATAGGTGTTGAAATGAATTATAGAAATTTATTTGGAATTTTTGTGAATTTTTATGTATTTATTTTGAATTTATTTAGTTTATGTAATTTTGGAAAAATAGGGTTAATTGTGTGTTTAATTGAAATTAATTAGTTAATTGAGTTTATTTATTGATATATATGTTGAAAAAATTAATTTTTAGCAATTATATTATTTTTGGTGAATTTTTGGATTAATTTTAGTATATTTATATATATAGGGGTATTTTGGTAATTTTACCCTAAATTGGCTAAAATGTAATTAAATTGGTTTTAATAGTTATTTAAGGTATAAAAATGATTTCTACAAATTATTTAGTATTTTTAACTAATTAGAACTATTTTTCGTAAATTATTTTCAATTATATATATAATATACAATTTTTCTAATAAAATGAGTTTTTATCGGTTTTTACTGTGTTTTAGGGTTAATTATGTAAATTATACTTATAAAATCTATTTTTAGTACATAAGGGTATTTTCGGTATTTTTGTAAATACTCTGTGAATTGTGGACCTCGATCGGTGATATGTAGTTTGGAGTCCGATCGAGGGGTTGTGATTGTGATTCTGTGTCTATTTTTTGAAGTGTGTTTATTTGCAGGGCCGGCTCTACTCTTTGAGTAGAGAGATGTTAGTTTTACAAGGGAGGTTCTGTCGGATTTTCAGTAGAATTCTCGTAAAACGTGATGTCCGGTCGTATTCTGATTTAATCATGTGTCTAGTAATCTATATTGAGTTTTTAGGAGTTTCCATTAGATTTATTCTGATTCATGTCGTTATTTATTTATTTAGTTGCGCCTAGACCGAGGTCTAGTGGACCAGGCCCATCGGACCCATCTCGAGGAGCGCAATAATTGTGAGTTACTATTCTATATATATATGTTTTAAGGTGCATGATTTATAAATGTATGTTTTATTTTGATTAATTATGCATAAATAATTCAATTAGTATTTAAGTTTATTTTTAGTTTATTTTGGTTTATCTTTGGTTTATTTTTGGTATATTTTAAACTATATCCATGTTTTATTAATGAATTATGTTTAAAAATGTTTTTGAATATATTTCTAGTTTATTTTGTAATTTAGTTGGATTTATTCGACGTATATATGCTCGAAATATACCTGGTTTACTTTTGGTATATTTCTAGTATATATATGGTTTATGTTGCTATTTTATTTAAATACATGCATCATTTATTTATGAATGTATGTTTTATATTTAATAATGAAGGATATCAATAGAACGTGCTACCTAGTGGGCGGCACTAGGATAGAGTACATACCAGTACGTTTATAGCATTTAGGCTATATTACTAACCTGTTTGAGGATATTGATTGGATTTGATTTATCTGATGTATGATATGAATTGGGAGTGTGATTGCTCGAGCTCGGTTGACCAAGTGTCTCGGGGCCAATCACACTAACAGTCAGACTGCTGGAGCTCGGTTGACTTAGTGTCTCGAGGCCAGTCTACTGTCCAAATGGAACAAGTGAATATATTGGTATAAGTGAGCCTGTATGGCTAGAGTGTTGTCTAACACTGTTTGAGGTTGCGATATTCTAGGGTTCTATTTGATCCTTCATAACCAGCGATTTTCAAACAAAATATATAAAAATGATTTTTATTGCATTTATGTGTATTTGCCTATATATATATTTCCACATATACTATTGACTGTATGCATTGTCATTTAGTATGCATGTATATATATTATAGTGATTCACTCAATGAGGTCTGACTCCCCTCCGTTGACTATTTTTCAGGAGAGTCATCGTCTTCAGACCTCAGTAGCAGGCTTGTACGCCGGATTTCTTCCACCTCGGCTTTATTATGTAAACTGCTCACATGAGTTTCATTTTATGATCTAGATACTGCAGTAGTCATAAAATTGTTAAAAGATATTGTATTATATTTGTATGAGTTATGCATTTTAAGAATTTGAACGGGACTTGTATTAAAAGAGTTTATTTATATATGAGTTGAAGATTTGATTTAATTTTATTTGGTGGAAATATTATTTTGATATTTATGATTTTATTCCGCTGCATAATATTATACTTAAATGTGTTGTTATTATTTCCATTGCATATTTTATTTTATTTTAGGCTTGCTATGGGTTCTGGATTCGAAACAATTCCCGTTCCCTAGCACCGGTCATGGCCCCTGTTTTGGGTCGTGACACATCCACATGCTTATCTACAAAATCATTAACACTACAAACATCTTTTCTAGGATTAAGTGAGTTTAATTCATTAAATATAACATGCATTGACTTTTCAACTGCTAGTGTTCTTTTGTTAAAGAGTAGCATAGCCTATGAAAATTCCTTCATCGGCTTTAGAGTCAAATTTTTCAAGATTATTCTTAGTGTTTAATATAAAACACTTGTATCCAAATACTCTTAGATATGAGATTTTGGATTTTCTATTATTTCATAACTCATAAGAAGTTTTATTTAAAATTGGTCTTTTGAAAACTTTATTTGAAATATAACAAGACATTTTAATGGCTTCCACCCAAAATTATAGATGTAAATTATACTCTGAAGCATTATTCTAGCCATTGCCATAAGAGTTCTATTTTTTCTTTCAACTACCCCATTTTGTTGAGGAGTTTTAGGAGAAAAAAACATATATGAGATGTTATTTTCATTGTAAAAGGTTTTGAAAACTTCATTTTCAAATTCAGTTCCATGATCACTTCTAATTGATGAAATACAAAATCTTTTTTTCTTTTTAAACTCTTTAGCAAAATTTTCAAAAGCTTTAAAATTTAGAGTAGTCATCAACCAAGACATAAGCATAGTGCATACCACCTAAACTAGAAACTCTAGTTGGTCTAAACAAATCTATATGTATAAGTTTAAGTGGTCTAGAGGTGGACACAACATTTTTTAGCTTAAAAGATGACTTGGATTATTTTTCCTTCTGACAAGCATCACAAGGTTTATCCTTAGTGAACTCACACTTAAGTAAGCTAATCACAAGTTCATGTTTACAAAGATCATTCAATAACTCAAAATTTGCATGTTCTAACCTTATATGCCAAGTATATGTGTTATAGGAAATAGACATCAAAAATTTAATATTTTTGTTATCAATATTATTTAAATCAATAATATAAACATTATCAACCCTTTCACCACTAAAAATTACTTTGTCTTCATCAAGACTACTAACAAAGCAGTTCTTAGTATAGAAAGTGACCTTACTGCCCATATCATAATTGATTTATGCTAAACAAGTTATGTTTAAGAGCATCAACAAGTAATACATAATGTATAAATAAAGATTGAGGATTACCAATTTCTCCAATGCCAATAATCTTTCCTTTTGCATTGTCCCTAAAAGTAACATGTGCTCCATCCTTAGCATCAAGCTTATTGAATTGCTCTTTGTCTCCAGTCATATGTCTTAAACATCCACTATCAAGATACCATTTACTTTTTATTCTTGTAGACTTTAAGCACACTTATAAAATATAATTCAAATATTCTTTTGAACTGAAACCTTAATTGGTCTAGGTTTATTAGTCTTAAAGTAGACCAAAGGTAGTAATTATAAATGTAGTTTCCTATATAAGCATACATTACTAGAGTGACCTTTAGTTATGCGATAGAAACATTCAACATTAGCAAATTTATTTCTCCAAGGATGATATGTTTTCCTAGTATGTGAAGCCTGTCTTTCATGTTGTGTTGGTGTGTGCTTCCGATAACTATTTTGAGTGATAGTGTGAGACACATATTAACAATGATAATGTGTATTTTGATAGGTTTGTGCAACATGTTTATGTGCATTGTGTTGTGTAGTGTGCCTATTATGATTGTGTCTAGCAGTGTGCCTATTATGATTGTGTCTAGTGTATATATAAGCATGCTTGTATTGAGATGCTCTAGTTTGAGCCTTACATTTTTATGTTAATAGAGGTTGAGTCTTATGAGACTTTCCCTTATTATTTGACACATGAGACCTTTTAGCTTTAAAAGCTTGAGTCTCATTTAGTTTAAAGGTAGAAGGAGCATAATTATGTGAGGCTTTAACAAAATCAATATATGATGATGATGAGGAAGTTATTTCATTGGTATATCTAATTCCATGTATATCTCTATGGAATTTTTTAGAGTTAAGAATATTATTCAAATATTCTTTTCCCTTCGTGAATTTCTTAATGAAAATTTTCAAATTTAAGACCTCTTTAGAAAGCTTTTGATTTTCATCATTTGCTTTCTTAAGTTGATCTTTTAAGGAATTTAAAGTTTTCAAATCATTAGTAAGTTCATCATTTGATTTAGTACGATTGGAAAATTCATTTTCAAATTTTCAAATTCCTTAATTAAGCTAACTTATGTTTATAATGTTTTTTCTTGGATAATAAACTTTTTCATTTAGCCATAAGTTTGCTAGTAATAGAAGTTTCATCATCATCATCATATTCATCATTATTATCATAATAATCATCATCACAAGAAGAATTAGATGTAAATAGTACCTCATTTGATGCTTTCAAGAACCATGAAACAAAGGTTAGCTACCTCTTGTTGCTCTTATTCCATTTTCGATTCAGAGGAGTCATCCTAAGTTGCCTTGTAAGCCTTCCTTTTCACTTTTGTTCCTTTACTGTTATTTTTGAGTTTGGGGCACTCATTCCACATGTGTCCCGGTTTCTTGCATTTATAGCAAATGATATCTTTCAGTTTCTTCTTACCTTCTCCTTCATGTTTCTTATTGAAGTCTCTTGTTCTTAAGGAGTGTTATTTTCTCAAGAACCTCTTGAAGTTTATTGTAAGCATGGTAATTTCGCCAGCTTCATCACCAAAATCTTTAAGGTTTGTTTAATTTTCCAAAGCTTAGTGGAATCACAATCTAGATAGAGCTCCATTTTGAATTTTCAATTTGGATAATCATTACCAACAAAGAAAGGTCTAAAAGAAGAGATGTTTTGAATTTCACTCCCCATGATCTTGTATTCTAGCAATGAAGTACCTAGAATTCAAGCTCTGATACCAATTGAAAGTTCCTTATAAGGGGGTGAATAAGGCTAATAAAGGTTTTTAGAAAAATTAAAATGAATTTAAGGAATGAACAAGAATTGAAAGAGAATAGAGTAGGAAGAACAATAAACACAAGGATTTAAGGAGTTCGAATTTTCAACAATCCTACGTTTCCACTTCACTTATCCCCATGTTAGGATTTTTGAATACCCACAATCTTATTCATAAGATTAAGATTACACAAGAGTTTGAGGCTCACTCTTTCAACCTTATAATTTGAGTTTTCAAGGCTCACTCAAAAAACCAAATCTCAAGTGTTTTGATGGCTAAACATTTAAATCAATTCCTATAGAAATAAATCTCACTTCCTTTCTAATCTATCCTAAGATTTTAAATAAAGATAAATTCTATTTCTAAATCATAACCAACTCTCACAAGAGTTATGCAAACAAAGAATGAATATTTGAGAGTTTGAGAGCTTTAAATAATATTAACATAGAAAATTGTAGTAAGTAAGTATCTTAACTTCAATTAAGCTCAAATAGGTGTTTATATAGATAAACACTAAAAAATATGGTTGTTAGAGATGTCAAACATGTCTTTAATGTCTATTTTTTAAATTCAAAAATATGACAATTGAAATATCACCATAGCAGCAGAGCTTCAGTCTCAGCCTACTATTCACTTTGTCTTTCTATCACCATAGTAGTAGAACTTCAGTTGCAGCCTAGTATTCACTTTGGCTTTCTATCACCATAGCAGCTCTTACTTCATTCACAACTTATTATTCATTTCAGCTTTCTATTACCATAAAAGCTTTTACTTCAGTCATAGCTTACGATTCATTTAAGCTTTGACTTGACTTTCATTTGAGTCCTAACTTATACACACTTAAAATAAAAAATATTAAATGCTCGAAATTAAGTTTGTTAAGATAAAAATTAAGATTGATTATTACTAAATTCAATGGATTATTTAAAGTTATTAATTTTATTCATTAATAAAATTTATTTAATCAATAATCTAAACTAACAATTCAAATAAAAATAAATTCTTAAAGTTAAAAAGAGAATTTAATTTGTTAGTTTTTATGCAACATAAATATTTTAAGTTAATTTTAAGATTAGGAGTAATTAATTTTTATTTAATTAAATTTTTGATTAAATTAAAAATAAAAATTGCTAATTTATTTTTTATTAAAATATTTTTAGTAAAATTATCGTTTTTATAGTCAATTAATGATCATTTAATTTAACATAAATTTTGTTATAAAATTAGTTTAATAATAAAAATATATATTATAAATTTTAGGGATAAATAATATAATATATTCAAATGGAGAAAGGGGACAAATAGTATTTACTTGATAATTGTCATATCAATCAACGATAATTGTGACTGAAAAATTAAAATAATGGGTAAATAGTGTAATTTTATAAAATAAAAGGGAGAGAAAATATAAATTTTAAAGTTTAGGAACCAAATACTATAATATAATAAAACATAGAGGAGAAATAGTAATTCACTCATTAATTTATGCATTAAAATTATTAAGTATCAAAATTTGGAAATTATGCTCAAGGTTATCTTGTCAATTCTTATGATTCTTTAGTAGTTAATATTTAATTTCTAAAACCAAAAACCATTGGGATCAATTGGCAAGGGGGTTGAGAATGTACTTATTTGTATTTATTGAGAAGTGTGTGAAGATGATAAAATTATAGTATGATTCAATGTGTCGGTTGAGATTATAATGAAATCGATCAAATGATTTGGTGTGAATAATCCAAAATGTACTTATTTGTATTTATTGAAAAGTGTATGAATATGATAAAATTGTAGTACAATTCAATTCAACAGTTGAGATTATGATGAAATTTATCCAATGGTTTAAATGAATTCTCTAGATAAATTTATCTAGATATAATGAAATTTCATTAGTTTCTTACATTGCTATAAATAAGAGTCATACATAACCTCCACAATACACATCCTCTTATAAATTATAAACAACTTCAATTACTAACCATATAACTGTCACGACCCAAAACAGGGGCCATGACCGGCGCTAGGGAACGAGAATTCTTTCGAATCCGGAACCCGTAGCAAGCCTAAAAAATAAAATAAACATGCAATAATAACAATAACAATATAATATGCAGCGGAAATAAAAATCATAATATCATAATATTATTCACATCAACTGGATTTAAATCAAAATCTCATCTTATAGATACATAATCTCTTTAATACAAATTCAGTTTCAACATAATACATCTCTTTAAAATAAAATACATGAAATCCAATACTTTAATTCACAACTACTGCAGTGTCTAGATAAAATAAATAAGACTCAAGTATATAATTTACATAAAGAAGCCAGGGCGGAAGAAATCCGGCTTATCGACCTGCTACTGAGGTCTGAAGAAGTTGACTCTCCTGAAAAATAGTCAACGGCGGGGAGTCAGACCTCACTGAGTGAATTACTATAATATATATACATACACACTAAGTGATAATGCATACAGTCAACAGTATATATATAATTTGTATATATACAGGCAATTACACACAGATGCAATAAAATCATTTTATATATTTTCATTAAAAATCATCTTTTATGAAGGATCACATAGAACCCTAGAATATCGCAACCTCAAAAAATAGTGTTAAACAACACTCTAGCCATACAGGCTCACTTAATCCAAATATATCCACTTAATCCAATTAGATAGTAGACTGGCCCCGAGACACTAAGTCAACCGAGCTCCAACAGTCTGACTGCCAGTGTGATTGGCCCCGAGACACTTGGTCAACCGAGCTCCAGCAATCACACCTCCAATCCACATCTCACACATCGAATATCATATTCAATCAATATCCACAAATAAGTTAGTAATATAGCCTAAATACTATAGGCGTACCGGTACGTACTCGGTCCTAGTGCTGCCCACTAGGTAGCACGTTCTATTGATATCCTTCATCATTAATAATGTAAAACATTCATTCATAAAAATATATGATGCATGAATGTAAATGAAATAACAATATAATCCATATATATACCGGAAATATACCAAAAGTAAACCAGGTATATTTCGAGTATATATACGTCAAATGAATCCCATCAAATTATAACTTAAGCTGGAAATATATTTAAAAACATTTTAAATATATTTTATTCACAAAACATGCATATAATTTATTATATACCAAAAATAAACCAAAAATATACTTAATGTAAACTTAAGAAATAATCAAATTATTTATGCATATTTATTCAATATAAAACATGTATTTCTAAATCATGCATCCTAAGCATATATATATAGTATAGTATACTCACCTAATGCGCTCCACGAGACAGGTCCGACCGGCCTGGTCCACTAGCCCTCGGTCTCGGCGCAACTAAATAAGAAATAAATAATCGACATCAGAATAAACCCTAACAAAAATCCTAGAATTCAATCTAGAGTATTAAAATATGAAAACAGAATCTAGGGTTCGATTGGACATCACGTTTTACGAGAATTCTACCGAAATTCGACAGAACCTCCCCTGTAAAACGGACATCTCTCTACTCAAAAGAGTAGAGCCGACCCCTGCAAGGAAATACACTTCAAAATACAAGCTCAACAAAAATCCACACCCCCTCGGTCGGACTCCAGACTACAATCTACCGATCGGGGTCCACAAACACAAAACAATTCCAGATATACCAAAAATATCCTTAAATCACAAAAATACATTTTATACGTAGAAATTACATAATTAACCTTGAAACACTGTAAAAACCGAATAAAACTCATTTTATTAGAAAAATCGTATATTATATATTAAATTGAAAATAATTTACGAAAAATAGTTTTAATTAGTTAAAAATACCAAATATTTTGTAGAAATCATTTTTATACCTTAAATAATTATTAAAACCAATTAAATTACATTTTTAGACAATTTAGGGTAAAATTACCAAAATACCCCTATATATATAAATATACTTAAATTACTTCAAAAATTCACCAAAAATTATACAATTATCCAAAATTAATTTTCTCAACATATTTATCAATAATATCAATAATTAAACTCAATTAACCAATTAAATTCAAATAAAAACACAATTAACCTAATTTCTCAAAATCACATAAACTTCAATAATTCAAAATAAATATTTAGAAATTCATAAAAATTCCAAATAAATTCCTATAATTCATTTCAACACCTAATTTAACCATAAACTCCAATTTCATAATTTAAATAATTAATTTCCGAAAATTAGAAAATAATATTAAAATATTCAAAAATACCCAAAAATCCAAACAATCTCCAAAAATTCTAAACAAATTCATACATGTAGATTAAGCTACTGGGAACAACATTTGTGAAGGGAGTTTTCATGAATCATCCAATTCGAGGCTCAAAAAAATCAAAAACCCTAATGTGACCGAAATTGAAAAATCAAAACCTAAGCAATTCTAGACCATTTTAGCTCAAACCAAAGCTAGAATCACACTCACCGGACCTCAAGGAGTTGATGAAGACCGGCGGTGTCGAAAACGGTGGCCGGAGGAGGGAGAAACGACGAAGGGAAGATTTCAGCCAAAAGAGGAAAACTAGCTCGCCGGCGCCGGTGAAGGGAGTTGCTGGCGGCGGGGGATGGCTGGGAACGGCGGTGGCAAGCCGGGAGGCACACCGACGGTAGGTGACCGGAGTTGCAGCGGGAGGGAAGGAAGAATGGTGGTGGTCGGGCGTGGGAGAGAAGGAAAGGAGAAGAAGAAAAAGAAAAAAGAAAAAGAAAGAAAGAAAAGAAAAAGAAAAGAAAAAAAAAAAGAAAAAAGAAAAATAAAATAAAATAATTAAATATTAATAAAATAAAATTTTATAATTTAATAATAAATAAAATAATTAAATAACAATAAATGAATAAATAAATTATAAAATATTAGGGTAATATATTAAACCCTAATTAAATAAATATACACACAGGCTTCATTTAATAATTTAAAAATACGCATGAGTACATGCAAGTCCGAAAATATATTTAAAATAATTAATATTACATTATTTACGTGAAAATTTCCCCGAAAATGCAAGTCCCGGGAAAATTTTACGTAAAACACTGGAAATAATACACAGTAATTAAAATAGGTTTTAAATACATATTAACTCGTAAAAATATCATATAATATACAGAAATTATTAACACTGCATATCCCGGTACAGTGTAAAAATATTTTAAAAATACGGGATATTACAGTCTTCCCCCCTTACAAGAATTCGTCCCCGAATTCCAAAAGATAAGATTACAGGATCAGGAAGGAAAGAGATACGGGTAAGAAGCTCGCATCTCAGCTTTAGTCTCCCACGTATGCTCTTCAACTCTGTCGCTACGCCATAGAACCTTGACCATCGGAATCTGCTTCGATCGCAACTGTCGAACTTGATAATCAACGATCGCCACAGGTTCTTCCACAAACGTCAAATCTTCGCTTACTTCTACACTGTCAGGTTGCAACACGTGTGAAGGGTCTGAGATATACTTCCTCAACATCGAGATATGAAATACTGGATGCACCTGTGACATACTCGGAGGCAAATCCAACCGATATGCAACAGTGCCAACTCTCTCCAGAATCTCAAACGGTCCAATGTATCTCGGTGCTAACTTACCCTTCTTACCAAATCTCATCACACCCTTCATCGGAGATACCTTCAGAAAAATAAAATCTCCAACCTGAAACTCCACATCTCTGCGCCTAGGATCCGCATAACTCTTCTATCTGCTAACTGCGGTCTCTAATCTTCGCTTAATCAAGGCAACCTTCTCTGCAGCATCCTGAACCATCTCTGGTCCAGTCAAAGCTCTCTCACCAATCTCATCCCAACACAACGGGGATCTACACTTCCTTCCATACAACGCCTCATATAGTGCCATACCAATACTGCTATAGTAGCTGTTATTATATGCAAACTCAACAAGCGACAAATGATCATCCCAGCTACCTCCCAAATCCATGACACACATCCTCAACATATCTTCCAGTGTCTGGATCATCCTCTCAGACTGACCATCTGTCTGAGGATGAAAAGCAGTACTGAAATCCAACCTAGTGCCCATCGCTTCCTGTAACTTTTGCCAAAAATGAGAAGTAAACACTGAACCTCTATCTGACACAATGGACACAGGTACTCCATGAAGGCACACAATATGCTTCACATACAACTTCGCCAATCTAGCAACTGAATATGTGGCTTTCACAGGCAAGAAATGTGCAGACTTCGTCAATCTGTCTACGATCACCCAGATGGAGTCGTATCCATCCTTCGAACGAGGTAAACCGACCACAAAATCCATAGCTATCCTTTCCCACTTCCACTCGGGAATAGGAAGAGGCTGAAGCTTCCCAGAAGGCTTCTGATGTTCAGCTTTCACTTGCTGACACGTCAAGCACTTAGCTACATAATCGGCGACATCCTTCTTCAATCCATCCCACCAGTATAGATCTCTGATACTATGGTACATCTTAGTAACACCTGGATGAACGCTGTAAGCTGTAGAATGTGCTTCCTCTAAAATCTCCTCTCTCAAGTCACCCATGTCAGGAACACACAATCTATCACTGATCCACAACACACCATCATCATCGAGTGTGAAATCAGTGAACTTCCCTGCTCTGACATTCTCTGCAAGCTCTTCCAGAATAGGATCTCGGCTCTGAGCTGCTTTAATCCTATCCCTCAGTACAGATCGTACTTTAAACTGAGCTAACAGTCCACCTGATCTACTAATCTTCATCATCAAACCTTGATCCACCAACAAATGCAACTCCTGGATCAATGGTCTCTTCTCAACACTGATGTGAGCAAGACTACTTGAGGACTTCCTACTCAAGGCATCTGCTACCACATTAGCTTTACCCGGATGGTAAAGAATCTCGTAATCATAATCCTTCAACAGTTCCAACCATCTTCTCTGCCTCAAATTCAAATCTCGCTGCTGGAAAATGTACTTAAGGCTCTTGTGATCAGTAAATATCTCACAAGTCACCCCGTACAAATAATGTCTCCAAATCTTTAAAGCAAAGATCACTGCAGCCATCTCAAGATCATGCGTAGGATAGTTCTGCTCATGCTTCTTCAACTGCCTCGAAGCATAGGCTATCACCCTTCCATTCTGCATCAACACACAACCAAGACCAATTCTAGAGGCATCACAGTAAACTGTGAACTTATCCACACTATTAGGTAAAGCTAATACTGGCGCTGTGGTCAACTTCTCCTTCAACAACTGAAAACTATTCTCACAAGTTTCTGACCACTCGAATCTAACATTCTTCTGAGTCAAGCGAGTCATAGGGGCTGCAATTCTGGAAAAATCTTGCACAAACCGCCTATAAAACCCGACTAAACCCAGAAAACTTCGAATCTCTGTGACCGAAGTAGGTCTAGGCCACTCAGATACTGCCTCAATCTTCTGTGGATCAACCTGAATACCTTCTTTAGACACTACGTGTCCAAGAAAAGAAACACTCTCCATCCAGTAATCACACTTCCAGAATTTAGCATAAAGCTGATGATCTCTCAGTGTTTGTAGTACAATCCTCAAGTGATATACGTGCTCTTCCATACTCCTCGAATATACAGTATATCATCAATGAAGACTACCACAAACTGATCCACATACGGTCGAAATACTCTGTTCATCAGGTCCATAAAAGCTGCTGGTGCATTAGTCAAACCAAAAGACATCACCAGAAACTCATAATGGCCATATCGAGTGTGGAACGCTATCTTAGGAATATCGGCTTCACTGATCCGCAGCTGATGATAACCCGACCTCAAGTCAACCTTAGAAAAGAACTGTGCACCTTGTAGCTGATCAAACAAATCATCAATCCTCGGGAGAGGATACTTGTTCTTCACTGTCACCTTATTCAACTCTCTATAGTCAATGCACAGTCTCAGGGTACCATCCTTCTTCTTCACAAACAGGACTGGTGCACCCCAAGGAGAAACACTAGGTCTGATAAAACCTTTCTCCAACAACTCTTGCAACTGCTCCTTCAGCTCTCTCAACTCTGCAGGAGCCATTCGATAGGGTGGCATAGATATAGGAGTAGTACCTAGAACCACATCTATACAGAACTCAATCTCTCTGTGAGGTGGTAAACCTGGCAACTCCTCGGGAAAAACATCAGGAAACTCACAAGCAACAGGAACATCTGTGAGTGACAACTTCTCCACTGACGTATCCCTGACCAATGCCAAATATCCCTGACATCCCTTCTTCAACAACTTCCTAGCTGTAATAGCAGAAATAAGATTCTGAGGTGCTGAACTCCTATCACCAACAAACTTAAACTCTACTTCATCAGGAATTCTAAAAGTCACCTCCTTATTCCTGCAATCTACCATGGCAAAGTGCTGAGATAACCAATCCATTCCCAAAATAACATCAAACTCCATCACATCCAGCAAAATCAAATCAGCGGGTAATTCTCTATCTCCCACGAGAACTGGACAACCAGAAAGAACAATATCGACATCCAAAGAATCGCTCAAAGGAGTGGCAACAGATAAAGGAAAAGCCATCCTCGAAGCTTGCCAACAAGATTTAGAAGCAAAAATAGGAGAAACAAACGAATGCGTGGCACCCGGATCAAACAAAACCCAAGCATCCAGGTAACAAACAGAAATAATACCTGCCATGACTGCATTAGATGCCTGAGCATCCTGCTGAGTAAGATGAAAGACTCTGGCCTGACCTCGACCTCCCTGCTGACTGGTAGAAGCCTGGCCAACACCTCTAGCACCTCCTCTAGTACCTCTACCACGACTCTGCTGTGGAACAAACTGAGTGGAACTCTGATGCTGGGCTGGTGGTAACTGAAATGGCATGGGTGCTGCACTAGCAATCGACTGCTGTGGGAATCGTGGAATCTGTTGCTGCTGATACCCAGAATAAGGACACGATCTGGCAAAATGTCCTGTCTGCCCGCATCTGAAACATGTCAGCGGTGTCAGATAACATGGTCCCTGATGGACTCTACCACAAGTCTGACAAACACTGGCCGCTGATCCAGAACTACGACCACTGCTGCTGCTCGAAGCACCTGATCCGAATCTGAATGATCTACACTGACCTCCACGGCCATGTCTACTGCTCTGATGCACTCGCTACTGCTATCTCTGACTCTACTGAGTCGAACCTCGCTGCTGACTACTCGATCCAACATGAAAACTCGAATACGGAGTAGCCTACGATCCACTCGACTGAACTCCCAACTGGTAATAATCAGGCATCGCTCCCTGCCTAACTAATCTCAGCTCAATCTCCTTAGCTAGTTCAATCACAGACTCCAGAGTAAGACCTGCTGTAGGCATACCAGCAAAAGCTGAACCCAAACCAGTAACGTAGGTAGTGACTGCAAAATACTGATCTCGCATCAGATCCTCAGCATATCTACCCAAACGAAGAAACTCTCGGGTATACTCCTCTACAGATCGATCTCCATGAGAAATACTGGTCAAACGAAGACGATAGCTCAAATGAAGAGGCTCTGGACAGAATCTCCTCATAAACCGCTCTCGAAACTGAGCCCACGTCATCGTCATCATATAAGGCTGGATCATCTGAATGAACCAATCTAGAGCTGGTCCCTCGACAGATAACTCAACAATCATGATCCGCTGGTACTCGGTATGAGCAGTCCGAGTCCTAGTCTCAATCGCATGCAAAAAATCTAAAGGATCAGAAGTACCATCAAACGCAATCCTGCCAACTCTGGCATAGAACAAAGCTGCCTCAGGGTCAGACATACCCTGCTGATAGGCAGGCTGAACAGGCTGAACAACTGGAGGAACAGCAACATCAAACTCAGGCTCAACAGGCTCCTCGTCCTGTAACTCTCTCTGCCTACAGCGACCTGTCGCTCCTCGAGGTCTACCTCTGCCACGACCTCTACGTCTAACTGGCTGCTCAGGAGGTAAAACCTCATCCTGAAAAGACTCATCATCCTCGGCCTCAACGACCGGTGGAGCGACATGCGCTTGCCTCCTCATTCTGAAAAGATAAATGGAAGATTCAGACAAAATAGACAACTGAGGAATAACGCTGAAAACTACAACAAGGAATACTTATCAAGACATACTCGAACCTAATACACTGCAGTAGTCCAATCGAAAACACAACTTTGAAAACTAGGGCCACAACTCACATAACTAAGCCCTGACACAGAACTCCGCTCTGATACCAACTTTGTCACGACCCAAAATAGGGGCCATGACCGGCGCTAGGGAACGGGAATTCTTTCGAATCCGGAACCCGTAGCAAGCCTAAAAAATAAAATAAACATGCAATAATAACAATAACAATATAATATGCAGCGGAAATAAAAATCATAATATCATAATATTATTCACATCAACTGGATTTAAATCAAAATCTCATCTTATAGATACATAATCTCTTTAATACAAATCCAGTTTCAACATAATACATCTCTTTAAAATAAAATACATGAAATCCAATACTTTAATTCACAACTACTGCAGTGTCTAGATAAAATAAATAAGACTCAAGTATATAATTTACATAAAGAAGCCGGGGTGGAAGAAATCCGGCGTATCGACCTGCTACTGAGGTCTGAAGAAGTTGACTCTCCTGAAAAATAGTCAACGGAGGGGAGTCAGACCTCACTGAGTGAATTACTATAATATATATACATACACACTAAGTGATAATGCATACAGTCAACAGTATATATATAATTTGTATATATACAGGCAATTACACACAGATGCAATAAAATCATTTTATATATTTTCATTAAAAATCATCTTTTATGAAGGATCACATAGAACCCTAGAATATCGCAACCTCAGAAAATAGTGTTAAACAACACTCTAGCCATACAGGCTCACTTAATCCAAATATATCCACTTAATCCAATTAGATAGTAGACTGGCCCCGAGACACTAAGTCAACCGAGCTCCAGCAGTCTGACTGCCAGTGTGATTGGCCCCGAGACACTTGGACAACCGAGCTCCAATCCACATCTCACACATCGAATATCATATTCAATCAATATCCACAAATAAGTTAGTAATATAGCCTAAATACTATAGACGTACTGATACGTACTCGGTCCTAGTGCTGCCCACTAGGTAGCACGTTCTATTGATATCCTTCATCATTAATAATGTAAAACATTCATTCATAAAAATATATGATGCATGAATGTAAGTGAAATAACAATATAATCCATATATATACCGAAAATATACCAAAAGTAAACCAGGTATATTTCGAGTATATATACGTCAAATGAATCCCATCAAATTATAACTTAAGCTGGAAATATATTTAAAAACATTTTAAATATATTTTATTCACAAAACATGCATATAATTTATTATATACCAAAAATAAACCAAAAATATACTTAATGTAAACTTAAGAAATAATCAAATTATTTATGCATATTTATTCAATATAAAACATGTATTTCTAAATCATGCATCCTAAGCATATATATATAGTATAGTAACTCACCTAATGCGCTCCACGAGACAGGTCCGACGGGCCTGGTCCACTAGCCCTCGGTCTCGGCGCAACTAAACAAGAAATAAATAATCGACATCAGAATAAACCCTAACAGAAATCCTAGAATTCAATCTAGAGTATTAAAATACGGAAACAGAATCTAAGGTTCGACTGGACATCACGTTTTATGAGAATTCTATCGAAAATTCGGCAGAACCTCCCCTGTAAAATGGACATCTCTCTACTCAAAAGAGTAGAGCCGACCCTGCAAGGAAATACACTTCGAAATACAAGCACAACAAAAATCCACACCCCCTCGGTCGGACTCCAGACTACAATCTACCGACCGGGGTCCACAAACAAAGAACAATTCCAGATATACCAAAAATATCCTTAAATCACAAAAATACATTTTATATGTAGAAATTACATAATTAACCTTGAAACACTGTAAAAACCGAATAAAACTCATTTTATTAGAAAAATCGTATATTATATATTAAATTGAAAATAATTCACGAAAAATAGTTTTAATTAGTTAAAAATACCAAATATTTTGTAGAAATCATTTTTATACCTTAAATAATTATTAAAACCAATTAAATTACATTTTCAGACAATTTAGGGTAAAATTACCAAAGTACCCCTATATATATAAATATACTTAAATTACTTCAAAAATTCACCAAAAATTATACAATTATCCAAAATTAATTTTCTCAACATATTTATCAATAATATCAATAATTAAACTCAATTAACCAATTAAATTCAAATAAAAATACAATTAACCTAATTTCTCAAAATCACATAAACTTCAATAATTCAAAATAAATATTTAGAAATTCATAAAAATTCCAAATAAATTCCTATAATTCATTTCAACACCTAATTTAACCATAAACTCCAATTTCATAATTTAAATAATTAATTTCCGAAAATTAGAAAATAATATATAAAATATTCAAAAATACCCAAAAATCAAAACAATCTCCAAAAATTCTAAAAAAATTCATACATGTAGATTAAGCTACTGGGAACAACATTTGTGAAGGGAGTTTTCATGAATCATCCAATTCGAGGCTCAAAAAAATCAAAAACCCTAATGTGACCGAAATTGAAAAATCAAAACCTAAGCAATTCTAGACCATTTTAGCTCAAACCAAAGCTAGAATCACACTCATCGGACCTCAAGGAGTCGATGAAGACCGACGGTGTCGAAAACGGTGGTCGGAGGAGGGAGAAACGGTGAAGGGAAGATTTCGGCCAAAAGAGGAAAACTAGCTCGCCGGCACCGGGGAAGGGAGTTGCTGGCGGCGGGGGATGGCTGGGAACTGCGATGGCAAGCCGGGAGGCACACCGACGGTAGGTGACCGGAGTTGCAGCGGGAGGGAAGGAAGAATGGTGGTGGTCGGGCGCGGGAGAGAAGGAAAGGAGAAGAAGAAGAAGAAAAAAGAAAAAGAAAGAAAGAAAAGAAAAAGAAAAGAAAAAGTAAAAAAAGAAAAAAGAAAAATAAAATAAAATAATTAAATATTAATAAAATAAAATTTTATAATTTAATAATAAATAAAATAATTAAATAACAATAAATGAATAAATAAATTATAAAATATTAGAGTAATATATTAAACCCTAATTAAATAAATATACACACAGGCTTCATTTAATAATTTAAAAATACGCATGAGTACATGCAAGTCCGAAAATATATTTAAAATAATTAATATTACATTGTTTACATGAAAATTTCCCCGAAAATGCAAGTCCCGGGAAAATTTTACGTAAAACACTGAAAATAATACACAGTAATTAAAATAGGTTTTAAATACATATTAACTCGTAAAAATATCATATAATATATAGAAATTATTAACACTGCATATCCCGATACAGTGTAAAAATATTTTAAAAACACGGGATATTACAATAACATTACCCAAAATATCTATTTGAGCATATAGTTATAGTATTTATGAAGATATGCTCCTACGCGAGGTGTACATGGGAATTTCTCAAAATCTAATTACAGGTGCTCACCAGTCTACATGTCACATTTGTTCTTAAATGGTTGATAAGTACAACAACGAAAGGAATAAGGATCAAGAGGAGTGTAGTAAATGCTCTATGCAAGCTTGAATTCAAGCTATTGAAAAAGTAGTGAGGAAATTGAATGGTGCATCAAACAAGCTGAGAATATGCATCGAAGTGGTGCTTCAAGTGAAGATATTGCAAATATTTATTTTTACATTGATTTTTTATTTTTTATACCTTAGAAAACTTATCATTATCTTTATAACAGTTTGTTGTTATAACAAGTAAAAATCTTACTAATGTGAGATCCCCAATATAATTTTTTTAAAAAAATTGATCATGTATGACACATTTTGAAAGACTTTGAAAAGTTTAAGATAACAACAATAGTCCAAGAAAATTTTTTTTGTTATAACATTTCAACAATATTTCATCAACATCTGAATATTCCCCTTTTAAATCTTTAGTATCGTAATCTCCTAAAGAGTCACTAATTTTTATTAAATTAGAATATCCTAATATCGGTGGTTCTTCTTGCCCCATTGGAGCCCAAAACAAGTCAAATTGAAGAGAAAAATGGATGAACATATTTCTAAAGTCATTGGCATCAAAGAACAAAATGACAAGGTTTTAGAAATGTTGGAAAAGTATAGTTTCAATAGGCAATATCAATTGAAAATGCAAAGTCGACTGTTGGCCTTCCAACAATTTAAAGAAGCAAATAAAACTTTGTATTGAAATTTGAATTCTATTTGTGATCCAAGAATTTGTGTCATTACTCAAGCTGAACAAGAAAGAAGTATTCAAAAAAGAGCTCACCAACAACAAGCATCACCACCACCTAATGATTTTGGCCAATCTTTTCATGATATTAGTGAATCTAGAAGTGATTTACTAGATTATTAAATTATTATAAGCTATGTGTGTTCTATTTAATGTTTAATTTTAGAGTTGTAACTAATGTTTGTTTTAATGTTTAATTTTAGAATTGTAATCTAATGTTAGTTTTAATGTTTTAATTAGAAATGTTAGTTGTAATGAATATTGTTTTAATATAAAATTATTTAAGCTTATTAAATAATTTTTTTAGTATATATTATATTTATTTGTTTTAGAAATATACATTTTATTTAGGTATATTTTATATTTAAGAAAAATATTTTTAAAAATAAAATTTTGGACTAAATTGTTAAAACAAATATGTCTATACAATGAGAGATTTTATTAAATTGAATATTTTAAAAAGTTATGAATATAATTTGAAAAAAAAAATTTCATTTGTGAAATATGTGTTGGCCTTGTTCACTTGCACAAAAATAGTGTTGAAAATGAGTATGGGTTAAAGCAAGAAAACCTTTTTTTTTTTTACCAAAATGAGTATGGTTGGAGATGCCCTTATCATAACATTTTTTAAAAATGGATATAGCTTTTTGTTAAAAATATAATATATATAATTTGGAATATTGTGAAAACAAGTAGTACTACAATGATATTCTTTATATCTTGGCACTATAACAATTGTCACCAACAATTTTGGAGCAATTTGTACCAAATTTTATAACATTCTTTAGTTAAATGTTTTAGCCACAAAAATAGGATCCAAAACTTGTTGTACCAAGAGATGCTTAGCTAAAAAAATTAGCTGTGAAATTTAGGGTATGTTTAATTTGGAAAATAATACATGTTTTTCAACAAGAAAAAAATTCAAAAAAATTAGAAAATATAATTTGTAATTTAGTTGTGATATTTTCTAATTTACAATACTGAAAAACTATTTTATAAAATATTCTCTATTATAAAACATTTAGATAATTAATAAAATGTTTTTAAAGTTTTTCAATTAATATTTTGACATTACTATAACCTCCTTAATTGTCACAACCTTCTTTGCCACCACCACTACCATAACCTCTGCCATCACCCTCTACCTCCAATTAGGGGTCTAATCGAGTAGAGCCAAGCTTTGGCTAGATCAAGTTTGGTTCATTTACAATCGAGTCGAACTCAAGTTGAGCTTGTTATACTACTTGGTGTTCACGAGCTGTTTGTAAGTTTAAACAAATTTAAAATTTTTTTAAAAAGTATAAACTATAAATTAAAAATTAAAAATAAATTATTTACTAAATAAATTATAATATATTTTATAAAAATTATGATTTATATATTTTAAAATATTTTGTTACAATAAGAATTTATATATTATATATTTAAAATCAAATTATTAAACATTAAAATTATGAGCTGACTTGCGAGCTTTTATTCAAGTTTGTTCATGAGTTTTACAAGTCAAGTTTTGTATAGTTTGAGTTCAACTCATTTATTAAACAAGCTTTAATATAGAGTTTGAATGAATTTTTATCGAGCTAAACACGTAAGCAACTTGACTCATTTACACCCATACCTCCACCACCACCACAATTGTGACACAACTATAAGAGTGGCTGTAGCACCAATACCACCACCACCATAATTTTTATGAAATAAGGTTCAATTTGGCCTAAAATGACCTTTTTAACAATTTAACCCACCAAAAACTTGCACTTAATATGTCATTTAAGCCCATTTTTTTAATAGCTCATGGAGTGTGCAACACACATCCTAATTAAACACTAAAACAAAATTAAAAATGGTTAAAAAATAGAAATTAACATTAAGATATAAAGTTCAGCCGGGCATGGATCAGGATTGTTGGATCAACATACTTCTCTCCTTCTTCTTTAACCCAATAAAGTGATCACTAGCCAAGTTCATGTGTGAGAGATATGGGTTCAATAGCCTCCCCTTTGTGTCTCAGAATCTCAGTGGAAAACTCATCAAGTATGTCCTCCCCATCACAAGCCAAGTTCTAAGCTTGCTAACCCATATTTACACGGATCGATTTGTCATCTACTTCTCCTTTGCGTCCTCAAGCATTGCACAAATTTTTTTTCAACATCTTATCCTAATTCTTAAGTTTAGCTAGGACATCTCCTTCATGGGCATAATTGAGCATGTCTATGGATCATAACTTGTCTAACAACATCGTAAAAATAGGCAATGGCGGAGTACCTCCAACAACAAGAACCACAAATTCTGTAACTCTTGCAATGCCACTACCTCCGTCAGCTCTACCACCTACACCTCCTCCGCCCGCTCAACCTCTAAGGCCACCACCTCCACTAGCACTACTACCAATTCCACCACCTCCACCAGCACCTCATTCGCCACCAAAACTACCTCTAAATCCACCACCTTTCTCATTAATTTAATAAAGACAAACACAAGGAAAAAGAAAAAGGTGAAAGCTAAAAGAGACCATAGATAAAAGAATTAAGTTGAGAATTGAGTTGCATGTGAAAAGAAAAAGAAAAAAAGAGAAAGATGATAATTATGGGGTTGTATAAAAAGATGGTTAAGGCTATGATGAAATTATAGACTTATAGTAACCCTCTAATATTTCTCAAGAGGCTTCATCAACTCATGAAAGTAAATGTTAACAACTTTTGATACAAAGTTTAGAGAACTTTCATCTTGAAGCTATTGTAGCTATAAGAATTGCTCGTCTAGCACCTCCTAACAAAGCAACAAGCTAAAGGTAGTATATATACACTAAAAAGAACCATAGAAGTGGTGATTGTCTGGTGGAAGAGTATTGGGTTATGTGATTCAAAATACAATAAAAATTTAAAAACGTTCATCATAAACCCAAATTAAGATCCATGCAATTTGACCAATTAATTTGATTAGGGTTTCTAAAACCTTACCATGAATGAAAATAGAGCAAGAATGATGGAAGATAGAGAGGAGGTTCACACTTGTGATACCCTACCTCGAGCTTTTTGTTCTCTTTTATCAGATGAAGATGTCTCCAAAAGAATACGCCCTCCATAAGTATCCACACGAACAACCCTTTGAAAAATGAATGTGAAATGTGTGCTAGCACCATTTTTTTTATTGTTTTATAACTCAAGAAAATAAAGAGATATGTGTTTCATTTTCTTAAAGAAGAGAAAAGGAAATTTAGGAAGCAGAATGGTTAGTATGTGAAACCCTAGAGAATATGTCATATTTATAAACCTCTCAATTAGGGTTTCACTTACCAAAATGAATTTTGGTAATTCCTCACTTACCAAAACATTTTTTTTGGTATATTTCATTCATTCCAATTTTGATTTTATTTAAATACCAAATCAGAAATAATTTCCTATTTATTTAAGATAACCATTTCCTTTTGGTAAACCTATATTCATTTTGGGCCTATTCTAAGTGTGTGACCCTATAGGATCACATGATGTTGGTAGTGGGTTTGAAATCCCTATCTAGGCCTACAAGTCATAAGTGACCTTTAGCCAGACATCATGACTACCTAAGTTAAGTAAAGGTCGATAATCTAACATAACCTAATTTATAGTGAATATTGTAGTCCTATTGTCACATGATATCTTAATTGAATATAAGGTATAGTTTCTGTCATCCTTATACAATTCAATTATATTATTTCTTGATTCCAAGTAGATTGAGAATGATAACTCTTTATCAATTCCCTTTAGTATGACCACACATTTTCCTTAGTCTATTTTATTAAGGGGCCTATAGATATTTTGCTCATATTAAATGAGGGACAAATTCCTTTTCAATTACTCACATTCCTTATATAACTTGTTTCATATCCAACAATAATCTATTTTATCATCCAGTTAAAGATAATGTTATAATGTGTCAAAATACAAAATAGTTATGTAGAAATCCATGCAATTTCAAGGTCAGAGAACTAAAATAATATTACTATAATGAGAATTACTTATGATAATTATCTATATAGTATTCTCATGATGGGTCAATCTAGTACATTATTTCTCAAATAAGTACCTATGAGTTAACTTAATATTTTATATTCATGATTAGTAAAACATAATCATTAGTCAACACCATACTAGCCTTCATACATTATAATCACTAAGGATAATTTGAATAAAACTCATATTTAATCTAAGGTTTTTGCTATCAAGTCACATACTTAATGACCTTAGAAAGAATTGACTATTCAAGAAATTATCATAATAGAAAATGATAATGAAAATGCCTCTTTATTAATAAAATGATAAAGTCAAAACATGGTCAAACATGATTGACTTAGTGCATATCACTAACAATCTCCCATTTAAACTAGGCCCAATCTATATTAAAAATAATACTTGTGGACCTAGTATGAGTCTCATGCTTAGGTTATGGAAGAGGCTTGGTCAGTGGATCTATAACATTATCATTTGTAAGTACTCTACATATCTTCACGTCTCCTCTCTCAAAGATTTCTCAAATGAGATGATAACGCTTAAGTATATTTTGGATCTCTGATGTGATATAGGCTTCTTAGATTGAGCAATAGCTCCATTATTGTCAAAATATAAGTTCATTGGATCTTATATACTAGGAACAACACCTAGTCCAGTTATGAACTTCTTAATCCAAATAGCCTTCTTAAATACTTCTAAGGCAGTTATATACTCAGCTTCTGTTGTAGAATTAGCAATGGTATCTTACTTAGAACTCCTCCAGCTCACTGCACCTCCATTCAAATAAAACACATAACCTGACTATGATATAAAATTATCCTTGTCAGTTTAAAGGCTAGCATCCATGTAACCATTTACAAGTAGCTCATCTTCCTTACCACCATACAATAAAAATGCTTCCTTAGTTCTTCTCAAGTACTTAAGTATATTTTTAACTGTCATCTAATGACTTTCTCTTGGGTCTGACTAGTATCTACTTGTTGTGCTTAAGGCATATAAGACATCAGGTCAAGTACATAACATTGTATACATAATAGATCCAATAGCAGAAGCATATGGAATCTTACTCATGTGGTCTTGCTCATCTTATGTCATAGGACACTGAGTCTTGTTGAGACTAATGCCATATGACATTAGCAAGAATCCTTTTTTAGAGTCTTGCATGTTGAACTTATTCAATACCTTATTACTATAAGTGCTCTGACTTAGGCCAACAAGCCTTTTAGATCCATCTCTATAGATCTTGATGCCTAATATAAGCGGCTTCACTCAATTCTTTCATTTAGAAATAATTCCCTAGCCTTAATTTAACATTTTGTAAAATAAGAATATCATTTCCATTGAGTAGTATGTCATCAACATACAACACTAAAAGCACAATTGCACTCCCACTAACCTTCTTATAAACACAAGGTTCATCTTTATTCTTAATGAAGCCAAACTCTTTAACTGCTTCATCAAAAAGACAATTCTAACTCCGAGATGCTTGCTTCAATCCATAAATAGACCTTTGAAGCTTGCATACCTTTACAGAATTCTCTAAATTGACAAAACCCTCTGGCTATGTCATGTACATATCCTCAAGTAAGTTTCCATTAAGAAATGCTATTTTGACATCCATTTACCATATCTCATAATCATAGTATACAGCTACAACAAGGAGAATTCGAATAGATTTCAGCATAACAACTGGTGAAAAGGTTTCATTATAGTCTATACTATATGGTTGTTTGAAACCCTTTGTAACCAATCTTGCTTTAAAGGTATGCACATTACCATCCATGTCAGTTTTCTTTTTAAAGACCCATTTGTGTCTAATAGTTTTTAAGCCATCAGTTGGGTCAATTAATGTCCATACTTAATTATCATATATGGATTGCATTTCTGATTTCATAGCTTTTAGCCATTTCTCAGAGTCAGGACTATTTATGGCCTTTTGATAAGATGTGGGCTCACTTTGATCCACAGTCAGCACATCATTATCATCAGTTATGAGAAATCCATATCTTATAGGGATTTGATGTGTCCTACCAAACCTGATTGGGCCTTCTGGTACTTGTACATGTTCAACAATTACTTATTAATCCAGCTACGGTTCCATACTTGGTATAATGCTATTTTATAGGTCTTGAATTTCTTCAAGTTGCACTATGCTCCCACTAGTTCCTTTGGAAATAAATTCTTTTGCCAAAGATACACCATTCCTAGTAACAAACACTTTGTTCTCAGATGCATTATAAAAGTAATATCTTTTAGTTCTTTTAGAATATCCTATAAAAAGGCATTTGTTAGATTTGGGAGCTAGTTTATTTGAGATTTGATGTTTAACATAAGCTTTACATCCTTAAATCTTAAGAAAAGACAAACTAGGAGTTTTTCCAATCCATATCTCATATCATGTCTTTTCAACTACCTTTGATGGAACTCTATTCAAAATGAATGTAGTAATTTTTAAAGCATATCCTTAAAAAGAGATTAAAAGATCAAACTAACTCGTCATTAATCGAACCATATCCAATAAAGTTTGATTTCTTCGTTCAGACACACCATTCTATTAAGGTTTACCTAGAGGAGTCAATTGTGAAATAATCCTATAATCTCTAAGATGATCTATAAATTCTTGGCTAAAAAATTCACTACCTAGATCATATCTTAATGTTTTAATATTTTTACCAAGTTGATTTTGTACTTCATTCTTGAAAACTTTAAACTTTTTAAAAGATTCAGATTTATATTTTATTAGATAGGCATAGCCATATCTACTGAAATCATCTATGAAAGTGATAAAGTATTGGAAACCTTCTCTAATAATTGAGCTTAATAGTCCACATACATCTGAATTTATAAGGCCTAATAAGTCATTAGCCCTCTCACTTTGTAGAGTAAAAGGTATTTTAGTCATTTTTCCTAGTAAACAAGATTCACATGTTTCAAATGATTCATAATCAAATGAATTCAAAAGCAGATGTTAGTGAAGCTTTAAAATGTGTTTCTCATTTATATGGCATAAACAACAATGTTAAAGATATGTAGTGCTTAAATCATTAGATTTAAACTTCTTTGTATCAATACTATATATTGACTTTTCATTAGTGTCTTCAACATTTAGAACATAAAGACTAATAGTGCGTGGAGCATATCCATAGAAAATGTTATCATGATAAATATTGCATTTATTATTCTTAATAATAAATTCAAAACCTTTCTTGTCCAAATAAGAAATAGAACCACTATTCCTACATATAGGAAGCACATAATAACAATTTTCCAAATTTAAAATAAGTCCACTAGGCAAAGTTAACTCATAAGTCTCTACAACTAAAGTAGCAACCCCTACTCCATTACCAACTAGTAGGTCCACTTCGCCTCTAGCCAATGATATACTCTTTTTTAGACCCTTTACATTAATACAAATGTGAGATCCTAATCCAGTATCTAATACCTAAGAATCAGAAGTAGATAAATTAATTTTTATAACATGAATACCTGAAGAGGTAGTCACACTACCCTTATTCTTATTCAGATCATTCATATATAGCTTGCAATTTCTTTTCCAATGACGTGGCTTATTGTAGAAAAAGCATATTCCCTCATTTGGTGGCTTTGCTTGGGCTTTAGCTTTGGACTTGGGCTTGGGCTTTGGCTTTTGAAAGCCTTTAGGAGCCTTGCCCTTGCCCTTTCCCTTATTAACCATTAGAACATCCTTAGTGGAATTCTTAATGTTCTTTTCAGTAATTTTAAACATCCCATGCAACTCTGAACAATTTTGTCCATACTATGCATATTGAAATTCATGATAAAACCATCATAAGCTTCAGGTAAAAATTAGAGAATGATATAAATATCTAATTCTTATTCAATCTTAAGACCAAGTTTGTTCAAGTGTTTAAGATGACCCTTCATCTTGAGAACATGAGTACTGATAGAGCCGTTAGTAGTCAACTTGTAGGAGAGAATTGCCTTAATGGTATTGAACCTTTTAATTCTGGCTTTCTCTTGGAACATTTCCTTGAGATGGCCTATCATGGTATAAGCCTCTATTTCCATCAGTTGCTTTTAAAGCTTATACTCTATACATCTAAGCATAAGACAAGTGACATCAATTGAATCATTAAGATGCTTAATATAAGCATCCTTTTTTGCTCTAGGAGCATTAGCAGTTGGTTCCTCTAGGATGGGTTGATCAAGGTTATATTCCTTTCTCTCTTGCCTAAGAACAATTCTTAGGTTTTTGTACCAGTCAAGAAAGTTAATCCCATTTAGCTTATCCTTCTCAAGGATTGATTGCAGTGGTATAGTAGGTGCAGTATTTAATGTCATTATCTATAACAAATATATATATAGTACATTTAGTATTTATAATATATGAATGAGGCATAAGAAAACTCCCACTAAATTTTCTTAAATTATAAAACCCTTAAAATGATTTTAACAATTGAAATTTCTTAGTGGGCCAAGATCCATATTTTATACTATTTTAAGTAAGCTTTGGCATATCACTTAAAGTATGGCTATTTAGGTAAGTAACACTTTACTAATTACATCTCATGTAATTTTGGGATAATTATAGGATATTGACATCACATGTATCAACATATCCTATAAAATGCCATAGGTCTAAAACCATTTTGATAACCTATTTAAGTCTAACCAACTCAAACTTACGGATATCACCATGATCCATCTTATTTTATTTAGATGGTTTTATACAAAATACTTTGGCATAATCTATATATAGCAATCTAAATCTTAATAAGTGTTTATCAATGGGAGACATTTTTATGACTTAATATTAAATGAGGGTTTAGTTAGTTTTTATCTTATTTAGTTATTGTTAGATTGCATTATATACATGTCATCACATGCATAACATACTAATATAATAGGATAAACGTGACATAAGATAGCCCATATCTAAGTTAATCTTTATAAGCTAATATGAAGATTAAAGGTTAAACTTAGGTGATATTACAAACACAAAATTAAGCCTTCAATTTGGATCTCCATCTTCCTATGGACCTCCTTCTTGGGCTTCCACCTTGGATCTCCATCCTGGACCTCCAACTTGAATTTTCATATTGGGTCTTGATTACATAACTTGTTGTAATTAAGAATATTCTAGTACTATCTAATAAAATAAAATAATTACAATAAATAAAAAAATGACTCACAGACTGTATTTAAAAATTACAACCCAATAAAATAATTAAATAATAAAATCCAATCACATTGGTCTAAGGGCCATGCTATGCACCATGCATTTAATAATAAACACATATTGCATAATAATTCAATTTACAAATTAATTTAATTATTATGTTAAAAAATAAATTATGTGACAAATCCATACAAGGTTAAGGGGCAGTGCCCCTAGAGGGGTCCAAGGGGCAACGCCCTTGGCAGGGTTTAAGGAAAGCACCCCAAGTGGCAGTCAAGGGGGCAATGCCCCTTTGTAGGGGTTCAGGGGTGCTTGGTTATGGGGGTAGCACCCCCGAAGGTAAACAATTTACCTAAACTCTTTGAAAGAAATGTTGCCAAAACCCTAAAACAATAATAATTTCTGTAATTAAATTACAATCTAATTGATCTGTTCAAAATAGATCGCTTTCTATTTAACATTTAAATAGCTGCCAATAAAAATCCTAATTTACTATAATGACATTACAGTTTAATTAATTTGTTCAAAATAGATTTATTCTATATAATCTGTTTAACTCTTAAATAGACTACCCATTGACTAATAATATTTCTATTTTAACTTTAAATATATAAAAATATACAAGTGATCAGTTTTGAAAATTGAATTATTGTTTCATTAAATCATATTAATAAAACAAAATACATATTTTGTTTTTCATAAAAATAGTATACATAAACCAGAAAATCAAAATTTTGATTACTATTTAATCATATTAAACGATTATAAACATTAATCAAATTAATGTAATTCTTCTGTTTTCATACAGATTAAAAGAATGTCACAAAAACAAAACCCTTTTTGATAAAAAATTTGAAAAAACTTTTAAAAAATGAATCATTCAAACACACATATATCACATATATATAGAATCAAATTAATTGAATTACAAGTGGCTCTGATACCATTATTGGGTTACATGATTAAAAATGTAGCAGAAATTTAAAAACTTTAATCATAAACCTAAACCAAGATTTATGCAATTTGATCAATTAATTTGATTAAGGTTTCTAAAACCTTACCATAGATGAAAATCGAGCAAGAATGATGGAATGTAAAGAGGAGGTTCACACTGGTGACACACTACCTCAAGCTTTTCATTCTCTTTTATTAGATGAAAATGTCTCCAAAAGAATACACCCTCTATAAGTATCTAGACGAATAGCCCTTTGAAAAATGAATGTGTAATGTGTGCTAGCACCCATTTTGATTGTCTCATAACTTAAGAAAATAAAGAACTCTGTGTTTTGTTTTCTTAAAGGAGAGAACAAAATTTAGGTGGCAGAATGGTTAGTATGTGAAACCTTAGAGAATATGTCATATTTATATACCTCTCAATTAAGGTTTCATTTACCAAAACGAATTTTGGTAATTCCTCACTTACTAAAATGTCTATATATATATATAACTTTTATCTGATACATCTTTATCCACTATCTAATACATTTAACTATTGATTTTTTTTTGTATATTTTTATTACTATATATTAATGTATTTAATGAAAATCTTAATGGTAATTTGATATATCTAATTAAAAGTTGTTAGTTTAAAATTGTTACTTTTATATTGTAAGTCAATATGCATCAAATATTTCAATAATTTTCATTTTCAGTAATTATAATTATCATACAAATTACTATTTATTATTTGAATTTTTTTTATTTATTATATTTTACACCAAAATCCAACACTTAAAATTTCATTAAAAAACATCGTTTGAGTCTTCTTTTGGTAAATTAATTTTTTTATCATTTTCCTTTAATTTTTAGTTATACCAAATACCACATGAATTATTTTTTAATGAAAGTATAAAGATGATTAAAAAACACTAGTAACATTTATTTTGGAATTTGTATTTGCATCTTTAGAGAATATCTTTTTCCATTGTTCTTTGTACATGCTTTGTATCAATTTGTGAGTTATTGCGAAAAGAGTTAAAAGAAAGGGTAATGTGTTAATTAGGATTTCATATTAATTATTACTTTTTTTTTTCAATAGAAATTCATTAAGAATTAAGTATTATAATCATTTTAGACTTTAAAAGTCCACAATCCAAAGTTACAACATAAGATCTAATGGTAGGAGAAAACTTACTGCAATTAGTTCTTAACTATAAGGGATTGGAAACCCTAATTTGTTCAAGAACATAGAGGCATATCCTCAAGGAGGTGATGGGCATGGTAGTTGTAAGTAGGAGAAATCCTCCAGTTTTAACCATGGACTAATCATAATAATTTTGTTATGATGAAAGGAGGTCCTGATCTCCCAATTCCAAACACAAAAGCACGCAACTTAACCTCCATTGGAGAAGACGACATCAGCACTAGGAGTAATATAAAAATAACTATTGCAGACTACACTTCTTCTCAAGTATTAAAGAGATCAATATCCAAAGCAATAAAGGAGCAACCATTTTATTCCATATGTTGCACAAAAAACACAATAATACACATTGAAATATCAACATATCTATAGATCTATAACAAATGACTAATTAGATATAAGTAACTAAGAGTAGAAAAGAAAAAATCGAAAGGGGTGATTGCTAGCTAAAAAACTGGCTTCACTCATTGAGAAATCTATATGCAGAATAAGATTATTATTGATAAAGAGAAAGAAAAAGAGAGAGCATTGGTACTTGGTGTTAAGAAATGTATAATTCGGGCAATAATTTACTACAATATTACATTTATTATTAATTTCATATAATATTTTTTTTAGTAGGGGAAAGGGGGAGCCCGTGGGGTTCGAACCCTTATGAGTGGCATTAATTGGTGGATACCTTACCACCCTGGTAAGGTATCCACCAAGTGATACCATATATATATAAAATAAAGCTTTATTGGGCTTGATAAACCCATATTCATTTTGAGCCTATTTTAAGTGTGTGACCCTGCAGATTCACATGACGTTAGTAGCAAGCTTAAGATCCCTATTTAGGCCTAGAAGTCATAAGTAGGCTCTAGCAAGACATTATGACTACCCAAGTCATATGAATATCAATAATCTGACATAACCTAATTTATAATGAATATTGTAGTCCTATTGTCACATAATATCTTAATTGAATATAAGGCATAGTTTTTGTCATCCTTATACAATTAAATTATATTATTTCTTGATTCTAAGTAGATTGAGAATAATAACTCTTTATCAATTCCCTTTAGCATGGCCATGCATTTTCTTCAGTTTATTTTATTAAGGGGCCCATAGATATCTTACTCATATTAAATGAGAGACAAATTCCTTTTCAATTACTCACATTCCTCATATAAATTGTTTTATATCCAACAACAATCTATTTTATCATTTGGTTAAAAATGATGTTAGATTGTGTCAACATATAAAATAATTATGTAAAAATCCATGGTAATTTCAAGGTTAAGGACTAAAATAATATTACTATGATGAGATTTACTTATGACAATTATCTATGTAGTATTCTCATGATGGATCAATCTAGTACATTATTTCTCAAATAAATAACTATGAGTTAACTTAATATCTCATATTCATTATTAGTAAAACATAATCATCAATTAACACCATACTAGCCTTCATACATTATAATGACTAGGGATAATTTGAATAGAACTCATATTTAATCCAAGGGTTTTACTATCAAGTCATATACTTGGTGACCTCAAGAAAAATTGACTACTCAAGTAATTATCATAATAGAAAATGATAATAAAAATGCCTCTTTATTAATAAAATAATAAAGTCAAAACATGGTCAAACATGATTGACCTAGTGTATATCACTAACAAAGAGAAGTGTAAGTAAATAGTTTATATCGGCTCACTAAAAGACTTTCTAATGCCATGCCTAAAAACTTCTGTTCCTTATCCTTCCTTATAAATACTACATCTCTAGCAAGCACACTCACTATAAGAATATGGAAGCAGAGCAATGATGACAAATGTTAATTTTTACAAACACCATGTCTGTAAAAATTAACATTCTAAAATTTTAGGATAGACAAAAAGCACATCTGCCATTAAATTTAAGAAGAAGAAAAAGAAGAAGAAGAAAAAGAAAAAGAAAAAGAAAAAGAAAAATAAGACCTCGTGTTAGGTTGCAATAGGAAAGGAAGCAATGAAATTGAAAAGCCCTTTAAAACTAATTAAAGAATTGGCTATCAAGATCATAACTGAAAATAAAAAAAACAATTAAAGAATTGGCTAGCAAGTATATTGACTTTTTCTCAACTTCCAAACAATGAAATCAAATATGGAAAAGTGAAGTAAAAGGTTTTTAAAGTAAAAAAAATTGACATCTTTATATAGAGAATAAAAACTTCAAACCAGAACAAAACTGAGACTTTATAGCTTACCTTCACAATTAAATAAAAAATCAAATAAAATTAAGGAGCCTTCAAATAGAGAAATCAAAACCAACCCACTAGTTCTTTTAGTAATTTAACAAATGGGTCATCTTCAAATTTCTAAATAACATACACTCTTACAATCTCTTTATGTAGATCAGTACCCTTTTTTATTTCACTTCTTCTTTTTCTTCTTCTTCTACTACTACTATTACTACTTTCTCTAAGGAAGACAAGTGGTCGTCGAAAATTAGCAGATGATCAACATCAATGGTTAAACGTATTTTCTTGGGATGGGCATAGGCATGCATATGAAAGGTGGATGTGGGATGATGGAAATAGGATGGGCGCTCACAACCACCACCATCATCTTGTTTCTCGATTTTTGATTTTGAAGGAGAAGATGAACAATAACATTTTGTATGGTGAAAGGATAAAGCCATTTAGAACATATGTTTCCCATTATTAATAAGTTAATTAGGCTTAATTATATTGATAATTTAATTTTTTTAATCGTGGATACACCTTTAAATGTTATGTGTTATACGCTCCTTAAATTGTGAGAAAATGGGTTTAAATGACGCATTAAGTGCAAGTTTTCAGATTGAATTGCCAAAAAATATCATTTTGGGCCAAATTGAACTTTAACAAAAATTTCAAGGGCCAAATGAAACCTTATTCCTAATTTTCATTATCTCCACCACCATAACTTTAGCTACCTCCACCACCACCACAACCTTCATCGGCACGAAAAGTTCAAGGGCCAAATGAAACCTTATTCCTAATTTTCACTATCTCCACTACCATAACTTTAGCTACTTCCACCACCACCACAATCTTCATTGCCTCTATCGCTACCACTACAATCTCCTTAAATAGTGGCTGTAACACCATTAGCACCACCACCACCACCATCACAGTCTTCTGACACATTGATTACACTATCACTACCGCTACCACCACCACCACAACCGTTGCCACCTCCACCACTACCACTGCAGCCTCTTGTTGTTGCACCACTAGCATAACCTCTATTGCCTCCACCACCACCACAATCTTCACTACCTCCATAACTACCACAACATCTCATGACTTTAAATAAAAATGGGAAAAGGTGCAAATACACCTTTAATGTTTTACCTTAATCTCATATAAGCTTTTTATGTTTTTTGAGGTGTAAATACACTCTTATTGTTTTTAAAGCAACATATTTAGCCCCCTCTTATAAACAGGGATAATTTTTACTATTAATGGGGTCTATTGTGTGAGATAGATATAAAAAAAAAATATTAGATAAAGGTGCATTTTTGCCTCTAACATTTATAATAAGGAGCAAATTTACCTTTAAAGAAAATTTATAAACATTTAAACACAATTTTTTAAAAAATTATTTAAACTCATCATTTAATAAAAAATTATTAAAGTGCAATTTATTTTCCATACTCGTAGAATTTAATAATGCTAATGTGATATAAAAAAAATTTTACATATGATTTTTTATGTGAATTTATTTTTTAAAAAACAATTATATAGGTCCTTTAAAAAATATTTTTAAAAAATAGAATTTACTAAATTTATACAATTTTTTAAAAATATTTGCAGAATAAATTATATATAATTTTTTTTAAGTATGATATTAGCATTAGTAAGACTATCCAAAAGAAATTGTACTTCAACACCTTTATAAGATGAGAAGTTTAATTTTTTTTTTAAATTTGTGTTTAAATGTTTATAAATTTTCTTTAAAGGCAAATTTGATCCTCAATACAAATGTTAGTGGTAAAAATGCACATTTATCTAATAATTCTTTCATATATGTCAGACACAGAAAAAATAACGTCGTTTATATGAGGGGCCTAAATGTGTCATTTTCAAAATTATAAGAGTGTATTTGTACTTTAAAAAATATAAAGGTTTTATATGATATTAGGGTAAAACATTAAAGGTGTATTTGCACCTTTTTCCAATTGAAATTAATTAAATGTGCATTATTTAAATTTTTTTATGAAATAAACAAATTTAATATGAAATAATATTATATGAATTACAATAATAATTATTATTATATTAAAGAGAGTTATTATAATAAATTTTATTAGAAAAAATAAAATTATGAGAATATAAAAATTATAAAATGAAAAAATAAAAATAAAATGTTATTTTGAAAATAAAAATATAAAAAAATAAAAAGAAAAAAAAGGAAAAGGGCCAAATTGGACCCTCAACGAATTTGGCCATTATTATTTTTTTGGTCCAAAATAGACCTTAATGTTTCAAAACTTGCCCAAATATGACTTTTTGTTAACATCAGTTAAAAAAAAAGCATGACAAAGGACTCCGTTAAATGGTCTTATGTGGCATGTGGGACCACCTCTTATGTTGAATCACTTTAGCCAGCATATCCCCTCTTCTCTCCCTTTCCAAATGTCTTCCAAAGCTACCTTACCCTTACATCCCTTTTCCTTCCCTTGCTTACACCTCTCTCAAATAGAGGTTCATTTACTTCACTTCACTCGCTTAAATCATGTAGCAACCATTATGAAACTAAACCAAAACAATTGTCTGCTATGAAAAAAATTAGAAGAAGACTAATAACAACAATTCTAACATTCAAAATATCAAAATATAGCATTCCCATTGCAGAAGAAAAAATTGAAGTATAATGGAAAACAAATTAGATGAACATATAATTCTACCTCAAGGTAGAATTGTAAGAAAAAAAATTAAAACGCGATGAACACATATAAATACTTCTACAAAATTATTGTATTTTAGAGTAAGCTTGAATCAAAAAGTGAAAATTTACATTGAATGACCATGAAATATCTTATTAAGTTGTAAAAAGAGGCTATTAGACATCAACAACAAATTTGCAACATTAAGCAATTAAGGTATTCCCGTAGAAATTAAGAACAAACTATTTGTTATTTTGAAGCTAAAAAAAACAATGTTGTTTAATCTAATTTTTTGAGAGTTTAATTTTGGAGTTGTTAACGTGACTCAGCATGTGAGGGTGGGTCCTACATGCCACGCAACATCACTCAATAGAATCCTTTACCACGTGTATTTATTTTTACTTATGTTAACAAAAGGTTATATTTAGACTGATTTTGAAACATTAAAATTTATTTTGGATAAAAAAAAAAATAGTCAAATCAAAATTTGATCCAAAGTTGAGGGTCCAATTTAATCTTTTTACCAAGGAAAAAATTGAAAAAGGAAAATAGAAAATATATTTTTTTTTATTTTTCATTTATTTTTTAAACGTAAAAAGAGCAAGCACCGGAGCCACTGTCGAGTCATTTGCGCGACAGAATGGAACAAAATGGTTCAATCTAGCTACCAACTCAACATTTCGAATTTAGGAGGGAACGAAGAGTGAATCTGCACACATATATCGAAAATGGCGAGTAACCTCTCAAGCTTAGTACACGAACTTCGAGAACGCATAGCTGCAGCATCTTCCACGCCACCGAACAGCCTCATCGACGATGATGCATTAGGGAACAGATTTCGCGCGGTGCTTCCTAATCTTCTTAACGCCTACGTCGTTCCCTCTTCCTCTGGTATCTAAAAACCTAACTTTTTCAATTTTTTTTCTCCGTCTACTACAAATGATAGATAAAAGATTGTAGGAGTGTTTTTAGGTTGCTGTTATTAATTCGCTTTATCTGTAAAATATTGTTGTTGTTGTTATTGAGTTAGATTTTTTTTTTTTTTTGAATTTATTGCAGCCAGTGAGAGAGAGGTTATTGCTGTGTTAAAGCTAATTTCGCACATTGCTAAAAATTTTCCTGGATTCTTTTACCATGGGAAGGCTCCTGCTGTTTTGCCTGTGATCGGCAGGATATTGCCATTTTTTGCGGAACCTGCATTTTGGTGAGTGATTTTAATGTTTCTAACTGATAGTGTTAGAATGTGGCTGAGGACAAGTGAGGTTTCCTGAGGAGAAAAGAAAAAGAATATAAATTGTTACATAAGAAGAAAACATGTGTGAAATCCTTTTTTTTCCCCCTTAAATTGATGTTTCATTTAGCAAGTTATTGTATCTGCGATTTTATTTATTTTTTAATTGAAATTTCACGTGGCATTCAGGCTTTGCGTTTATCTGAGAGGCTAGCAATAATTGGAAGTGCAAATAAAAAAGTTCTGGTTTGCATCATACTAAAGACAATGTTCTTTGTAATACAATCTAGCTTGTTCCTGAACTTAGAAGAATAATGATTTAAGACTTTGGATAATATATTAAAATAAATGCATCATGGGTTGTAGATTTGTGTGCCTAAGATCTATGAGTAGGAAGAAAATCTGAATCTGCTGGAGCTTCGTGGGTGACATTTGTTGCATGGTCGTTTCTTGTGTAAGTAGCCATTTAATTATCTCACTAGTTTTTGAAGGGACTTCTTCAGCCAAATTTCTTGTAATTACCATAAGTCTAGGTTTTAAGACATTAAAATTTCCGCATAACCTGGGACAGATAGCTACTTTGTTGCTTATTTTGATGGCTCATGAGTGCACAAAAGCTGGTTCTCTAAATTAATTTTTCTTAATTAGTTTCTTGTCAAATGATTAGCATATGTACTTGTATTCATATATATCACACTCACCATCTGTTTGATAAATGCTATGTTTCAGTTCAAGACATGGAGTTATATTTGAGACTGTTGGATCTCTATTATCTTTGCTTCGTATTGGAGCACGTGACACATACTGTAACTTTTTTATTGATGCAATGTCGGCTGTTGAAGGTAAGGAACACCATTATTTAAATGTCTCTTGTCATAAATGTTGCAGTTACTGCTTTCAGATAGTCCATGAAGGGATCTTACTTTTACAATTTTGGGAAAATGGACTGTCTTATTATTAGGAAAAAAAATTGAATGCTATCTCTTTTGTATGTATTGTATTGTCTATTTTTATTTTCATAATTTTCATTGACAGCACAAAACCCCATGCAAAAGTTAATATTTCTTCTTCTGCATACAGATCTTTTGTATGCAGCTCCAGCATCTCTTTCTGCTGAAACCACAGATACTTCAGATTCTGCTAAAATAACTTTGAAGAGTTTCTATAAGTCCTTCACTGGTGTTCTCAGCGATCCTACTTGTCTTGGTGATCTTCCTGCAAGCAGTAAAGCCCAAGATGGCACTAGTATCTTAGTCAATATTACGGGAAAAAGAAGGTGGCAACCATTTGCTACTTGGATAGTTAAGATTATTAGCAAATGCTTAACTGAAGGAACTCTATATGTTGAGGGACTTGTCAGTATTCCAAATGTTTTGGCTACCTGTTCTCTCTTGTGCTATGGAGATGCTGACTTGCATATGGTGGGTACAAAGTACAAAAATTTCTACAACTTGTTGATAATAGTTTATTAAATTTTGTAAATAGGATTTTGGGTGTAATTGTTGGACAAATGTTGTTTCAATCGATTTATTCATATCAATTATGAGATCATTTTGCAGTTGTCTGACAGTTAAAATTTTGTGGAAGGCTTGTTTTGACTTTGTACGCATAATTGGATCAGTCATAGATGATGACATTATTCCTCATGAGAATCTAATCCGGTCAATAGCTGCAATATTAAGCGAGGACAAAGAGGGACTTCCTGTATTCAGGTATTTGTTTCAAGTTACAGTTGGAGAAATCTCATCAGTTTGTTCTCTGAGAAAGTCACCTGGTTGGTGAATGTCTGAAATAGGATTTTTTTTCCCAACTGATGTAATTTTCTATTAGTAAGTCCTGAGCATCAATGCTCTATTAGTTGGTCTTATTTATGTGCTGTAGCTTCCTCATTGAATTGTCATGGTAAATTTGGTTATTGGGTGTTGTTGAATCTCTTGTGCTCTGGGAGCTGATGTTTTATTGGTTTTTGGATTTCTTCCTGCATTACAATCTGAGGTTCAATCTTGTAGATGACTCTTTGAACCCTTTGCAAAACTGAAAAAAAAAAAAGCATTTCAACATATTTATTTATGTTACCTTTAATGTCATTAGGATCATAATTATTCAAGCATACCTCTTCTTGTAGTCACTTCCAGTAAAAGAAAATGATTTTATTTAAGCAGAGAGAAAGTAGGATGGATAACTTGCAAATTGCTTTACTAAAGGAAGAAGATAAATATGTACCAAACTATTAAACTAAGTCCACTAGATAATGGAGCCTGGTCATATTGAATTTCAGTTAAGAAACTTTTCCAGATGTCTTTCAAGAAGGTACTCTTAATGAACTCAACCTAAAAAATCATTGTTTTGTGCCAAATTAATTGCACAGGAAAAATTCAATAGCTAGAGTTGGAGTTTGCTCTCTTGGCAAATGCTCCAAAAAGGTGCAATACAGCTCAATGTCATAATCTTTCATTCTTTTTAATCTACCATAATTCTCAATTTTTTTGTCTTAAATTGCTGAGTCAAGATGTGTCTTGCATTACAATGAATAAAGGGATGATGATTGAATTCATATGTCTACATGCATGTAATTTATGTGTCAGGAGATAATGATTCTTTAGGTCTTTTTTCGCAGCTATCTACTGGTATTATCTGGAATTGCTTACCAAACAGTTTATTGATGACAATTTTCTGAGGCTTAGAGAAGTAGTTAATAGTTTAAGGAGTCTAGACCACTTATATGAATGATAAGCTGGTAGTTTTAACTACTGTTGGGCAACTATTTGCAGTCTATGGGGTGAACAGTTTTTTATTGTGTGGATGGGTTGGTAGTTGGTGGTTGGTTGTAGAATTTTTATTTGGCATTGGTTAGTTGTGTGGACCTTCTACTGATGTCAGTCAACAATTTTCTCACAAATATTTTTGCATTGCATTGCAGAAACTTGGTGTATGATTCCTCCATTGCTGGTTGCCTTACTTTATTGCACTCTAGTTGCCCTGATGATATTGTAAAATTAACAGCTGCTGATCTGATCAATATCTTCCCTTGGTCAATGTGGAGAACTAAAAGCCAAGAGCTTAAGGTAAGATAACGCACTGGTTTTACTTTATGCAAGTTGCAGGCTTATTTTGAGGCATTCAAATTTCCCTTTTGCTCAGCATTTTGTTTGGAAACTAATTTACGTGGAGGAATTAGTTCTTTTTACGTTATGTTCAACTTTTTTTTTTTCCCAATTAACCCAGGTGGCTTTGTGCGGTGTATACATGCGGATTTCAAGAATTTGCCCCCCTCATATTTGGAGACCCGAGTCTTTGATACATATACTTTGTTTTCCAGAACCCTGCACTTCCCTGATTGATTGCCTTCATGTAACTCTCTCAATCCTTGGTCCTGAGAGAGTTGGAGGGGGAGTGATCAATAATATTAGTGTGGCACATGCATCGTATGATGTATCAATTGAGAACTCCAGGGTTGGAGAAAAGAGACGTGTTCAAAATTTAGATACAATCAAGATGAAACGTCCAAAGTTTGACAAAAATATTGTGGCTTCTGATGTTGATCTCCAGGAGGACAGTAAGCTTACTAGTATAGTTGGTTTTGACAGAGAAGATGAAGAATATGCAGACCACATGCATGCATCTCTTCTTTCATTGCTTGCACTTTTGCAGGCTCCTCCTGAATCCAGGTCTTTAAGACCAGATGTTGCTTTAGCAGCTCTTAGCATGCTTTGTATTTCTTTCTGTAGATGGCCGATGACCAGTATGTCACTTTGCATCTTCCAGCAGATGCATTCATGGATACCATGGATATGTGAGCAGGTGAAGCTTTAATTTGTGAAATTTTCATCAATCTATCACTTTTCTGATGATTGATTGAGATGTACATCTTGTAGGTAAGAAAAGAAAATTCAGTCACATTTGACATTTCCATCTACCTGGAAGGAATTCACATGATTTTGCATATGCAAAGTAAGAAGATAAACCAACTCTTTCATCTGAAGTTAAATATTTCTTGTTGAAGAAAAACTTTACCTGAGACTTGATGGTTCTTTTTCCCGAAATATTTTGACATTATGTTGTCCTTATATTTTATTCTGCTTTACACTAATTATACATACTGTAAAGTCCTAACTAATCTCCTATGTACAAGCTTTTATAGTGGATTTGGTGTTGAAATCATTTGCAGGATTTGCTTATTAGAAATATTGAATGGCTAGGGCCCTTGCTAACATTTCGTAATCTATTCTGTATTTTTCAGTGTCAAAATCAGAAAATTCTATCTGTTTCAATTTTTTTTTTTATTTTTTTTCCTTACTAGTTTTCAGTTTCATTTTTGTGCATATTAATTACTTTCAAAGTAACTGTGCCATCCTTCTCGTTATCATTTTTCATGTTACAAAGAAGTCATATCTGGAGAATGTTGGGTGACCATCTTAAGTTTTATCTCCTGTTTTATGGAATTAATATTTTGCACTTATAACTTCTGAAGTAGACCTTCTGTTTCTAATGTCCTTGAAAACACAATGATAAGAGAAGTTTAGCTTTTTATTTTAAAAGTTGTTCTATAATCAATTTTATAGTCCAGAATTTTTTCTGTATCTATACTTGTGCTGCCGTTCCAATAAACTCATTAAGCATTTTTTCTTAGGTACCGTTCTCATGAATGACAAGCCTTTCAAACTTGAAGGAGACGATGCGGATCTTATGCACATGGTACTGAAGCTGCCATGGACTCATTCTCATATCCTTGGTGGACCAGATCCCCCATGGAAAGCAAAATGTACCTCTGTTCGAGTTGTATCCAAGCTGGGCCATAGTTTGAAAACTGAAAGTGTTCTGGAAGTCTTGGATCTGGGTCTTCACGATGGAAATGAAGAAGTTCGACTTGAAACTATCATTTCTATGCCAATGATTGTCATGTGGTCTGGCATTGGTGTACTTGCACAAATGTTCGATAGGCTAGAGTAAGTGAACTATAAAAGTTTGTTCATTTATTTTGGCTACATATTTAAGTTATTAGTTCTTATTTAATTGTCATTATGCAAGTGTAATTATCAGTACCATATGTGAAATTTTGAGCAGTCTTCTAAGACCTGGAGCTGAATAAAGAAATGATCAACTGGATGCAAATACACTTGACCAGAGTGGTTAGACTATTAAGATTGTCGATGGCAAACCCCATGTGATTTGGTTGGTTCCTTGCATGATTTTTTTGGAGTTTGTACTGTTAATTTTCGTTCTCATGGGCATAGGGCTTGCTTTGTTAGAACAATTTTTGGATAAACACAGTTCTATATCTGATTTTTAATGAGCTGGCAGCTTAAGGACTGACATCTTCCTTATTTTGAGAAGCAAAAGATCGAAGCATTAAATGCTAGTAGAGGTCATGAACGTATGACTTAGCCTGGCAGCTTAAGATGGCAACATAACAACCGATGGACTCCTGTAGTCTGTGTTAAGCTGGAAAAAAATCTTTGTTTGACTATCTCTCATGGTCACAATTATTTTTCTGCACTTGTGTTTGTTTTTGTGTGACTTCAAGATTGTACCTTGGTTAAAAGCTCTGCAGCATTAAATCCTTCATTATGTTCTTTTTATTGTGAGGTAACTATTATTCCCTGCCAATTAACTTGTGAAATTTCTGATATGGATAATACTCATGGTTACAGACTTATGATAATTATGTGGTGATGTCCAAGAATTGCAGGATCATATTTGTGATTATAGTAACCATTGATACTAAATACGTTGATTAATATAAAATTCAGATTGAGGGGAACAAGTTTTAAAATTTTGGGTATGCAATTGACCCATATGGACTGAGCTAGAAGGACTAAGTATCAGCCATTTGGGCTAGATTTGGAAACTTTCAAGAGCTAAAATGGTAAGAAGAGGGCTGAGACAGGTAGTACTACAAGGTAGGCCCATAATTTGCCAATAAAAATGCTAGGGAATTTCAGTGGCTTTAGTTCTATTATTTCTATAAAACTTAACTTGTTTTTTACGCAGGCATGCACGCTATTCACTTTTCATAATAACAATATAACTTGGAGGTCCAATTTGTACTCGCATTAGAAAAATAACCTAATTGTAATAACAAAGATAATGGCTAGTTTTCAGTGCTGGAAGTGTGTAGGATCTCGAGGCAAGCATAATTTCCTTGTTAGGCATCATTGAATTATTTGTTTTTAATTTTCCTGTTTTGAAAATTCTCAAAATTTATAAATGGATTGGAGTTAGCAGGCAGCCTAATGATATAAAAGAACTTATGCAGTTATTGCCCATATGGTATAATTGGAATTCTGGGAAATTTAAAGTACTTTTGCATGTGAAACTTTCTTTATGGTTTGTTAACACTCACAATATGTATGCATGCTCAATTTGCCATTTTGCTGCAAGTTTCTCAATTTTTGTGAAGTTCTGTGGTGGAAAGGAATTAATTGGTTGGTTCTGCCATTTTTTTTCTCATTTGTTTTGGCTTGCATTGATATTACATGCTTTCTTCTAAGAACCCAATAGGCATTATATTAGTAGGGAAGTAAGATGCTCATAAGAACTTGTTCAAAATTGACCTCGTGCATCTTTCAAATGTAGGTAAACTGATTAAAACGATAACTCCTGACTTGGTTGTCTGTTTGGTTGTGATCTCTCAATTTGCAGATACTTGGGGATGGAGGTGCATGATAGAGTTAAACAAATAATTCCCTTTTCTCTTGGCATTTTGTCATGCTTGTATGGATGTTGCCGTAGTGTTGATGGACTAGAGAAAGGTGGATGCAAGTTATATTTAAATGCCAATAATGAGAAACACAGTTACACAGTAGATTGCTTGCTGCAAGGATTCTGGTGTCCAACATGTGAAAAAACTGTTGTGCCTGATCATGAGGACTACTCTAAAATCATACAACTACCTGATATGCCAAGTGTAGAAGCAGGTGCAAATTGTGATTTCATGTGTCTCCATTCCCTGTTTTTCAAACTTCTTTATGATGATTCTTTGGAAGAGGTTCAAGTTGGCTGTGTGAGAAATATTCGCCGTATCCTTCTGCATATTACTGCCAGTAATCTAATTAAGACAAGATGTGAATGGATTAGATGTGTTGAATTTCTACTGCTCAATACTAAGAAGGCAGTAAGGGAAGCATTTTGCTCTCAGATCAGTTACTTTCTTGAAGATTCTGTGTTGAGTTGTCTATTTTTGGATGAGGAGTTATCAGATGAAACTAAAGAACAGAAATTTTTGGATATACTGAAGCATGCTTTGATGGCAGCTAAGGATCCATCACCTGTTGAGACTCTTCTCGAATCCACAGCACAAATTATGATCGCAGTTGATCTCTCCAGTCAACTTTTCTTGAATTCTCTTATAATGTTGGTTGATCAACTTGATAATCCGCATGTGACTATAAGAATGAATGCATCAAGGCTAATAAAGAAATCTTGCTTTTTCCATCTCAGAGGAGGATTTGAAGCAATCCTTTCAAAAGTTGTTCACATCCAAAGTGAACTCTTTGACTATCTAACAATGAGCCTCTCAAGTCGACCAGAAATGGTCAGAGAGTTTGCAGAAGCTGTATTTGATGTTGCGATGGAGGAGCTTGTTGAGAAAATGATTCCTGTAGTTCTTCCAAAGCTTGTGGTGTCTCATCAGGATAATGATAAAGCAGTTCCTGCATTATTGCAGTTAGCTAAGCATGTAAACACTGACATGGTGCCTCTTATAGTGAATTGGCTACCGAAAGTGCTTGCTTTTGCCCTCCATCGTGCAAATAGGCAGGAATTACTGTCCACTTTGCAATTTTACCACGATCAGACTGGTTCCGACAACCAAGAAATATTTGCAGCCGCACTACCTGCGCTTTTAGATGAACTTGTATGCTTTCAAGATAGTGGTGATTTATCTGAGATAGGTCAAAGGTATAGATTTCTAGCCTCCTTTTCAAAATTTCATGTAAAATAGAAAAATCACAATTGCAAGTTTGATTTGTTTATTCATTTGCTTTTCTTTTTTTTGGTTTGGGGGGAGGGCTGGCCTCGGGGAAGGGGCCTCATTTCTGCTCCTTTAACGCATTCAGTAACTCTAAACTTCTCCATGTTTTTGCACTTGTTAATCTGACTGTATTATTATGAGCAATTTGTTTTTATTAGAAACCACATACCTAGTTTTAACCATTGAGTTTGACAAAATTTGCAGCATTTTGCATTTTTTTCTGAGTTCTTCTTGCAAATGTTCTGTAGTTGTTGTAGGCTACTGGATCATAATTTAGTAGTTTTGGATTGGCAGCCAGAGATTTGTGGGTTGGAGTTTTGGGGCCCAAAATAGTCATTTCCTGTAAAGGTATTGAAGGGAAAGCTCTCAATGTTCCCTTTGATGACCAGTTTAATGTGATAATAACAAAATGATGGCTTTTTCCTTGTTTCTTCTCTCTTTATTTCAATTATGAGCTCAAAATGGAGATATAGATATCTTTTGGCTTAGATATGGGCGCTAACGTTCCTTTTTTAATCTCCTTCTGTTGTTGGTGATTCTTCCAAGTATTTTATTTGTTTCTCTTTGCAGGCTATCAAGAGTGCCTGAGATGATAAAAGAAATTGCTAAAGTTCTGACAGGGGCAGAGGGTCTTCCAGGCTTTTTGAGGAATCATTTTGTTGGCCTCCTCAACAGTATTGATAGAAAAATGCTTCATGCAGAAGATTCTTTCATACAGAAACAAGCTTTGGAACGTATTAAGATGCTGATTGAAATGATGGGCTCTCAGCTTAATACTTATGTCCCAAAACTAATGGTTCTTCTCATGCATGCAATTGATAAAGAATCACTGCAAAGTGAAGGTCTTTCTGCTTTGCTTTTTTTCATTATGCAATTGGCAAACAAATCACCATCTAGCACTAAACATGTGATCTCTCAAGTTCTTGCTGCCCTTATTCCCATCTTGGAAAGATACAAAGAAAATCCATCCATGCATTTGAATAAAGTCGTGAAAATTTTGGAAGAACTCGTGTTAAAGAACAGAAGTATATTGAAGCAACATATTTGTGAGTTCCCTCCTTTACCTAGTATTCCTGCACTAATGGAAGTAAATGAAGCTATTCAGGAAGCACGTGGTTCAATGACTCTGAGGGATCAATTGCGAGATGTTGTTGATGGTTTGAACCATGAGAACTTGAATGTGAGGTATATGGTAGCATGTGAGTTGAACAAATTACTAAACCTGAGAAGGGAAGACATTACAGCTTTAATTACAGGTGAAGTTGCTGCAGACATAGATATTTTGAGCTCTTTAATCACATCCTTACTAAGAGGATGTGCAGAAGAATCAAGGACTGTGGTGGGGCAGCGGTTGAAGTTGGTCTGTGCAGATTGTCTTGGAGCACTAGGTGCAGTTGACCCTGCCAAGGTGAAGGGATTTTCATGCCAACGCTTTAAAATTGAATGTTCAGATGATGATCTTATCTTTGAATTGATCCATAAACATTTGGCTAGGGCTTTTAGAGCTGCACCTGATACCATTGTTCAAGACTCAGCTGCATTGGCAATACAGGAGCTGCTAAAGATTGCAGGCTGTGGGGCATCATTAGATGAGAATATTGCTGCTGCTTTGTCACAACCAATGAAGAAGAGTACTGAAAATAGCAGTGGAATGAATTGTAGGGGTCAGAGATTGTGGGGTCGGTTCTCTAACTATGTCAAAGAGATAATAGCCCCATGCCTAACCTCTAGATTTCAGCTTCCAAATGCAGCTGATTCGATGTCAACTGGCCCAATTTACCGTCCATCAATGTCATTCAGAAGATGGATATTTTCTTGGATTAAAAAACTGACTGCTCATGCCACTGGATCTCGTGCAATTATTTTTAATGCTTGTCGTGGTATAGTGCGTCATGATATGCAAATAGCAATTTATCTGCTGCCTTATTTAGTATTAAATGCTGTTTGTCATGGTACCAAGGAGGCCCGACTCGGCATAGCTGAGGAAATACTATCTGTTCTTGATGCTGCTGCCTCAGAGAACACTGGTGCTGTGAATCATGTTATTGGTAGTGGCCAAAGTGAAGTATGCGTTCAAGCTGTGTTCACTCTCCTAGATAATCTTGGCCAATGGGTGGATGACTTTGAGCAAGAACTAGCTCTTTCCCAGTCTTTACAATTATCAGCTTCCAAGAAACAAACTTCCAGGTCCAGAGATCCAAGTTCAGCTTCTTTGACGGATCAGGATCAACTCCTTTCACAATGTAAATATGTTTCAGAGCTTCTGATTGTGATTCCAAAGCTAACCCTTGCTAGAGCCTCTTATAGTTGTCAGGCTTATGCAAGGTCATTGATGTACTTCGAGTCTCATGTACGAGAAAAGTCTGGCTCCTTTAACCCTGCTGCTGAGAGAAGTGGCATTTTTGAGGATGAAGATGTTTCTTACCTGATGGAAATATACAGTTGTCTAGATGAACCTGACGGTCTATCTGGCTTGGCATGTTTACGTAAATCATTAAGCTTACAGGATCAGCTCTTAATACACAAAAAAGGAGGAAATTGGGCAGAGTTTTTAACTTTTTGTGAGCAAGCTTTGCAGATGGAGCCCACATCAGCATATAGGCATTCAGATGTCCTTAACTGTCTGCTGAACATGTGCCACCTTCAGACCATGGTTACTCATGTGGATGGTTTAATTTCTAGGTTTCCCCAGTACAAGAAAACATGGTGTATGCAAGGTGTACAAGCAGCATGGAGACTTGGCAAGTGGGACCTGATGGACGAGTATCTTAGTGGGGCTGATGAAGAAGGTTTAATGTGTAGCAGCTCTGAGAGTAATGCTTGCTTTGACATGAACGTTGCAAAGATTGTCCAGGCTATGATGAAAAAGGATCGATTTTCAGTTGCTGAGAGGATTGCATTGTCCAAACAAGCTCTGATTGCCCCTCTTGCTGCAGCGGGCATGGATTCCTATATGCGTGCTTACCCATTTATTGTGAAACTTCACTTACTAAGGGAGTTGGAAGACTTCCATTCTTTTCTTGGTGATGGCTCTTTCTTGGAGAAAAAGTTCGATCTTGGTGACCTGGAATTCAAAAAATTGATAGATAACTTGGAAAACCGGCTTAGGTTTACACAATCTTCACTCTGGGCAAGAGAACCACTTTTAGCGTTCCGGAAATTGGTATTTGGTGCTAGTGATCTTGGTGCTCAAGTGGGAAACTGCTGGCTTCAATATGCAAAGCTCTGTCGCTTGGCTGGTCATTATGAGACAGCAAACCGAGCAATTCTGGAGGCCCAGGCGTCAGGTGCACCTAATGTTCACATGGAAAAAGCCAAGCTTCTGTGGAGTACTAGGAGATCAGATGGTGCTATTGCAGAATTACAACAAGCTCTCCTGCACATGCCTGAGAAGGCTATAGGCTCTGCTGCAAGGTCACTTATTACTTCTCTTTCACTGGTTCCACTGAATCCTCAACCTCCACTCTCTGATACTCAAGCATCGAATGAAAACCAAGATATCGCGAAGACTCTCCTCCTATATACCAGATGGATACATTACACTGGACAAAAGCAGAAGGAAGATGTCATTACACTTTATTCCAGGGTGAGAGAACTGCAGCCAAAATGGGATAAAGGATTCTTCTATCTTGCTAAGTATTGTGATGAGGTGCTTGTTGATGCCAGGAAACGTCAGGAAGACAATTCTGATCTAGGTTCCAGATCAGTTGCATTGGCCTCTTCTGTTGTTTCTCCTTCCAGCTCTGAGAAGCATTGGTGGTATTATGTACCTGATGTATTATTATTCTATGCTAAGGGCCTTCATAAAGGCCACAAGGACCTCTTTCAAGCTCTTCCCAGGTTGCTAACCTTATGGTTCGAATTTGGGAGCATTTATCTCAAATTTAGCCCATCATCCAATGAAGATGTGAGAAAGGTTCATGGGAAGGTACATTGATTATGGGATACAAAAATACTTTTTACATTATTTTCTGTGAACTGCATTTAAAACCCCTTTCCTCAGTCTTATTTCTCCATTTATTCTTTTGCAGGTAATGAGTATAATGCGAGGCTGTTTGAAGGATTTGCCAACATATCAGTGGTTAACTGTATTGCCTCAATTGGTCTCTAGAGTGTGTCACCAAAATGAGGAAATTGTTAAATTGACCAAATGCATCATCACCTCTGTCCTCCGGCAATACCCACAACAAGCATTGTGGATTATGGCAGCTGTTTCAAAATCCACAGTCCCTTCAAGAAGGGAGGCAGCTGCAGCAATTATACATGATGCAAAAAAGGGGTTCGGCCAAGGAAACAGTGGCAATAATTTGTTTGTTCAGTTTGCTAGCTTAATTGATCATCTGATAAAGCTGTGCTTCCACCCAGGCCAACCAAAGGCACGGACAATTAACATTTCAACTGAATTCAGCTCCTTAAAGAGAATGATGCCGCTGGGAATTATTATGCCAATCCAACAATCACTTACTGTTAGTTTGCCACCATGTAATGTCAGCCTAACTGACTCCTCTGATGTGTTCTCTGTCTCAGATCTTCCAACAATTTCAGGAATTTCTGATGAGGCTGAGATTCTTTCATCACTTCAACGACCTAAAAGGGTATGCAGTCTTATGATTTTAGTTTCAGAAATGTTTTCTTTCGGGTGCATTTTTCTGTTTCCTCTTAGTTGCACAAATTTTTGACCAATTGATTCATATGCATACTACATAATTTTGTGTCTGTAGCCTGAACGTGAAGTTTTGATAGGTGGCCTAAAATTATAAAATGTTTCTACTAGTGATAATAAAATAATTCATGGGGCCTCAGCCAACAACTTAAGCTTTTGGGTTCAATGGTTCTTTGACATGCTATTAGAGCCTCGATAATTGAAAGGTCTAGAGCTCAATCCTTGGCAGCCTCATCTTGTTAATTAAATATTCTGGAGTGAGCCTGTTAGTGATGGTAAACCATTTCTGATGCCCCACTCAATAGCTTAAGCTTTTCAGCTGAATGGTTCTTTGCCAGTTTCTTTACTTTTTACTACTAGTTGAAAGGGTTTCACATAATTGTTTAGATATTTTTATATTTTTTGTTTCCTTTCGGCCAAATACCATATTCAGTTCTCTTGAATGTGATCATAAGTTTTTGATGCACTTCAAATGGAACAGATTCCTATTCTTTTCACTAGATCGTGTTACTCTCTTGGCATAGATCATTTTTGAGCATGAGATTAGTTTGTTGGAATTTCACATAAATTTCCTTGATTGAGATGTCCTCAATGTTCACCTTGTAATATGTTGCACACCATTTAAATGACTGTTTGCCTGTTTTGAATATTCAGATTGTTCTGTTGGGTAGTGATGGTGTTGAACGTCCATTTCTCTGCAAACCTAAGGATGACCTTAGGAAAGATGCTCGTATGATGGAGTTCAATGCAATGATAAACAGATTGTTATCCAAATATCCAGAAAGCAGACGAAGGAAACTCTATATCCGTACCTTTGCAGTGATCCCTTTAACAGAAGACTGTGGTATGGTGGAATGGGTGCCCTACACTCGAGGACTCCGGCATATTCTTCAAGACCTATACGTAACTTGTGGAAAATTTGACAGGCAGAAGACTAATCCTCAGATTAAACGGATTTATGATCAATGCCAAGGTAAAATGCCAGAAGATGAGATGTTGAAGAACAAGATACTTCCAATGTTTCCTCCAGTTTTTCACAAATGGTTCTTGACCACTTTCTCTGAGCCAGCTGCTTGGTTTAGGGCTCGGGTTGCTTATGCACATACTACTGCAGTTTGGTCAATGGTTGGGCATATAGTGGGGCTAGGTGACCGACATGGTGAAAACATTCTCTTTGACTCTACTACAGGTGATTGTGTTCATGTGGATTTTAGCTGCCTATTTGACAAAGGATTGCAGTTGGAGAAGCCCGAACTTGTTCCTTTTAGATTAACACAGGTAACCAGTATTGTTTTACATTTTTAGAATACCCTTTTCTTTCATTTATATTTCTTGGATTTCTCCTGGAATATGATTATTTTCCAAGTGAAAGATGAAAGCAAATACCTCCTAATTAAATTCCTACGGAGTCTTCAGAATTTTCTTCAAAATTGTGTTCTAGGCTGTAGAAAAATATATTGCGAGTATCCAATAGCATATCCACTTTGTTAACTATTGCATATTTCTGGATCATTTCTTGTTGCATGTGATTTTTCAATTTTGATTTTTATTCTTGTGAGGACTGTTGCATGCATCCTGCAGAACATGATTGATGGCTTGGGTATCACTGGATATGAGGGCATCTTTATACAGGTATGCGAAATCACTCTTTCAGTACTGAGGACACACCGGGAGACTTTGATGAGTGTTCTTGAAACTTTCATTCATGATCCTTTGGTGGAGTGGACAAAAACTCATAAATCCAGCGGGGTAGAAGTTCAGAACCCACATGCACAGGTTACCTTCTTTAGTTTTATAAACATTTGCATTTCAACTTTTTCTTATCTCTGTAAGATCTATTTAATCTTGAATTATAAAAGTTGACTTGTCTAAGTGAATCTGTGAGTTATTACTTTTAGCCTGATGGTTTAGATTTAACAGTAGTTTGAGGTTAGAGTTTATAAAAACTATCTAATTTGTTGTAGTGTGTTGTGCTGAGCATTGCAGCGAGCCATTAATAATATTGAAGCAAGGCTGCAAGGAGTAGTTGTTGGTGTTGGAGCAGCACCCTCTTTACCTCTAGCTGTGGAAGGCCAAGCACGTCGCTTGATTGCTGAAGCAGTTTCGCACAAAAATCTTGGAAGGATGTATGTATGGTGGATGCCATGGTTTTAATTTTTAAAATTTGGAAATTCTCACTAGAAGAAGTAAGGTAAGATGAATTATTATTTTTTTTATGTGCTTAAATAAGACATTTGAGTATCAAACAATTGAACATTTATGGGGGAACTAGTTATTATTTTTCTTATATATGTCTAGAGTCCAGCTCATGATCTCATGGGCATCCTCAGTTATTGAGTGAATGGCTAAAGTTGAATGAATGGCTTTAATAGTATATTCTTATTAAATAAAGTACCTGAAGATTTGGATGGGCTGAATGATTAGGATGCACTAGAAAAGTCTTATGTAAAGAAATGCATAGATTCAATGATGTGGTACCACTAAGGAAATAAGACACAAAGAAACCCAACACCCACAACTATGGGAAAAGCACAAGGCTAAAGAAAGCACACAAGTTGAAGAAATATATTTAATTGCTGAAATTATCAATTCATAACATCATACTTAACGGTAAATACCTGGCCTATATAAGTATATAATAAATATATAGAACCCTAAAAATAATTTTAATACTACAGTATTTTAAATCTGAATCTAGGGAAAATTAAACCAATTATAACTAGGAAAAACATACTAAATCGTATACTTGCTAAAATGATAATTACAAGAGCAAGAGATACGAATTTCATAATGAATAATAATTCAATTAAAATAGTTCCTAAACTTAGAATTCTCTAATTGCATCAGGCATTTTTTGAAAATATGTGAAATAATGCTTTGACTGCTGTGATTTAACAAGTCCTTTTTCTCTGTGTGTTGCTAGGGATAACTACAATTTAAAATTTATTATTCCCTTTCTTTAAGGAAGGACTTTTAATATATGCATGCATCTTTTAATTTTACAGTGTGAAAACGAATATGATGAAGGGGTATTTTCTAATATCATAGGAAATGGAAATGTGTAAATATTAAAATAGAGGGATATATATATGTTACCATTAGTTAATAGTATAATTATAAATTATTTTGTTTGGTTAAGAAAAATATGAAGTTCCTTTTGAATTTATTTTCTTTGTTATTTAGAAAATAACTAAAGAGATGTATTTTTCAAGTTGGAAATGTTTTTTCTAATTTTTTAAATTTGCAGAGTTAGCCCCAAAATGTTTTGAGGAATTTCATGAAATCCAACATGGGAAACACCTACTAGTTGAAGTTTCTGTGCATTATAGATTTTACATATGTCAAACATCATTTGTTAGCTCTTCAACAATCATTATCGTTGCTTTGGTCGCATAGAAACTTCGTGGTGTGTTAACTAAGAAGAGTTTTCTGACATGGCTTCTTGATGAGTCGGTGATTGTTTCAGTATTTCTTTCATAGGCCATGGTGCTTGCTCAAATGGTTGATTTTGCTTCTTGCCTATGACATGCTGAATTTTATGCTTCTTAGCTTAGAATATGTTAGTTTTGCCTTTATTGGTAGACTGACAACAGCAGATAATTGTCATATCTTATTCTTTGAACATTCGTTTTACTTTGCTTTCAAACTTCCATAAATATCTCTTAGCGATGGCCATAGAGTTGTTAAACATATTTACCTATCTTTCTTCTTCATTTATCTATTTTGTCCTATTTTTTTGTGCTTTTGTGGGTAGTGGTTCACATAATCTTTTTCTGTCCAAAGAAATGATTAAATAATGAGCCACTATTGATACAGGCTTATCTGAGATCGTCAACACGTGCATGGTGCTCCTTATTTGCAAGGGTCATTGATCCTGCTTCTGGATTATATTTCTGCAAGGATGTATATACTCTTTTTCTCTGCCTAAATTTTTTGTGGCTAGTGTTCTTTTTGCTTCAAATGATTGAGATCTACATACTCTTTTCAGTTTTGTCATATGCTTCATTGCTGAAGAAGAGAGATGTGACGGAATGTTTCCATGTGAAAACTGCCATAGAACAAACATGAAAATTTGGAGTATCCACTGTTGATGCTTAGGCATGTTGAGAGATTAAACCTAAGGAGCGCGAGAGTGGAAGAATGAAGAAATTTTGAAGGTGGGAGGCAGCACTGGGAGGTTCAACACCTTCACTGGAAACAGCGCATAGATTTCAGAGGAGAATGGGAGTGCACACCTTGCTGGAGGTTCCATGGATTTGCTGTCTTGTACAGTTGGAAATATTTTAAATTAACAGAGCACAAATTTCAGAGGGGAATGGGAGTGAGTGCGGCCTTGCTCGAAGTTCCATGGATTTGATGTCTTGTACATTTGGAAATATTTTAAATGATCCTGTAACTCCTGTTGAATCATAAAGCCTATTTGTTTCATAGAAAGCTATTTCTCAATTGTACACCTTTCATGTTTGTATGCTAGTTTCTGCTGTACAGCAACACTGTATAGTGTTTTGTAGGTTAATGATACATGTACGTTGGTGACCATATCATCCAGTAAATTCTCAACAATGCATTATATCCATTTTTTTAATATAGTGCACTGCTGCATGCTGCTTTTATATTTCTATTTGTACAGCAACACTGTACAGTGTTTTATATTTCACTTGTAACTGAACTCCATAGCTTAATGTGATTATCTGTTGCAACTTCTATTTCTATTTGCTTTCGACTCGTACCTTTATACAGAGATGAAGTGGAAAGAGAAACGGGCAGTCCAATGATGTGAAAACAAGAGAATTTCGGGCATTCTACTCGATGCTGAAATCTCTTCCTATCTGGATGAGAATTCCCTAGAGCTTATTTGAACGAGTCATCAAGGTATAAAGTGAACTCGTTTTCTGATTGGCACTTTTGACTTGAGTTATATTGTAGGAGTATGCTGGCATGAAGTGTATGTACGATACTCAAAATAGTGCGTTGCTTTGCCCTTCTATGCATTTCACGCCCGACTTAATTACTGTGATAAGTTTCATTGTAAGATACAGTAGAACACTGGAAGTTTACTTTCATTTGCACAGCCATTTTTTAACAATTTTTCCTTTAGCAATAAAACATCCTATGTTCTTCCTATCAATTCGCATAGGGCTTCTTGTTCGAGCCATAATCTCTTTGACCATACGCTTAACAGGTGATTCTCCTCTAACAAGGCTATGCTTTCCTGAACCACAAACAACTGTAATTTCTGCTGGAATCCCATAATTTCCACTGTTGAATCGTTTTCTCATCTCATCAATCCACATTAACATTATCAAATAAGCTGAACACAAGTGCATGCCATGCAAATCCAACTTTGTCTCTAATGCATCCCACTTCATTGCCTCGTTCAAAACTGAAGATCCAGCAATTTCTGCAACTAACAAAGTCTCATCTTCACTCAAAATCGTCATCAACTCGTGGATTGAAGTGGGATATTCATTTGAGTTTTGCACAATTGACATGATTGTAGGACAAGAATTCAATGCTGAATTGCAAGTTCTCAACGAAAAGGGAATGCCTAAAGCCTTCATCTTTTGAAGCCATAATACCATTTCAGAAAGTGCACTGTGAGCTCCAAACGATGCAAGAATCATATTCGAACAAACTGTATCGACCTCAAATCCTCCTTTTTCCAATTGGTCAAGAAACCTCTTCATTTCTCCAAACAATCCTAATTTTCCATATGCATACACCACACATCTAAACTCAAACAGTGATGGCTTCACTCCATTCCCTCTGATCTCTTCAATCAAAAATTGTGCTTCTCTAGGCCTACCCATTTCACATAACCCATTAATCATTGACTTGTACCCTTGCCTTTTTGCATGAACAGAGTTGGAATGGCAAACCAGTTTCATTAAACGAGCATAAGAATCATCAAAGCCGCGGATTGAGTTATGTTTGGATTGAGACTCGACTAAATTGCAATAAAAAAGAACAAGATCTCTCTCTTTAACTTGTAATCTAGAAACAGAATCAGAGATTAGAGTTGCTGATTCAGAATGGTGGCCTTGTTTATCAAGAAAAGCAACAAGATCAGCTATTATCTTTGGATTCCAATCAAACCACCTTGTTTCTGCAATCTTTGAGTACAGCTGCAAAACATGGTCAATTGGTTAATGTAAGAGCTTTGGCTCAATGGCAAGGAGTGGGAGAGATTAACTAACTTACAGGAAAAGCGAGCGAAGAGAGGTGAGGGTGAGAGGAGTGAGGATTGAGAAGATGAGAGAGTGCGTCGAGAGCTATAGATTTAGGTGATGCTGCAACAAATTTCTTAATCAAACGGTTTGTAGCGGTGGCATCTCCTTCAGCAGTGGCGATGGCAAGAGAAGACAAGAACCGTTGCCCTTGTTTGCTTAAAGCTGCACATTCAAAAACCCATTTTCTTCGTGCTACTAGTTGTCGGTGGCGGGGGTGGTGGTAGTGGTGGCAGTCACGGAGCTGCCCGCTCCATAGAGGTTCTAAAGTGGCCATCATCAGCTAATACCCAACTTGCGGATGGATTTGTCAATATTTATCTCCTTATTCGAAACTATTTATTTTTAGGCATAACGCGTCCTGTACTTGGACAGCTTTTATCATTTTGGCACTTCTATTTACATTTGTGTCATTTAAACACCAAAATGTTTTTTATAAACCATTTTCTACACAATTATCCAACAAACGAAGCGGTGTGTTATTTCCTCAAGCTCACTAGACTGCCATGTAAGAATATCAAAAAAAAAAAATTGAAGCGGTAAAAAGAATAGCATTTTCCCCTAAATTACCGACCCTAATTTTTTTTTTCATCTTTATGAAATCTTATCTTAAATCCATAAACTCTCTTAAATCAAAATTCTCCTATAAAATTATTGTTGAAACCATATTGAAATCCTATGCCTAATCGAGCTTGAGTTGTTATTGTTGGTTTGCTGTGAAAAATAGATAGGGGAAAGGAAAATCAAACTGAGGGCTAATAAGAACGAATGTTAACATTGATTTGGAAATAGGTGTCAAACCGAGGGCCAATAAGAACGAATGTTAACATTGATTTGGAAATGGGTGAAAATCGTTTGTATCTTGTATGTTGGGTTTGTAATTGGGAGGATGAGTGCTTGAGTTAAGTGTGTAGTTATTTTGTAGATGTCTTAGGCTATGTTATGTAATTGGTGTGTGGTGTTGTAAGTGAAGGCACTGAAAAAGTGATAGAGGTGGGATTTGTGGAAGTAAGCAAGTAGTTGAATGTACTGTTGTTAGAATATGTAGATGTATTTTGTAAGCTAATTAACAATGTTAAATGAAGCAAGTATTTTGAATTATAACAAGTTGATATTTGTTAATATTCTAAATCTTTCCTTTAGATTATTTAAAATTTTATTTATTGCTGAAACAAAGTGGTAATGGAAAATAATATGTATTGAACTTGTAAATTGAGCAACACAAGATACTTGTCCTATCCAATATATAAAAAATTGCTTAGACCAATACAACTTGTAATAAAAATAATAGTGTTTGGTATCCAATGCACTAGATTCTCTGTAATAAAGTAACAAGTGAAAAAAAAAATAGTCAATACTGCTATAATTCAAAATCAAATATGATGCATGATTTCTATGCTCAATATTGGACAATCCACTAACACAATTAACTTTTTACTATAAAAAAAAAGCTAATAAGTACCCACCAGAAGTGGTCCAAAAAGTTAATATCACAACCAAACACTACCAACCAAAACAATGAGCTAATACAGTATAATAGTCCAAAAAAGTAACATCTTTAAATCTTATTATATGCCAGCTTGCATATTCAAAGACCTCAGGAGTTAACCGTGCCTTTTTTTTTTTTTTTTTATGGAGGAGGATTTGTTAAAGCCTCTATAGGGTTTTCACTTTGTAGATTAGATCTAATCCTGAAAGCTGTAAATCTTCTTATGTTAGTAGCTGTAGGCTTGTTATAGCATGTTTCTTTCCTTTAGCTGAATTATTTGGGGGTCTTCCCTTAATAGTAGGTTGTTTTCCCTTGACTGAAGGTGCTGCAGATGGTGCCTTAGAAGGTGGTGCAGATCTGCCATGGAATTCCTGTTGTGTGCTTAGAGTTCATTGCATTGTCTTAAGTTTACAAGATTTGAAAGTGACCTTAAACCTCCCTGCAAGTTGCTCCATGTCCACCACATCTTGCAAGTCTCTTAATCTTTTGAATTTCTTGTTATTTGATATTTTGTCACATGACTGTTGTTAAGGTGTCATGTTAATGACCTATAAAATATAATGCAAAATTAAAGTTAGATTAAGGTTAGTTAGATTTAAACATTATTGAAAGAAAAATTAGTATACATAACTTAAGATGCATGCTCTTTAAGTGTTAAATCTTTACCAAGCTGAGGTGCAGGCTCTCCGAAAGTGAAATTTTCAATTAGGATTTGTACTTGTTGATTTTCAGACACTTGAATTGTAACTGAGATAGAGAATATGTCTTCCCTTTCAGTGTTAGGTATTCTACTACTTCCCTGATAGTCACCACACAATTAAAGGTAATTGCATTAATATTCAACATAAACCTAAATTATAAAGACTTTTATAATGCACTAAACCCACATCAGGCATCCATTAAACTGTGTATGGTGTGCTTTGAGCTTGTGATTTGCTTAACTCTCTAACATTCTTGCCTCTCCTTACCTAGAAAAATAATATATAGGAACATCAATCAATCATTAGCTCTAAATAACTAAAAAAAAATAATAAAAATAACATCTTTTCACTTACTTTGAGTTTTGAGGTTGATTCTCTTTGTAATGACTCACATTTTTAAATTATTTTATTTTAAAATGAGATGTGCAGTGTTAATAAAATTTAAAAGTTAAATTTAATTATTTTATTTTACTATTTTATTATTAATTATTATTATTTTATGTTTAAATAAATTTTCCAACGTAAATATATTATTTTGGTCGTTTAATTTGTATGATAGTTATAATATTATTATTTCTATTATTGTTTTATCAAATTTCCTATTTATTTTGTTAATAAATCATTTTATTTATTTGAATCGTTATTTTAGGTATTATAATTATATATTATAATAATTAGGGTTTATATTATTTATATGTGTATATATATAATGTTAGGTATGTGTATTTTATATGTATTTAGTGTGTATATATACATATATGTTGACTATATATAAGTTTGACCATATTATTTCAATAATAATACTTTATATTATAATATTATACTATAATATATACAAATTATAACTTTTACATAAACCAAAAACATAAACACATAAACGATATATATTGTGCTTCTCCCTTACCTCCATTGCCGTCTCGATCAACGCCGTTCATAGTGCGTCTCCGGTATCTACCTTCGCCGCCTACCTCCTACCATCTTCACCACCTCCTCCTTCTTCTCCAGCGAGCTGCGGAACGATGGTAACAGTGAGAGGCCGAAAGTTGAGCTCTCCTTCGATCCTCACGATTCCGACCACCATTTTCCTCACCACCGGTCACATTCTCTTCCTTTCGTGCCGATGAGTGTGAATCCAAGCTCCCTTTTGGCTAAAATCTCGATTTGATTAGGTGTTGTTCGATTTTTAATTTATGGTTCATTAGGGTTTCAAATTTCTTTTAGGTTGTTAATGGTTGATTCACACAAAATCCCTTTACGAATGTGATTCCTAGTAGCTTAATCTACCTCCATGAATTTTTGTTTGATTTTTGGAATTTATTTTGATTTTTGTGAAATTTTGAATATTTTATTATTATTTTATTAATTTTCATAAATTAATTATTAAAATTATAAATTTTTGATTTTCGGTGTGATTATTAATTGTTATTAATTTTAGAGTTGAGTTTATAATTTTTGTGATTTTTATGTAATTTTTATAATTATTTTTAGTTTATGTCAATTTTGAAAAATTAGGTTAAATATATATTTTGGTAGAAATTATTAGTTAATTATATGTTTTTGTTGATAATAATGAGATATATGTTGAGAAAATAATTTTTATTGAAATTTTGAGTAATATTAGTATATTATGTGTATTTTTGAATATTAGGGTTAATTGTGTAATTTTGTGATAATTTTAGTTAAATATTATGTTTAATTGGTTTTAATATTATTTGAGGTACAAAAATGATTTTTTTTTACAAATTATTTACTATTTTTAACTAATTAAAAACTAATTTTCAAAAATTGTTTTCAAATAATATATTATATATTATTTTGGTAATAAAATGGATTTTTATAACTTTTTGTTATATTATTGGGTTAATTAAATTATTTGGATTTATAAAATGAATTTTTATTATTAATTGTGTAATTATTGGAAAAATGGATTTTTAATAATACTATATTATTATTTGGGATTTTTAAGTAATTATTGGGAAAATAATTATTTTTGGTGCTTTAATGTTAAATATGCTATATTTTGATATTTTGAGGGTATTTATGGTATTTATTGATTTTTAATATATTTTATTATATTATTTGAATTTTGGTAAATTGTGAATTTTGGTTGGAGAATTTTGTAGTTCGGGATCCTAACCGAGGATTTGTGTGAATTCTGGTTTAGAAGTATATTTTTCTTGCAAGACCGACTCTACTTTTTAGTAGAGAAATGTATATTTTACAGAGGAGGTTCTGCTGAATTTTTGGTAGAATTCTCATAAAATGTGACATCGGGTCTAATTCCAATTTTGTGTCAGTCTGTTTTTTGTAATCTTAGATCGAGTCTCTAGAAGTTTAAGTTAGAAATTTATTCTGATTTTTCGTGATTATTTTTATTGTTTAGTTGCGCTGAGACCGAGGTCTAGTGGACCAGGCCCAACAGACCAGTCTCGAGGAGTGCATACCTGTGAGTTGTTATTCTATATATACATTGCATTTAGGTTGCATATTTTAGAAATGCATGTTTTAATTGAATTTATTCATAAATTGCTTCAACAAATGATTAATATACTTTAGGTATATTTTTAGTATACTTTTAATATATTTCTAAATAAATGCATGTTTTATCTTCAATAAATATACCTAGCATGTTTTAGTATATTAATGGTTTATTTTAGTATATTGTATGATTGATTTGAACTTATATGACAAATATATACTCGAAATATACTTAGTTTATTTTAGGTATATTTCTTGTATATATATAGTATATTCTATCATTTTGAATGTTATTTTACATTATTTATTTTCGATTAAATGTTTATTTTTAAAATGAAGGATATCGATAGAATATGCTACCTAGTGGGCAACATTAGGACCGAGTACGTACCAGTGCGATAGATTGTAGAGTTAAAAAATTACTAACTTATTTGAGGAAAATATGACATGATTGATATGATTGAGATTGATGTGATTGATGGTGTGATTACTAGAGCTCAGTTGACTTTACATTTTATTTTATTTTATTCTTTTCTGAATTTTTATAATACTGATATTGAGGATTTACTGTGTCATTTAAGATTATGGTTATTTTTTTAATAATTTCTTGTTATTATATTATAGTATGGATATTGAGGATTTATAATATGGATATTGTGCTTTTTATTTTATTTTATTCTTTTTAGATGATTTATATTATTGATATTGAGGATTTACCATGTCATTTAGAATTTTGGTTATTTTTAATAATTTATTGTTATTATTGCTGCTAATATTGGGTAAAGCATTTTTATTTGTTCTTTGCTTTATTATTAATTGTGTATGCTAGTATTAAATAATTTTGGAAAGACTGGTAGACCGAGTTACCTGATGGGTGTCATTAGGACCGTGTGCACACAGGTAATAATTCTTAAGTCAGGCCCTTGTTGAGAACATTTAATTATATAGCTCGGTTGATACATAGCTCTTGGGCGTATGGTATTGAAAGGCTCGGTTGATGCATAGCTCTCAGGCGTATTTTAATTGAATATTTATTGGGGTCGGTAGTTCGGTTGATGCTTAGCTCTTAAGAACCGCTAGTAAATATTGGAATAAGAGATTGACAGTGGCTGGTAGCTTGATGGAAGCTTAGCTCTTGGGAACCAACAATCTTTGGATAAATAAGTGAGCCGAATGGCTTATAGATTTATGGTTTAGGGTTCTACCAATATTTTTCCTCTTAAGTTATCTATTAATATTGTTTTAATTATTTTATTTTATCTTCTTTATTTTATCTTTGTTTAATTTATGAATATTTGGAAGTTAATTTTTTAATAAAGCTATTAAAATAAATATTTGGTGTACATAGATATATATCCATATTTTCAATGATTAATATATAGTATTTGCTAATTATTGATTTTCTTTAAATATGACCTTGAAATAACTTTTTGAATAAAAGAAGGTTTTCAAACTAATATACATTTCCTTATATTAGCATACTCAGTAAGGTCTAAATCCTCTTAACTATTTTTCTAGGAACTTGGGAGTCTTCAGTTAGTTCATCTTCTTTATGCTGGACTCATTCTTTACTGGTTGTGTTATGTAAGTTAATTTAATGTTATTGATATTCAAGTGTAATATATTTATATAATCTAGATACCGCAATAGATTTAAATGTTTTTTTTTGTTGATATTGCATTGTTGTGTGTATTTTATATATACTGAGTTATGTTGGAGATATTTGTGTTATGGAGGACTGAATATGGATTATGGTGTCATTATGAAGTAGTGTTGATTGGAAATTATATTGGAAGTTTATTTCTTTGATTTATAGGTTTTGGTTTATTCCCGGTATAGTGGAAACTCTACCAAGTTTTTATTAGAAATTTTGAAATGGCTAATTTTATTGTGATAAATTCTTAAGACTTAGTATGAGTTTCAGAAGCTTTACACTTTCCCATTCCCTAGTGTCGGTCATGCGCCCTTAGGGTTTGGGTTGTAACAACTTAGTTCTAATCATCTCATTCATGGTAACAATTCCCTTAAACCTAACACCTAATATATAACTATTAAAGCACTCACATAAGTTATTTAAGAGCATATCATATGTAGTGCTATCTGGAAAATGTGACATGGTTCAACAGTAAGGATTAATCCTATTTAGATACTTATGTGCACTTTGATTCAGTTCAAAAACTTTGTCCATATATTTAGAAAAAGCAGTGACATAGCTCACCCTAGCTGTATACCATAATAAATCCTTGAGCTCTTTCTCATGAAACCTTTTTCTAAAATTAGTGAGAATATGTCTAAGACAAAACATGTGCTCAGAGTTGGGGAACAACAACTCGATTACTGGTATCAGTCCCTAAATTAGAATAAATAAACACAATTAGTTAAATGATTTAACTGAAATTCATACCTTTTATCTATCACTCATAAATGTCTAGTGAAATGAGTTCACGATGTCCAAGTCAGTTACTAGTAATTTTGAAAACCAAATATAGTTTTCTTTGTTTTCTTTTGAAATAATAGTCCATGCAATTGGGTAGATGTAATCATTTGCATCAATCCTTATAGCAATAAAAAATGGGCCTCCATAGACACCTTTTAGAAAGCATCTATCAATAGAAATTAAAGGCCTACACCCTTCCTTAAACCAATTCTTCAAACCAGCCAAGCAAACATGCATTCCAATAAAAACACCTTCATCCAAATGTAATTGAATTGTGGAATAATTATTTGAGCAATCAATTTTGCCTTGTAGGCATTGCACCTACTAATATCCACTTATTGATTCATTTTCTTCAAATTAGCAAAGCAAACATACATTCTAATGAAAACACCTTCCTCCAAAATGAAATTGAATTATGGAACTAGGATTTGAGAGATCGATTTTTCCCTGTAGGCTTTGCACCTACTAATATCCACTTCTAGATTCATTTTTATATCTTACATTATACCCTTCAAAGGCCTTGTTGGATTAACCTTAAAGGTCTCTAGGTATGTCTAAGCCACCCATAATTCACTAACATGTATGTTTGAGTTCTCCTTGCCACATTAATGTTCTAAAACACCTAATTTAATCTGCACTATTTATTTGTCATGGCTTAAAAGAGAAGCCCAAATGTAAAAACAACATTCTTTTTTGCAGAATGCCTTGCATCTCTTCTTGTTATTGGGGTCAAACTTCACCTCAAACATGTTTTATATACTGAGATTTCTTACAGCCTATTTAAACTAATTAAAATCCTTGAATTTCATCTTAATTTGTAATTTAGGGTCCCTCATGTTCATTTGTTCATCAAACTCAGCAAATGTAGGACTAGGTGAATGGCTTTCATCATCATTTAATTCAGAACAACTGTGTAACACATTTGAAGGGGCATACACAGACACATTTAACTGCTCATCCTTATTTTGCATCAACTCATTTTTAGCTCGAGGCATATCCATCTCTAAACCTATGTCCACAAAATTCTCAAACATTTCATTATCCTCATCTTCCATCAACTCAAAATCTAAGTCAATATATTCACTATCACTATCACCATCACTTTCTTCTCAATTTTAAGGGTGCTTATCACTTGCTTCCACATTATATTGCATCCTTGTCGAATTGACACCTTCAACTTTTTGAGCTTCTTCATCTAGTATTTCAATCAAAGCACCCTCTTCTCTATAATAAACATGCATTATCCATAAAAAAAACTCATCTTAATTGTATCATTATCATCATTTAACTTCTTTAATCCATAACTACTAACATTTTTTAGATGCATTAAAAAAATGAGCTTCTCTTAGTACCTAACCTAACTTCCTTTGCCATGTTATTAATTTCCAGTTTTGAAATATTATCAGAGTTGTAGTATTCAATGTAGCCAACAACATGATGAAAGTAAGAACGCTTTGTCATTGCACTTACATGGTACATATAAAGGCTAAAGTACTATGACCCATGTTTTTTAAAAATAGAAAATGAAGTTGGATAAATACATAATTAAATGTAAAAAAATAAAAATGTATAAACCATACTAACTTTACTTCAAATTTTCAACAACTTAAGTAACTTACCATATGTGGGTGCTTTTTCCCTAGGTAATCTCCGTCTTTAATTAACCATCATTCTTCAATGCGTGGATGATAAATGCTTATGCTTTTACTTAAAAATTCAAATAATGGTTTTGAATCATATAAAGATGTGGTCGATGCATAGATGCTGATAGTTGATCAATTTTGAAAGCAATGTTCTTTAAGTTTAGGAGAAGAAATTTCATGAAATTAGGGATTTGGGTGAAATAGGGGTGAAGTAAGGTTAAATGGTTATAGGGTTAAAAGATAAATGGGTCAATTAGGGTTTAGGTTAAATTGGAGTATAGGTCCCACCATAATGATGTGGAATCCACGTGTACAAAATTGGTAGCTATACTTTTATAATATGGTGTATATTCTAGGAATATTCAATTGCCAACTGCCACATCATCATCTAGTCACCAGGTCATTGGCAGATGACACTTAAATCAAAGTTAGATGATTAAAAAGAAACATATTAAAGTTTGGTATCCAAAATGAAATTAGTGCAAAGTTGGGTGCCCACCTGTACATTTAACACTGAATATAATCCTACTTACTGTAAAAAAGTGTTAGAGTATGTATTTTCTTGATGCAGACACTATAAAGGTACATTGTTGAGCATTTGCATGATCAATTCCTTAATTTTGGTTTTAACAAACAATTTGCAATACTAATAGTTTCTCTTAACTATGTATTAGCAAAGAGAATCTCACATTTTAAGATTAAGGTAACTTTATTAAATTGAAGGTTTGTAAAACTTTTACAAAGAGCTTTTACATGGAAATTCACTAAGCACAAAGTACTATAAAAATTCTAGACTAATTGGGTGCAAAGGAGAAAAATAAAGGTAAACTTTTAAGGAAGAAGACTACCCCTCATGGGTAGCCCTCCAAGCCATGAGGGTCCTCACAAGCCAGGCTTGAAGAAGGTAAGAAAATAAGGAAAAAGCATGTGTTACTCACGATCGTCCCTCATAAGTGGGTCACGGTTGTGAGGAGCAATAAAATTATCCTCCAATAATTATAATCTTCAATCCTCTTGAGCTAGAGCCTCCCCTCATGACTATGAGAGACACTTTGATTATAAAAAGTTAAAATTCATTAAATGAAGGATAGAGGAGCTTGAGGAAGGAATTAATGGTCTCTAACAACCATTTTCCATCCTCAATCAATATATATCAACTATGAAACTTCATTTAAAAGGAAAATATAGACAAGTTGATTGAGTAAATTCATCTCTTAGAAATCTCTAGAGCATTCTTCTATTCTTAAAATTCTAATTGTAATTGAATGATTAGTTGTGTGGTAGGTTAGTTCTCTTCTTAATCTTCTTTCTTGGGTTGAAAAAGGGAAGTAAGGACTTTTTGCTAGTGAATTAGGTTCAAGTGTAAGCCTAAAAAAAATACTTGAAATCATTATTGGGTTAGAGCTTAGCCTAGAAAAGCTCTTGTTATTGTAAAGGTTAAAGTTGATCCTAAAAATTGTTGTAAAATCAATCTTGGTTAATAAGATTGGTGTTGAAAATCCTAACTTGGGGATAAATTAGGTGGAGATGCAGATTCATTTGTGAATCGAACTCTTTAAAATCTTGTGTTCTTGAGTTCTTTTCTTGCTTTTCTACTTAAATCTTCCTCTAGCTCTTAATTAATTCTTAATCCTTTCTTAATTTTTTATTTGCCCTTTTCACCCCCCCTCCTTTAAGGCCTTTTTCATACATTTTGGCCATTATAGTTTTACTGAGAATTATAACACTTGGTATTAGCATGAAGAAATGTAAGTACTATATTCATATTTTGATGTAGAATATGTTAATAAAATGACATAGAATCAAAGCAGTTATACTAGGGTAATATGTTTGAGTAGATGGTTCATGACATTGTCGAACCATCTTTTTCTATACTACCATATGAGGAAGAGGTGAATGCCTCTGCAAAGAATTTGTATGACATGTTACATGTAGTTGAATAAAAGGTTTATTGAATCTGTATAACTTAATAACCTTATGGGGCATTCACAGTTGTTAAGGAAGAATATAATTTTTCAAAACATTGCTATGATGAGTTGTGCACTTTTATATCTAAGTTGCTTCTACAAGATAATTTGATGACTTACAACTTTTATAGTATAAAGAAGTTGATTCTAAGGTTAGGACTGCCTGTTTAAAAATACACTATTGTATGAACTACATGATTTATTGGGGGAACAAAAACCTTGTTGTGTTATGTTCATTGTGGAGACCTTAAATATAGAAGATCACATAATGGTGATAGGAAGGGAAGTATACCTTACAAGATAATATACTACTTCCCACTTATAACAAGGTTATAATGTCTCTATGCTTTTATTGCAATAAAGTACTATAAGAGATGGCATGTTGATCATGTTCAAGAAGAAGGTATTATGCATCATTGCTCTGTTTCACCAATATGGATTTATTTTAATGATTTGCATTTAGAGTTTGCTTCTGAATGTCACAATGTGAGATTGGATTTGTGCACTGATGATTTTCAACCTTTTGGTAAATAAAGGAAATAATACTCATAATGGCTTGTTATTCCATATAAAAATATATGCTTCTCTCCAAAAATTAAAATTAAAAATTTTAGACATTTAGTTTTTTCATTCTATTTGATAATAAGGTTTGATTTATATTTGACATCTTTTAGGCATAGAGAAAATCCTAATATTTTTTAAGGCCATGTATTATTGATATCAGATTAATTAATTTTTTATTTTATAATTTGATAATTTTATTTACAACTTTGGAGAGTTCTTCTTCATTTTAAATTTATTATATTTTCATTTGAAGGTAGAAAAATTATATTTGCTTTTTCTAATTTCTGTTGTAAAAGGATTGAAATGGCTTGAATGTTAACAAGTTTCTATTTACTTCTATTAATTTTAAAAGTTTATGTGATTTGAATTGAAAGGTTTGTTGGATCCTTAATCAAACATTAGGTTTATATGTGAATGATTATGTATTGTAGACTATCATATAAGGTGAGCCCATTTAAAAATGACATTTCGAATTTGGATAATTTGGACTTTAATGTAAGGGTATGGGCCTTTAATGTGTATAGACTAATGGGTAATTTATATTTTAATGATAGGCTAAAATAGAAATACCAAAAAGATAATAGGAAAGTTATATATATATATATATATACATATATATATATATATATATATATATATATATATATATATATATATATATATATATATATATATATATATATAGGTGGTTATGGTCTATAGGCCACACAAGTTGTTATTTTATATTCTTTCTAAATCTTATCATTATAGAGAAACACAAAGAGAAAACCTAAAGGTATTCTTTTAGAAAATGTATCGACCTATAAGGCCAACTGCATGATTGTAAAGGCTTAATCATGGATTCAAGTTTGTTTTCACTATTATATATGTTATGATTTCTATTGATTTAACATGAGATTGGGTTATAGGATTTTATTTAATTTGGAAATTTTTCCAACAAGTGTTATTGAAGCCATGTTTAAAGAGTTATGATAAATGTAACAAAGGCTACTTTGATCATATGTTGGTTTTATGCTCTTTAACTCCATAAAAGAAATAACTAGTATCGACTTGTTCATTAGTTTTTTTTTATTTCTTTTGAGGTACTGTATCTTCAGCTTCCTTATCCTTTATCCTTTTAGACATTATGCCTATAAAAGTGTCCAAAATGGCCTTTATGATTGTTATGACTCCAAGAACAATAAAAAAGTTCTTTTGCCATGAGCTGAAGTCAATTCCTTTTAGCATAGATATGCAATTGATATTGGTAATAATATTAGTAAGAGTATTCATAACTAAACAAAGAACAACAAATAACTAAAACAAGCTCACATAAATTCTAAAACAAAATCAATAGTAAATTCAAATAAAGGTAAATCCCATCTTAAGATACCAGACACTCCATTAATATTTTGTCTTTGGACAAAAATATTAACTTGTAACTGATATCTTAGTGTAGTAATCAAACACTGATAATAAGAACATGTTGAACAATAAATCTTCTTTTAGGCCAATTTATTATCCACACGTAAAAAAAATTGAATAATCATCACATGTTTGTTACCATAAATGCACATGCAATTCTATTAAATATTGACTTTCCTTTGGGCTAATCGATACTCATATAAATTACACTCACACAACCTTTTATATTTTAAAATAAATTGATCTCAATAAGAGAGCTTACTTTAGTGAGATGTTGTCTCAATTAATTTATTTAAAAAATATATAACCATACTAATATTTCAATTTAAAATTTCTTAATTGCATAAATTGCACACAAAAAAAATCCTTCATTGCATTACCATAATTTTTTTAAAATTAATGAAATCAACCAAAAATATGTACATATGTAATATATATACACACACATGTTTGCAAATAAAAAAATAAAAATAAACTAGCATCAATAAATATTTGTAAACCTAATCAACATAAAATAGAAAAAAATTGTACTATATGCATCAATGCATATTGAATGCATTAATTCATGTTTGCTGAGAATAAAAAATGACAAAAAACACATTGAAAAATTGAAGAGTTTTGCCCATTCTTAACAATGGACATTAATTTTCCCCTTATCATGCATATACTTATCTGAATCAAGACAAAAGACCGAAGAAGGAAAATTTGCATCCAAAATTCATGTATATATATACATAGTTATTAGCTAAGAACCATAAACCCATGATTTTGTTTGTAGGCCATTCCCTACAGCTGCTTGGAATGGTCAATAATATTTTATAATGTTCATAGATGATCAGTCTAAATATGGCTACATATATCTCATTAATAAAAAGTCACAATCATTAGATGTGTTCAAAAGCTATAAAGCTAAAGTTGAAAATCAACTCAGTAAAAGGATTAAAAGCGTCACATATGATTTTGGTGGTGAATACTATGGTAGATATGATGGTTCAGGTGAATAACGTCCAAGACCATTTACTAAATTCCTAAAAGAATGCAATATCATCCTATAGTACATTATGTTAGGTTTGCCCACTATGAATGGTGTTGCTGAAATACGAAACATGATGCTCAATGACATGGTGAGGAGTATGATTTCTCTTTTTACCTTACTAGAATCACTTTAGGGAGAAGCACTTAGGACTACAACATATATCCTTAACAGAGTTCCAACAAAAGCAACTGCCAAAACTGCCAAAACCGTTTATGAACTTTAGACAGGCAAAAAGCCTAGTTTGAAGCACTTACATGTTTAGGGATGTCCAATTGAGGCAAAGACTTATAGGATTAATAAAAACAAACTATACTTAAGGATGATTAGTGGCTATTTTATTGGATACTCTAAGAGATCTAGGGGGTATAAGTTTTATGATCCTATAACTAAGTTAATTTTTTAATTAAGAAATGCTCAGTTCTTTGAGGATGATGAGTGTGCAGAGGGAGATAAAGTTCGAGACTTTGTCTTTGAAGAGGTATATATTGATATTCCCATAGGTGCTATTAGCATTGATCTAGATTTTATTCCTGACTTTGTTCAAGACATAACACACCAAGACAATGGTGGAGAACCTCTGATTGAAGAAATTATTTTAGAAGAACAAACTCTACAACCTTAAGAACCTATGCCATTAAGGAGATCCATTAGAGAAAGAAGAAGTACAATACCAGATGACTATATTATATTTCTTCAAGAACATGAGGCTGACATTGGAGTGATGGAAGATAATCTAATCAACTTTTATCAAGCCTTACAAAGTTCTAATTCTTAAAAGTGGATTGATGCCATGAATGAGGAGATAAAGTCCAAGAAAGACAATGACATATGGGATCTTATCCCATTGCCAAAAGGTGCAAAACCCATTAGTTGTAAATGGATATTTAAAACCAAAATGGATTCGAAAGGTAATATGGAGAGGTAAAAGGCACATCTTGTTGCAAAGGGCTTTACACAAAAAGAAGGTATTAATTATAAAGAGATTTTCTCTCCAATTTCTTCGAAAGATTCTTTTAGGATTATAATGGCATTAGTGGCATATTTTAATCTTGAGCTACATCATATGGATGTAAAGACAACGTTTCTCAATGGAAACATTGATGAGATAATTTACATGGTGCAACCATAAGGCTTTGTTTGGAGACTTAAAGAATATGGTTTGCAAACTTAACAAATCCATCTATGGACTCAAGCAAGCATCTCGACAATGGTATTTCAAGTTTCATCAAGTGATAATCTTGTTTGGTTTTGAGGTGAATTTGCTCAATGATTGTATATACCATAAGTTTTGCGGAAGCAACTATATTTTTTTAGTTTTATATGTCGATGACATTTTGCTTGCCAATAATGATATAGGCTTATTGCACAAAACTAAAAAATTTCTAGCTAAGAATTTTGAGATGAAAGATACTGGTGATGCCTCTTTTATGTTAGGCATTTAGATACACCAAAATCACTTTTGAGGTATTCTTAGAGTATCATAAAATGGCTATCTTGAAAAGGTTTTCAAAAGATATGGCATGCAGGATTGTAAACCAAGTGATACCCCTACGACTAAGGGAGATAAGTTTAGTCTCAAACAGTGCCCTAAGAATGATTTTAAGGAAAAGAAAATGCAAAAGATTCCTTATGCATCAGTTGTAAGGAATTTGATGTATGCTCAAGTTTGTATGCATTCAGATATTACATACATTATTGGGATACTGGGTAGATATTTAAGCAATCCAAGAGTAGACCATTGAAAAGTAGTCAAATAGGTCTTATAATACTTATAGAGAATAAAGGACTACATGCTCACATATCAGAGGTAAGATTAACTTGAGATCATTAGGTATACTGACTCCAATTTTGCTAGATGCTAAGATAGTATGAAATCTACATCAGGCTATATTATATACTAAATAGGGGTGATATCTCTTAGAAGAGTGCTAAATATTCTTTTATAGCCTCTTCTACCATGACAGTAGAATTCATAGCATGTTATGAGGCATCCAATCATGGAATATAGCTATGGAATTTTATCATAAGATTGCGCATAGTGGACAATATTGAAAGGCCTCTTAAATTATTTTGTGACAACAAGTTAGTAGTTTTATATTATAATAATAGTAGGAGCTTGAAAAAGTCAAAGCATATAAACATCAAGTTCTTTATTGTTAAGGAAAATTCAGAGTGGACAGTTATCTAGAGAGCACATTGGGATAAACTCCATTGTTGTGGATCCGTTTACTAAGGGAGTGTCACCCAAAGTGTTTTATGAGCACACTGCTCGTATGGGTGTCATATAATTTGAGGATATTCAATTTCAGTGGGATTTTGTATTTTTAATGCTTTTATAATAAAGACATTTTTTAGTTATTTCAGTTTAAGGATTTTGGTTATTTTAGTTATTTTCTACAGAAATAAAGTTTTTGGTTTATTCACACTTTGATTTCAATGTGTTTTGATCTCACTAAAGTTTAAGGTGGACCAGTTGGAAATAAACATTTTAAAATCACATTGCATGAAATTTTCATGCTACACATCCACATTATGATCCATGTCATTCAATTATATTGACATATATGACCATTGATAAGTTGAGTTACGATAAATGTAATAAAGGCTGCGTTAATCTTATGTTGGTATGATTGATGGACTAGATTGGTTATAGATACATTTCGGTAATGACAGTAAAGTTAAGCTGATATGGTTATTTTTTACAATTCATAATTATAAGGTTACACATATAACCCAAATGGGCGATTGCTGGATCCTTAATCTAACATTAGGCTTATATGCGAATGTTATGTATTGCAAGCTGTAATATAAGGTGAGTCCATTTAAAAGTAATAATTCATAGTAGGACAATTTGAGTTTTAATGTATTTAAAGGTGTGAGTCTTTAATGTATAGAGAGCAATGGGTAATTTTTTATTTTAATAATGGGCTAAAATAGAAATACCCAAAGATAAAAGGAAAGTTATCTATATATAGGTGGTCATGATCTTTAAGTCATACGGGTTATCATTTTTTGTTCTTTCTAAATCCCATCATTAGATAGAAATACAAAGGAAAAATCTAAAGGCATTCTCTTAGAAAACTTAATGATCTAGAAGGCCAACAACATAATTGTAAGGGATTAATTATGGATTCAGGTACGCTTCCGCTACTATTTATGTTGTGATTTCTATTGATTTAACATGAGATTAGGTTTTAGGATTTTATTCAATTTGAAAATTTTTCCAACAAGTTTTTCTCTCAACAATTTTGTATGAATTTTGTATATTGATTTTGATCCAAATAAATATATGCAAGTATGCCATGATCACATGTACATATATGTTGCCATTAATAGAAAGTAATCTTCTTTGATTAGGACCATTTGACAAGAAAATTAATAACTAATGTTTTTATTCAAGCAGGATCATTTTGGTATCATGAAATTGTATAAAGTTTTTGAGACATCAAGTAGGTAGCCATTAAATTATGTTCTAGTAGTTACTTTTACTTTATTAATTCTAATGAGCTAACACATATTCATGATTATTAACTTGGTCGCTGATTTTTTTTTTTTTTTTAACACGTAGATGATGGGTGAGAATTTGAATAATTTTAGCATGTTATTTTGCATTGATAAAAGAATGGGCTTTCACATTGGAGGTTAGTCATGAAAGAGAGGTTAGTCTTTTTCCCCTTCTTGAAGTCATGGAGAATTTTGCATTTGATTTAGCATAATTGTGCTGTTACTTCTCAACAAATTGTCAATTCACGATTTATAAATCGTTAACAAATGCAATACAAAGCTAACTTTATTTTTCCATGACTGTGATTTCAGTTTCTCTTTTTCAATATTAAGAAAGTATTTTGAAGATGAGTAAAAAGACAAGCTGTCTTCTATATGTGCATTGTGTTTTATAAACATAACTAATTCTGTTGATTCATTTATGTTTTCTTATTCATTATTTAGGAAGGATCTCAATTTAATTAATTTTCTCAATTTAGCTCTTCATGAGCGCTCATTTTGAAACTTAAAATTTGTAGTTCTATTCTTGATATTTCAATAAATGTGTTTCTAAGGGCTTCTCCAATCCTCCTTCCTTTCATCAAAAGTTGGTCAATTGCACGCCAATTCACATGCTAATTTGCTGCGTGTGAACAATGCCACAACAAATTGGCTGGCAACTGTTCACATGCTGCAAACATTGCTCATTTGTTTTGTATAATTACAAAATAAGTAATATACTTTTACATTTTAAATATTTTATGCCAATTTCAAATTTGTATTATTTTATTTTCCTTTAAATGATAATTATTTTGTTTATTTTTTAATTAAAGCATATAAAATTATTTAAATGTATTATTATTTATATTTTCAAAATTAATATAAATATTACATTTATTATTAATTATATGTACATAGGAAATAATATATTCACATGAATATAGAATAATATTACATAATTATTAAAAATATTATCAAACATTACATAAATATTAAAACCGTTACATAAATTTTAAAACATCACACAATTACTAAAAAAATAATAAATTGTGATATTTTATATTATTTACTATTAAATCTATTTTAAAAATTGAATTAAGATTTTATAATTTAATTATATTTTTATTAATATAATTATAATATTTTATTTTATTTTAATTATATATGATATTATTTATATTTAAATTGAATAAATATGTACAAAATAAACGTATGAGTATCATTTGTAATGAATAAAAAAAATAAGAAAGTAATAAAGGATTAAAAAAATATATAAAAATATTTTTTTTAGTGTGAAAATTAATATTATTAATTAAGATTGAATTACTGTAAGTACATCAAAATAGTATAAAATTTGCACCGTTTTGATATTTTAAGTCGGAGATGGCCTAAACTTAACAATTCAACTTAAAAATGTATATCACCAAATAGAAGCAGAAGAGAGTGGAGAGTCCGACGGAGGAGAAGACCAAGTGATAGAAGGAGGAGAAAAGTAGACTGACTGTCTCGTCATTTTATGTAGTGCTTTGAGGTGCATAATAATTTAAAAGGATTATACCTACGTAGAAGTAGGTGCAGCATTTGTTTCAAAAAAAAAAAGGACTATTTCTACGTAGAAGTAGCTGACACAGAAGTAGATGTGAGATTTTGTTGTTTGGAAAGGACTATTTCTCCGCATACCTAGCTAATAATAATAATAATAATAATAATAATAATAATAATTTATGTTATTTATATTTATATTAATATTAATTATGTAGGTGGTGGAATTTAATGCATGTTCAAGTTTTTAACGATCATAATATTATGTGGGTTCGAGACCTAATAGGAAATACGAAACAGATCATAAAACCTACTTAGAGATGGAGTCATCATCCGGATGAAAATAGGGATATACTGTACAACAATTGAATCTCACAGAGATTTTCAGAAATCATCATCAGAGATTGAGTTTGAAAACTACGTATCGGTGTTTGAATGCTCACCCAATTTTGTGGTTGGCTTCCGTTTAGGTTTTGTAATTTATTATCCTTAATTATTCAATGATTTCTCTATTATCACACAGATTGCAATTTTCTTCAAACAATTGTTGCATTTTATAATTAGACCAAGATTTGCACATTAATTAAATTCATATGACTAGTCCCAATATTCACCACAAATAAAATAAGAATTATAATTTACATCCATACATTGCAAATCAAGTGGGGAAGGGATTAAGGGTTACAACATCTTGTGCAAAATAAAAGTATAATAAACTAAAAATAAACTATTTAAATTAAATAAAACCTCTCAAGTACTAGTTAATGAGATAAATACTTGATGATTATAATCACCGATAAATTCCTACAACATACAAAATGTTAGTTCTTGAAACACATAAAGATCTTGCATAAGAATCCCTAAAAACCAACTCAAGACTCTATTAAATAAACAAAGATACAAAGTCACAAAAGATAAATGTTAAACTTTAATTGAACAATGTTGTGGGGGTCATACAAAACAGACTTGAGTAGTTAAGGCCTATACATGCATGGAAACTCTAAAAAATATATAAAAAATGAGACAAAGTCATATGAGAATCTGTCAGAGTTGCAATCGCCTCTCATGGCAATGGGGCGACATGGTTTGTAGAGGCTATACTGCAAATAAACTCATAAGGGCTTGTCAAAATGGCAATCGCCTCTATGAAGAGGTAATCGCCTAATCAACAGGCTTAAGCAACTCTCAAACTGGCAAACTTCCACTTCAAGTAAGAATCTGTTACTATAAATAAACTAAATACACAACTACACCTAAGGCTCAGTGAATCATATTAAAAACAAGGCATATTACAAGCAATGAATACAAAGTAATAAATAAAAAGCTAGCAAATGAATAAATTAGAGGTTATATAAACAAGTAAGAAAGAATCATGCAAATTTATGAATCAAGCTTGGAAAGAATTGAGATAATTAATGAAGAATGAGCTTTTAAAACGTTGGCCCTAAAAAATGATTAGGAATGTTGGTCTTCCTTTGAATGCAAGCTTCTTCCCTTCTATTTCTCAAGCAAATAAACCTCTAAGCTTTTTCTTTTTTCTCCTCTCAAGAATGTTTTTTACTCCCTCTTTTCCTCTTCAGAGCTTTCTCCCTTGGAACTCTCTCTTTCCTAATTGTTAAGTCTCTAATTCCCCCACCCCTCAAAAGTCCTTTTTTTTCTCTCTCTCTTTTTTTTTTTTTTTATTCACACATCTAGCCCATGCCCCTTACTACTCTCTTCCATCAATGAATTTTCTAGCCTTTTTCTTCTCCTAAAAAAATTCCTTTTCAAACCAGAGGTTGAGTTACAGGGGAAATGGGCCCACCAAGTTGGTTGTCATGGACACCTCTGCATTTAATGCAGAGGTAGTACCTCTACGATGAGGCAATTGCCTCTTTGATAAGGCGATCACCTCTTCAGCTGCTACTATAGAGGCGTTCACCGCTTTGGCCTGCCCTACATTGGGCCTGATGGGCCAAGATGGTGGGTCTGCCTTATAAGGGTTTTGGGCTCTAGGTTTATGGGTTTTCGATCCTTGGGCTCATTTTTTAGAATATTTAGGGTTTCTTTCTTGCATTCAAGTTTTACATTTCTCATCATTGAGCTATTTTTAGGCTTACCAAACTGAGTATCCACAATTTGCCTCCAATTATAAGCTGATTGAACCGGGTGTCTACAGTTTGCCCTTTGATTTTTCTAAAAACCAAATGCATGCATTGACAATTTTTTGAAAAATCATATACACAATAAAAGAACACGATAAACAACATGCATAACTCTTGAGTTTCACTCAAGAGACGAATTCCTCAATCTAGAAACGTGACCGTGATCCTTGGGTTTTCCTGGCCCAATCAGCCACTCATTAATATTTGGTAACTTATTTGAAAACAATAATCCTTAGGTTTTCCTAGCCTGATACAACACTTAACTAAAAAACAGACTCTTTAATTTTCTTGGCCTAATCGTCACTCAACTGAAATACAGACTCTCAGATTTTCCTGACTCGATTGCCATTCAATTGAAACATAGACTCTTAAGTTTTCCTAGCCCGATCATCACATAAAGACTCTCGGGTTTTTCTAGCCCGATTATCACTCAACTAAAACACAGACTCTCGGGTTTTCCTGGCCCGATTGTCATTCAACTAAAACATAGACTCTTGGGTTTTTCTAGCCCGATCATCACTTAACTGACATAAAGACACTTGAGTTTTCCTGGCTCAATCGTCACTCAATTGAAACACAGACTCTTGGGTTTTCTTGGCCTGATCATCACTTAATTAACACAAATTAACACAAAGACTCTTGAGTTATCCTGGCTAGATTTTCACTCAACTAAAGTACGGACTTTGAGGATACAACCCTAACAGTGCTTTTTGAATCGCGAGCTTCAGGATCGAACATCCCTTCCTCGACTACTAGCTTTGGGGATACAACCCTTCTCTTGATCATGAGCTTTAGGGATACAACTTGAACAACCCTTACTTAATCATGAGCTTTAGGGATACAACCTAAACAACCCTTTCTTGAGAAGCATGATCCTTGAGTTTTCTTTACCCAATACATTGCTCAATTTAAAAATAAATTAACTAGAGAACTTTCATCCCATGACCTCGATTCTCAATATGCTCTTAGGAAATCCTTTTTTAAAAAAACATTCCTTTTTTTTTTCTTAATATTATTTTTTCTTTCCTCTCCAAAAAACCTAAACCATATTTCTTCACTACAAAAACATATTTTTCTTCTTTTTTTTTCTTTTCTTCCACTTTCTTTTTATTTTCCTTCTCTTTTCTTTTCCTCCACTCCTCCCTTTTCTTTCCCGTGCCCATATTCTTTCAAAAATGGATGATGAGAGGACACCACCTGTGCCTAAGTGGGATCATATTTCTCTATTTGAAACGCCCCCTACAGTTTTAGATTGTTAAAAGGAGATACAATTCCTCTTTTGGCAGATCTGAGGAGCCATATCTGTTCATCAGCATCCAGAGAGGTTAATTTCTAAGTTTTTCTCATTTTTTCCTACAAATTACATTGGGTTAGGTTATTTTTTTGTTCATTTATCATTTATAATTAAAAACTAGATTAATTAAATCTACATTTGTTGAGTTGGTAAAATAACTTTGAGACTGTTCATTGTTCTTCCGTTGGGTAGAGGCGATCGCCTTTTCGTTAGGGCGACTCTTCAAGGGGCAATTGCCTTATGAAAAAGGCATGGTTGCCTTTAAGATAGCGTGCAGAGTATCGCCTCATGTGCAGGGGTAATCACCTTATGCATAGAGATGATCACCTTTGCAGTGAGGCGATTGTCTCTTTCATAAGGTGCTACACCTTTGTGACAAGTCGAACTAGACCATTTTCAATTATTTGACTATTTTTACTTCAAAAATAACAAAATTGAATGATATTTATTTAACTTCCCTAATTCTCATTCCTTCTCTTTTGTAGCATGATGCACAAACATTTAAGGGCACTGAAAACTTCCATGGGGCCCGAGTTTTCTATAATGACTTGACCAATGACCAAAAGGACTAGATCCAAGACACCAGATTCAAGGACTGTATATTGTCGCTTCCTTTAGAGCAGGGTTAGACAGACTATCAACCACTCCATATGCTGATAAAGAGGTGGTTTGACATGACACACACCTTCTACCTTCCATTCAGGGAGTTCACTCTGGAACCCATCTCTTTTGCTACCATTACCGGGATCACATGTGCCAGAGATCTTGTTCCCCTTAATGCAAGTCTTCACCAATTGACCCCAAACAAGGTTGCCTACATTGAACACCTTTTAGGTATAGTCCCGAACATGAAGGGGACTCATACTCTCAAGCTCAAGTTGATTTAAAGCTTTTATACCCGAGGCAGAGCTACAATAACGGTCACCCCACATGAGATTGATTAGGTGGTGCATGCCTTTTTGGTTTATCTTCTCAGCACCACCTTCTTTGCTGACACCACCGGCTCGATGGATTTGATGTTCCTACTGCCTTTGTGGGATTTGGATCAAGTGTCTTCATTCAATTGGGGTAGCTATGCTTTGGCCTATTTATACTAGAGCATGGATAAGGTGGTCCACAGGGCTAAAAGGTTCTATAGCTTCTGGCATGCCATCCTAGTAAGCTATACTTTCCCCTTTTCCTTGAATTATTTTAATATATATTCACTAACATGTGCTATCCATTTTTTATTACATATTTGGGCCCTAGAGCTGGAGTTGCTTATCGATGTGATGAAAGTGGGGGATTATTTTCTCACCATCAGTAGGTGGGTGGTAGCCATGTCTTGAGGAGGCATTTGGCCCGAGTACATATCCATTGGTAACACTTGAAATCCCTAACATAGGATACGATACCTATAATAATCATACTAATGTTAGCAACATTATAAATTTTACCTACTTACCTAATGATACTTCTATTGCAGATCTGGAATGATTTGTGGGGGTCTTGAGAGCGAATGGAATATGGAGATGACTCATTCTAGACCGTTAGCTCAAAGGAGGGTCCTCTTTTGTAGGCTAGGCTATCGAGTTTGGTACCTTGGTAAGCAAATTTCTAAACTAGAACCATGGAGTTGGCGAGAGGCATGTTTCTAAATCCCCTCTGAGGAGTATGTTATAGACTCATGAGCTAGAGGGGGCTGAGTTGGATCAGGCTATCATGGGAGAGCTAGCTATAGCCTATATCATTTAGATTAAGAACTGATACATGGAGTTTGTTTGGACCCACCTCTTGTATATGGTTCCCTTAGTTATTGCCTCCACCTCTCATGTAATTGTTCGACACTCCCTTTTTATCCAAAATTATCATGTTCTAACATGGTTTTCTCTTATTTTCAGGCCATAGCAACCAGACTTGTACTCCAGGCTAAACCTTAGGTGTGAGAGAGAGAGCCTCTGAGACACCGTCTATATTCGAGTAGAGAGGGGACTTTAACTGTGGTTGAGGAGATGATACCCTCTACCATCTCCAGCTCTTAGTTTGTCACTAATAGTTTCATTCACACCCCCAATTCTTTGGTTCATTACTAGGTTCCTCTTAGGGAGTTGTCTCATCAGTTCTTAGCCTTAGATGAGGAGCTCACACATGCATGTACTCTTAGGGATGCCACTCACGTGAGTTTGCTCTTAACTTGTCTCCTGAATTATCATCAATACATTTATCAGTTCTAATATTCCTTTAATAATATAGATTCACTTGGAGCAAGGCTTATACATGTATCAGATGGTTGAGGCTCAGAGGGACTATTTATTAGATATCACCTTGCAATGGAGCGTAATAATCTTTCCTACACCTATATGTATACATGCTTGTATGATTTGCTAACCTATGATCTATTTGACCATATCATAATGAGGCTAGCTAGTTGAGGATTATTACCCTCGAGCGATAGATTGAAGTTCTCCATGTCAATGAGGACGATGATGATGAAAAGGATGGTGGCGGTGGCGGCATTGGAGGAGGGGATGACCCCAAGCTGAGTCAGATTCTTGATAGACTAGGATCTATGAATTATCCCCTTTTTTACTGTTATTACTATTTATCTGTTTACTTTTGACATTTAAACATTCTATCTTTTGTTAATTGGATGCTTGCAAAATTCAATTTTATCTCAATGAATTTTTATTTTTACATACAATTTTAGCATCGATAATTTATAAAGATGTTCCCCCCTTCTTTTACTACTGTATTTCAATTTGCAAGCCTAAAATGGTTATGATCCGGTATAAGCTTATTAACTATCCTGTTGGAAGGGTGATCACTTTCTATTGAATAGGCGATCACCTCATGGCCTGTTGCTGAAGAGGCAATTGCCTTTATGTACTAAGGCGACGCCTCTTTAATGAGGTGATCACCTTATTGCCAAGTTAGTTTCTCCATTTTTAGCTCTCAAACCTTCACCTCTAGCCCTAATTTTAGACATTTCTACCCTAAACCTCCATTCTCTCTCATTGAATACCCTTAACAACTTGAATTATGACTAAAAGAAGCCTTAAACTACTACAACTGATATTAAAGAACTTGAATAACACATTATGGGCCAAATTGGAGTCATTTTACTTGTCAGTCTTCAAATCACTTCATGCTAAAAGAATTAACTTCCTATTTCTTCATGCAATAGCTAATTTCTAGGATCCTTAAAAACACATTTTCTAGTTCAATACAGTTGAGCTATGCCCCCCAACTAGAAGAGTTTGAAGCCCTTCTAGGTTGTCAAATGGATTCTTCTTGCCAACCTGTAATCCCTACACTTGGAATTCCATATTTGCATTCTATTCAATATTAGATGGCCCTGTTGTTCAATCTTCCATCCCAATTTTCATCTCACCACCTTTTTGGCTTGAAGGTTGCATTAAAACCCTCCCTTAAAACCATTTTAGATGTAGATAGGGGAGAAGTCTACTGGCCTCGGATGATGGCCCTTTGCTTGTATGACCAATTCCTACTTGTCTTGCCATCTGAAAATTGTGATTCAAAACTCCTACATATTCTACAACAAGTGGAAGTGGAGCTCAATCCACTCCCCCTCATTCTAGTAGAAACCATAATTGGACTAGATAACTTCATGGGGACCAAGCGATTTTCTGGAAGTCCATTCTTATTAAAGGTAAGCTTCTTATTCTTTTACTTTCATTTTATGATTTGCTAGCATTTTCACTTACCCACTACTCTTATAAATGTGGTTCCATGAGAAGTTGAGACTACTTAAACCTCCCCGAGACATAATATGATATAGAGCCAAACATTATTGAACTAGAAAGTTGTATCCCATACTAGAGAACATTTAGAGCTGGCTATTAACTCCCTGATACTCTAATTGATGGATGTGCCCATGGTGGAGGCTACAACATATGACCGTTCGGTCTTACACCTACTACATTCTCGTTGCTGGCCTTTATTTCTGATACAAGCCTTACCTATAATAAAGATAGAACGTGCATCCAACTGTGAATATTCACCCAAGGATCATCAAGGATAGGTTGTGTTGATGGAGCTAAACCCCTTGCTTATTAAAGTGAAGATACTTAGCTATTAAAAGATGAACAATCACATAATTCTAAGTTTAATCGAACCTACCAATTGTAATGAAAGGTAGAAGTGAAAATAATTCAAGTAATCAAAAGAACAAAGTTCAAGGAAAAACCTCACTTTTCATATTTCAATGCTTGTCTTAAAATTTATTTTACATGTTTGTAGCCCTTATATAGGCATGTAAACAACCTATTCCTTGAAGGAAAAGGTTTTATTCTTTATTCCCAAAGATACCTATATAGAAAAATCCTTAATTAATAAGATTTCCTTCAAAATAGGACAACTAATGACAACTCATCTTTGAAAAGTCAAAATTGACAACTCATTACAAGTCATGACAATTAAGCAAAATGACAACTCATGACAACTAAGAATTGAAGCATGACATGTCACATGTTGACCATTGACCCTTGACTTTGACTTGTTGACAATTTAACTTTGACTTGGAATATTTTTGAATCTTCTCACATCTTCTAGAATCTTCTTGAATCTTCCTTATTGACTCTAAAATAGAAATAACTCCAAATTTGTCCATATTAAGCTAATTAATTTCAAAATAGGAAATTAAGCTAATTAGCTTGAATTCTTCATATTCAGGCACTTTTGATCCCTTTTAGAGTTCATATTATTCCCTCCCTCTTGAAGATGATTCGCCCTCAAATCATAGCCATCTTCTAAAGTTGATAAATTTATGAATCCTCCAGGGTCAAATACAAACACCTTTGTTGAAAACTTCTCCTTTGAAGTAATACACCATAAAAGTAGCTTCAAAATAACTTAAACTTGATTGAACATTCAAAGCATAGAACTTTTAATCATGAACTTGTAAGGATTGCATTTTGTTGCTTCCTTCTAAACTTGAAACATGAATATCTCAAATTCTTTTTGGCATAAACGAGGACTCCATAGATTGCATTGTTGACATAAGGAACTTTAATAACATCAGCAAAGGGATCTTTGTATGGCATAGAAGTCTGTAAAATAAATTTCAAAACACTAGAAAAAGAAAGAATAAAGTTGTTAGCATAATCATGATGAATAACCAGCTTGTTATCCTCCTCTTTCTTTTATGCATAAACTTCTTGGTTTGATTCTTCATAAGTTAATCCTTGCACATCTTCACTAGATTGCTCAAAAATTTGCAAATAATCCTTATTATCTTCAATGACTTCAACAAAGTCACTATTCTTAGATTTGCACTTTATTTTGATCTCCCCGCACACAATCACTTTTTTTTCACACTTCTCTTCATGAAAAATGCTCTCCTTGACTTTATTAGTTTGATCATATAATTGATCCTCATGCTTCTTCTCATGATCACTTAACACCACTTCAGCATTAGCACCACTTTGATTATCAACCTTATTACTTCAACTCTCTCTATCTAAAACAAGTGAAATTACATCATTCAAAGACAAATTAAGTTACAATTGTACCACAAACATAAGATCTTGTCTAATTTCACTCTTAAGCCTATTTATGAATCTTGTAATTTTCTGTCCTTCAGATTCACCTAAATCACTTGCAATTACAAAAAACTTAAACTTTTTAGCGTAATCATCAACAATTAACACATCCCCTTGTTTAAGTCTTTTTAATTTAAGATAAAATTTATTCCTAACATCATGAGGATTGAAATATCTAGACATTAACCTTTTCATTAACTCCCATTTTCTAACCTCATTTACCATCAAATCTTCCCACCATATAGCAACATGACCTATAAATTTATTAGAAGCAAGTTTGCACTTTTTAAAATCACTTATCTTAAAAGAATAAAATATCTCCTCCATTTGTTGCACCCATTTCAAGTAAACAAAAGGATCATCCCCACTAAGAAAATAAGGCATGTCCATGCTAAAAAAAATCACGTTTGAAAAGATGTAGAAAAAAATTCATCACAAAGCACTCCCTTACATGTTTACACTCAAGGATGTGAATGCTCTCATGTTTCACTCAAATTTTTTTTTTTGTTTTTTTAATATATGAAGAATTGTAAAGAAGAAAAGAATAGATAATAAATAAAAATTAAAGGATACGTAACTAAACCTTGAAATTTGGCTCTGATACCAAACTGATACAAACCCTACTTATAGCAGAGATAGAACGTGCATCCAACTTTGAATATTCACCCAAGGATCATCAAGGATAGGTTGTGTTGATGGAGCTAAACCCCTTACTTGTTAAAGTGAAGTAAGATACTTAGCTATGAAAAGATGAACAATCACACAATTCTAAGTTTAATCAAACCTAGCAATTGTAATAAAAGGTAGAAGTGAAAATAATTCAAGTAAACTTGCAAAGTTTCAAAAGAATAAAGTTCAAGGAAAAACCTCACTTTTCATATTTCAATGCTTGTCTTAAAATTCGTTTTACATGTTTATAGCCCTTATATAGGCATGTAAACAACCTATTCCTTAAAGGAAAAAGTTTTATTCCTTATTCCCAAAGATACCTATATAGAAAAATCCTTAATTAAGGAGATTTCCTTCAAAATAAGCAACTAATGACAACTCATTACAAGCCATGACAACTAAGCAAAATGACAACTCATGACAACTAAGAATTAAAGCATGACATGTCACATGTTGATCATTGACCCTTGACTTTGACTTGTTGACTATTTGACTTTGATTTATTGACTTTGACTTGGAATATTCTTGAATCTTCTCATATCTTCTTGAATCTTCCTTATTGACTCCAAAATAGAAATAACTCCAAATTTGTCCTTATCAAGCTAATTAATTTCAAAATAGGAAATTAAGCTAATTAGCTTGAATTCTTCATATTCAGGCACTTTTGATCCCTTTTAGGGTTCATATTAATTTCACCACCTTTTATAATCCTGCCCATCTCTGCAGCCAATATGGATAAAACCAACTAATAATGGAGTTAGTGCATGAGTTTGAGCCAGGACCCCTCACCCAAAACTTCCTAAATAACCTAGTGTCTACTTGGCCTTGCAGAATCATTCAAAGGAACATAGACTACAATGGGGATTCGACCACCAATGATCATTACAAGGCATGGATTCAATTGTAATTGGCAAAAAGAGATGAATTTATTAGATATAAAATAACAAAAGAATTACAAGCATCGAGTGCTCGTGATGTTTAACAAAAGAGAAGAAAACAAAATTAGTTAATGAATTAAGTCATCATTTCTCTTTTATTAAATAGATTTTCCATCTTTAGTTAAAAAATTTGTAATAGAAACTTAATGCAATGTTTAACAAAATTCGAAGCAATCTATTTCATTTAATTTGAGCACAATATGAATATAAATTTTGCTTTTGACATATCCCATGTTGTTAGTCGGCTTGCCTCTACAAGTTTTTTAACTAATCATTTTCATCTCTCTCTCTCTCTTTTTTTTCATGTCTTTAAATTTTTCCTAGGCTGCCTCTTTTGAGTTTTTTAATCTAGCAAGACTCTTTTTAATTTTTTCATTTTGTCTCTAACTTTTTCCTAGACAACCTCTTTTTGAGGTTTTCTCTCTAGCGAGACTTTTACAGAAAGTACTTCTTGAACTTGTCCACGTTAACAGGCTCTTGAAATTCATTCCTTTCAATGTCAAATAAGATAGCTACACCCTTGGAGAATAACTTTTTCACCACATACAGACCTTCCCAATTCGGCTTGAATTTCCCTTGTGGATCAGTCATAATCAGCTTTGTAAGCTTCATCACTAAGTCTCCCTCTTTAATCTTTTATGACTTAATCTTCTTATTATAATTCTAGGCCCTCTTCTGATATAGCTGAGAACGATAGATAGCCTTTATCCTCTTTTCATCCAATAATGTCAGCTACACCAATCGACTTTCCACCCATTGGTATTCAAGGATTGTGGATTCTAAGAGAACCCTTAATGATCGAACCTCAACTTCTATTAGCAACACGACTTCACACCCATACACCAAGGAATATGGAGTGGCCACCGTTAAAGTTCTAGCAGTAGTTTGGTACCCCTATAATGCAAACTGTAAGTGATTCGCCCAATCCCGATAATTCTCCATCATCTTAGCTAGGATCCTCTTTACATTCTTATTTGTAGCTTCCACTGCCCTATTTGCATGTGGCCTATATGGAGATAATATATGGTGTTCGATTTTGTAGTCTCTTAATAATGCAGGCATCTCTGCCCAAAATTGGACACCATTATCAGTAACAAGGTGATGTGATATCCCATATCTGTAGATTATATTCTTCTCAATAAACTTTGATATTTGCTTCAAGCTGAATGCAGTATAGGACTCAGCCTCGACCCATTTGGAGAAATAGTCAATTTCCACGATAATGTATCGATGACCATTCAATGCCTTTAGCCTTATCTCACATATGATATCAATTCCCCATGCTACAAATAGCCAAGGAGAAGTCATGCCTTGGAGCTCCATGACAGCAAATGGTTCACATCCCCATAAGCTTAATAATTGTGGCATTTCTTTACAAACTTGACATAATCTATTTCCATGGCAATCAAAAAATAACCTTGGTGAGCTATCCTCTTCATGAGGATGGTCCCATTCATATGTGGCCCATACACCCCTTCATGAATTACTTCTATAAGTTTTTGTGCTTCCCCTTTATCGACATATCTCAAGTGGACACCCGTAGGCATTCTTTTATATAATATTCCATTATGGCTAATGATCTACCGAGATAGCATTCATTGAGACATCCTTTTTTTCCTATCGGCATCCTCAGGGAACTGTCCCATTTCTAAGTATCATTGTAAGTCATAAAACCTAGGTTTCTCAGCAGTATCCACTGACATTACCCTTATTTCTTCATAGCAAGGGGTTCGAGACTTTACTAATATTAGGGGCCTAATCTCTATTTGTTTTCCACTTTCCCACATAGAAGCCAGAGTAGCTAGAGCATCAGCCATCTGGTCTTTTTCTCTTGGTAGATGAATAAATTTACTCTGAGTAAAAGACAATGAAATTGTAGCTAAATAATCCCAATACAGATGTAACCTGTCTTCATTTAATTCCCACTTATTAGAAGCTTGTTTTACTACCAACATTAAATCTCTGTACATGGTAACATCTTCTACCCTCACACTACATAATGCTTCTAAACCAAAAATGCAAGCCTCGTACTCTGCTTAATTATTTGTTACTTCAAATTCAAGCCTTTTGGCCATTAAGATCATTCTCCCTTTTGGCATGATTAGGATTATACCAATACCTACCCTTTTGTTGTTAATGGCCCTATTAAAGTGCATCTTCCATCCTTGTACCTTTATGGCCCCCAAGTGTTCATAAGGAAATTCCAATTCCCATTCTTGCTCATCGACTATTAGATTATGAGCTAAAAAGTCTACTACCACCCTTCCTTTTACTACTTTCTTTGCTATATAATCAATGTCAAATTCAATGAGCAGCACTAACCATATGGCTAGCTTTCTTATGAGTGAGGGAGTTTATTGAAGGTACTTGAGGGGATAATGTCTACAAACTTCCTATCCTCTATAGGATAAAAAGTAATGCCAGAGTTTCTTCATCACCTAAATTATGCTAAACATGTTTTCTCTACAAGAATGTAATTGGCTTTATATGGGAGGAGTTTCTTACTCAAGTAATACACTGCATGTTCAATTCTCTCTTCAATTTCTTGGGCTAGCATTACCTCTATTGCATCCTTTTCAATCACCAGATATAGGATTAAAGGCTTACCTGGCTTCGGTGGCTGTAGAACTAAAGGATTCATTAAATACATCTTAATGGTTTCAAAAGCTTGTTGACAATCATCGTCTTATATAATAGGCTGCTTTTTATTTAAAAGTTTGAAGATTGGCTTACAAACAGTAGTCAACTTAGTTATAAACCTGCTAATATACTGAAAATGTCCCTTGAACCCTTTAACTTCTTTTTCATTCCTTGGAGCAAGCATTTCCCTAATCACCTTAACCTTATATGGGTCCACTTTTATTCCCCTCTGACTGATAATGTGTCCTAAAAATTTACCGGATGTTACCCCAAAAACACACTTCTTTGGGTTTAGTCTAAGATTATACTTTTATGCTCTTGCTAGGAACTTGTTTAAAGCCTTGAAGTGCCCCTCTTTGGTTGTAGACTTCACCATTATATCATCCACATACACTTTTATCTTTTTGTGAATCATATCATGCAATAAAGTAGTTGCCATCCTCTGATAAGTAGCTCTTGCATTTTGTAATCCGAATGGCATTACCCGATAATAATAGATACCCTACTTGATGATAAATGATGTCTTCAACCTATTTATTACTGCTATTATGATTTGGTTATACCTTGAGGACAAATCCATGAAAGATTAAATTCCACTGGAAGCCATGCTATCGACCAATGTATTAATGTGTGGTAGTGAGAAATCATCTTCCAGGCAAGCCTTGTTTAGATCTCTATTGTCCACATACATTCTAACCCTCTCATCCTTTTTAGGGACTAGAACTATGTTTACCAACCATTGAGTGTCCTCTACCACATCCAGGAACTTTACTTTTAGCTATTTTTTGACCTCTTCTTTGACCAGAAGTGCCCATTTTGGCCTTAGCCTTCTCTTCTTCTGCTTTACTAGTGATATGTGAGGATATGTAGGGATTCTATGTTCAGAGATTTCCCTGTTGATCCCAAGCATGTCTTCATAACTCCGTGCAAATATTTTTGATCTTTTCATTAGTGTTTCTTTCATTTTTCTCTCTCATCATAAGTTAAATCAGAAACAAGCAATATATTTTTAGGGTTGTCATTTATGCATAAATTAAATGATTTAGTTTGTGTGGAATTAAAGTCAAACATATGCATAAAATGATCATCACAAATAGAATAACCATTAGGAAACACATCACACAAATAAGCAGAGTCAAACTTTATTGCATTCACTTTTGAAAAGAATAAATCATCAGTTTCGAACAAAGTAGCAAAAGAAATATTAAAATCATTATAAAAGATGTCCATGATGGAATTGAGAATGTAGGCTTTCAAATCCTATTCCTTGCCCTTATTATCGGCGTCTTTCACCTCCAGAGCAACTATATCCCCCTTATACCCTTCTTCGACTGGTACCAAATCCTCCATCAGAACTTCTTTAATAGTAGTTTTCTTTATTTTTTTTTATGAATTTAGCAAAGATTTCAAACCCCATAATAACTCCCCCGATTATCAAAAGAGGTTTTGGAGTCCTATTGTATGGACACCCAGTGCCTTCTCTTATAAAAGTTTCTTATAAAGCCTTTCTCTCAGCCATAACTCCTTCCTCTTCCTTCTTGGGCCGATCCCAAATGTCAATTTCTTCTTCAAAGCCATCAGTCCCTTTAAACCTACCCCATGTTTCAGAATGGGTACTTTGCACTCAATAAATCTAGAAGGTTCGCTTTGGTCCTTTCCCAATCCCATGCCAGGCATGAATCTTATCTTGTGCATTATACTCAGAACTTTTTTGTCCATCTTATCTTCATAAATTATGCATACCTTAAAGCGCATGCTTATAACTATTTCCTTAGGGGCTAGTTCAAGGCAGCTACAATGGCTTTAGTCTTAACAGATATGGTGACAACCTTGCCCTCAAGTGGAAACTTGATTTTCTAATGGACAGTGGAGGGTACACCACCCAAGGGATGAAACCATGGCCTTCCCAACAAAATAGCAAAGGTCACATGAATATCAATTGTGTGTAAGTTAACCCAAGTCTCAATAGGTCATGTCTTGACTAATGCTTTAAATGTCTCCTCGATAAGCCTCTTTGTATCATCATAGGCCTTGATGACTACCTTAGAAGGTTTTAAATTTACCATAGTCAGCCCCAAATTTAGTAGAATCTTTAAGAGACACACATTAATGGTAGAACCATTATCTACCATAACATAGTAGGTCATCTTTCCTTTCACTTTAGCCTTAATGAATAAGGCTTTGGGGTGATCCCTCCCTTTCAAAGGTAAATCATCATCAGGAAACATTATGGTTCCTTGGAAGGTTTCTATCAAGGAATTAACCATCTGCTCAAGAGTACAGCTTGTGGAGATTTTTTCTGATCTAGTGCCAGAACTAGTGCTTCCCGGTTGTCCCTGGAATCCATAAGTAACTCCCAAACACTGGCGATGGTTCCCTGGTCTTTCATCACTTCTTTCCCTTTTCCTGTCTTCTCTATCTCTTCATATTCAGGCTCAACAATCTCAACTTTTTGCCTTTTCTCCTTGACTTTTTTCATAGATTAGCCTAATATACTTTGCTTATCATCTAACAAATCAACCTTCACTTCATCTTCATCATCAGAGCTCTAGATATCCAATACATACATAGCAAACTTGGTGGATTATTTATTTTGGTTTGTGTCTTTTGGTTCGAGTTCAAGCTTTGGTGGATTAAGAACGGTGTCAACAAAAGAGTTCAAGACTTGCTCTTCTGTTAGGCCAATGTTAATCATTAAAATGGTAGGTTAGGTGATGGTACATTTTGATAATTGGACATAGGGTTGTTTGGTTTTCTTGTCTCAAAGTCAGTGATTTTACCCACATCAATTAAGTTTTGGATCTCATGTTTCAATAGGAAATAACTATCGGTGTCATGCCCAATGGTCTGGTGGAATTTATAAAAAGTTTTGGATTAGCACATGGCAAGGGTTGCTGTGAAGGTAAAGGTCATAACAGATTTTTCTCGATCAACTTCTTGAGGACTTTAGATAAAGGCTACCCCAAATTAGAGAATCTTCAGGGTTGCCAAATAGCATTAATTTATAGATTACTACTTGGTTGCCTGATGGTATTGATCTGGACATTGCTGCTTGAATCGGTGCCATCTTTGCCCCCAGATCTCCCTCTAAAGAATCTTTTTTCCTAGGCCAAGTTTGATTCTTTCTGAACCCTAAATCTGTATAACTCTTCAAAATTTTAGATTCCTAAATCCCTCAGCTTCTTAGCCAGTGCCGAAACACACCCTTTTATTACTAGCACTAGTTGGTCTGACTCGACAGGCCTATGTGTCATTTGAGATAGTTTGCCTCTCCAGCAAGTTAGATAATCAGCGAAGGACTCATTAAACCATTGCTTGGTGTCTTTCAAATCCCTTAAAAATACCTCCAATTAAACATTGAGGTGGTATTATTTTGTAAATGTAGCACATAATTCTTTCCAATTAGACTGAATGTGTGGTTCCAAAGCATAGTACCAGTAGATTGGCATGCCTTCCAATGACATAGGGAATTTTTTGATTATCTAAGCCTTAGTTCGGTGGCTTTCATGTAAGTAATATATTGCTTTATATGCAAATGGGGGTCCTCAGTTCCAGAACACTTTTTCATGTTGGGGAATTTAAATTTTTGAGGTAGCGAATCATTCTCCCTATCTAGATTTAAATTAGTGTAATCTAACGGAGCATCCATGCCCTTCTCCTTTATCATCATTTGCATTTGACTCATAGCCTTGGTTATATTCTTGGCCCACTCAGACTGGTCCACGTCCTCAGTTGAATTCACACTCCTTTGATTTGATGGATCAACCAATACTATCACATCATCTCCTTCACTTTCTCTCACTGAGATTTCATTATCAAGATCAATCAGATTGGTTGGTTATGCTAGCTGATTTTCTCTGATTTGCTTAGTTATCTCTCCCATCATCTCCCTGATCATAGACCAGGTCTCAATGAACACTTCCTTTTTTAATTGTGCCTTAAAAGCCTCGAGATCAAAACCTCCTACCATTTCTGTTTCTAAACTTCTGACTAAATGACCAAAACTGGATCGGACCTACTTGGATGAGCTTGAAGGATCTATGTTGTTGCAGGACCACATGGTAGAATTACACATGATGTGTATGCATGATATGCAGGTTCATTTTATTATTTTAAGAAAATAAGAAATTAAGTAAGCACATTTAATATATTCATAACACAAAGACAAAATGCAAAGCTTAAAAATGATGACCTATACCCTTATTTCTCCTACACACGTGTTCAATAGTGAGTATCTTATCCTAGGATTTTTTGCCTAGGTTTTAATTATCAACAGGGGATAATAAAACTGACATATGCAAGATTACTCTCAAAATGGTGTAAACAAGTAATAGGTCCTCTAAATAAATCCAAAGTCTGCCTTTAATCGGCCAAGAATGACATTAAGGCCTTACCTCATCAAGATCTATTTCAATGGGCCAGTATGGGCATGATAAGCCCGTTTTGACAATACTTATTTTGAAATGGGCTAAGAATAGGCATGAAAGGCCCATTTTGATAAGGTCCATTTGTAACAGGCTTGGGTTTTATTTTAAGGGTCAATTAAAGTGCATAAAACACAAGCAATGGGAAAATTCCTAAGGAAAATTGCTAGGCCACTACATGAGCTTGAGTCTTGGGTAGCAAGCTTAGGCTCCCACAATGATATACATCCATATACGTCTCCCCACTAAAGGGTCCATGCGACTTGGATAGTACATGTCGTAAGTGACAATAATTAAATATTCCACCACCAAGTTTGAACGAAATATAGGTAGCAAAATGCTAACTATTGTCAAGTTAAAATGGGACTAAAGTGCTCATTGTGTGCAAAAAGTGAAGTGAATATAATACAAATGCAAAAGAAATAGAAGAATAATTAAAGATAATAAATTACAAAACACTTGGAATCAGTTTCTCTATCCCCAATGGAGTTGCTATTGTAGGTGGCAAAGTTTTGCGTGTGCCCAAGTTTTAGAGACCTCGACACTATCAAGGCTCAAGGCGCACTAGAAAATATGAATAGATCATAAAGCCTACTCGAAGATGGAGTCGCCACCTGGATAAAAGCCGGGACACACTGTACAACAACTGGATCTCATCGAGGTTCCCAAAAGCTATCATCACAAATTGGGTTCAGAAAACTAGGCATGGGTGTTTAAATGCCCACTTAACCTTGCAATTGGAATCTAGTTACGTTTTGTAATTTATTACCCTTAATTATTCAATGATTTCTCTATTATCATAGGAATTGCAATTTCCTTCAAACAATTATTGCATTTTATAATTAGGCCCGGATTTGCACATTAATTAAATTCATGCGATTGGTCCCAACATTCACCATGAATAAAACAGGAATTATAATTTATAACTATACATTCCAATCAAGTGGGGAAGGGATTAAGAGTTACAATATTTTGTATAAAATAAAAGTATAATAAATAGAAAATAAACCAAAAATAAACTGCTCGAATTAAATAAAATCTCTTAAGAACTACAAACCTTTTAGTTAAATTTTTTTCGTATAATTTTTTTTTAGTTTAAGATTCTCTCTTCGTTTAATTTTTTTTTTAGTTTAATTTCTTTTCCTTTAATTTCTTCTTTGTTTAAGAGAAGAGAAGAGACAATTTTGGTACTAATGAAGTTTTACATTAAATTTAGTACTAATAAAATTTTATGAATATTGTTAATTAAGAATTAGGATGAATATTATAATTGAATTAATAAAAAGGTCGAGTATTATAATTAATAATTATATAAGATTAAATAAAATTATGTAAATTTTAATAGATGTATATTAAAGTAATTTTTAATAGATTTTTGTCTAAAAAAATCTCTCAGAATAATTTTTTAATTCTATTATATTATTATATAAATAATCACCTTATTTTTTATTAAGTAAATTTTATTACACAAGTAATTTATTATAAAATGTATAAAATAAAGCTTATTTAATTGTAATAAAATATAAATAAGGTAATGAAAATAAACTATTACGTACATATCATATTGTATATACCCTCCAAAATAAAGAGGGCGTATATGGAGCCCATATATATAATTTTTAATAGATTTTAATCTAAAAAATCACCTAGTAAAATTTATCATACACATAATTGTGATTAAATGTATAAAATATATCTTATTTAAAATAGAGCTTATTTAATAGTAATAAAAAATAATAAGCTATTCAAGATTAACTATTTTTTATAGGCCTATATATCTTATTGTATGTAGAGAAATTTACAAAAAAAGATACTTTTTTAAATATTTCCAACAAAAAATATCTTAAATTTTCATTAATTATAAAATTATCATGTATTAATTATAATTGCGTCCTTCATATTTTCATGATTTCACTCATATTTTTCTTTTTAATTTCTTTGTGTTTTTCTCTTATAATTATTAATTTATTGACAGTTTTCATTCTCTTCTTCTTTTTTTTATTTTATTTTTATTTTTTTTAATTTTTTTCTTTTTCTTTTTGTAAATTTTTTATCTTTTTATCTTATTTTTTATTTTTATTTTTATTTTTTTCTTATTCCCTTCATATTCTTTTATTATTTTTATTTTTGTTCTCTTTATATTTTTATTTCTCTCCTTTTTCTTCAATTTTTTTTTCAATTTTTTTTTCAATTTTTTCTTAATTTTGTTCTCTTTTTTTTTTTTATTAGTGGAGCATTAATCAATATATTTTTTGAGATTTTTTTTTTTAAATTACTCAAGTGATATATAAGAATACACGAATCATGAATGTGATGACCAAAATACAAGTCAAAATTGATGGTTCAAGCATAATGAATGTTACATCTTTTACAAATTTTATATACATAATTGATTACTCAAGTTCGTAATGTGTAAAAGGTATAACATTTATTATGCTTGAACCAACATAACTATTTCTAAAAAGTGGTAATGAACTTTGGGTAAGGAAATAAACACCCATAACTTCAATTTCAAATGATTCTAAAATAGAATAAATTTTATCAATATAGTTCAAGTTCGAAAAATATAATTTTAGCATTTCTAAGATTTCAAGTAGTCTAATAATGTATTTGTAAAATAAAAAATAAAAAATAAAGCCTCACAACTTTAAGTGAAGAAAATTTATGTAAATGAAGTAACTTATCAAATACTAAAAATTAAGAGACTTATGAGCTATGTGCATATATAATCATTACCACTTAAAAACCATTCATTTTTTTCTTGAGAAAATATAGTTTCATTAATTAGAATCAAACATCATGGATTTAGTTTGAAGGAAAAATCTTCCATTGAAATTCAGCTCCACATGGTTTTTTTTTTTACCTTTTTGAATAAAAATAAAAATTAATTAATATTTATAGTGATTTTAAAAAAAAATTCTATTTAGGTAGCGAACATATGAAGTTTATTGTTTTGGTACAATGATATTGTATCATAAATGTAAAATATACTATAATGAAGACATTTTATTAAAAATGTAAAATCATTGAAGCCATAAAAATCAATTCCATAAAACTTAATCTATAGGAAACAAAAAAGAACACAAATCTTTAAGTTAAACTCAATTCATTTTAGATGATTCTTAGGGACTGACATATAAGGTTGCTTAATGTTGGAGACATTTTGTTATGGCTAGGTTCATTGTGATGTTCATATGTGAACCCTTAGAGCCTAGTTGTGTGCAAGTTATGTGTATGCAAACTTAGCTTTATCACCATGCTTGTGGGCCATATGAGTATCAAATATGAGGTCCACCAAAGACTAGTTCTTTGTAGATTAAACATAATAAGCACATGAATACAAGAATAAGCCTTTAATTGCATTGAAATTAAAAGGAGCATTAAAAATTGTTAAAGCCATAAAAATCAATCCCACAAATCTCAATTTGTATGAAACAAAAAATACAAATCTTTAAATTAAATCCAATTCATTTCAGATAATGCTTAGGCATTGACATCTAAGGTTGTTCAATTGTAGAGGCATTTTATAAAAACATCATATTAATATTTAGTAACCTGTTATGTAATTAGGCTTGCATTTTAAGGAAATGACAAATATGCTATATTTTTCCTTTGTAAAGGACCCAATCTTTGGCAAATGAAATAGTAAGAGGTGATTTTGATATTGAGGTTTGCTATTGTTGACCATTTACATGATAAAGGTCTTAATGACCTTAATTTTGACTTTTACAACTCAATTTTGAGTCACTAATGTGTTTAATTTAAGTGTGTATAAGTTAGGTTCAATGCAATGCAACATTGAAGAGTAAAAAACCAAGATTTATAATATAGTAGGGATGCTCATGATCCCAGTCATGACCGTGAGCATTATTATGAGTAAATTTCATTAAAAGTCATATAATTAAAGTTTAAGTAGTGACCCTCATGGTCTAGGTCATGACTATGAGGATGCTGCCCATAAGAAGCATACTCACGATTGTAAGCAGGCAATCATGACCATGAGTTAGTTTCATCAATTCTTCAACTTTAGTTACTAACCGTCACAATCCTAATCATGATCATGAGGGATATGATCATGCTCATAAGTAAACGTGATCATAATTATGAGTGGAATGGACAAGACAATGACCCTTACGATTCGAGTCACAATCGTAAGGGGTGTGATCACGATGTCATGCTTGTGATCAAAGAGTTATGTCTGTGATCAAATTTAAGGCTGAAAAAGGCTTGAGGGCAGTGACCCTCAAAATGTGAGTGGCATCACAATCAAGTGGTAGACCTCCAATGATCAATGCAAAGAAAAAATCTGAATTAAGGTCCAGGCAAAGATTTGGTAAGTAAATCTGTTGGTTAACAAGGGGAATTCCTCCTTAAAATAAAGTGGCTTAAGGCCATTAAATAACAATGTTTGTAGTTTAAGGACTTATTGGTCCACACTAATTATATGTAGTTTTAAAGACTTATTGATCTCAATAAAGTTTTAGTTTATAAACATTAAGGTCTCGAGTATAATTCCAGTTTAGAGACATGAGGTCTAAAGCAAAGTATTAATTTATAGACATGAAGGTCTTAGGTAAATCAGTTTATAGATCTGATGGTCTCCATCAAATTCTCAATTTATATACATAAAAGTCTCGAGTATACTTTTAGTTTATAAATGGTCTAAAACAAATTATTATTTTAGAAAAATAAAGGTCTAAAGTATATCAGTTTTAGAGACATGAAGGTTTAAGGTAAAGTATCATTTTATAGACATGAAGGTCTCAGATAAAATAGATCTAAAATTAAAACAATATTTTCTTCCTCATATTTGAGGAAATTAGTTTTAAAAACAGGTAAAAAAATGAACTTAAAATATAAAAAATAAAAGATTCAAACATGTAAATTTAATCTTTAAAAATAAATAAAAGATATCAAATTCTATTTTCCTTAAGAAACGCAGAGCAAAATAAAGTACAAACAAAATTCAACACAACGATTAGTTAAAAAAACACAAAGAAAATATGCAAGAAATGAAATTTCAAGAGAAAAACACAATGCAAAGCTTATGTAGAACAAAAAAAAAATTATAGACCTTGAAAAAATAAAAAGAAAAATAAAATATATAATTTGCAAGATAGGAGATGAACAATTTGAAAATAGATATTATATTATTTCAACTCTAATATACACTTCACCTCCAATTTGATACAAAAAGAAATAGAGTATATATACAAGATTTTATGCTTGCTCACCTAAAACATTCTAGACAAAAATTAATTTTACAGAGTAAAATAATGAAAATAATATAATAATGAAAGTAATAAAATAATGAAAATATCTGGCCTTTATCCTTGGAGGTCTGTCATAGTGTTACAGCGCTATGGTTCTGCGTAGAAATAGTTGTCATAAGTCAAACTAGTTTTGTGTAGACATAACTATAATTCTTCATAATTCTACAGCTTAGCAAACCAAGTGGCTCATAGACTTGCTTGTTAGGCTAGTTCAAAGTCTAAGGCAAAAGAATGGAGTTATTGTCATCTTCCTATCATTATCGATGTACTACTATTTGATATTAATAAAGATGTTTTTCTTTTAATCATAAAAGAAATAAGAGTAAATGGGTGTTTTGAGGGTTCTTTTCCGTTTCTTAACAAAAATGAATAAAACGTAGTCATGCTTAAATTAAAAAAAAAATTAAATCACTTTAGATATTTATAACCACTCATAATTAGCAAAAAAAAAAAAACTAGTCAATTTAAACTTGAAAAATAGTAAGCTATCAATTATATATGGGAGAGTTCATAAACTAAAGCATTGAACATTTATCTTCCCTAATAATTATATTAAGAATATTTAATATCTCAACTCAATTCCTACAAAATTTCTTGCCTAAAAAGTTGAACCATAAAAACTTGATCCCCAAAAACTTTATTCAATAAAGTTGAACAATCTAATAGGATCTCACAAAAGCAGCAACTGCACTAGGTCCTCAATAGGCACATTATTTAAAATAATGCAATGAGAAGTTCTAAATAGCTCCATCAAAAATTAAAGTAGAGTAATGAGAATAACTATACAAGTTGTATCTAAGTGAGACAAGAATTGTTTATTAAATGTAGAATTCAAGTTCTCAATTCATAATTAATTGTTTTGAGGGTCTTATAAATATGTTTGTCATGACTTCTGCAATCTCATTTTCCTTTTCTTTTTCATAAGTATCTAGATAAATAAAATTAAACTTGGTATGTACAGTTGTACTTATGCCTAAATTTAGAAAAAAAATAAATTAAAAGAATGTCCTTATATATGGTAGGGAGACTTCAAACTTGAGGGTCTTGTAAATATGTCTCTTTTGACTTATGCATTCTCCTTTTCCTTTGCTTTTTTTTGTTTACTGATATGCATAAACGGAATTAAGCATTGGTCTATACAGTTGCACTTATGCCTAAATTTAGAAAAAAAAGAATGTCTTTAAACAGGGTAAGGAGAATTCAAAACATAAGGTCATGTAAATCTATTTGTCTTGACTCATGCATTCTCCTTTTCCTTTACTTTTTTTGTTTATTGATATGCACAAATATAATTAAACTTAGTCTGTACAATTGTACTTATTTATAAGTTAAAAAAATAAATTAAAAGAATGTCCTTAAACATGGCAGGGAGAATTCAAACTTGAGGGTTTTAGAAATCTACGTATATTGATTCCTAAATTCTCTTTCTCCTTTGCTTTTTCATTGGTTTCTTGATCTACACAAACATATGTACTTATAAATAATTTTTTTAAAATAAAATAAAAGAATTCTTTGGATATAGAATCCAATTCTTGCAAATGATATATTACAAATAAGGTTGTAGGACTTTAATGCTATAAAATGCAAGTCACTGAATGAACTGATGATTAGTTTGTTATTTTCAAATGCTAAATGCACTTAACATATACATTCTATACTATAATTCTACAATAGCAATAGAACTCATTATGTTAGATGCTAGTCCAATATGGAGGAACAATCATAATGTCCTCATAGAAATAGAAAGAAAAAATTGTACCAAATAGTATACTTTTATAAACTAAAGGAGTACTTGTAAAGTTACAATACCACGCTAGGATAATAAAAATTTAGAGCTTTTCTAATCCTAATCAATCTTCAAAGAACATAGGGAGGATTCATAACTGCAATTGCAAAATATGGAATTTTAAAAGTAAATGAAAATTACTTAATTTTACAGAGAATGAAGTAAATCCAAACATATAATACTAGTATGAGGAGAATCCTCTTGCTCAGGAGTATGTGGAGTGGTATGAAGTAAATTTAAGCTTGCATTTGTAAAATACAAAAAATATATAATTCAAAAGTGCATGAAAATATAACTCAATTCATAACAACTAGCTAGAATTTAAAACTCAATTATATATGAGTTAAATCCCAACCTGCATTGCCAGTATAAGAAGAATCCTCTTTGTTAGAAGTATGGAAAGGAGAATAAGGTAAATCTAAACCTACAATTGCAAAATACAAAAATTATATAATTTAAAAGTACATGAACTTATAACTTAATTCATAACAACTAGCTAGAATTTAAAAGTACATGAAAATTTAACTCATTTTTATAAGAACTTGCATTAACAGTAAAGACAAACCCACTTACTCAGGAAGATACAAATGAGAGTGAGGTAGAGTATCTAAAGCTAAATGTGCAAACTGAGAAACAGTGGGAGAAGCATTATGAGGATGAGTAGGAGAAGCATGTAGAGAATGTTTATGCTCAAAATGAGAGGGAAAAAAAAGAGAAGAACATATAGGCTACCAAAGAGTAAGAGAAGAACAAAAATATGAAGGCTCATAATGAGTAAGAGAAGCATGAGAATGTGGAGGTTGAGAATGAGTGGGAGAAGAATGGAAAATTATAGGCTAAGAGGGAGATGGATGAGCATGTGTAGGCTGAGAATGAGTGGGCTAAGGTGAAGAAGAATGGGTATATAAAGGTTAAGAATAGTTGGCAAAAGAATAAGCTCCTCTTGTTAATCTTACACATTTGGAAATGATGAAGTATATATAGGTTGAGGAGGGAGATGAACTTCTTAATCTTGTATAGTTGGTAATAGTAAAGGGGTAAGAGGAACAAAATCTATAATTACAAATTAAGTAAATATAAAACATTAAATACCATCTAAATATACTTCAAAAATAAATATAAATTTGCTATTAATGCATGCTTTTACCTTTAACTTTCATATATTAATCTATTTCACCTTTCCACTATCATTTTTTATCATAAATTTAAATTTTTATTTTAATAGGTTTTGACATGTATCAACATGTGAATCTATCGTTGTTTCTAAAATTTAAAAAAGAATCCTTCATCAGTCATTTTTTTAGTGACTTCATCTCCTCCGCCAAATATTAAAACTAATTCATTACCTCTGCCTCCTCTTTCGCCCTTTAACACCCCTATTTTTTAAAATCTTAATAATGTTTTATCCTTCAAGTCTCTACTAGATTAAACCCATGGCCACATCAACTACCACCTACATTGCTTGCTACTTGAGTTATTCTAATCCTCATAATAACACAACCTACTAGATAAATTAGAATTGTAATATTCTAGGATTTAAATGACACCATGTATAAAGAATGTAAAAAAAAAGGGTAAGTTCATAAGAGAGAACTAATGTAGAGGAACAAGATGGAAGAAAAACCAAGTTAAAGTGATTACATTGACAAAGTGAGGGAAAATCTAAACCGAGGAATAGTGAGAGACTAACTCAAATGCAACTCCTTGATTTATGTTGACATATTCATCACGCCAGTTCATTAAGTCCATGTTAGCGTATATGTATTTTATGGACTTATTACCTTTAAATGAACCAAGATGAAGAAGTTATACATTAGTCAATATACAAGAACAAGTTCATTTAAGCCCATAACCTATAATCATTACTAAAAGTGTCAATGCATCACAAACACAAAATTAACATTTTTTTATAACTATATGTTGCCACTTCTCTTAACTAAGGGATAACAAAGTATTAACCTTCCACAAGAAAAGCAATGCAAACTAACCTATGCTATCATAGAGCTCAAAATAAAAATTTAATCATGTGATAGAAAAATATAGCAGTCAAGAGGTGAAATAGGTTAAAGTGTAAAAGCTTAGAGGTGAAAATATACATTTAGCTATAGAAATTTGACTTACCATTAAAAATGTCTTTAATGCAAGTATTATATCTTTGTTCCCACCACGTGGCAATATACGCTTTGCAATTTACCAACAAACTATTGGTCTCGATAGCCTTTTTTTAATTTTTCTTTTAGCTCTAGCAACTGCATCAATTAAAAACATTTAACTGTCTAATTCCTTAGTGATGAAGAGCTAAGTCCAACCTATAATGGAAATGGTCTCAAAATCAAACAAAATGGTTTAAGAATAAAATGTTCTCTATATTTGTGGTCCAAATCTATTGTAAGGCATGTGTGATTACATCCTGCAATATTTTAAATACCTAAGTTAAAAAGATAACATAAGCAATTTCATAAAAATATTTTGAGAATTTTTTTTTCAAAAATTAGTGTGGAGAGAATACCTCATCTTTGACATGTAAGAGAATTTATCTCCAATTATGCATTGCATAAGTATTGAAAAATGGAAGATGTATCTTATTACCCCCATACTAAAAAAGGAGGAAGTTGTGCAGAGAGATTTGGCACCTCCCTAAAGTGAACATTTCTAATGGGGAGAACATGCTCTAAAAAAATGCTAAAAAATAGTTTTTAACCAAAATAATTACGGCTAAATTTTTAACATTAAAGAAATATAAAATATACCTCTAAAACTCAACTTGCTCCTTTAAAATTTCTCTAGCTCTTTTTCATAATTGAGTGCAGATTTGCATGTATAGCAGTTCCCATGCGGAGCTGTTCAGACACTTTATATTAATTTCACTTAAAAAATTTAAATATAATATAGGGACTGCCCTCTTCTGATAGTCTAAAGGAGTAAATTCCCTATAGTAAAAGCATAAATGCCATAATATACAAAGTCAATTCTGGATTCTTAACCCCTATATCATTAGGGACATTTTCAAATTCCCTTTTCAACCATGTAAAATAGACTATTATTTGATGCCTTCTTGTTAAGGTCATCTAATCTTAATAGATCTCTACAAAGATAAGAAGAAGGCTAATCAACACTAGAAATGATAAATTTTTATAAATGCTTATTGTTTAAATATTTTTTTATAGGATTTATAGAATTTTTAACCTGAATAATGGTAAATAGTTATTTCTTAACATATAAAGTTTTTAATTTCTTCCATTTTTTTAACTAATTTTTATGATTTCTTATTCCAACATAGAGAGGAGGATCATATTACAACTTGGCATGTTAATGACAAAGTTGTTGAAAGATTGAAGCATACTAGTATTGCATTATTTACTGATTTTCATTTTATTAAACAAAATTCAAAACTTTTGGAAGTTATTTCTGACATTTATGATAGATGTGATGAAGTTTTTAAATGTGGTAAGCATTCCTTGTATTTTGGATTAAAGGACGTATATTTTTTATTAAGCTTACCAGTTAATATCAAGCCATTTGTTAGTGTGGATTAACCTTATTATAATCTTTGTATAGATCTATTTAGATGAGATGACCTTAATAAGAGGGCATCAAATAATAATTTAAATTTTACATGGTTGAAATGGGAATTTAAAAATTTTTATAATGATATAGGAGTTAAGGATCCAGAATTGCCTCCATAAATAAAGTATTTATTCTTTTTACTATAAGGACTTCACTCCTTTCAGACTATCAAACAAGTGCAGTCCCTATATTCTATTTGAATTTTTTAAGCGACATTAGTATAAAGGGTCTGAATAACTTTTCATGGGGGGCTACTATACATACAAAGCTGCACTCAATTATGAAAAAGGGCTAGAAATTTTAAAAGAGCAAGCTAGTTTTTAGATGTATATTCTATTCTTTTTAACTCAAGTATTTAAAAATGTTGTAGGAAGTGATTTGGATGCCTTATAATAGATTTGGTCAATAAATGTAGAGAATATTTTATTCTCGAATCATTTTGTTTGATTTTGAGACCATTATTTATCATGGGTTAGACTTGGCTCCTTATTAATTGGCAATTGAAAATTTAGATGATTCCCAATTGGTGCAGTTGTAAGAGCCGAAAGAAAAAACAAAAAGAGATCTAAGAGATAGACAATTGTTGGCTATAAAGGGTATATTGTGGAGTGGTGGGAACAAAGATATAATATTGCATCAATGACATTTCTGAAGATAAGTCAAATTTGTATGGCTAAATGCATACTTTCACCTCTAAACCTTTACACTTTAACCTATTTCACTACTTGACTATTATTTTTTTATCACATGATTAAATTTCTATTTTGAGCTCTAGGTTTACATAGGTTAGTTTGCTTTGCTTTTCTTATGGAAGGTTGATAGTTTAGTATCCTTTGTTTAAGAGAAGTGGTAGTATATAGTTATAGAAAATTTTTGATTATATGTCTATAATGCATTGAAACTCATAGTAGTGGGCGTTATGGGTTTCAAAGAACTTGTTCCTATATATTGACTAATGTAGAACTTCATCTTGGTTTATTCAAATGTAATAAGTGCATGAAATACATATGCATTGACATCGACTTAATGAACTAACTTAATGAACATGTCAATATAAATCAAGGAGTTGCATTAGAGTTGGTCTCACATAGTTCCTTAGTTTAAAGTTGCCCTTACATTGTTATTGTTGTGGCTTTAACTTGGTTTTTCTTACATCTTGTTCCTCTACCTCAATTCTCTCTTATAAACCTACCTTTTTTTTACATTCTTTATACATAATGTTATTTCAATCCTAGAATATTATAGTTGTTAATTTATTTAGCAAGTTGTGTTATTTTAAGGATTAGAATAACTTAAGTAGCAAGCGATATAGATAACAATTGATTTAATTATGGGTTTAATCTAGTAGGGATTTTAAAGACAAAAAATTATCAAGATTTTAAAAAACACTTTAGGTGAAGGAGGAGGCCAAGGTGATGAGTTAGTTTTAATATTTGGCAGTATGAGATGAAGTCGTTGGATATAATGGCTGATAAATGATTCTTCTTTGAATTTTGGAACCAACAATAGATTCACATGTTGATACATGTTAAAACCTATTAGACCTAAATGGTTGAATTAGAAGTGACATGCATCCAAAATAGAAATTTAAATATGTGATAGAAAAAATGTTAGTGGAAAGGCGAAATAAGTTAATATGTGAAAGTTTAGAGGTCAAAGCATGCATTTGGCCAATTTATATTTATTTTTAAAGTATACTTAGATGGTATTTATTATTTTATACTAACTTAATTTGTAATTCTAGATGCTACTGCCAACTATGGAAGATCAAGAAGCACTTTTCCTTCCTCAGTGTATATGTTCTTCACCACTACTAAATGTGCAAGATTAACCAAGAGGAGCTTATTCTTCTCGCACCCATTCTCAGCTTACATATACTCATTCTTTTTCCCTTTAATTCACCCATTTTTAGCCTCTAAATGCTCGTTCCTCTCCCCCTCATCCTACTTTTTTTTCATTCGTCACCTAGCCTTCATATTCTCAAGCTTCTCTTACGAGCCTCTACATTCTCATACTTCTCCCACTCTTTCTCAACCTACACAGTCTTCCCTTTTTTCTTCCCTTCATTTTGAGCATACACATTCTCCTTATGTTTCTCCCACTCATCGCCATCATGGTTCTCCCACTTGTTCTCTCATTGTTTCTCGGTCTACACATTCGACTTTAGATACTCCACCTTAGTCTCATTTGTATCCTCTTAAGCAAGTGGCTTTGGTTCATGTCTAGTAATGTAAGTTGTTATGAAAATGAGTTAAATTTCCAAGAACTTTTAAATTCTAACTAGTTATTTTGAGTTGAGTTATATTTTCATGTACTTTTAAATTATATATTTTTTGTATTTCATAATTGCAGGTGTGGATTTACCTCATTCCCCTTTTCATACTCTTGAATAAGAGGATTCTTCACATACTAGTAATGCAGGTTTTGATTTATCTCATTCTTTATGAAATTGAGTTTAAAATTCTAGTTAGTTATTATGAATTGAGTTAAATTTTCATGTACTTTCAAATTATATATTTTTTGTATTCTGTAAATGTAGGTATGGATTTACCTCATACTCCTCCACACACTCCTAAGTAAGAGAATTCTTATAATGCTGATAAATGAAATTGGGTTATTTTTATGTACTTATAAAATTCTATATTTTGCAGTTATAGTTGTGAATCCTCCCCATGTTCTTCAAAGATTGACTAGGATTAGAAAATCCTTAAATTTTTATTATCCTAGTATGGTAACATAATTTTATAAGTACTTCTTTAGTTTGTAAAAGTATATCATTTGGTATAGTTCTTTTTCTTTCTATTTTTATGAGGACAATATGATTGTTCCCATATGTTGGACTAGCATCTAACTTAATGAGTAAAGTATAGTCCTGAATGTATGTGTTAAGTACATTTGGCTTTTAAAAACAACTTGATTATTAGTTCATTTAATGACTTGTATTTTATAGCATTAGAGTCCTACAACCTTGTATGGAATATATCATGTGCAATAATTAGATTTTTTATTCAAAGAATTATTTAATTTATTTTTTCAAATATATGCATAAGTACATATGTTTTTACAGATCAAGAAACTAAACGAAAGGTGAAGGAGAAGGAGAATTTAGGAGTCAATACAAATAGATTTACAAGACTCTCAAGTTTGAATTATGCCCGCCCTATTCGAAGACATTCTTTTAACTTATTTTTTTAAACTTATGCATAAGTACAGTTGTATATATCAAGTTTCATTCTATTTGTGCAAATCAGTAAACCAAAAAAAAGCAAAGGAAAAGGAGAATGCAAGAGTCAAGATAGATAGATTTACAAGACCTTTATATCTAAATTCTCCTTGTCCTATTTGAAAGAATTCTTTTAATTTATTTTGTGACTAAATTAAGGCATAAGTACAACTGTACATACCAAGGTTAATTCAGTTTGTGTAGATCACTAAAGGAAAAAAAGGCAAAGGAAAAGGAGAATGCATAAGTTAAGATAGAAAGATTTATAAGACCCTTCGAATACCTAATTATGAATTGAGAACCTAAATTCTACATTTAGTTAAACAATTCTTGTCTCATTTGGTTATAGCTTGTATTATTGTTCTTATTGATCTACTTTATTTTATGATAAAGCTATATAAAACTTCTGATTGCACTATTTTAAAAAAAATGTGCATATTAAGGAGCTAATGTAGTTGTTGATTTTGTGAGATCCTCTCATATTGTTCAACTTCATTGAATAAAGTTTTTGTGGTTTAACTTTATATGCATGGAATTTTGTAGGAGTTGAGTTGCAATATTAAATATTCTTAATATAATTATTAAGGAAGATAAATGTTCAATACATCAATTTTTGAACTCTCTCATATATAATTAATAGTTAACTATAATTTCAAATTTAAATTGACCAGTTTGTTTACTGATTATGGGTAGTTAGGAATATCCAAAACATTTTTTTGTATGTGATTTATTTTTTTAATATCGACACGATCATGTTTTATTCATTTTTATTAAAAATAGAAAAGAACCCTTAGAACACTTAATTATCCATATTGTTTTAAGATGAAAAAAAACAAAACTTCTTTATTAATATCAAATAATAGAACATCAAAGATAATAGGAGGACAAGAATTCCATTCCTTAGCTTTGTGATCTAAAATAGCCTCATAAGCAAGTCTATGAGCTACTTGGTTTATTGAGTTATAGAATTATGAAGAATTTTAGCTATGTTTGCACAAAACTAGTCAAAGTTATTACAACTAATTCTATGCATAACTATAGTGTTGTGACTTTATGACACAACGTCAAGAAGAAAGGTAAGATATTTTCATTATTTTATTACTTTCATTATTTTACTTTGTAAAATTAATTTTATTATAGAATGTTTTAGGTGAGCAAGCACAAACTTCTGTATATATACTCTTCTTCTCTTTGTGTTAAATTAAAAGTGAACTATATATTGGAGTTGAAATTATCATCACGACATCTTATAATAACCCGCTCTCAATATGGCATCTCCAAACCTAATCCTAAGTATGCTCTTGTGGTTGCTCGTTATGATATCCCTTGCACACCATAGTCAAGGTTACTCTCAATCATAATGGTTGGAAAATAGTGATGCAATAGGAAATAGTTGCCCTTTATCAAAATCACACTTAGAAGCTTATTCCTCATCAACTCAACGTGCATATCATTAGGTCTAAATGGATTCTCAAGCTAAAGCTCAAACCATATAGAACCCTTGATCACGTCAAAGCACAACTTGTTACCACAGGTTATCATTAAATATATGGTATATATTACATTGACACATTTTCCCCTATTATCAACTTAGTATAATTCAGCTTGTACTAAGTATTGCCTTGGTTTGACATTAGGCAATTCATAAACTAGATGTTAAAAATTCATTTCTTCATGGCATACTCAATGAAGATATCTATATGGAATAACCTCCAATCATAATTGAACCTAGATTTCCAAATCATGTGTGCAAACTTCAACAAGCTCTTTATAGTTTGAAACAAGCACATCGTGTTTGGTTTAACCATTTTAGTACTTTTCTCTTACAACATAGGTTCTTTTATAGCCTTATTGATCTGTCATTGTTTATTTTACATTCTTCTTATGGGACTTTAATCCCTCTTTTATATATGGACGATATGCTTCTTATAAGTTTAAATTCATAGCTTCTAGCTTAATTTATTCAACTTTTGCACACTGAGTTCCCATGAAGGATCTTAGTTCCATTCATCACTATCTCATCATAGAGATTACCCATGCCTCTAAAAAATTACACTTGCCTCAGTCTCACTATGCTTTTACTATCCTTGAGAAAGTAAAGATAATGGACTGTAAGCCTATGAACACACCACTTAAAACTAAAACTAAAGGCCGTAACAAAAATACTTTGATTGATAATCCTACTCTTTATCATGGAATAGTCAGTGTTTTATAGTATCTCACTCTCACTTGGCCTAATCTTACACATAGCACTAATTTTGTATAACAATTTATGCATGTTCCCACTTATTCACAACATAAAATATTTCGACAAATCTTGTATTATGTCAAAGGGACTATCAATCTCAATCTTGATTTTACTTCTTACATTACACTTAATCTATATGCTTTCTCTAACTCAGATTAGGCAGGTGGTTCGATCACTTACCTTTCAATAATTTTGTGCAAAGCACACAATCCTATCTCCTTTTATGCAAAGCATCAGTAAACTATCTTGTGTTTTACCATTGAAGCAGAATATCGCACAATGGCTCACACAACAACTGAAGTTACATTGTTAACCTTTATTCTTAAATATCTTGGCCTACAATAATACCAACCTTTAATCTTATTTTATGACAATCTCAATGCACTTTATATGACTATTAACCCTATCTTTAATGCTCAAAGTAAACACATCAAGCTTGATGATCACTTTATACGTGAACAAGTTTCACTTAGTCTTTTAATTACTCAACATATCTCTACTAAACATCAAGCAATTGACATCTTTACTAAACCTATATCTAAAGCTACACTTATTTTTCTTCATCTCAAACTTTGCCTCTAACCCTGACTAAGTTTATGAGAGGATATTAATATAAATCAAACAATATCAACCCCACAATTACAATTATAATAAGATAGGATGTCTCTTAAAGAGATAAGGATGTTAATAAGAGTGATAAATTGTATATTTTTTTGAAAATTTTGATTTTGGTCTTAAAAAATTTCCAAAAGTAAGGAGAACCCTTATGTATAATATTTGATACATGATTATATCTTGAGTTTATATTTAGACTTATATGTTTTTATTTTATGTGAGTTAGCTTAAGATTTATTAACAATATAATATTTCTTTTTGTTATTTCTTTAATGTGTTTAAGGAATATGTCGTGCTTGGAGAGAATGTATCGAGTCAGTGATTATAGAGAGCTCAGAAGGAATAAACCTCATCCTAATCGGGCTCATACAATTTGTACTCCTATAGTCTATAGAACTGCAAAAAAAAAAAAGAAAGACTTAGAAGGTTGATAGTAAATCTCGTTGGATATAAAATGAAGCCTGAACACACTTTGATTAAACATGTCAAAATCATTAACAACAAGATTCAAGAAATAACTTATAAAGGCAAAGTATTAAGTGATGATTATAAGTACCATTTTTTATTGTATTCATTGCCCCTAGAGTGTCAATAAAGCCTCAAAAATCTTAGGTTGAAAGGAGATAATAAGGATTATAGGGATCTTTCCAATGATTATTATCATATGTTAGGTGAAAAAACTTTGACTTATGAAACATTAATATACTTGTTTTTGGAGGAAATAACTTAGAAGAATTTAAATAAAACCTCCAAGCTTGCTATTAGTCCAAACCTTAGAATTTTCAAAGGTCGTAGAACTAATTTTTCTTAGTTGAATAAAATGACCACAAGTATTATGGATAATGAAAATTTTGACGATTCAATTCCAAGGAGAATTAAGTATACTTCATTGGACTAGAATTATGTAAATTGTTTATGTACATATTATTGTTTCATGTATTGCTTATTCAATTTATTACATAATATTGTTATGCATTGAACATTTTGTTTTATACATTATGAAGTATTTTTTCATTAAAAGTATTGTTATGTTATACTTTATAATGATTCATGAAAATTCTCATATAGAATTATAATTGGCATAATTTAAATTAAATTATAAGATTTTGACATTTGATATTGAATGATGATTAGGAACATAGTGAACTTTCTCATCTAATTCATATTCAAAATTACGACTCGCTGATGTGTATAAGCGATTACATTTATAATGTCTCTTGTAGTTTGTGACCAAATATGGCATCCAAGAATATCATAGTTGAACTAAATAATAGTGAGAAATTGAATAGTGATAATTACAACATATGGCACTTGAAAATGTAATATGTCCTTAATGAGCAAAAAGCTTTGAAGGCTATCAATAATGTTATGGAAGAGCCCAAAGCTAGTAAGGGAAATTTGAATAATGTGTAATATAGGTGTGATATAACTGCTTTCAATGCCTAGAAGAATAAGGGTTTCACTGCTAGAGGAATTCTTATAAGTTCCATGAATGGTGAATTGGTATATGAGTACTAATAGTACCTGACTACAAATGCAATATGGGTCACTTTGAGAGAGAAGTTTGGAGGAACAACTGTTTCCAAACTAAGATAGCTAACTATAAAGTTTGATTACTATAAGAAAATCTATAATAATCCCATTAAGCTTACCATTAAATTTTACACTATAAGAAAATCCCTAATAAGCCTATGAAGCAACATTTAAGGGATATATCAAACATGATCATAGAACTTATAGCAGTTAGGTACAACCTCACTCATGAATAATAAGTTAAGCTATTATTTGATCTCTCCCTAATAGTTAGGAATATCTAAAGGTGAATATGACACACAATGAGAACATTAAGATCTTTGCTGACATTACGCGCCACTTGGAATTAGAGGATAAGTGCCTTAAGGCTGCCAAGCCAAATGTTCATGCATATGTGGCAGAATCAAAATCTAAAAGGGTTTTTGGCTTTAAGCATAAGAGATTCAAAAATAATTAGAAAGGCAAAGGCAAGATGAATGAGATTGGACATAGACCTAAGAAAGCTAATAAGCAATTTAAATGTAAAAGTGGAAAGCATGATAGAAGAAAGGATAAAACTAAAATGACTTATTACAATTGTGGTAACTTGGGTCATTTTGCTCGTGAATGCATTGAGTCTAAAAAGGTATTGTCTTATTTAATGTCTTTTAAAAGAAGTTATATTTTTAAAATTTCTATTTTTAGTACTGTATGGCTCATTAAAACTCATCATATGTGGATTGTAGACTTAAGAGGCACAAATCATGTAATTAGAGAAAAAAATGAATTTATGGAATTTTGTTGAATTCCAAGTGGAATAAAAGGGATCTATATAAGCAAAAATGTAAAATTTAAAGTTAAAGGAATTGGCACGTGCAAATTGGATATGCAAAAAGGCCGAATCTTATATCTACATTATGTTCCATATGCTCCTAATATTAATGAAATTTAGTCAATGTGCTTACTCTATTAAAGTTAGGATATTATTTGTATTTTTTAGTGAATATGTCGATATTACTTATGATACTATTTATTATAGTTGTGGATACGTTATGGATGGTTTTGTGGTGTTGAACACAAACTATTAAAATAGTAATTATGGTATTTATTTTTCCTTATTCACTAAATCTAGCTATAAATGTGGATGCATAATTATGGCATGTAAGATTAGGACACATTGGGGTAAGATAAAATGAATAGACTTGCTTATGATGGTCTGTTAGGATAAAACATAAAATTTAAATTTCCCATTTGTGAATTATATTTGCAAGGAAAAGCTACCAGAAAACCATTTGGAAAGGGAAAAAGAGCTAAATTTTCTTTGCAACTAATGCATTATGATATATGTGGACCAATGAGTGTCAAAGTAAGGCATGAAGCTTCATATTTAATTACATTCATAGATGACTTCACTCGGTATGGTCATGTTTGTTTAATCTCTATAAATCTAAAGCATTTGATTGGTTTAAACAATATATAAATGAAGTTGAGATTCAATTAGGCAAGAGAATAAAAGTGTTAAGGATTGATTAAGGTAGAGAGTATTTATTTGAATAATTCAAAGAATTATGTAATGAAAAAGGAATTATGAGGCAATTAATAACTCTTAGAATGATACAACAAAATAGTGTTGCTGAGTGAATGAATTGAACTTTGCTTGAAATTGTTAGGTTGATAATGGTGTAAGCTAATCTCCCAATTAGTTATTGAGGTGGTGCTTTATTATCTGTAGACTATATACTTAACTATGTACCTTCTAAATTAGTTTTCACTACTCTTTATGAGTTGTGGGTAGGTAAAAAAAGCCGAATTTAAATGAGCTGCATCTATGGGTATATGTAGCATACATTCTTGATAATTTTCATAAATTTAATAAATAGGGACTGAGAGAAAAGAAATGTATCTTTATAAGATATTTTGAGAACTCAAAAGATTATGTATATATTAGTGAGGATTTTGGTAGAAGATTGACTGAAATTAAGTCTCGTGATGCCACTTTCCTTGAAAATCATTTTCTTAAGAGTGATTACGTTAATAAAGATCATCATTTATTTGAGATTGATGATGATGATGAGATCGGTATAAGTCAACAAAAGGTTGACATATAAAATATGATATATAGACCGATTTTTAACAGTGGGAGCATGCAAGATTCACTTTACCCATCTTAATTAAGTAGGAGAAATGAGATTGAAACTTATCCAATTTTTATTGATAAAAGTAGTAATTCTTAATTATGTAGAAGTACATGTTTTGAAACTCCTAAGAGATGTTTTGTAATTAAGAATGAAGTCTATATTATTACTCCTAACAATGATGAGGAACTTAAAACTATCAAAGAGGCACTTGAATGTCCTGCCAAGGAAAAATGAAAGTTGCATTGGAAGAGAAAATGGAATCTATAAAAAAGAATCAAGTTTAGAACTTGGTTTATTTACCTCTAGGCTGTAAAACCATTAGGAATAAGTGGATTCTTAAAATTAAATATAAGGCAGATGGTTTCATTGATAGATATAAAGCTCAACTTGTGGCGAAAGGTTATACTCGATATGTGGGTATAAATTATAAGGAAACTCTTTTACATGTTGTTAGGTTTACCTCTATTTGCTTTATCCTTACTATTGTAGCTCATATGGATTTATAATTGCATCAAATGGATGTGAAAATAGTTTTTCTTAATGGAGAACTAGATGAAGAAATCTATATAGAGCAACCTATAGTTTTATCATTAAAGGCTAAGAGCGCAAAGTATGCAAGCTCTAAAGATCTATTCATGGTCTTAAATAGTCATCCAGAAAGTGGTAACTAAGATTTTATAAGGCAATTATATCTTAGTAGCTGGGAATGACAAGGAGTATATAAGGAATGTTAAAAATTAGTTATCCATAAATTTTGATATGAAAGATATGGGTGACGCTGACTACATATTAGGGGTTAAAATTAAAAGAGATTGCTAAAAGAAACTTTTGGCTCCATCAAAAAATAATTATATCCCAAAGATTTAAAACACTTCAATATGAGCAGTTGTAAACCCATGGATACTTTTGTGTCAAAATGTGAGGCTTTGAGCATTAAAATGTGTCCTAATAATCCAAAAGAACAAGAAGAAATGGCCTTTTTGCCATATTCTAGTCTTGTGGGGAGTTTTATATGTGTTATTTTGTATACTCACTTAGATATTTATTTTGCTATTGGATTAGTTAGTCGATATTAATCGAATCCTGGATAAGAGCATTGGAAAGCTATTAAAAGGATTATGAGGTATCTAAAAGGCACTATAGACTATTGCTTGTGTTATTAAGCATCAAACTTAAGTCTAATTGGATATTCAGATGATGATTGGGGAGGAGACCTTGATCAATGTAAATATACTTTTAACTATGTTTTCTTACTAAATAAAGGTGCCTTCTCATGGAGTAGTAAGAAATAAACAGGTATAGCCTTGTCAATTATGGAAGTATAATTTATTGCATGTTTCATTGTAGTTTAGGAGGTTGTTTGGTTAAAAAGATTCTTTATGAATTTAGGAATTCAAAATGGTTATGAGGGAGCCATTATGTTCATTGTGATAATTAAGAACAAAAGATCCTAAATAGCATAGTAAAACCATACACATTGATACAAAGTACAACTACGTTAGAGACATTATTGCCAAATGAGAAGTGACTGTGCAATACATATATATGCATAAAATGGTTGTTGATTCCTTAACCAAGATAATTCTAAATGTATTTCTTGCATATGTGAATTCTCTTGGATTGTGTAGAATATAGAATATTTTTATTAAGCTTATGTGTTGAATTATTTGAATAAATGCAATGATTGACATGTTTGCTTAATTAAATTCTTACCTTATACATATTGCAGATACATTGTTAAATGCTCAATAAAGAGATGTCGCACAGGTTTAAGGTTGGCTAACTCATATAAGTAATCGCCTCTAGTGCAAAGACAACGAGTAAAGATGAGACTAAATGTTAGGACTGTCGTATTAAAAGAAAATAAGATGAGGTTATTCTTAGACATACAACATGTATAAGCTAAATGCAATTTCTTGGTCATTACTTACCACCGAGAGCACTTGGAGAATTCAAGTTAGGCGTAAATCAGTGATTGAACTTAGATTTGTATGGTGTTTTTTTAATTGAGATCAAATTGAAATATCAACAATGTAGCACATGATTCATAAAGGTGCCATCAAATTGTTGTTTGCCTATTGATTAAAGAAAATCTTTTAATGAGGTCATAACCATCATGTGCAAGTGGGAGATATTGGATTTTGGATTTGGACATGACAGATTGACCTGATCCAACTTGATTTTAAAAAAATTATAGAAGTAACTGCTCCTGGAAAACATGCAAAAGAAAAGTGCGTAAAAGAAAATAATTAACAAAACAAGAAAAACATACAGAAGACAAAAAGATAGTAAAAAAACTCTCCCAAAAACAATAAACAAAACACTAGAGTAAAAAGGGTTGTAAATCAAAGTATTTTTTTCATTGTGATTAATACTTGATCTAGTGCATATATACAATTTACTTGTGGAATCGTCAAAAGTTATATGATCCTAACTCTTTTATGAATTAGTTCCAAATTATTACATCTTTAATTATTTAAAATAGAATTGTGAACCAATTACAATAATTGTTATATATATAGTTGGTCAATTTGATATCTTAATTTATAATTTTGTGATTTTAATATATAAACTTGCCAAAAATGTATTAATCTAATGATATAATATATTTGTCACTTTTTTTTAATTTGACACATGCACTTTACAGTTTTAGTTTGTTAAACTCTTATGATGTGACATATGCTGATTTTTGTTACATATCACATGTGATAATAAGGGGTTTAAAAATTATATTTTAGAAAAATTCAAGTATTAAAATGACAAAATTATAAGTAGAAGTATCAAAACTATAACTGCTTATGTATCATACCATTAATGTAGGTTAAAAAATCCATTTAAAATCATTAAAGAATATTTAACTAAAATTAATTCGGTAAACATATATGAATATTTGTCTTGAATTTATTATTTGATTAAAATTTAGGAAAATTTTATAGAATTTGTTTTTTAATTACTTTATTTTTATCATCATTAGATGAGAGTGTATTTTTTTTATCCATATTGTTAAAGTAAGTGTATTTTACTTTATAAAAAATAAAATAACAATAATATATATCTAAAATTTATTCACAATTAATTATAATTTATAATTTGTTTTATTTATTTATGTTCCAACAAGGTCCTGAACAAAATTAGAGGGAGAGTAAATAAATCAAGTTTAAGTAAATCAGCTTTGACTAGTGGAGTAACTAATCCTTTAATTTTTTTTATTAAAACCCTACATTGTAAAATGATTCCACGCTCACGGGCACGATGCAACTAGAAAAAAAAAAAGCAGTAGGCGATGCAGAGAGAGAAAGGGAAGTATATAGATGAGACATGGATTAGTGGTGGCAATTCTCTTCCAAATTCCAATCTAAGAAACACAACCGACCAGATCACGATCACGATCACGATCGATCCCCTCCTCTCTTTTTTAATTTGATTCATTGTTTTAGTTTTAGTTTTAGTTAAGTTTTGATCGATTAATTATGAAAAAGAGAGCAAGAACAAATCCTGATAAGGCGGTGCTGAATGTTTGCCAAAGGGAAGTTGGTGAGCTCTCCGCTCGGAATTTCGCTCATCGTCTTGCTGCTTCTGAGGTTTGTTTTTGCTGTTCCTTATCATCATTCTCTATATATTCAGTGATGGGTAGTTTTTATTTTTTAAAAAAAGATTTAATTTTCGTAGTCTTCCTTGATTTATCGTTGAAATATATGATATATTGCAATTTGGTGTATTTTCCTTATTGTTTTATTACTTTCTTTTGTAGTTCTGTTCTTGATATGAGTTTTGGTTCTTGGATCAACTACCCACCATTAACACTTTATGGAGGTTGATTAAGAGTATGGAGTTTGATCTAGTCTAACATCTTTAACTGCTTTTTCTTTTTTCGTCTAAAAGTTTTGAATTTACAGCTGGGTGGCGCAGAAATTTTTCTTATTTTTAATCTTTATATATATATATATATATATATATATATATATTGAAGATGTAGTTGAGTTGGTTTTCTTAACCCCTTGTTCAGGAAGTCTAAAAATGTGAACAATTCCATTTAATTGAATTCTATTTTTATCAATTTGGAATTCTCATATTTGCAAGAATTCAATTCTTTTACCATAAAAACAAGAATTTGAGATGACAGATGCTATGTTAATATTTCCTAGAATGTGGTGAACAATCATTACACTGTTAGATTTGTTAAACATGAATTCAGAAGTCAATACAAGTAAGATATGCTGTTCATTTCTTTTCTCAAAGCTTAATATTGGGGCTTCTTTTTTAATATCTTATAGAGCTCTGAAGAAATAGTTATTATTATGTCTTTCAGGATCTTGTATTGAGACTTGATATATACAAGAAGCTGGATAAGCACAGAGGCTGTGTCAATACAGTTAGCTACAATGCTGATGGTGACATTCTGGTGTCAGGTTCTGATGACAGACGAGTTATACTATGGGACTGGGAAACTGGGCGTATCAAGCTTTCTTTTCATTCAGGTCATACTAACAATGTCTTTCAAGCTAAAATCATGCCTTTCTCAGATGATCGAAGCATTGTTACTTGTGCTGCAGATGGTCAGGTAAATCCTGTTTTTCTAAAAGACATGATATGATGTGTGATGTCCCCTTATTTGCTTAGAATTTACTGCCTGTGATATCATAGACTGTAGTGAAGAACGTTTTTAGTCAAAGATCTTTTTTTTTCCCCAAAAAATTCTATAGATCAAGAAAACATTGTTTTCTTCACTGAGTTTAAAGAGTAGAACACATCAACTCAAAAAAAAAAAGTAGTGTCTATTGATACGTCCAACATCACATAATGTTTTCTTATTGAGAACCCTTTCCTTTATTCTAGGTTCGACATGCTCAAATTCTAGAACGTGGAGTAGTGGAGACTTCTTTACTAGCTACACACCAAGGACGAGCTCATAAGTTGGCTATTGAGCCTGGGAGTCCCCATATATTCTATACTTGTGGGGAGGATGGGTTGGTTCAACATGTAAGTTTTGTTTGCTTTTACTAATTCTACTGGCAGTTTTTTGGTTTCATTTGTTAGAGGATTTGTGTAGCCTTTTGTTCACCTAAATGATTGCTCAGATTTGTGAAATGTCTGATGCGGGTGGGAGTGGCATAAAAATTTGATGGCTATCTGTTTGATGTGCAATATGCTTCTGAATTCTGCTTGCTAGTACTTAAAAGAAAGGCATAGCTAAATACCTTGTGGATTTTTAGTCTTAGGGTTAATGCAGAAAGAAAAGTTAAGATTAAAGAATCAATTGAGGCTGGATTTAATTAGGATTTATTAATATGATCACAAGGGAGAGGCTGGAGGAAAAAAAAAAAAGGAAGGGCACTGATCAATCACTTTCCATATATCTTATCCTTGTTTATTATCCACCATGAGGAAAACTCAAAAACTGGATGCCTGGTTGGGATTCTTTGCTTGGAATGTCTCTATTGAACACAAAAGATTGTAGTCCCTGATTTTCTACCTGTATTGTACTATTTTCTTATGATCAATATGTGATTTAAATTTTCATTTGATTTTGCTTGGTTGTGTTATATGATTATGTGATGTTATTGATGTCATTTCAGTTTGATCTGAGAACTAAGAGTGCCACAGAACTTTTGACTTGCCAACCAATTGATGATAGGAGGAATTACATGCCAGTTGTCCATCTAAATGCAATTACAATTGATCCGAGGAACCCAAATCTCTTTGCAGTTGCAGGGTTAGATGAATATACTCGACTTTATGATATTCGCATGTACAAGTGGGACGGGTCAACTGAGTTTGGTCAACCTATAGATTATTTTTGCCCTCAGCATTTGATTGGTGATGACCAAGTTGGAATAACTGGCTTGTCATTCTCAGACCAGAGTGAGCTTCTAGTCTCCTATAATGATGAGTACATCTATCTTTTCACACGAGATATGGGATTGGGTCCCAATCCAGATCCGTCCTCTCTAGTTTCCTCGGGCAGTGATTCAACTGAATTGGAACCTATGGACATTGATAGAAAAGCCTCTCCCCAAGTTTACAAAGGGCATCGAAATTGTGAGACTGTAAAGGGGGTAAACTTCTTTGGACCCAGATGCGAGTATGTAGTGAGTGGGTCAGACTGTGGTCGTATTTTTATTTGGAAGAAAAAGGGTGGAGAGCTCATACGTGTCATGGAAGCAGATACAAATGTGGTGAATTGTATAGAACCTCATCCTCATGCCACTGTGCTTGCCAGTAGTGGACTCGAGAGCGATATAAAGATATGGACTCCGATAGCCATGGAGAGAGCCACTCTGCCTACAAATATTGAAAAGGTATGCTTTATTATATTATGCTAATGACTGACATCATATTCTTGATTTTTGTTTTTTATTGCTCCTTGATGCCATGGACTTTGCTGGATGCTGTAACATTCAGGGTTGGAATGAAAATGATAACTTAAGATACATTATGTAACATTTCAGCAACAAAAATTGAATAAGGTATCCTGTTGTGTGTTTGACAAGATCCAACTTGAGTTGGACTGATGGATATGGACATTTTTGTGGTGGTTTTCACTATGATGTAGAACAAAGAAAAAAAAAAATGATATTGAAAGGAACCAAGAAATTTGAAATTTAAATTTAGTTATCAGTTATCCATGGATGAACTAGTTAAAATGTATTCATGAGAATAGTTTATCTCCTGTACTATCTTTGCTGTTACCTTTTTGGAAAAGGTTCCGAAGCGTGATCGCATTCAATGGTTTGCCATTGTTGACGAGGATGACAATGAAGATATGGAAGATGATGAAGATTTTTTATCTGGTGACGATGACTATGATGATGATGATGATGATGATGACGGTATTTTTGACGATGATGAGGGTGATGATTGTTCAGATGATAATGATGAGGATGATGATGATGAGGATGAGAATGAGAATGATAAGGGTGGTGATAATGAATACACTGATGATGGTCATAATGATGATTGCGATTTTGTTGAACGGTTATGATGATTCTGATTTACCCTTTCTGTGTTCAGCTGAATCCAAAGCCTAGGGGTTGGATGTACCGCATAGCTTCACCAGAGGACCTGATGTTGCAACTATTTTCATTGCGAAGGCAAAGAAATGAAGAGAGCTCAGCTGCTGGTAGGGATTTTTTGGAGCTTCTGCTAACGGTCAATGCCAATAGTGATTCAGATGATGGAGGGGATACAGTCAGTCATGATGATTTGTTTGGCTAGGAAATGCTCTGTCTACCATAGCAATTGTACATAGGCGTAGGTTTTAAGTCAGCATTATTGTGGAGCATTGCAAATTTTAATGTCTACCTGGCTGCTTAATTCAAGTTTTTCCCATTTCTTGGTGTCTGTTCTGCCCTTTTTATAGTTGATTCAACATTATTGTGCTGATAGTGATCTCCATCTTTATAATAATAATAATAATATAAAAAACCATTAAGGTGGTATTTATTCCCAACTGTGTGCGGTAAATAGAAAAAGAAACAGCTTGTGCACATGAAAACAAGTGCCCGCTGATGAGGCCTAAACCGTACTGAGGCACTTGGGACCTGTATAAACCGTGTCAAGGGCAAGGATTTTAATCCTTGTTTGCTCCCAGTCATGAGATTTACATCTGTTATTGATCTAAATTTGTTTGGGAATATATGATCTACATTTGTTAATTTTTATTTTGTTTGGGAATATATGTACTTTTTTTAAAAAAATTTGTTTGAAAGCAGAAATTGCATTAAAGAGAAAGGCCAACAAAGCCAATACAACATAACCAAGCTCCTAAACCATTGATTTACCATGGGAGTCATAGTCCTTATCCTTACTGCTACTTCACATTGTAAAAATACGTGGGAACAAATACACTAACGTCTTAAGATTCTAGAAACTAAAGAGCAGTTAGTGTTTCAAAATAAGAAAAATGAAAACAACAAAGCAAATTAAGATCATACTAATAACACATACCAAATTCCGAAAAAGAAACCAAAAGCATAAAAAAAAGATAGTCCATTTATGGATAATCCAATTAGGGACCCATCCCTGAAACTTTAACAAGGCTCTCATAGTCCTTTTGTTTTGCTTTTGAATTATAGGGATGATTGTCTGTCCTTTTGGCTCCCTCTGAAAGGCCTAATTGATCAAGAGGAGAGCTTGGGCTTTATTGAGATTCTAGAATTAGGCTTTGAAAATTGCTCTTAGGTGGGCTTGCAAATGTCTTGATAAGTGATCTTTGGCATTCCTTCATCCCATAGGAGATTAACTCCCTTCTAATTTTTTCTAACAGTTGTGGCTTCATGTGGGATTTCTTGCCCTTTCCTATAGTCATCATCATGTGTACTATAGGGGGCAATATATGCATGTTTTAGGATCTCCATGGTGTTAACTTCTTCCTCACATAAGAGTGATACACCCAATGAAAGACTTTCCTTACGCCCTATACTAGGGAATTAAAGCTAATGTGCTTCTGGCTTGTAGATTTCAGAGCTTGCTTCTCCATTTCTAGCGAGAGATAAACAAAGCTAGAGTAGCCAGATTGCTTTAGGAAGAGGCGAACATTTGTTTTCTTCAAAAACCATGAATCAAAACAGGGTGGTTATTGACCTTGAGAGAAATCTCACCCTCTTTTTTTGTAGATTGACCATTTAGTGATGATCATTAGCTTCTTATGAATTAACCACAAAACACCCTATTTTATTCGTTCTTGATCCTCTTGGTTTAAGGGCTTGAACGAAAAGGGTTTTGTTAGCTTCAGGTCTTGAGGTTGGAAATCATATGTAAAGCTCCAAACCTAAGATAGAATATGCATAACCAAGAGAGCCAAGTAGGTTTTTAAACATAAGATCTTACCCACCAAAGGATTCCTTGATTGTTTTATGTGATGATCTTTTAGATTTGTTAGTTCCAATAGGCAAACTTGATCATCCATCTTCGATATCTTTTTATAAATGATTTGGAGCTATTGGCTTTCAAAGGCCATTAATTTCCTTGAAAAGATAAGTAAAGAAGGGTGGTAGGTGGAGATGGTAAAGGTTTGGATTCTAAGGTTTCTACCATTAGAGAACATAGAGGACTATCATTGGTTATCAAAGTAAAGGTAATCGTATAATTATGAATACTACATGAATTTTTTAACCAAAGCACTATCTACATCTGCATATGTAGATAATTATAAATTAAAATGATAAGATAAGAGAAACAATGGGCACTTCTACATTTGTTAGTTAAATATTGAATACTCTCTCCTATTAATACTAATAAAGTTAAACATTGAATTCTCCCTTCTGTTAATTCTAATAAATTGAGTGGTAGTTTCTATGGGGATAAATGGGATAAATTAACAATGTGGCATTATTAAAAAAAATAAATACATAAGTGCATGTGCATAATGTCACTCTCTTTATCGCCATTCCCTTTACTCTTTTGTAGCCATTAGTTATTTATTTTGGATAAAAAGATATATCAGTTATATATTGAATAAGTAGAAGAGTGTAAATGAGTTTGATTTCAACCACTACAACTGATTAATGGGATAGATATGAAAAGATGAATTAAGGGCTTATTTTGCTTAACAATGGCTGCTTAATTACAATCCCCACATTAACAAAATAAGTTGTACACTTGGACCTTATGTAATACTCTTAATTATATCAATATATAATTTAAAAACTAAACGAACTAAAATAAAAATTGAAGGAAAATATAACTTACAAAGACACGAGGGAAGCTTTGAATAAAGTACGCCAGAAGGTTTGCACATCATTTTTAATAATCCATTATAAGAAGTGTTAAAAAAAGATACAATGACTTGAGCATCCTACATTTTCCTCAACTCATCACTTAGCTCAGCTTCTTATGCTAGGGACAACAACGCTTTTTCCTCCCATTCATTATCAGTACCTGGTTGATTATCTATCCATTTAAAATATCTACACCCACGCCTTCCTATTTCTTCGAATTTTCCACACTTAAAAAATTTCCTCCCATAATTGACAGTTGTTGATGATGTCTTTATGGGCAATGGCAACCCACATTCACATCACTTTCTATTGCTCCTGGCATTTGATGATTCGCTTATCATTTTTTAGCTTTAGGGATTTCATCACTTATGCTTTAACTGTTCACCACTTTAGTTTAGTTTTTTTTTTCTTTTTTGTCCTTCCCAGCCATATTGGCAAAAAAAGATTGGTCAGAGACGAAAATACCCTCTGCCACGTCAGCTCTAGTAACAGTGTCAATTGATTTGCTACTATTTGCGAATGGTGTGAAACACAGGGTACTGATTTGTTAGGGTCTAAACCTCAAGGTGGAAGTTAGGGTTCAAACCATAAGGTATTTTTTTGAACTTTTCCCTTTTCGTTAAACACTCTTTCACATCATGCAATTTACTATATTACGTTCTTATTCCCTACTCAAAGCAACCTCCACACTAGTATAGGGGTGTGGGTCATATCATCTAGATGTCGCACTCTGTTAGTTGAGCTGTTTTGCCTTTAACAGTAGCTTGCCATTTATGGTTGCTCTCACAATGCTTCCTTTGGGTGTATATATTCTTCAATTGCAATTTGCTATATGAAACTAAAACTAAAACTATTTTTTTTTAAATAACTAGGAGGTCAATGGGGGAGGGAGAATCAAACCATTACCTCAACCTTATAATATCTATCACCTTAGTTATTAGGCTACAAAAGGAGGACAAAATTTATTTTTCATTTGAACTATATTATCCTTGTTAAAAATAAGTAGCAAGTAACTTTTTAAATTATAATGTATATACTTACTTTTCTATAATTTATAATAAAATAAATATTATTTTAAATTATAATTAGAAATTAAATAATTATAATATTTATATTTATAATTTTTTAACAAAAAATATATTTGCGAAATTTATATTCTAAAGTCCACTCTTATATAGTTTCTCTTCATATTTTCTATAATACATAAATTAAAGCCAATAACTCCTTATTTTTTTAGCATTACTTATTATTTATTACTATAACACTATAAATTATTTATAATTATAAATAGTATATAAGTAAAAAATATTATAAAATGAATGGACTTATATTCGAAAATAAATTATATCTTTAGCAATTATTTGGCATACTTAAGAACAATAATTAACAAAATTTACCAAATGGTTCACTTTTATCATCTATCAGTTTTTTGCTATCAACAAATATCTATTATAAGTTGCTACAAATAACTAAATCAAATAGACCCTTAATAACAAAGCCTTTGTGCCAATGGAAAAGGTATTAAAAGTCCAATAAATTTTCTTACAGAGATTTAACATTTCTTCTGTCCATATGTGATAAACATTAATGTATGAAATAGAAAATAGTGGCCGAAAATTCAATTTCATAACTATTTAATGATAAAATTATGAATTATAACACTAAGGATTAATTACACCCTTGATACCCATATTTTTCACTATTTCCTATTAAAAATATCCAAATTTCATTTTGTTACTTAAAACTTCCCAAAATTTCTTATGAATCCCACAAAAGTACCTAATGACATATTCCAGCTGCCGGTGATGATGTGGAAGCTGACATGGATGCTGACGTGTTATCTGACAAAAAGTAGTTGCCATGTCATCTAAGAGTTAATTACACTCACGGTACCCAACTTTTTCACTAGTTCCTAATAAAATATCCAACTTTTATTTAGTCACTTAAAACCTATCAACATTTCTCATAAATCCTACAAAACTACCTAATGACACATTCCAATTGCCAGTGATGACATGAATGCTGATTTGTCAAGTTTTTTCTTTTAATTCTTTCCAGTTGGATATGTATTTCGGGTCTCATCAATATAAAGTACATATCAAATAAGCATTTTTATTGATGAGACCTAAAGTACATATTAGGGAGTTGTAAACTACAATTGATCTTATCAAAATACCAATAATGACCATACACACTCTTCTCCTTCTCCTTTTCCATCATAAGTTCACAGCTTCCTAATACATACTTCGAGTCTCATCAATAAAAATATTTATTTGATATGTACTTTTATATTGATAAGACCCAAACTACATATCCAAATAGAAAGATTTAAAAAAAAACTTGACATGTCATCACAGACGATTGTAATGTGTCATTAGGTAGTTTTTGTGGGATTCATAAGAAACGTTGAGAGGTTTTAATTGACTAAATGAAAGTTGTATATTTTACTAGGAACTAATGAAAAAGTTGGGTACCATGGGTGTAAGTAACTCTCAGCTGACAAGGTCACTACTTTTTGTCAAATGACACGTCAGTGTCCATGTCATCATCAACGATCAGAATATATCATTAAGTACTTTTGTGGGATTCATGAATTAGGAAGTTTTAAGTGAAAAAATGAAATTTAGGTATTTTAATGGGAATTAGTGAAAAATTTGGGTATCGTGGATGTAAGTAACCCTAACACTAAAAATACAAACACCTTTTATTGATATCAATAATTCTTCATCTAAACTCTAACTTGTTTAGTGAAAATTTATGGAATTTTATAAAGCTAATAAAAAATGGAAAACGTTTTTAAAAATATGGTTGACTTTAAAAAAATACGACGCTGACAATAAAATCCTTTAAGAATACAGTTGTTCTCTCATGAACAAACAATAACCTAACAACTATTTGACAACAACCACCACAAAAATAATTATAACACATGCTACAGAAAAGAAAAAGGGTTTTAGCGGCTTGATCCATCGATAAATAAGGTAGCAATGAAAAAGAAATCACATGGAAAAACTAGTTTGCTAATTAATTTAGCGACAATTTATTTAATTTGTTGCTAAGTTTGAGACAAATTAGCGACAAATAATATTTGCGATGGATGCTTATTAATCATTAAATATTTTGTCTAGTTAGTGATGAATTTGGGAAGGTTTTGTTTTTGTATTGCTAATATTTTTAATTAAAAAAAATAAAATATCTTTATCAATAGAAATATCTATCATTAAAGCTGTGACAGAGAAAAAATTAATTTTTGATTTTAATTAGAAAAAAATAACTATGTAATTAATACAATTAATGAGGGATTAAATTATATATAAAATTAATGATTATAAAGTTGTCGCCTCTACCACATGACCTCAACAGTCTCTCCCAATCACTACTAGACTTACCCAACCTAAAGAGCCTTTTTACAAGGCATCATGGTTAAATTTATTAGAGTTATTTAGGGGAGGATCCCAAACCACACTCCAATGACATCTATAAGGATGAGAGAAATAAGAATTCACTCCCACAATCAAGGGAAGAGCCTGAAGCTGCATAAGCCTTTTTAACAATTATTATTGGATTGAGAACTATTTGGTTGAATATTCTATTATTTTCTTGCCAACCATATAGCCCAACACAGATTGGCAATTAAATTTGCAATATTCGATTTATCCTTCAAGAAAAAAATACATTCATACCGCTTCCTAACAGGTTACAAAGGTTAAAAAATGTCTAAAAACCCAATATTTAAGGATAATAACCAAAGTTATTATAGAACCATCAAGCTTTAGTGTGATTACAAAAAATAAGGCATGTTTCTTGGAGCCTTATAGGGCAAGAGGATGAACATGGCTAATTGAATTTTTGAGATTAATTGACAAAATTAAGGGTTAATTTAAAGGAAATAAAAAACAATGAAAGATGATTGAAACAGAGATGAAAATATAAGAATATAATGATTTTAGGGAGTTTTGGGTTCTCAACGAATCCTAATCTCCCACCTAACTTATCCTCAAGTTAGCATTTTCAAACCACTAAAGTTTATCCTCATTTCCCTTTGCTTAACCTAAGAAAGAGATAAAGTAGAATCCTAACTCTAATTCTTAATCCAACTCTCTTTAAGAGATTAATTATAAAGAAAATTAGAAATAAGAAGTTTTCTAAGCAATAAATTTGATCATTAATTTTTCTACCAAAACTTCCTAACTTATTCAATTTATTTTCAAGAGGTATTTATAGCTTAAAACTCAAATTCTAGCTATTAGAGTTAAGCCAAAACATCCTCATTTCTTCCTTCTTCATTTAATATTTTCTTTAACTTTTTATAAGAGGTATGATGCTCATGATTGTGACCTCCAATTTCATAACTGTTAGAGCTTTGAAAAAGTCATTATAGAAGTTGCCAAGTCACTATTATAATGTAAACAATCCCACTCATGACTATGACTGTGACCTTGACCGTGAGCAGTATTACCACTTTTCTTATTTTAAATCCTTAGGATTGTGATTAGGACACTCATGATCATGAGGGTGATGCTGACAATTGTAAGGGCATTGCCACTACTGATTACATGATTAGTTATTCTTTGGCTCATGATGCTCCTCACGAACGTGACCAATATCATGAGGGGTCTTAAACTACCAAATAGTTTTATTTTCACTTTAATTTATTGCTCATTGATTCTGGCTTTGATTTTAACTTAAATATATAATTAAATAAAAATATTAGTAAATAAATACACACTTAAACACAAATATTAGTAGACTAAAATTGATTGTTAAAGTCAAAACCAATGGTAATTAAAGATTAATCATGCAAAGGTCAATAATGTTTAATTATTTATGGTTCTAAATTACATATGAGATAGATAAAGGAAGTGCTACATCTTATTTATGCAAATTTCCCAAGCATCTTAAGGCATTAGATATTGCACACTACATAAAATATCTAACTTTTGGCATCATGTTTAGCTGCCAAATAGAGTTTCAAGCCTTTTTAAACACTCGAGATGATGAGCCAAGTCTTGCTAACTTTTTATGTATATGATAATAATATTTCACATAGAAAGCACCTTTACTATTATAATGTCATACCAACTTATCTTGAGAACTAAGATCACCCATTGAGTTTTTAGATACCAATAATCTCCTTTGGGCCAAAAAATTATCACATAAGATTGATGTTCCAATCTCTGACTCTAAAAAGAATCAACTCCTTAACATAAGTGAGATCATTATTTTTTGACCTAAGAGAAGAAATTTGAAAATTATCATCTTTGGAATCCATTTATCTTACCTGATTCAGATAGAGCCCTTATTTTCCATATTCCATTTGTATGTTATAAGAAGGGCTTTTCTACAATTTAACAAGCTCGCCCACACCCTAGATCCTCTCCTCTTAGGACTAGTCGAAAGGACATTTGAAGATGGGAAATAAAGTCCTTCCATCACTTGCACCCAAAAAGCTTAAGGGTTATTAAACTCTATCATTGCTTAACAATAAGTGTTAAGTTGGAAGTACCCAAATCTCTAAAACCCATTCCACCTACTTCTTACCTTTCAAGAGTTGTGCCAAACTAACCCAATGAACCCCTCTTTTATCGTATCTTACTTCCATCATAAGTGAATAATTAACCTTTTTATAGCCTTCATCATTAGATCTAGAAGCTTCAGGATTGACAAAAAGTAAGTAGAATGACCTGACGCACTAACTTTATCATGATATATCGATGAACTTGGGAAAGCAAGGTGCCTTTCCAAATATTTTTTATCAAACCTCTTTTTTAAAAAAGATATTTTTCCATATTTCATTCTATCTCATTTAAAAGTAGACCTAAATATTTTCCTACCTCTGATGCCTCCTTGATATTAAAAATTCCAAAAATATATTGTTTGGGATCTAATGAAACATACTTCCTAAAATAAATAGAGGATTTGTCATTATTCACCTATTACCTATATATCTTATAATATTCTTTTAATATTTAAGTTATAATAGAAGCTTTATTTCCTTTTGCTAATCCAAAAATAATGGTGTCATCAGTAGATAAAATATGGGTGGTAGGAGAGCAAAATCTTAAAATTATATAGCCTAGTTAACTAACCTTTAGCCTTTGCTAACTCTAGTCTTCTAAAGAGCACATCTGCTACCAGTAAGAACAGGTAAGGGAAAGATGACCCCCATTTCCTTAATCCTCTAGAGGGAAAGAAGATTATAGATTTAGAACCATTATAATAATTAAAAATTTAGTTATTTTGACACAAGCCATAACCAGTTGAATCCATCTAGTACAAAATTTCATTATTCTCATAATTAATTCTAGAAAACTCTAAGAGACTTTATGATATGGTTTAGATAGGTCAGTTTTTATAGTCATGGCTGCTTACCAATCTCTTTTTCAATTTTTTAATCCATGAAAGGCTTTGTGAGCAATCACTAGGTTGTCTTGAGTATAGTGTGATGGCATAAAAGCAAATTGATTCATTAAGATAACCTGGTTCATCCATAATTTCATTTATTAGCCATAGTTTTTTTTAAAATATAATTGATAAGCTAATTGGGTGGCAGTTTAATAAAGCTTTTAGAAATTTATATGTTTGGAACCAATAACAATATTGGTATCTATTAAACCTTGTGGGGTAAAACAGTCATTTTTTATTATCACAAGTAATTAAGTAAAATTATATTTAATTTGTGTATTTGAGTGTTTATATTCATGTTAAATAAAATTTTCAATAATTAGATGTGGCAAAAGCAGTGATCATAGTTTTCATGATCATAATTGCACAAGTCAACCTCTAAAAAGTCAACACTTTGACTTTATTAAGGGCTTTGCCAACCTGTCATGAGTGGTGACAGACTCAACATAATCATGAAAATGTAGAAAAATGGAATATCAATTTTTTTATCAAGATCTGAAGTCAAATTTAGTCAAATCCTATATGAATCTTCATTATAAGTGGTCACAAGCACATTCCAATCATTAGAAAAAATTTTCAAAAAAAATTACAAAGATTGAAATTGCAAATTTCTAAAAATTCCCGAAGCTCCTTATGACAAGTGTCACCACCACTGTTATGATCATGATAGCCTAAATTATGATTATGACGATTTTATCATGATCATGATGACTAACTCCAAAAAGGTGCCGAGAGTTGTCATGACTAGCATCACCACCATAGTTATGATTATGAAAGCACGTGAATTTAAATTTCTACTTGGCACCTTGATAATTATGATCATAATGAATTTTTCATGATCATGATGAACGTGCAGAGTTATTTTTAGGTGGTTAAATGGCTCTATTGACATTAAATGCACCTCTAACAACTCTTTTTCTTTATAAGGGTTCAAATATGACCAAGAACATAGTTGGAAGGAGGGAATGAAGTTAGGCAAACACATTTAGAGCAAGCTTTGAGCATTTAATCTTGAATTTTATTCTTTAACCACCTAAGTTCTAAGTCTTTAATTCTCTATCTCAAGAGTGTTCTTAAGTGTAGGTTGGTGAGTGTTTATTACCTTCATTCAATAGCTTAATAGTGAGATTGAGTGAGTTGGGTTAGGGTTTTATTCACTTGTAAGCTAAAAGGATTGTTCTTAGCATTTGAGTTTGATTGTGAGCTTTAGAAAACACTTAGGTTTAAGTGTGAGCCTTGGAAAAACACTTAAGGAGCTTGATTTAAGCTTGTAAGGGTTTAATCTATACCTTGAAGTAAATTGTCAATGGATTGAAATTCTCAACAAGTGGTTGAGGAGAGAACGTAAGCTTTGAGGGCTGAACATCTATAAATTGTTTATGTTTTCTAACTCATCTTCCTCATTACATTGTGCTTTAAATCTATTTTTACTTTGCTCTTTATTAAAAATTGAAAATTGCTAACCTAACTCAAAAAACCAATTTACTCCCTCCCCCCTCCTGGTACTTATGGAATCACAGTATTATTTAAGTTATGAGAAAGATTCCTTGTTTGAAAGAAATGTTTAATCATGTTTACCGCATATATCATTTTTAATTATTCACTAGAATTTTGGAAAAAATCCCTAAAAAGCCATATAAACTAAGTGCCTAAATCAAAATTTATTATATGAACTTCATCTTCTATTATCTTTACCATAAATCCTTCATTTATTTCTTCTAAAATGGTAGGGGGAAACTTTTGTTAATACCTTCTGAAATCACCACTTCCTTTTCTTATATAGAGCTTTAAACTATTGGATTTCGTGATTCAAAAACGCAGTGAAAATTAAAAATTTTAACCATAAACCCTAACCCGAATCCAAGTAATTCGATTAATTGATTTAAAAACTAGGGTTTTCAAATCTTACCACAAAAGCAGAAGAGGCAAGACTGTTGGAAGGCAGAGAGGAGGTTCACTTCGGTGACACCTTACCTCAAGCTTTTGATTTTGGTAGTTCGGATCAATACGTCTCCAAAAGAATCCATCCTCCACAAGCGTCCACACGAAAAACCCTTGATTAAAATGACAAATTTGTGTGCTAGCACTTCTCTTAATTTCTCATAAATTAATAACAAAATACTCTGTGTTTTTTGTTTTTCTAAGAGGAGAAAAACGAATTACAAGTGGTGGCTAATAATTGAGTTGGTGAAACCCTAGAGAATATAACATATTTATAGACCTCTAATTAGGGTTTCACATACCAAAATAACTTTTTGGTAATTTCTTAACTATTATTATTATTATTATGATTTTATTTAAAATTAAATCAGATATAATATTCCATTTATTTAAGATAACATTTACCTTAAATAAATAAACTAGTTATTTATTTTCACAGAGCATATTTGGGTTTCTCAAACCCATATCCATTTTTAGGCCTGTTCTAAGTGTGTGACCCTATAAGTTCACATTACATTGGCAGTGGGCCTTAAATCTCTATTTAGGCCTACAAGTTATAAATGGCCTCTAGCAAGACATTATGACTACCTAAGTCATGTGAAGTCAATAATCCAACATAACCTAATTTATAATAAATATTGTAATCCCTTTGTCACATAATATCTTGATTGAATATAAGGCATAGTTTTTGTCATCCTTATATAATTCAATCATATTATTTCTTGACTCTAAGTAGATTGAGAATGGTAACTCTTTATCAATTCACTTTAGCATGGCCATGCATTTTTCTCAGTCTATCTTATCAAGGGTGTAATACCCCGTGTTTTTAAAATATTTTTACACTGTACCGGGATATACAGTGTTAATAATTTTTGAATATATATTACTATATTTTTACGAGTTAAGATGTATTTAAAACCTATTTTTATTATTGTGCATTATTTACAGTGCTTTACGTAAAATTTTTCCGGGACTTGCATTTTCGGAGAAATTTTCACGTAAATAATTTATTATTAATTATTTTAAATATATTTTTGGACTTGCATGAACTCATACGTATTTCTAAATTTCTAAACACCGTGTATGTGTGCGATATTTATTTAAATAGGGTTTAATATATATTACCCTAATATTTTATTATTTATTTATTAATTTATTGTTATTTAATTATTTTATTTATTATTAAATTATTAAAATATTAAGTGTGTGGATGTAAATTTTTCTAAATATTTTATTAAAATTATTTTATTTATTTATTTATTTTTCTTTATTTTTCTTCTTTTCTTTTTCTTTTTCTTTCTTTTTCTTTTCTTTCTTTTTTTCTTTTTCTTCTTCTTCTTCTTCCTTCTTCCCCGTGCGCCCGACCACCCATTCCTCACCGCTGCTACCCCGATCACCGGCAGTCAGAGTGCCTTCCCCTACGTGCCGCCTTTCTCCTCCACTGCCTCGTCGTCCCAGCCGTCTTCTCCGGCAGTGGCTTGCTCGGTTTCTGCCATTTTTGGTCGAAATCTTCTCCTCGTCGTTTCTTCCTCTTCCAGTCACCATTTTCGACACCGCCGGTCTCTTTCTTCTCCTTGAGCTCCGATGAGTGTGATTCTAGCTTTGGTTTGAGCTAAAATGGTCTAGATTTGCTTAGGTTTTGAATTTTCCAATTCGGTCACATTAGGGTTTTTGATTTTTTGAGCTTTTAATTGATTGATTCATGAAAAATCCCTTCACAAATGTTGTTCCTAGTAGCTTAATCTACATGTATGAATTTTTTTAGAATTTTTTGGAGATTTTTTGGATTTTTGGGTATTTTTGAATATTTTAATATTATCTTCTAATTTTCGGAAATTAATTAAATAAATTATGAAATTGGGGTTTATGGTTAAATTAGGTGTTGAAATGAATTATAGGAATTTATTTGGAATTTTTATGAATTTTAATGTATTTATTTTGAATTATTGAAATTTATGTAATTTTGGGAAATTAGGTTAAATGTGTTTTTAATTGAAATTAATTGGGTAATTGAGTTTAATTATTAATATTATTGATAAATATGTTGAGAAAATTAATTTTTGGATAATTGTATAATTTTTGGTGAATTTTTGAAGTAATTTAAGTATATTTATATATATAGGGGTATTTTGGTAATTTTACCCTAAATTGGCTAAAAATGTAATTTAAGTGGTTTTAATAGTTTATTTAAAGTATAAAAATAATTTCTACAAATTATTTGGTATTTTTAACTAATTAAAACTATTTTTCGTGAATTATTTTCAATTATATATATAATATACGGTTTTTCTAATAAAATGAGTTTTTATCGATTTTTACTGTGTTTAAAGGTTAATTATGTAATTTATACTTATAAAATGTATTTCTATGTTATAAGGATATTTTGGTATATCTGGAATTGTTCTGTGTTTGTGGACCCCGGTCGGTGGACTGTAGTTTGGAGTCCGACCGTGGGATTTTGATTGTGCTCTATGTAGTTTTTCGAAGTGTATTTCCTTGCAGGGTCGGCTCTACTCTTTTTTGTAGAGAGATTTCCATTTTACAGGGGAGGTTCTGTCGGATTTTCGATAGAATTCTCGTAAAACGTGATATCCGGTCGAACCCTGATATCGATTCTGTGTTTAATACTCTAGATCGAATTCTAGGATTTCTATTAGGTTTATTCTGATGTCGATTATTTATTGCTTGTTTAGTTGCGCCGAGATCGAGGGCTAGTGGACTAGGCCCGTCGGACCCGTCTCGTGGAGCGCACTAGGTGAGTTACTATACTATATATATATGCTTAGGATGCATGATTTAGAAATATACGTTTTATTTTGATTAAAATGTATAAATAATGTGATTTGTATTTTAGTATATTTTTGGTATATTTTTTGTATATAATAAATTGTATACATGTTTTATTAATAAATTATATTTAAAATATTTTTAAATATATTTCTAGTTTAATTTATGATTTAATTGGATTTATTTGACGTATATATGCTCGAAATATACCTGGTTTACTTTTGGTATATTTCTAGTATATATATGGTTTATGTTGATATTTTATTGAACTTCATGCATCATTTATTTTTGTGAATGAATGTTTTATATTATTAATGATGAAGGATATCAATAGAACGTGCTACTTAGTGGGCAGCATTAGGACCGAGTACGTACCGGTACGCCTATAGTATTTAGGCTATATTACTAACCATTTGTGGATATTGATTGAATATGATTATTTGATGTGTGAGATATGGTTTGGAGGTGTGATTGCTGGAGCTCAGTTGACCAAGTGTCTCGGGGCCAATCACACTGGCAGTCAAACTGCTGGAGCTCGGTTGACTTATTGTCTCAGGGTCAGTCTACTGTCTAAATGGATTAAGTGGATATATTTGGAATAAGTGAGCCTGTATGGCTAGAGTGTTATCTAACACTGTTTGAGGTTGCGATATCATAGGGTTTTATTTGATCCTTCATAAAAGATGATTTTCAATGAAATATATATAAAAATGATTTTATTGCATTTGTGTGTATTTGTCTGTATATATATTAGATAATATATATATATATATATATATATATATATATATATATATATATATATATAATACTGTTGATTGTATGCATTGTCACTTAGTGTGTATGTATATATATTATAGTAATTCACTCAGTGAGGTCTGACTCCCCTCCGTTGATAATTTTTTTAGGAGAGTCAACATCTTCAGACCTCAGTAGCAGGTCGATACGCCGGATTTCTTCCGCCCCGGCTTCTTTGTGTAAATTATTTACTTGAGTCTTATTTTTATAATCTAGACACTGTAGTAGTTGTGAATTAAAGTGTGGGATTTCATGTATTTTATTTAAAGAGATGTATTATATTGAAACTGGATTTGTACTGAAAGATTTTATATATGTGATAAGTTGAGATTTGATTTAAATCTAGTGATGAAAATGTTATTATTATATTTATGATTTTTATTTCCGCTGCATATTATATGGTTATTATTATTATTGCATGATTTATTTTATTTTTAGGCTTGCTACGAGTTCCAGATTCGAAAGAATTCCCGTTCCCTAGCGCCGGTCATGGCCCCTGTTTTGGGTCATGATAAAGGGGCCCATAGATATCTTACTCAGATTAAACAAGGGATAAATTCCTTCTCAATCACTCACATTCCTCACATAACTCATTTCATATCCAATAATAATACATTTAATTATCATGTTAAAGACAATGTTCTATTGTGTCAAAATATATAATAGTTATGTAGAAATCCATGATGATTTCAGGGTCAAAGGACTAAATCAATATTATTATGATGAGAATTACTTATGACAATTATCTATGTAGTATTCTCATGATGGGTCAATCCAGTACATTATTTCTTAAAGAAGTACCTATGAGTTAACTTAATATCTCATATTCATGATTAGTAAAACATAATCATCAATCAACATCATACTAGCCATAACATATTATTATGATTAGGGATACTTTGAATAGAACTCATGTTTAATCTAAGGGTTTTACTATCAAGTCACATACTTGATGGCCTTAGTAAGAATTGACTATTCAAATAATTATCATAACAAAAAATGATAATGAAAAAATGCATCTTTATTAAATAAAATGATGAAGTTAAAACAAGGTCATACATGATTGACCTAATGCATATCACTAACATAAAGTATTTCAAACATTCTAATTGTATGCTAATTTATCTTCAATTAATCTCTTGAAGTTACAAAATTTTATTCTTAACTATCTCTAAAGCTTGTCACTACATCTTGCCAATTTTGTAAAGAAATCCTTGTTCTGCTCTCACTTCCATACAAAGTCCATGCCTCTTCAATTATATGTCCACATTTCTCCTTAATCATCCACTTCGATTCAAACTTAAAAAATCTTTTAACTCTTTTTAGACTTGCACTTTAGATGGATGATGATAGGTCTATGATCTAATCTAATAAGATTCTGATGGAAGACTTGAGCATTTTGGGAATTGCCAAGCTATATTACAAAAAGCTTTATCCAGTTAAGCTAAAATTCTTTGATTTTCTTATCTCCTATTTGACTAGGTATTGTCAGAGTATGACATAATAGCATATAAAGTAATGATGATGGTAGCAATGTTAATGTTGTTAGTGGTGGTGGTGGTGGTGATGGAAATTAATGACCTTGAATATTATTGGCTAAACATGTTATTTTAAAATTTAAATTCATACCAAACATCATATAAAAAATGAATTTATTTAAAATGAATTTCATAAAATATTTATTTAAAATTAAACACATTAGATTAATAAAAATTCATTTCTAATGAACTTCATTTAAAATTTATATGAAAATGATATTAATTTTTACTACAATTGAACAAACACTAAGCTACAAAATTCTGTAATCAATTTTATATATTCTTAATTTTTAACTATTATACAATATTATTTTAATATGGGATAACAACAATTTCAGTCATCTAAGTGGTACTCGATTTTTAATTAAGTCCTATATGTTCAATTTTTAATAATTTAGTTTAAAATAATTTTAAAAAAATTACATTGTTAGTCCTATACTGTTATCTCTGACGAAACTCGTGTATGTGGCATGATTTATGCACATGTGGTCACATATGTCAAATATGATCTTCCATGTGGGATCATCGTGTATACTTGATCCTTAATTATGCCACGTAGGATTTCATTAACCAAATCTTATAGGGCTTTTAAGCTTTGGGAGGGGAAAAAGCTCACTTATTACCATTTTAGGAACAAAAGGTCAATCAAGGTTTGCTAATGAAGAAAATCCCTCTTATTCTAAAGTTAAAAAAGAAATTTATGTAAACTTAATCAAATTTCATCTCCACATCTTATTGTTCTTATGGTTGAAGCTCAACTATAAAGATAGTATATGTAGTTGAACAAGGTATGTAATTTCTTATCCCGAGATTATGCTTATATTAAAATTATCAAAAGTAAGAATTAAGTATTCATAACTAATTAAAATAACTAATTATTATTTAATAAAATAAGTTTAAAATTTAAGGATAGGTTAATTAAATATGTAAAAGGTTAGGATATCTTGAATAAAGAAATCGTATGTGAAAGTTTGTTAGGTATTTTATGACATGCATAATTTGACTTTTGTGCTTTTTTTGTTGTTGTTTTTTTTGTCTTGTTTAGTTGTTATAGTTGAAATAATGATTGTTTGGCATTATAGGGGAAAGTTAGAGGGTAATGTGTACGTTGTTGGGGTTGTAAGTAGTTAGGACATAGATCTAACTGATTAGGCTTTTGGTGTTTACAAGACTATGCTGAGGAATAATTACACGAGACATGAAAGTTTGGACTATTTTTTTTTAATTAGCAAATGGTGAATTATAATAAGTGCATGATGATGCATCCATATGTTTGTTATTGAGCAATTTAAATGATAAAAGGAAAGTGGATATGTATTTTTTGGTTAATAATGATGGCATTGGGATTAGTGGGTTTGCAAGTAGAGTCAAATATGGGAAAGGTTGTGGCATTAATAAAGACAATCAGTAGGTCAATATAGTGTTAGCGGGTCATATAATGTTGGTGGTGGTAAAGTTAATGACTTTATGGAAGGTTTTATGGTTGTAGATGTAGTTGGTAAGGGTTTTATGGGTCAGGATACTTATGTGGATATTGGTTTAGAAAAATATATAATAGAAGAATAAGTAGATGAGGAATGTGAAGAATATAATATAGTGAATGATGAATTTTTTATTTGACGCTGATGATTTGGAGTAGCAAGAGGTAAGGGCAGAATTAAAACAAGTTACACAATGAAAGATTAGACCTAATAGGGTAAACAATTATGGAGACTTGATATGATCTTAATACGATCCTACACTTAATTTTTATCAATTCTCTTCTTGGTAGCATGTTGTGGTACTTTGATAATAACTTTATCTAAAAAATGTAAATTAAGGTAATTTAAGATGCTTCAAAAAGCTAAGATAAATGGCTACAAATCTCATGAAGAAATCTTAAGCTAATTCAATCATCTTTAAGGATTAAAAACTTAGACACGATGATGCCTAGTTGTTATATGTTTTCCGCTCAGAATTATACATGGTCGTGCGTAATTTTGCACACAACCATGTGTGATGGAACCATCTTAAATTATGCATGTTTTTCAGCCATCATTGATGTCTATTTTACCTTTTATTCTAATAACATTATAAATAACTTGTTTAGGGTTGTAAAACATATCTTTGTTGATTTTATACAACTTTGAGACTTCTTTTTTGAAAGCTTGGCTTTTCTTTGTATTCTTGGATGAATGTAAACCTGCCTTATCAAGGGAATGATAAAACCTTGTGGAGTCTTTTACGGATTGGGGTTTTAAGGACTTAGTTTCCTTAAGGTTCTAATTATGATCATTTGACTTATTAACTAGTGATCCTTAAGGTGATTCTTAAATTGATTTAGGGGTTCACATGTTCAGTGCTTGTGGGTCTATATAACTAAAGGGTTCAGAAGCATGATTCTTATGGCTTCGTCTATCATTTGGTATCAAATCTTTGGCTTTAGAAATAGGTTATGTATCCATTTGTGTTTGTTTCATTTATCTTTTCAATCTTTGTGTTTGTTATTTTGTTTCATCCATTCATTTGTTTTGTTTTCACCCGTCCTTATTTCTTTCATTCATTTCCTTTGTGTTCTTTATTATTCTTTCTTATTTTTGATATTCGACTCCTTGTGATCTCATTCCTTGGATTGGTTGTGTTCTTATTAATCTTCATTTTAATTTCATTAATTCAAATCTCAAAAAAAAATTTACTGTTGATTTTGAGAAAATTAGGGCTTACAAAATTCAGATCTAATAATTTTTTCCTGCTTATTTAAAACTATAAAAAAAATTGGGTTAAAAAAAAAAGGGGTCAAAGACATTATGGACATACCTTTTTTCTTGGTGGAAAATATCCTTATGTTTATATGAAATGGGTGTAATAAACGACAGAGATATTTGATTCTCTTAAAATAATAAACGATTTCCAAAAATGCAAAATTGCTTCACGTAGGTTTTTAGGATGTGTTGCTATATGGTGGGAAGGATTAATGGCAACATGGAGAGAAAGTTGGTATAATAAGGTTAAAAATTAAGATGTAATGAAAAATTTAATGACTAGACATTTTATTCCTCATGATTTTAGAGATAAATTCTATTGCAAATTGCAAAGGCTTAAACATTGTGATGAAATGTGTGTTGATGAATATGTAAAAAAGTTTCAGTTGTTTGTAATAGCAAGTGATGTAGGTGAATCTGAAAGGTAGAAAATTGCAAGATTCATCAATGGGCTTAAGCATGAGATTGGTAAGCAATCGGAGCTAGATGTATGATTTTGACCTTCCATATCTTTGAAGGACATAATTACATATGCTTTAGAGCATGAAAAGGAATATAGTGTTTGCAAGGAGAATGAAAGTGTTGAAGTAATTGAATTAGTTAAGCAACAAGTTAAAAAGAGGAGTAGCGAGAAAGAGTGCCAAGTTGAAAATTCACCTCCAAAGACAACTTTTGAAGACCTGTGCATTAATCAACAATATGAAGAGTTTCTATCTTCAATTGGGATAGCTTTGGGAAGGGAAAACTATTAAGTTGAGAGAATAAAAAAGTGAGTTAAGTGAGAAAAGTGAGGAAAATAGAGAACACTTGGTGAGAGAAAATAAGCAAGGCATGAGTGAAAAGAAAATAAATATTTGTGCAAAAATGAGTGATGTGAGTTAACCTATACTTATACTAATGTACAAGGATGTTTTATTTATCACTAACCAAATTCACAATAAATTTCCTAGTTTTGTTGTTTTGAATAGGTTTATCATGTTGATATACTTCATTAAGAAAATAAGTGATGCAATGCATATTGTAAAGGAAAATTTTTAAACTAAAAAGTTTGTGTTTGAGCTTGGAAGACATTTAAATACATTAACTTTTTAAGATGGGTTGATTTAAGGATGAATCATCTCTAAAAGGGAGGGAATAATACGATATTGATGCGATCTTACACTTAATTTTTATCAATTCGCCTCTTGGTAACATGCTTTAGTATTTTGATCATAAATTTCTCTAGAAAACTCAGATTGAGGTGATTCAAGATAAATAGGTATAATGTTCATGAAAAATTCTAGCTAATTTGATCATCTTTGGGGGTTAAAGGCTTAGAAACTGCCATGTATATGTCTAAACACAACCATGCCTAAGTATTATGTGTTTTATGCTTAGAATTACACATGGCTATGCATAATTTTTCATACAACCATATGTGACTAAACTATATTAAATTTTAGGGTTGTTCATGCATGTTTTTTAGCCATCATTGATGTCTATTTTACCCTTTATTATGATATTAATATAAATAGATTGTTTAAGGTTGTAAAACATATCTTGGTTGATTTTATATGAATTTAAGAGTTTTTCTCATAAAGCTTGGCTTTTCTTTATATTCTTGGATGAATGCAAACTTGACTTATTAAGGGATTGATCAAACCTTAAGGTGTCTTTTACGGATTGGGGTTTTAAAGGACTTAGTTTCCTTAGGGTTCTAATTCTGATCATTCGACTTGTTATCTAATGACCCTTGGGGTGATTCTAAAATTGATTTAGGGGTTCACATGTTCATTGCTCATGGGTTTATATAACCAAAGGGTTCAGAAGTGTGATTCCTACGGGTTGTTCTTCTATCATTTAGTATCAAAGCTTTAGCTCTAGAAACAGGTTACGTATCCATTTGTGATTGTTTCATTCATCTTTTCAATCTTCGTGTTTGTTATTTTGTTTCATCCATTCATTTTTTTCTTTCACTCATTCTTATTTCTTCCATTCATTTCCTTTGTGTTCTTTATTATTCTTTCTTGTTTTTTTATTTTCGACTCCTTGTGATCTTCATTCTTTAGATTCATTATGTCCTTGTTAATCTTCATTTCAATTTCATTAATTTAAATCTAAAAAAAAAATTCATTGTTGATTTTAAGAAAATTAGGGCTTGCAAAATTTAGATATAATTTTTTTCCTTTCATTTAAAACCTTTAGAGAAAAAAATTTGTGTTTGAAAAAAAAAAAGGTCAAAGACATTATGGACATAATTTTTTTTCTTAGTTGAAAAGATCCTAATGTTTATTTAAAATGGGTGTAACAAATGGAGGAGTTATTTAGGCGATTTTCCAAAAATGTAGAATTGTTTCACATAGGTTGTGCTGTTACATGGTGGGAAGGATTAATAGTAACATGGAGAGAGAATAGGTATAATGAGGTTAAAAATTGGGACATAATGAAAAATTTAATGACTAGACATTTTATTCTATATGATGTTAGGGATAAATTCTATTGTAAATTACAAAGGCTTAAACAATATGATGAAATGTGTGTTGATGAATATGTAAAAACTTTAAGTTATTTGTAATAGCAAGTGATTTAGATGAATCTAAAAGGCAAAAAATTGCAAGATTCATCAGTAGGCTTAAGCATGAGATTGTTAAGCAATTGGAGCTAGATGTACAATTTTAACTTTCTATATCTTTAAAGGGTATAATTAAATATGCTTTAGAGTATAAAAAGGAACAGAGTTTTTGCAAGGAGAATAAAAGTGTTGAAGTCATTGTATTATTTGAGTAACAAGTTTAAGAGAGGAGTAGCGAGAAAGAGTGCCAAGTTGAAACTTCACCTCCAAAGATAACTTTTGAAGACTTGCACATTAATCAACAACATGAAGAGTTTCAATCTTCAGTTAGGATAGCTTTGGGAAGGGAAACCTATGAATTTGGGAGAAAAGAAAAAAGTGAGTTGAGTTGGAAAAGTGAGGAAAATGGGGAACACTCAGTGAGAGAAAACAAGCAAGGCATGAGTGAAAAGAAAATAAATGTTTGTGCAAAAATGAGTGATGTAAGTCAACCTATACTTGTACTAATGTATAAGGATGTTTTATTTATCACTAACCAAATTTGCAATCAATTGCCTAATTTTGTTATTTTGAATAGGTTTATCCTGTTGATATACTTCATTAAGAAAACAAGTGATGCAATGCATGTTGTAAAGGAAGACTTTTTAACCAAAAAGTTTGTGTTTGATCCTAGAGGACATTTGAATACATTAATTTTTGAAATGTGGCTAATTTAAGGAGGAATCATCTTCAAGAGGGAGGGAATGATACAATCTTAATACATTTTTATCAATTTGCCTTTTGGTAGCATGCTTTAGTATTTTGATAATAAATTTCTCTAGAAAACTTAGATTAAGATGATTCAAGATGTTTCAGAAAGATAAGAGAAAAAACTACAACTTTAATGAAGAAAGCTTGAGATAATTCAATTATTTTTAGGGACTAAAGGGTCAGACATGGCCATGTGTGTTTCTAAACATGGCCATGCCTAGTTGTTATATGTTTTACTCTTAGAATTACATAGGGTCGTGCATAATTTTGCACACAGTCATGTGTGAAAGAACCATATTAAATTTTAAGGTTTTTTATGCATGTTTTTCAGCTGTCATCAATGTTTATTTTACCCTTTATTCTATTATATTATAAATAGCTTGTGTAGGGCTGTAAAACATATCTTGGTGGATTTTATATGAATTTAAGAGTTTTTCTCTGAAAGCTTTCCTTTTCTTTATGTTCTTGGATGAATGCAAACTTTACTTATCAAGGGATTGATCAAACCTTATGGTGTCTCTTATGGATTGGATTTTAAGGACTTAGTTTCCTTAGGGTTATAATTCTGATCATTCGACTTGTTATCTAGCAATCCTTAAGGTGATTATCAAATTGATATAATGATTTACATGTTCATTGCTTATGGGTCTATATAACCAAAGGGTTCAAAAGCATGACTCTTGTGGGTTCTTTCATCAAGACTAGCATGCTAATAAAGGAAAATAAAAAGAGGCTGAGGATGATAGAAATTTGAAGGCAAGCTATGAACTAAGTATGTTGAATCTAATGATTGCAACTGGGTTAATAATGATGAGGAGGAGGGTGTCATTAGAGGGAGGAGGGTGCCAAAGCTTTTTACCTATAATCCTAATAGTAGTAGAGTAATTTTTATTATGGGCATGACTTTTAAAGGACTAGACCAATTCAAGGATGCTTTGAGTTAATATTCAAAAATGGAAAGGTATAACTTAAAATATACTAAGAATTATGTGAGAGCTAAATGTAAGAAACCACAATGTCTGTGGTATATTTAAGCTTCAAAGGACTTAAAAACATGAGTGTTTGAAGCTATTGCTTGTCATGTGATTATGAGTGCAATTTAGTGAACAAGATAAGGAGATTAACACATAAGAAGTTACTAAATTATCTGATACAAAAGTTCGATACAATTCCAAATATAAAATCAATTGAGTTACAACTTTTAAGTAAAAAGGAGATGAAGCTCAAAGTTAATTTAGTACAACTATGGAGAGCAAATTCTATAATATATGAGAAGCTCAAAGGAAATACAATTACATAATTTATAAAGCTATAGAGATATGTACTAGAGATAAGGCATTCGGATCTTGACAACATAGAAATATTATAAATAAATGAAGATGACACATTCAAAAGGATATATATATCATTCAATCCTTGTAAAAGAGGTTTCTTGGCTAGTTGTATAAGAGCTATTGGTGTTGATAGTGCATTTTTAAAAGGAGTTGTGAAAGGGGAAGAACTTTCAACAATATGAAAGGATAGAAATAATCAAATATTTCCATTAGCTTGGGGAGTGGTAATAATGAAGGACAAAAATAATTGGTTGTGAATCATAGAGAGGCTACAAATGAATTTTGACATATGTAAGGGGAGAGGATGAACTTTTTAGATATGATCAATAAACGATACAATTTCTGTCTCTTTTTATTTATTTTTCTTTACTAGTTTTCCTAATGATATTAGAAACTAACACTTAATTGTTAATTTTTTCTATGCAAGGATTGCTACTTACTCTTTTTGAGCTATTTCTTAATATAGAAATTCAATGGTGTGCTAGACATTTGCTATCAAAGTGGAAAAAGAATTTTAAAGGGAAAGAGTTTGAAAGCACTTTTAAAAGTATGTGGAAGCATAAAATGAAGCTCAATTCAAAAAAAAAATAGAGGATTTAGTAAGCATGTCAAAATGACCATAATGTAATGCTGCAACACTATCTAAAATTTTAGTGTAGAGCTTTCTTTCATACACATACTACATGTAAGATGATAGACAATAATCTCTATAAGGCTTTCAATGGGAGAATTGTGCCTGTAAAGTTTAAAAACATATTCTCTTGTTTAGATGATATTAGGCAATTAGTAATGAAAAGACTTCAGAGAAACAATGACTTATGTCAAAATGGATTGGAGAGTTCAATCCAAGAATTAAGAAAAAAATTACATGAAAATATAGGAGGAAAGTTGGAAGTGCAATATAATTTGGAATGGTGTAGAGGGTTATAAGATAGGGAATTATAATGATACTTATGTTGTGAACCTTAAGAAAATGACTTGTGTCTGTGAAGAATGGAATTTATCTGGAATTCCATGTTGCCATGCAATTTCTGCATTTATGGCTATGGGATTAAGCCTGAAGATTATGTTTCAGATTAGTGCTCGAGGTACTTAAAAGCTTACCAGTTTATGATGGCACCTCTAAATGGGGAAACCTTCTAGCCTATAAGTTTTGAGCCACAAACCAAGCCCCCACCATTTAAGAAACTGCCTAGAAGGCTAAGAAAAAAAAAAGGAATAGACAGAGATTGGAAGTAATGGTTGATTTGACAGGGAAAGATTATGACATGCCAATATTATTTTGAAAAAGTCACAACAAGTCCAATTATATTATGAGGAAACAAGTTAAAATACAACAACTGGAAATAATAAGAGAAAGATGAAAAAAAAATGCAAGTATGACATTAAATAAAATTCATGAATTTGCATTATTTAGTTTGATTAATCAAATATATTATGAGTTCTACTTTTTACAGCTAAAAAGGAAGTTATCTATTATTGAATAGTTAGTTGATGGTGGCAATGAAAAACACCATCATGCTTTAAATGTTGAATCTAAACAACCACTTCATGAACGGACAAGCATTGTTGATAAAAGGAAGGCAAATTTTCATGACTCACTCCACACTAAAGGGAAGGCAAAAATTAATTCACACAGTCATCAACAAGCAATTACAAGAAGTAAAGAGAAAGTAAATATTGATGAATATAGTCATCAATAAATGACTACAAAAAGCAAAAAGAGAGTAAAAATTTATTAACACAGTCATTAATAACTAACAATAATAAGCAAAGTAAAGCAGGCAGATGAATTGTTTACAAGAAAATTGAGATCAAGAGGCATTATGCTTTAAAATAATACAAGTGTGAATAAAAAAAAGAGTAGCCAAGTCAGAAATCAAGAATTGGAAAGAGGAAAGCAAGTTCAAAATTATATAAGTCCATTGATAAATTCTCAAGTGGATATGTACGTAGGCCTAAGGAACTACATGGTTTTGGCGTTTATAGTTTGCCTAATAATAAAGCAGTCATCAATATAAGTTCACTTGTTTTTTGGAATTATTGTTATTTGGTTTTATATTTCTTTTAGTTACTTATGTGATGATATGTTCTGAATTGGTTTTAATTGTAATTTGGATAGCCTCGAATGCCAAATGAGCAGCACATTAGTTATGGACCTTGGACTCGTTTTAGTAGTAATCCAACAATGATGTGGAGGGGAAAACTTATTACCACTCACAGCGTTGTCCAATAATTGAGCCACCATTTTGAATCATCTCAACCATCTTCTTTAAAAGGAAATGAAGCATCTCAATAATTTAATTTCTCACAACAGTTTATGTCAACATAAGAATTTGTTGCAAATCAATAAACATATAATGTCTAGTTGTTTCCTAGTCTTTTTAGTAGTTACTTTGTTAGATTTTTTGTACTTTTTATGTTCATAGATTTTAAATTATATTATGTACTTTTTATAGTACAATTAGCAATGTTTGATTTTGATGGATCAACATAAGCATGTTTAGTTCAATAGAAAAGACATATTTTGATACATCAAAATCATGTTGGTGCCAAACACTTTCTTTGTAAATAGATACATATTTTGTAACTAAAGCAATAAAAATGATAGTTGCCTTGATGTTATGCTTTAAACCATATTTTAAGTTTTTGGATGTTTTTTTTTTTCATAACAATTACTGATATGTGTTTCTCATTAGTTTATATTAACAGGTGAGCCCATATTATCAATTTTGCTTGCAAGTGGTCCTTTTTACATTTACTCATATGTGTTTTGTTAATGGGAGGTTGTATGCATTTACTTAAGACAAACAAATATGAAACAACTGCATTTATAATTCATAAAATTATTTTCAAAATAAAAAAATTCAACATTCATTTTACTTCTAGAAACTTACATCCATTTTACCTCATAACAAAACTAGGTTGAATTTGTAATTTCACTTCATTACATCCACTTTAACCAAAACGTTCTAAAAAATCATAAATACTATCACTTCCCAATAACAATATGCTTTGGCTTTATCATATAATGACTAATAGCATAAAAATATGATTATTATCAATCAAGAAACAACACACATCATCATCAGCTTCTTGTTTCCTCCCCTTAACTTCTTGTTTTCATTTTCCTTCTCATTAGTCCTTCTCAATAATCCTAGAATTATTTGTGTATATCTCTAACACATAGGTGGATCTATCTATTCAAAAAGGTCACATCCATTATCTCCCTACAATTTACAACTCCATTAATTTCAACACATAAAGATGCAAAAGTCATAAGCTTGTTAGGCAAAAGAACTTACAAAATTCCTATTGCATGCAATGAATCTTCTTCCAGGATTAGTACTTGTCCATGACGTCCTTACCATAAGCCTCCTACCACAATCACAAGCTCTGTCCATCTTCATAAGTGTTATGTTGATTTTTCAATTTTGTTGAAACAATAACAAGGCAAATGAGCAAAGGCCATAAGAGGGATTTTTCCCACCATCCCAATCTCATAACCCTACATCTCTTACGTGGCAATCCTACATGGAATAGAACAACTGACATCAACAACCACATGTGCATAAATTGTGCCACGCATATTTCAATTCCATTAGAGATAACAGCCTTGGACTAACGTATAATTTTTTAAATTCATACTGAACTCAATCGTAAAAATAGAACATATAGAACTTAATTAAAAATTGGGTATAATTTATAGGACTGAAATTATTGTTATCCCTTTTAATATTACATAAAATATTATTAATTAAAAATAATTAATAATATTTTAATTATAAAAAATTTTGGAGAAGCACGCATTGCGCCTCCACTTTGTGTACTATTGTCCTAAAATTGCTAATCGTGTATCTTTTTGGCCAAAAAGGTAAGGTCAAAAATAGGTTATTTGATCTTAAACTAAAAGCTTAGGGGTGAATTTGAGCTTTTGTCCAAAAGTAGGGAGGGCAGCAGCATAATTTTTTAAACATAAGGGATGAAATTATCTAAAAGTCCGACTTTTTTTGTTTTTTTTTTTTCTTTTTTGCATGTGAAAAATCTTGACTTTGCTGTGATCATATGAAAAATCTTGACTTTGATGTGCTCTATGATCACAGCTTGTTCCAAAATGATGCAGAGATTGAACATCGTCCTTAAAATAACATGCAACAGGAAGCTTCAACTTACAAGGCATCTTCACTTCGCCGTAAAAACTCGCAGCTTTGCCTCAGTTCCAAGATCAAACATTTCCTCTCAAGACTTGAACAACTTGCTTTCCTTGAACAAAACGATCTCACATTTCACTCGAACGGGCCAGATCAACGAAGCAAGAGCATTGTTTGATAAGATGGTGGAAAGAAACACAGTTACTTGGAATTCAATGATTAGTGGCTACGTGAAACTAGGAGAGGTAATCAAAGCAAGAAAATTGTTTGATGAAATGCCTAAGAGATGTGTTGTCTCGTGGAATTTGATGATTTATGGGTATGTTTCGTGTCGCGGGAAGAGGTTTATTGAAGAAGGAAGGTACTTGTTCGACAAAATGCCAGACCGGGATTGTGTTTCTTGGAACACCATGATTAGTGGGTATGCAAAGAATGATAGGATGGATGAGGCATTGTGGCTTTTTAATACAATGCCTGAGAAGAATTCTGTTTCTTGGAATGCAATGGTTTCTGGATTTTTGCAGAATGGTGATGTGGTACGTGCAATTGAATTTTTTGATAGAATGCCCAAAAGGAACGCAACTTCTTTTAGCGCACTTGTTTCTGGTCTTATTCAGAATGAAGAATTGGATGAAGCTAAAAGAATTTTGCTTCAGTATGGAAACAGTGATGAATTGAAAGGGGATTTGGTGTATGCTTATAATACTTTGATTGCAGGGTATGGTCAGAGGGGGAAAGTAGATGAAGCTCGGAAAGTTTTTGATGAGATCCCATTTCGTAAACATTGCGGAAAAGAAAGTACCGGGACGTTTGAGAGAAATGTGGTATCGTGGAATACTATGATCATGTGCTATGTGAAGGCAGGAGATATTGTTTCTGCTAGGGAACTCTTCAACCAAATGATTGAACGGGATTCTTTTTCATGGAATACTATGATTAGTGGATATGTTCATTTGTCAGATATGGAGGAGGCTTCAAACCTCTTCTGTAAAATGCCAAGCCCAGATACTCTTTCGTGGAATTCAATGATCTTAGGATATTCTCAGAGAGGTAATTTAGAACTTGCTCATGATTTCTTCGCAAGAATGCCCCTAAAGAACTTGGTCTCTTGGAATTCCATGATTGCTGGATATGAAAAGAATGAGGATTATAAAGGAGCAATCAACCTCTTCATTCAGATGCAAGTTGAAGGAGAGAAGCCTGATCGACACACTTTGTCTTCGCTTCTCAGTGTGTCTTCTGGGATTGTGGATCTGCAACTGGGTATGCAGATTCATCAGTTGGTATCAAAGACCGTTATCCCAGATGTGCCGATAAACAATGCCCTGATTACCATGTATTCAAGATGTGGGGCAATAATTGAGGCGCGGTCCATTTTTGATGAGATGAAACCACAGAAAGAAGTAATCTCTTGGAATGCAATGATTGGAGGATATGCATCTCATGGTTATGCTATGGAGGCTTTAGAACTTTTCAAATTAATGAGAAGTTCCAAAGTGCAGCCTACATATATAACCTTTATATCAGCTTTAAATGCATGTGCCAATGCAGGACTCATTGAAGAAGGACGAAGGATATTTGAATCCATGGTTGCTGAATATGGTATTGAGCCAAGGGTTGAACACTATGCATCCCTAGTGGACAGTTTGGGTCGGCACGGACAGCTTGAAGAGGCCCTGGATTTGATCAATAGCATGCCATTTGAGCCAGACAAGGCTGTCTGGGGTGCATTACTGGGTGCTTCAAGGGTTCATAATAATATAGAGATGGCCAGACTTGCTGCGGAAAGATTGATGAAACTTGAACCAGATAGCTCAGTACCATACATCTTGTTATACAACATGTATGTTGACATGGGGCAATGGGATAGTGCGACAGAAATAAGAATGATGATGGAACGGACTAACATCAAGAAAGTGGTGGCAATTAGTTGGGTAGATTCTTCCAGGTGATGATTGTCGAAATATGTGAGCTGTCTGCATGAAGCTTTGGTTGCTTTTGTGCCTTAGCAAGAGCAAGAGCTCTCAACTATGCTATGAAATTTTGCTGTGGAGTGGTAGGGCTAGTAGGTTGTTGATCGTTCTTTCAGATTTTACATTGAGAAGAAAGGGCTAGTGACTATTTCATTCCATTGTTGGAAGAAAGGAAAAATTACAAAAATGGCTCAAAGCCCTAACAACCAATCGGTGTGTGGAGATTGAAGAAATAATTATTTTTTTTGAGATCAGATGTTGCAACTGTTTCAATTTGCAAAGGTGGGGAACTAGCCCAGAGCACAATAAAGAAAGCGCAGCTGCTTCTGGGAACTTTTACAGGCTATAGCTTACAATTAACATGTAGAGCAAGGAGAGCAAACTGCAGCTTTAGTCAGTAGTGATGCTTGAACCTTGCAAAACCATTCCCAGGTTTGTAAGCTGTCTTGCACAGAATACTATACATTATATACCAGTTATGATGAATTTTTCGAACCGTGTTCACAGGTTGTTTCATTGCGTATCAAAGCCCTATGGTTGCTTCTATAGAAATAGAGGTGGAGGCTAAAAAGTCTCTGTATCTTCTTCAAATAAGACCATCCCAGTCATCAGAACTAAGCTTCCATGCTGCTGCTGCTACTTCTGTGAGTTGAAACGGGAGTAGGTGCCTTTATCATTACACTTTGAAAGAATGCAATCATCTGCACAATAATATTCTTTTTTAGTCATAGTAAATATGCGAGAAAAAAAATTAGAATAGCCTAGGAAACTGCAATTTTATGATTGCGTACTTGTAATTGCTAATTTATGTATTTACAAAAAGATCAATTTAGACAAATTTATTTGGAAAATTATCATATATACCAATGCAAATCCAATGCATAACATGCTGAAGCCAGGGAAATGAAATGGTGCTTCTTCAGATAGGAATAGGGCTGCATTGACAAAAGAAGAAGAAGAAGAAGTTAACTCTAATTTCATGTGCCTATAAGGATGCCTTCTTATACACATCAGCACCTGTCAATGGACTAAAAATCAAAGGGGAAATGATGTTGGCAAAGGAAGTTATGCTTGAAATGCATCCCTGAGCTTTTCCCTGAAACGAGTTTCATAGGATTCAAGTATAATTCAAAAGAAACGAACACGATGCATGAATTTGAAGTAAAAAGAGAAACTGATCAAGTCTCATCAGGCTAATTTTTCTTTTTTTTTTCTTTTCTAGAGTCACCTGCTCATCAGGGCCAACTTGTTTGGAAGCAATGCTGCGTAACTGTAGAAGTCATAGAACTATATTAACAAGCGGATTGGACAAGTCAACAGATAAAAATAACATTTTAGCGAGGTGAAGACTTACTGATGGTGTCACGAAAACCACAAAAACAGTTAATGCAGTAGTCGCATATGGGACCTGCTCAGAAAGAAAAGAAAAAAAAAATTTTCTTATGCAAGAATTGAGGAGGAACATATAAGAAAATTGCAAGTACCATGAGCACCAATCAAAAGATTGTTAATCTTTAACATAGAAAGATGCAAAGAGGCTGCTGTTCAGCTGATGTAACCTTACCCAAAATGACCATGATATGCTGTAGAACAACATCTGCAACAAACAAGGTATATCATTAGTATCTGGAGTCCAATTTATAGATCACTACATTAACCAGAAGCAACAAACACAATAAACAGATATAGTAGGGTTGAGTCTCTTACAGTTACAAAGCCCATGAAGAGTCCCAAGGAAAGTAGTTTTCCCTCTGAGACAACAGGTGCCAGCAAAGGCATGAAAATCAGCTGCAAGAATCACAAGAATTTATTAATGAACAATGGTGACTAAAATCATTGAGAACGTAAGAAATATAAGTAGTAAAATAGCAATGCATGGTTCTGTACCTGCGATATCATCCCCGCAAGACCAATAAGAAGCAATAGATCAGCATACTGGTTTTTGCTGAAATGAAAACGGGCCTTCCAATAGAACTGCACCAACACAGTTTACGATGGTTGGCAATTAAAATTTTCCAATTCTCCTTTTATTTTTGTTGCCGAATGCTTTGTGAAAGTACTTAATTTTTCTAACAAAGCAAATTGAATATTGCGATTATGTTCTTTCTGAACTTCTCATTGAAAAATGTTATTAGTTATTACTCGTCATTCGGTCAAGAAAACAGACAGATATACATAAATGTACCATGGAAGCTGCTTGGATTCCTCCCTCAGCAAGACTATGGAAGAAGGCAACAATTGCTGCTTTCCAAAATGTTGAACTACAGCACAAGTTTTACAAAGATGAAGATGTCAAGCCTTACATGTAAATAATGATAGATTCAAGAAACTGCATCCAGTCATTAAGAATATTTATGTGAGTATTAGTTAGGGGACAAAAGAGTGTTTCTATGGATAAAATTAGTTTCATAAATGCATACCGTTCTTGAAAGCCTTACCTGCTTTTGAGCAAGGAAATAAGATCCCCAAATGTTAGAATCTTTTTCTTGAAGGCTGGTGCTCCTTTAGGTGATTCACCATCTTGGTGGATGTCGTCGCCACTGGTCTTCAAGATTGGCTGAGTTAAATTCTCCCATTCTGGTACTTTATCCTTCAGGAAAATTCTCATGTACACAGCAGCCAGCATTGAGACAAATGTAGCAATCTAGAAAAGAATATTATAGTATCAGACCAACATTCAATATTACTGTTAAACCTACATACACTACTGATGCTAAAAGCTTAAGCTAATTAGCATAAGAAGGGCAGTTAAGATTCACTCTCTAGTTTTAATATGTCTAGCAATATAGTGATGGCTTAAACATTGAAAAATAACCTGAAAGGTCCATGTAGTAGGCAGCAAACGAGCAGATAAGGTTCCACAGACAAAGGCAGCTAGGAGTATTCCAGACAGAATTCCAAACGCAGATGTTCGTTGTCTCTCGGAGACGTTGTCTGCCTGGAACAAGGAAATATGCAAGATCAAGTATTTTACTGCAATATTGCCTAACTACGAGTTTTGCATGGAGGTTCCACTTTCTTTTTAATTATATTTGAATCTTGATTTTAACATTAAAAGCTGCATTACTAAGATCGGTGGGCCAAAGGGCTAGGGCTGAGGATCATCCTAATTTAGGCCGAAACCCATACAAAGTTACCGCCCATACCCACATTGATGGGCTCATCGCAACCCACATCCATCTAAAGTCACATATTTTCTCACAATTTGGCGAAACTAGTCTAAGTGCGTGGATCGCAACGAAATTCACCATGCGAGCTCCACCATAGGGAGTATTTATAGATAACATTATAAGATTATTGATAAATAATATTATAACTAAATATTATAATTATAAGATAGATAATATTTTAGATAATTGTAGATAAATATAATTATATAAATATAATTATAGATAAATGGTCAAAGGCATAATTTTATAGAATCATTCAGTTTGAATGTTATAAGAAAATTTTAGATAATTGTAGATAAATATAATTATATAAATATAATTATAGATAAATGGTCAAAGGCATAATTTTATAGAATCATTCAGTTTGAATGTTATAAGAAAGAACATAAAAGAAATAGAATTTTTTTTTTCTAATATTAAAATAAAATAATAAATAATGAATTAAAAAAAGTAGAAAAAACACTATAATAAAAATAGCATGTTTTTAAATAAAAATTCAGTATTTTCACTTTATATTTTTAATAAGAAAAAATTTAAAAAACAACAAAAACTTATTTTACACTTTTCTTTTAAAATTTATAAAAATTATGAAAACAGTTTTTAAATGAAATTTTTGTATAAATACTCAAAATAAATACGAAAGTTCTATTTTTTATTTTCATTTTAAATTTTTTTAAAAAAAATTAAAATAATTTTCTCTAAGTAAACATAGACTTAAAATCTCTAATTAAATATGATCTAATGGGTATTTTCATTTTTGAAAATTGTAAAAAAATTGAGTTTGAGTCGTCATCATTCATTAGTGAGAATTTATTACTTTTATGATGAATAATAAGGGAATAACTAGACGTGTTGCATTATGTAACCCACCACCCATTTAACCTTTATTAAAAAAAAATTAAGTTATTCTTTTAACGAGAAAGCTTGTTTTGGTTTAAAAAATTTAAATTTTTTCGACTCGTTACAATGTTAGCTTACGTTTAAAATTTTAGATAAATTAATTGTAATTATAGGCTAAAATTAATTTTAGTCAAAATTGAATGTAGAGAAACTGATGTGATATCCTTATGGTACTATTGATGTATGATATATTGCACATCAACTAATTATTGCATAAAAAACCAAATATTTTTTATTTGTAAAACTTTTGTTTTAAATTTATAATTTTGGTATAAATATTTTAATTTTTATAAACACATTATATTTTATTGTTGTTAAATATGTAATATTTAGTAGTTAACTATAATACTTAAATTATCAATTATTTTTATAATTTATAAAATTTAAAAATATGCATTATACATTTAATATTAAAATACATTAATCTAATTACTAAATTTTTAGTTGCTAAATTATTTCAAAATGAAATAATGTTTACATAATTAATAAAATTCTTAATTTTATAATTGCAATCAATTTGTCAATATTGGACATTCTTATAAAAATTTTAAATGTAAACTAAAATCGCAACAAGTTGAAAAAGTTTAGATTTTAAGATAAACAAACCAAATTCTTAAAAAAATAAAAAAAAATAAAAAAAAATCCATGGATAACAATATAATTAGGGTGATGACTTAAAATGCCTACCACATAAGCAAGGGCAAGACAATTGATGCTGCTATCGGAGACCATAGCAGTGAGAGTTCTCGTGGCCAAGTAGGCATAAAAGAATTTGGTTTCCCTGCTGTATGCCAATATTGCTGCAATTCCACTACTCATCATATCCACACTCACAATATATATATATATATATTTAAGTGAGAAAGAAAAAAGTGCATACCCAATGGAATGATAGAGACTGTCAAAGGAATCGTGAGCATAGCTTTCCTCCCATATTGATCCGACAGATTCCCAATTAGAGGTGTAATCAGAACAGATCCCAATCCTATGATCTGCACAAAATTAAACGTTGTTTATTCTTTAATTAATTAAACATTTTTTTACAACATTTAAATTGCTTTATTTTTAGAACTTATTCTACATGATTTAGTGCTCTTTTTTTAATTAAAAAGAAAAACTAAAATTTAATTTGTAAATTTACATGTGGCTACCAATATCATCAAGGGAAAAAAAATTACACTTACAATCTCTAATTTAGTATTATTTTAAAGAATCGATTGAGTCTTGACTTTTAATTTCAACAACAGTGATCTCTCATTTATCGATGTCCAATAAAATTAATACCGAAATGATAACATTGGTAAATAAGAATATGATAATGTAGCAAAAAAAATTTTCATTAATGAATCAAATATCATTTCACATGAGGTCTTTTAATTTATATAGAAAGGTTTGACATGAGTTTACATGATTTTTGATTCATTAATAAAAATAATTTTATTACATCATATTTTTTTATTTATGCACGTTGATATTTTGATATTAAGTTCATTGAAAATCGACGAATTAAAAATCGCTGTTATAGAAATTAAAAATTAAAATTTTTGTATATCTAATTATTTTTTTAAATGATGATAAAAAAAATAATAAATTAAAGATTATAAGTATAAATAATCCGAAAAAAAATCAAACATCGAATAATTCAAAGCACTACAGCTTTTTTTTTTTTTTGGTTCAAAGCACTAGAGCTTCTTCTTTTACACGCACTGTTTTAATGTTGTTTCAGTTGAAATGACAATGGAGTGGAGAGCGTGGACCTACTTGTCTTTTGGTAAAATAAAAAAGAAAAAATGTAAACACTGACAAAAGCTAAAGCAAGGACCTCTGTAATAAAAAGAATAGGAATAAGATACCTTACTTTGCTTTTATGGCTGTACAATTATCCTCCATGTTCTTTTTTCTTTATTAATTTAATGAATAAAAAATTATTAATTATTAACCATGGTTGTTAGACCCAGCCGGTTCAACCAAAAAATTGGCGAACCGGCTCTTTGGCTGCTTTTACAACTCCTGAAACTCTCATTTACACACACAAATACTTTAAAAGGTATTGGTGATCCAAGTGACCTGGTTTAAGGTTTTTATCATCAGTTGTATATGTATTTTTTATTCCTTTTTTTTTTCTTTTACAATGTCTCTTTCACTTTTTTAAATCGCAATCAAGAATCCTAAATAAAAATTTGACACTTGTAATGTCAGTTTAATTGGATTAGGAAATGATATTTCTAAATATTAGAAGGAAAATCTTAAAAGGATTAGATAGATAAAGGCTTAATTATTTAAAAAATTCTGAATTTTATAAATTTTAATAATTTTAGTATTTTTTAATTTTTACTTAAAAATTTTAAAATGTTTTCTTAAAAAACTGTTAATAGTTTTAACATATTATTTTAATTTTTAATAGTTTTAACATATTAATTTAAAAATTTATCAAAAAATTATTAAAACTTGTAAAGTTTAAATTTTTTTAGATAATTATACTAATATTAAATTATATTTGTCCAATCAATATTTCAACATCTTACAAAATGTTATAATGTTTAATAATATGATATGACACCAAACTTCTTTTAATTTGTTTTTAAAAGAGAATTTAATGAATTAATAGAATTTTTTTTTAAAATATACTATTATAGAATGACAAAATTATTTCAATTTGTTATAAATTTGCAATTTACTTATATGACATTCAAATGAATTTTTTAATTAAAAACATGTTAAAATTATTAGAATGTGTAAAGTTAACAATTTTGAAGTGAAAACAATATTTCAACGTCATATAAGTAATTTTAAAATTATAAAAAAATTACAATATTATTTTTTTATTTTAAAATAGTATACTTTAAGGAAAAAAATTTTACTAACTCATTAATTTTTTTTAAATTAAAAAATGTTTAGTACTATATCAACATTAAATAATTACAACATTTTATCAAATGCTAAAAAATTGACTAAACAAATATAGTTCAATTTTAAAATAAAATTATTTTTTGTTAATAAATTTTAAAAGAATATGTTAAAATTTCAAGATTTTAATAATATGTTAAAATTGTTAACATTCAAAAATTTACAATTTTTTAAAGAAGTAACCTATAAATAAATTATATTTTGAAATTTTCGCACCTAAAGGATAATAAGACTACCATACATCAATCACCTGAACTGGCATTAAAAAAAAAGAGATAACATATAAAAATAGTTGTACAACTATTTTGGCATATAAGAAATCAACTATATTATTGATTTTTATTTGTATTGATTTCTATGGTTTTATTTTTGGTAAAATCAGTTTTATAATTTTTAAAATTTTTAAGTACCATATATTTTACATTTTTTTACATTTTAATATCCTTATAACTAATATCATCATTATTTTATGAGAAAAAATTAATATAATATTAAATTTCAGTAATAAATTTATTTTATATATAATTTATGATTAATCTAACCAATTAATTATTTTTAAAAATATTATAAATTTACTTTAAAAATCATTTCTTTTTATTCATAATAAAATAAAAAATAGATCTAAATTTGATTTTTTTGTAAGTTTATGTAGTTAGTTGAATAATATATTATTCATTATATGATTTTAGCATTGAAAATGTATATTATCTTTACATTAAAGCATACATTTTAAACAATATTTATTAAAAGAGTACCAAAATGTAAATAAATGTAAAATACATGATATTTAAAAGTTAAAAAAAATAGAGGACTGGTTTTGTCAAAAGACAAAAATAAAGGTATCAAAATTGTACTTATCCTTTTTTTCTTTTGATACAAAATATTTTCTAATTTATATTTGATCAATGTATGTCATTATTTAAATGGAAAAACAAAATAAGGAAAATTATTATTGAACATTATTTACTAACAATGTTTAACTAAGACAATTCAGATGTATTTTATCGTTTCCAAAACTATTATTTATCAACATTTACTAATAAAAATTGAGGTTAATTGATGAATGCAACTAGTTTAAAAAATATTAATATTAATGTTAATGTTGTGAGAAATCACTGCTTAAATTGATTCTTATTCTTCATCATTTAAAACAAGCATTTTTAACTTGAGAAAATAACATTAACCTCCATGAGTTTAGATCTAATTTATATTTTAAAATTTCTTGTTTCAAAATTGAATATTAATCTTCCTACAATTTCAAAATCAAACACTTAAGGATTTTTGTTGACTTTTTTTGCAAAAAATGACCATTATACCCTTATCTTTTGTAAGAGCAAATGACATTAACTTCCATAAAATTAGGCGTAATTGACATTTTAAAACTCTTATTTCAATATCGAATATTAACCTTCATATAGTTTTAAAATCAAACACTTAAGGACTTCTATTGATTTTTTTTACAAAAAATGACCATTATATCCTTATTTTAATATATGTTTTCTCTAATCCCATTACATATAATCCATAACATTTACCCCAAAGTTTATATTTGAATAACAATGATAATTGATAAAATTACTTTTAAAATATACATTTATAATTTTTTAAAAATTTTTTAGTTTATAAAAATCATTTATTAATATTTCTTAAAAAAATTTAAAAAAAAAGTTAAAAATAATTTTTATGGATCTAAAAATTTTACAATCAATCCATATACATTTAATAAAAAAAACAAAAACTTTCTATACAAAAAAAATTATTTTAAAAATTAATAGTTAAAAAATTTTTAGGTTTACAAAAAATAAAAGGAATTAATAATTAATAATATTTAGATATATAATAAAATTTTAACTTTTTTAATTTTTTAAAAAAATATAAAAATTAGATAAAGGTAAATGCTAGGGATTTTATATAATAAAGTTAGAGACAATAGGTTATGAATTATATGTAATGAGATTAGAGAAGACATATATTAAAACAAGGGTATAATGATCATTTTTTTATAAAAAAAAAGTCAATAAAAATCTTTAAGTATTTGATTTTAAAATTATATGTACGTTAATATTCAATTTTGAAATAAGAGGGTTTGAAATGTCAATTAACCCTAATTTTAGGGAGTTTAATGTCATTTGCTCTTACAAAAAATAAGAATATAATGGTCATTTTTTATAAAAAAAAGTTAACAAAAGTCCTTAAGTGTTCAATTTTAAAACTATAGGGAGATTAATATTCGATTTTGAAATAAGAGATTTTAAAATATAAATTAGATCTAACCTTAAAGAGGTTAATGTCATTTCCTCTTTTAATTTTTATTAGGTAAAGTAGGTACAACAATTAAATTGTATGATTTAGTATATCAAAAATAATAATAATATATTGTATGATTTAGATTAAAAAAAATGTGGCATTTTGATTTATAAAAAGAATTATAAGCACTTTTTTTTGAGTGAAAATTAATTCAAACATGGTAGGTTGAACTTCTTTTTTCTTTTTTCTTTTTTTTTTTTTTTGCGAAAAAAAAAAAAGAAATTGTAGGTTTGAACGGTAGATAGGCAAAACGACAGGGAAGAAGAAACACCATGCAAATATCCAAAAATTTTAGAAACTGAAATCTTTATTAAATAAAAAGTATGAATTAGTAAATAAAACCAGTATTTAATTAAATCAACAACAGCCTTGAACTCTAACAGCAAATGTTTAATCAATTTCTGGCATTTCACACACTTTAGCATACCCAAAATTAATTAGATCTATCAAATTCAAAGACCCAAAAAACAAAAACGAAAAAAAAGAAAAGAAATCAAGAAAATTGCCTGTGCATGTTATAGAGCATAATAGCTAAAGCCATTAAAGAAAGAGTAAAAAGAGAGGGTTATTGAGCAAGATGAACAGAAAAAAAAAATTGATAATTAACGTACAGCTTGTTGGAATCCAGAGAGGTATATGGCAAGAGAGCATTCATATTCACCAGGGCAAAGTGCGAACATGGTAACATCTGTCATCGCCGGAAACACTATCGTACCAGCAAATCCTGAGAGGAACACCGTCACGAAGAGATGGCTCAGTTCTTTTAGCTTCTCCATTTTTTTGTCCTGTTGAGGCTATACCCTTGTTATCTGCTTGTCTCTATATCTTTTCTCTACGCAAGAACCAGCACTCTTGTGAGTTGAAAAATGACACAATTCTTCATTTGAAGGGACAAAGCTGCATGCCCATATGAATTGTTTTATCCCTTTTTATAGTTGAAGGAGAGAAATCAAGTGTAGAAATAAAAGATATTTTAATCAAGTAGAAATAAAAGATATTTTAAGTGCTGAAAACGTAGATTATATTGAAGAAGATAATATGCATGCGTTGATGGGCAATTAATTCTTGTGGAGGAAATAAATTTGACGCAGATGATTGTTTAGCAAAAGGATAGTGTGAAGTCTACAGTATACAAGTGTAAAGACAAAAGCCATTAATAGTATAAAGAGAGGTATCATGGAAACAAGAATAAGAAAAAAAAATCTTCATTATAAGCACATGATTATCTATGTGTGTATACACATGACACCATAATGCTTGCTTGTGCCACATGCATGTTAACATGTTTTAATCAAGTAACTCTCTTGTTAAAAATTAAAAAAAAAAAAAATTGTACAAAAAATTAAGAAATCCCTAGTAAAAAGAAAAGATTGACTTTTCAATAACTGATAGTTGTTAATGTAACTAAATTCAACTAAATCATGTAAAATGTAATGGGCACAAGTAGTTCTAAAAAGGTGCTGAGTGGGGACTCAGTTTTTTTGCGGTTTTGCCTACCATTGTAGCCAAAATGTTTATTCATTGATGATTTTTTTTTAACCTCTTTTAACCTGAATATATTTTTATGGTTTTTTTTATTGTTTATAAAATAAATTTTACTTTATTAATAATTGTCATGATAATGCATATCACTCTTTTATAGTGATAAATGTAATATATATATATATTCACCCTATAATCTTCCTAACCTAAAATGTAGAAATTAAGAAAAATATATTAAAGAAATTAACTTTTAAATTAGGGAAAGTTTAGTAGTCTAATAGTTAACTCTCTTTAGCGCATGTCCAGAGGCTTCCATCTTCACCTTTTTCTCTCAATTCAAAATAAACTTTTAATTCTTTCAATAGTTACCCTTTTAACATAAATGCATATTAGAAAAGTAAGTAAAGTTAAATGTAAAATTTATAATTATTTTTTATTTGTGTTATTTAATTAAATATTTTTATGTTAATATTTTAATACCACATAATTTAACATTACGTTATTAATTAAGAATATTAATCAATTTGGTGTTCAAACTTTTCAAAATCTTACAATTGAGTATCTCAACTTTTATGTATTACAATTAAGTGTGTAAACCTATTAATAAATTACAATTTAATGTTTTTTAGGTAACACATGACATGACAAGTTGTGGGGCCCACTCCATTACTGACATAGATGACCAAGCCAGTGTGGCTGAAGCACACAAATTGCACATAATAGTAAACTAAAGATGAAATGACAAAAAAAAACCACACTATTTGTACAAATAAAAGTAAAAAAATAAAAAAAATAAAAAAAATAAAAACAATTTCAAATTAGGTAGGGATTACCTCCTTCTTCTTACCATTTTAAGTAGAAGCTCAGTCTGCAAACTAGTTTGGTTCGTCAGTTACAAATAACACAGAGACAATCAATTAGTTGGAAACATAGAGCTGGGGATTCGAAATTGAAGGAGACTAATGCAGCCATGAAAAAGGCATGTATTGAATAATGTATTTGTGAATGGGTTGTTGTTTTAAGTAGCTTTTTTTTAATATACTTCTAATATTTGATATTACTTTTTGTTTCTCATAGTTAGGGTTTTTTAATTTTGGGTTTATGAAATAACTTTTTGTCTCTTTTGTTGTTTGTTTTCTTTCATTTTATGGACATATAGACATTACATAGATTTATTTTGTGGTGGCATTTTCATTAGTGACATGGGAGTTGGTCAAAAGATATATGTGGGAGGAAATAAGTTCATTATTGAAGTAAATGTTGAGCATTTTAATTTGGATGGGTTTAAAAAAGCTATTAAAGAAGTGATGGGGTATAAAAATGTTGAAAAGATGCATTTTAGAATGCCAAGTAAACCTTTAGCAAGTGGGTTAAGACTTTTATATAAAATGTCAGTTCAAGATATGATAAAAGTAGTGAAAGACCATAACTCAGTTGAGGTATATACTAAACATAAAATAATAAAGGACTATGCTGAGATTTCTAGTGATAATGGGGGAATTTATGACCTTACATGTGAGGAAGATGTGGTTAAACAGTCAAAAAATGATTTTGTTGGTGTTGCAGCTACTACTAATACTACTTATTTAGAATCCAAAAAAAGTTATCAATAACTTCAATAGATTCCCCATTAAAAGTAGCATGTGTAGCCCCTTTTAAGAATAATATGGCAGATATTTGTATTAATTTAGTTGGTCAACTAAACACAAGGAGGATAAATACTGAGGGAGAGAATAGTGGGGTGAAAGTGGAAATGCAAAAAAATGTTAAAAGGGATGCTCTAAATAGATATGAGATAGATGGAACTAATAGATTTATGGAAGTTAGAGTTGAAAAGGCAAGCAAATCTAGGAATGCAGATGATGATTTTGACATTGAAGAAGGTAAAAATGAAGATGGAGAAATTATGGTGTGTAAGGGCATGTCTAATGATGATGATAAGCTAATTAAGTCCAGGAATGCAGTTAAGGAATTTACAATAAGAAAGAAACAAAATAAGATAAAAGTTAATGGAAATGAATCCAATTTTAATACGGATGAAGGATTGCAATTTGGTGATAGTGAGGGTGAAGAAAATTTGATGAATTATTGGGAATCAAGTGATAATTATAGTGCTCTTAGTACTGAGGAAGAAGATAATAAGTATAGAAGTAGAAGAAAGTCACAGTATGTTGATTTTGAACCACAAGCTTAAGAGATCAATTTTAGCTTGGGTAAACATTTAAAGAGTGCAAAACAATTCAAAGCTGCACTTATAAAGTTTGCAATTAAGAAAGAATGGAGATTAAACTAGTTAGAAACACTATAGAAGAGGTGAGGGCCAAGTGTGTAAAACGCAACTGTCCATTCCATACTTTTACTTCCAAAGAATTTACAACTGGTGGATTGATAGTGAAGACATTTATGCATGAGCATAATTGCCTTATGTCCTTTAAAAATAGAAGAGTGACCACAAAATGGGTGGCCTTTAATTGCTTATATAAATACAAGTCAATTGCAACTATAAGATTGGTCAATTTAAAAGAGTTTATTAAAGAAGATTTAAAGCTTAACATGAGTTTAATAAAGGTGAAGATAACAAAGGAATGTGTCCTTGCAAAGTTACAAAGAGATGCTAAAAAAGAATTTGATTTGTTGTGGGATTACTTGGGGAAGATAGAAAGGTCCAATGTAGGGAGTACAACAACCTTGAAGGTGTATAGATCTAGTCCATAACAACTTCCCATTTTTGAGATTTTATATATCTCATTAGACTATATAAAGGAAGGGTTATGAAATGATTATAGGAAGGTTCTAGGATTAGATAGATATTTTTTTAAGAGGGCAATTAAAGGAGAGGTTTTAGTGGCTATAGGAAGGGATGGGAATAATCAAATGTTCTCGATGTCTTGGGGAGTTGTTGATGGTTAATGGAAAATAACATGGATGTGGTTTATTGGGTTGCTATTGTTAGTATTATGCCCTATGCCAATTATACAATGGTCATACTTTGACATTGTCATATTTTTATTTTAATAATAAAGAGGCATTTTCATTATTACTAGCTAATTCTAGTATTATCCTTGATTAGTTAATTATACCTAAGATCATCAAGTACATGACTTAATAGTCAAACTCTTAGGTCATGAATTCTAATCTAAATATCCTTAGTCAATTATTGTTGTGAGAATAACAATGAATAAAGACTAGTGTGAGGTTGACTGATGATTAAGTTTTACTGATCATGTATATGAGATATTAAGTCAAATTCATAGGTACATATTTATAGAAATTATGTACTGAATTGACCCATTATGAGAATACCACATGGATAACTATCATAGGTAATTCTCATCATATTAGTATTATTTGAGTCCTCTAACCTGAATCACCATGGTTCCCTACATGATGAGTTTTGTATTTTCACACATCCCTACATCATCTTTAACTGGATGGTAAGATAGGTTGTGATTGGATATAGAATAAGCTATATGAGGAATGTGAGTGATTAAGATGCAATTTTTCCTCATTAATTATGAAAAGATATTAATAGGCCACTCGATGAGTGAGACTAAGAAAATGCATGACCATTCTAGAATGAGTTGATAAAGTGTTATCAATGTTAGATAAAGAATTATTAGTATCAGTTTACTCAGGATCAAGAAATAATATGATTGAACAATATCATGATGACATATTTCATGCCTTATGTTCAATTAAGATATCAAGTGATAAAAAGACTGCAGTACACGTTGTGTATTAAGTTATGTCAGATTATTGATGTTCATACAACTTGGGTAGTCATAATGTTTTGCTAGAGACCAATTATAACTTATAGGCTAAATAGGAATTTTAGGCCCACTGCCAATGTTGTGTCAACCTATAGTGTTGCACACTTAAAATAGGCCCAAAGCAGACTTGGGTTAAAAATCCATTATATATATATATATATATATATATATTTTATTTATTTATTTCCTTATTTATTTAAGGTGAGAGTTATTTAAATAAATAGGAAATGATTCTAATTTGGAATTAGGATTGAAGTAGAAAAGGAAGTCTAATCTTACCAAAACTATTTTGCTAAGAGTTATTTTATAATGATGTTCTTTATCAATTTATATCTGCCAAAATCCTGATTTCATATCAAATTTGGAAAATACAAATGCATAATGGAGCTTTTGTAAAAGATCATTTTTGTTTAGAATAGGATACCTAATCTATTTCAAAGCTTTATTTAAAGGTTTATAATTTATCACAAACCTAGGAGTACCTCTTTATATATATATATATATATATATATATATATATATATATTAGTATTTATTTAGTTATTTCCTAATTTATTTAAAGTAAGATTTATCTAAATAAATAGGAAATGATTCTAATTTGGAATTAGGATCAAAGTAGAAAAGGAAGTTTAATTTTACTAAAATTGTTTTGGTAAGAGAAACCATAGATGGGATGTTTATATAAACATCTTTTTCTTTATGGTTTTCTAAGTGATCATTCTTCTGCTTTTGCCACTTCTTTTGAGAAAAGAAAATAAATAGAGAAAATAATGTTGTGAGACAACAAAGGTGCTAGCACACTAATCTCGCTTTGGATCACCTTGTTCATATGGATACCGCAGAGGGTAATACCTTTTGGTGACATCTCAATCCAATAAAGGAATATGTAAAGCTTGAGGTAAGGTGTCACCGGTGTGAACCCCTCTCTTCCTTCCAACATTCTTACCTAGAAATTGTCTTAGTGAGTTTTGGAAAACCCTATAAATAGATCTAATTCAAATTACATGGATTCAGGTAATGAGTGTTTCAATATTAAAAGTTTTATTTTTCACTGCGTCTTGCATCACAAATCTCCTATAACTACAACATGACTTGAGATTGAAAGATGGCAAAGGATGGACAGTTATAATAAACTATCACAACATAATTATTAATTATTCATTTTTATTTCAAGTTTATACAAAGTTCAGTTTTTTTTTTAATTTTCGAATATGAATTATCATAAATTAGATGAAATGCAGAATAGTTAGTATATTACTTGTTAACTCTAACAGGGCCTTATAGATGTTGTTGTGAGAATATTGCCTGAAGCAGAGCATAGGTGCTATGCAAGGCACCTTTATGCTAATTGGAGAAAATGGCATGGAAGAAACAAATAACATCAAAAGCTATTTTGGACTTGTGTTAAGTCTACAAACATGCTTGACTTTGAAGATAACATGAAAGAGATAAAGAAATTAACACCAAATGGTTTTGAAGATATATTGGTGACTCATCCAAAGCATTAGTGCAAGGCCTACTTTAACACTGAGGTCAAATGTAACATGGTGGACAACAACTTAAAGCTTTACATGGAAAAATAATCGAAGCTTGAATAAAGAATGTCTACATAATGTTGGAAGAAATTCCAAAAATGGAAATAAAAAGGTCAGTTATAAAGATTTAGTGGACAAATGGATGAGTGAGTTTAGAATAAGAATTAAAAAGAAAATAAATGAGAGCATAAATGAAAGCAGTGAATGTGAGCTAACTTGCAATGGTGATTTAGATTTTGAGGTAGTTTATAAAGGAGATGCTTATGTTGTTAATTTGGAATGCAGGACATGCCTATGCTGGAGATGGCATCTAATTGGAATCCCTTGCCTCCACACTATTGGTGTGATTAACCATCTTTAACATGACCCTTCTGCATATGTCCATCACTATTATAGCAAATCTACATATTTGGTAGCTTATGGGAGTATAATGTAGCCACTTAATAGTCTAAAGGTTTGGGAGAAGAGAGGAATTGATCCTCCACAACCTCCTCCTTATAAAATGATGCTTGGTAGACTTACTAGAAATGGTAGAAAAAGAGAGAGTGAACATGGAAGTGGCCATAAGTTATCAAGGAAAGGAAGGGTGATGACATGTCAAGCATGTTTTTAGAAATGACATAATAAAAAACATGTACATCTTTAAAAGAGCATGCATCATAAAAAAAAGTTATATGGTTATGGTACTTATGTATTGTTTATTTTTTAAAAGTTAAAATTAGTTGTAATAGTACTTATACAATACTTGTTGAACATTGTAGGTTGGTGATTCAAGACCTCCAAGGGGAAGCTCAACTAGACCTTTAAAACTACAAGTTATATTGCATTTACATCTATTCTTTATGGTGGTTTTATAGTTATTCCATTTTTTAGGGAACCTTATAGATATTTGTTTGATGATTTATAGGTTGTTAAAAGAAGAAAACATGAGAATATACAAGAGGCCACTAGTGTTAAAGAAAAAGTTGAGGTACTTAATAAGGAGATTGAGAGAAATGACCCTTAAAATGAAGGAAGTGAACCTAAGCTTGAAAGAAATGAAGTTTAGCCTGAGATAAATGAATAACAACAAGCAAACAATATTACTTCGGATTAGTTTCAGTCTTTTTCATCCCATTTAACATCTAGTAGCCAGCTCTATGAGACTGAGAAATCCAATTTGAGATTTGGTAGTTCAGATAAACTGGTGAGCACAAATGCATATGCTCAAAGGTAGCATCCTAAGAGACAGTACATTCCAGGATTTCAGTCATAGCCTCTAAGAGGATATGGATTGTGCACAAATTTGGCAACAAGAATTGAGGTTATTAATGTGAGATATTTTTTCATTTTAAACACTTGCTTAAACATTGATATAGAACTAATTACTTTGCTTTGATTTTATAGACAAAAACAAGTTGCTAAAGGGGTCATTTATAAAAAAAGGGAAAAGGAGAATATGCAATGAACCTGAGCCATAATTTATGTCACAAAAGGAAGATGACTTCAAGAAAAATGAAAAAAATATATTACTAGATCAGTTCTACAAGCTATATTTTTTGAGTATGAGCATATGAATGATTCCCATTCAAATTTACAACATATTAATAATTACTATGTTTTTTTCTGTAGAAAGCAAGAAATGCTAAATCAAGGCTTGCAACATCTTAAACAAAATCTGAAGGAACCCTACATTGAAGCAGCTAGAGATGCTGATGTAGTCAATACTCAATCTGGCCAAACAACTCAAGGTCTAAGAAAAGAAGTTGGATTTTAGTGACATATATAAGTTCATTTCATAGAGGTAATTTGCACTTAAGGAAATATTTTGAAGCTTTTACATGTAACTTCTAATATTTCATTATGTATTTTTTGTTGTATTTGAGAAACAAACACTTTTATTGGCCACTTATGCTAAATTTAGGCTTTTATTTGTCATATTTTTTACTAGAACATGATTCTGGTAATGTTGTACCTCTTTCGTTTATTAAACACATATGGCAATAAGGATGCTTTTTTCAATGTGGGAATTATGTTATTTTTTGTATATTTGGTGATTCTGTAGGATTTTCAATGTATGCATTCTCGTAGACTGGAAGTGGCCTTATAACATCTTTTCTTGTAGACATTTTATCAAACACATTCCATTCATAAGAATTAACACAAACTATGTTAATACATGGTCAATGTTTTTCAACACTTGCATTTTGCATTACACCCAAATGACAATCATCATAAATTTCACCAACATTAAACATTACTTAAACATTAACTAACTAAATTCACATCAGTTTACACACAAAGAGAAATACACTAAAAATTTCCCTTGCCTATAATATTTTCTCCCTTCTAGCCCTCCTAATTTCCTTTTCCATTTCTAATAGCCTCCTTAACAAACCTCGTATTAATTTTCTTGCCCTATCACATATAGGAAGATCAATCCAAATGAAAAATGAACATTAACCATTCATATTCCCACAGCTTAAAAACCTCTTGCTTGGATTTCTATTTGTCCATAAAATTTTGACCACTAAAAGTTTGTTACAAAAGCACATTTCTATAGTTTCATTCATTTCTCCAACTAGTCACTAACACAGACAAGAAGAGATGTAAGGTTTTACAAGTTAATTAAAATCATGAGAGAAAGTGAAAGTTTATAAGTAAAGGAAAAATTACTACTTGTGAGATTAAGTGAAAGAGAGATTGAATTTCATAAAAAATTGATCAGAGATTAGTAGATTGAATTAAAACGTAATTGTATTTAGAAATGGGAGAAAGTGAAAGTTAAAGAAGTGAATGTAGATGCATTTCAATGGGAAAATGGAAGGGTATTATTGTCTTCTCAAATACTTTTAATTAGGAAAATGGAAGGGTATTATTGTCTTCTCAAGTATTTTCCTCACATGCTTCATATGTGTGGAATCTAACATCACCAGTCATGATAACAACTCTGCAACGTGAAACTGAGCAATAGTTGATGACCTGTAAAAAATATTGACTCGTAATTTATTAACAGATTTATATACTTAATTGTAACAATTAAAAGTTGAGACGCTCAATTGTCAAATTTTGAAAAGTTCGGATATCAAAATATTCATTATCCTTATTAATTATTAGAAAATCATATTATATGTATGATATAATAATGCAAAAACTGAGTGAAATCGTCACACTTTCTGACATTTTGACATTTTCTTAAATATACTACTTGACAAATAAAATGTTATATGATATACCTAACAATAATAATAATAATAATAATAATAATAATAAAACTAATTTCACTTTTAAATAATGTTTTTTTCCTTATAAAAGGAGCTGCACCTATATATATATATGAAATAGAGTGCACGTAATCAAATGTTAGCCTTTAATTGATTGATTGAAATGAAAACGTAGGAAAAGGATGTTGCAAGAGAATGAATGAGACGTTATACTTTATGAGATTGTATTTATTTGGAAATCGATGTTACAAGAGAATGGCAAACATTCTATCCACTCTCAACGAAACTTCCTGCATCCCATTTCTGTGATTGATACCTTTTTATCATTACTTTTCATAAATTCCCTACATAAATCAAATAGTTATTCTTAAATTTTATTATCGACTTATGTTTTTATTTCTCTTAGATAATTATAACAAATTAATAACAAATAAAATGTATTTATTTTTTCATACTTTCATGTTTAAAATAAAATATTTTATAAGACATAAATAAAATGGGATAATAACATTGTTAGTCCTATAAATTATATCATTCTTTCAATTAAATCTTATACATTTTTTTTACAATCAAATTTTATAAGTTCTACAAAGGTTTTCTGTCAGTTTTATCCATCAGTTAAAGCAAGTTTCTATTAGTCAACCTTTAAAATCAATTTTTTTTTTTTTTTACATTTAGTCCTAAAACTATTAAAAAAATTATTATTTTGATATTGTAAATAAATAATTTTTTATTTATAACTTATTTCATAATAACTATATAACTCACTAAGATAATTTGAAAAAAATAGAAAGAAAAATAAAAATAATATTTTTCTTAAATTATTAGTTATATTAAGAATGATAAATAAAACTAATTAAATATACTTAATTATTTGTAAATATATAATTTCAATTAATATATTATAAATGAATAAATATTTTTTTTATAAAGATAAAACTCATTTAGTTTTGTCAATATAATAATTTGTGTTCAATTTTGAAAAAAAAAAATTAAACTCAATCAAATTTGAGGTAGAAAATTTTTTTAAACATATTTCTTTAAATTAGGCTACTTTGCAATAAATATTTGAACAATGAAATAAGTTAACATATTCTTGTTATAATTTTAATTGTTATAATAAAATTAATTAATTTAAGCTACAATATAAAAATAATTTTCTATTTTACCTTAAATTAATTATTTTATAATAATAAATAAAATCAGTAATTAAAATATATTATTCTACAATTTTTAAAGAATAGTCTAATTTAAGGAAATATTTTTAAAATTGTCTATTTAAGATACAATTAAGTTTAAAATTTACATAAAATATAAAATAAATTATAATATTGACAAAACTAATTGAATATATCCAAGTACAAAAAATATTTATTCATTTAAGATATATTAATTAAAATTTATATTCTTAAAATAATAAAAAAATACTTGATTAATAAAATAATTAATTTAAGCTAAAATATAAAAATAATTTTCTATTTTAACTTAAATTAATTATTTTATAATAATAAATAAAATCAGTAATTAAAATATGTTATTCTACATTTTTTGAAAAATAGTCTAATTTAAGGAAATATTTTTAAAATTGTCTATTTAAGATACAATTAAGTTTAAAATTTACATAAAATATAAAATAAATTATAATATTGACAAAACTAATTGAATATATCCAAGTATAAAATTTTTTTATTCATTTAAGATATATTAATTAAAATTTATATTCTTAAAATAATAAAAAATACTTGATTCATTTCATTTATCATTGTTAGCAAACTAATAATTTAATTGAAATTATTTTAGTGAGTTATACGTAATTATTATAAAAATTAAATAATAAAAGTAATCATAAATTTATTAATTAAAATATTAAAAATGATATTTTTATTGTTTTTAGGACTGAAATGTAAAAAAAAAAAGTTTGATTTTGAGGATTGACTAACATGAAATTACTTTGATTAACAGATAGGACCGACGAAAAGTTTTTTTAAAAACTTATAAAATTTGATTGTAAAAAAAGGTTTTGTATAGGACTTAATTGAAAAAATGATAAAATTTACAAGACTAATAGTGTTGTTATCCCTAAAAATACTAAAAATATAATAATTGAAATTTTTCTTAATTCTTTTCAAAGAAAGTAGATAATAATTAAAAAATTAGAATTCTAACAATATTATGCTTTTTCCAAGAAAAATTTTCTATGTTTTTTAGGAAATTCTCGAATTAACTTTTTATTTTTTACATTTTCAAGTTGTCAATTATTAAAATATAAACTCTTCAACATTAAAAGGATAAAAAGTAAAATTTATTTTTTAAAATATATAAGGATTTCATATATATAATTTTTGAAATAAAAATATTCCTCAAAATTACATTTTTTAATTTAAGAGTAAAAATAATATTTTTTTTGATGTTTAAGAATTTTTGAAATATCTAAAATTAAATAATTTTATAAATTCTTAATGAAAAAATATTTTTAATAATTATCTAAAAGATTATGTAAAAATAAATAATTTTAAAGTATAGTTTGTCTATACTGTTTTTGAGGAATAAGCTTGGAAAATTGGCAATAGTTTGGTTTGAGTTCACTTTAAAATATGTTCCTTAATGTAGTCAATGGACAAGTTCTGGCTAATGTCTTGATTGATCATCCTTTTTTAGGTATTGATGAGACCGACATTTGTGAACTAAAAGCTCGATAATTTCTTTAGGTATTTTAAGCTGTAGGTTAACACAGGTTAGTTTGCATTGCTTTTCTTGTGGAAGGTTGATAGTTTGTTATCCCTTAGTCAAGAGAAGTGGCAACATATTGTTGTAGAAAAATTTTGATTCTGTGTCTGTTGTGCAATATCAATTCTCGAGGTTGACAGTGGTACATTTATCGAGCTTTAAGATCAACCTTCCTATATTAAGTTGCTATTCTAGAGGAAGTATTTCGATTGTTATGCTAGAGGAAGTATGTAAGTCTCTAGTTCTTTCTAGACTTTAGGGTTTAGTTTGATAAATCTCAATCGTTATCCGGCTTCAGGGTAGGAATTTTCTTTGTTTCTCCTTACAATATCAAAATAAGGCTCTCATTTTTACTAGATTTTAAATGTACTAACAATAAGGTTGAGTATACAACACTACTCATAGCACTTGAAATCCTTACATAAATGTTCAACATGTAAGTATCTATGGTGATTCTTTACTAGTTATAAAGCAGTTTTTGGGTGAATACAAATGTGAATTGGCCATATTAAAGGCATATTGCAGTAAGGAATAACACTTGATGGGTGGATTTAATTACTAAAGCTTAACTAAAATATGTAGAAAGGAACTCTACTTCTAAGGCAAATGATTTGGCATAGTCAGCCTTAAGCTATATAAGGAAATTACAAGAACTTTTTTTAATTATTAGACATCAATAATCTCATGCTACAAAGTCTAAAGTAATTTCTTTTTAGATAACAAAGGTTGATTTAAAGACCAATTAGTGAAAAGGAAGTGATAAGGTACATGAGAAACCCATTTAAATCTCTTATTATAAGGATTAGAGTGATGGCATAAAAAATGTGTTTCTGTGATGGCAAACTCTATAGAGGGGCTCCAGATGGAGAATTATTAAGGTGCATTAGGCCAAAGGAGGGAATTTAGGTGATGACCAAAGCTCATGAAGCAATTACAGGTGCTCATCAAGCTAGTATAAAAATGAAGTGAGCTATGGATATTACTGGTTGACCATGGAGAAGGATCGACATGACTATGCTAAAGGATATAAAGCTTGTCATAAGCATGAACTGATTAAGCACATGCTAACTAATGATCTCCATTCAGTTATGAAACTTTAGCCATTTGGGAGATGGATGTAATTGGAAAGATTTTTTCACCATTCTTTAAAGGTCATAGTTTTATAATAGTTGTTATTAATTATTTCACTAAATGGGCGGAGGCACTACCTTTGAATGACAATTAATCAAAAGTAAATCATAAGTTTTATAAAGGGGCAATATTAATTCATAGGTTTGGGCTAACAAAAATAATAGTGATTAATCAAAGATTTATTTTTTTTATAGGGGATGAAGCTATTTAGTTTGTTAGCGATTATAAGATTAAATGGCTTATTCTTTGCCTTATTATCCTCAAGTAAATGGACAAGCTAAGACTTTTAACAAAATCATAAAGCTAATCATAAATAAGTATATTAAAGAAAATCTAAAGACATGGCATGAAATACTATCTGAAGTATTACAGGTGATTAGAACAAGTCAGAAGTCTATCATTGCTAACTCATCTTTCAAGTTAGTTTATAGACATAAAGCAATGTTTTCTATGAAGCTCATGGTAGCATCTTTAAGAAGGCAATTTCATCATGGCTTGTTGGTGTCTAATTATATAGAAAGTATACTTTAAGAGCTCGATGGTCTAGATGAGGAACAACTAAAAGCCTATGACTGAATAATAATTAGAAAGAGGTGCATTGAACAAGTTTATAACAAAAGAGGTAGGTGATCATGTTTAGAAAGTTATTTTACTGATAAACTATAAAGACCTTATTTTGGAAAGTGGAATATAAATTGGGAAGTGTCATTCATTGTTCTGCAAGTTCTAAGAGGATGCTCATTTAAGTTAGCCAGTTTTGAGGGTGAACATCATGAAAGATTGATTAAAGGGAAATATTTAAAGAAATATTATCTCTTTCATTTGGGTAATGTTGATTAAACACAATTTGTAAAAGATTGTACGTTTAAAGAATGGTATATTACTAATTAAATTAATTAAGTCAATCACTTGTAATTAAATTAAAGTCGATCAGTAATGTTAATAAGTCATTCTTGTAAATTTTAATTAGTTTTTATTAATTTGTCATACTCTCAAACTAATTATTTTATCAATTTATACAAAATATATTTTTGGTTTCGATCAAAATAATGGAAAAAATGATGATATCAAATAAGACTGAAAATATATATAAAAGAAAATTTGATTAATCTATCCTCTAGGACAATCGAACATTATTTAAAATTTTATTCATTAAGCCATCTAAAGACTGATTCTATAAAATTATTATTCAAGTTTGGCATTATAATGTCGAGTGCATCATTTAAAACTTTTATAAAAAAAAATTTAGTGCCTTTGAAACATTCTCCCTTTCAAGCCTATATGATTCCTCCTCCTTGAGCTTTGTTCACTTGACGTCTTAGATTTTTCCTCTTTTTATATAAGTCCTTAAGGTAGTTACCTTGTGATATGGAGTGGATGATTCTTTGATTCTACTCGTTTTAAAGTTTTTGTAGCTTTTTTCTTTTAGCAATTAGCATAGCTTCAAGGTCGTTAACCTGTTTTCTTTTATTGAGATAAATAGAACAACATTAAGGCTTCCTCGTTTGCCTTTCCTGGTTTCGACAGTGACTACATTTACTTCTTCATCTATTTTTTCCCTTCATTTTTCTTGTTAATTCATTTAGAGTATGTTCAACCTCTTTAAAGCCATCAATTAATGGTTGAAGGTTCATATGAAGGTCATTAATGATAACTTTCTACCCGATAGAGACATCTTTAGAATGATGGGCATTTTCATAAAGGTAAAGTAAGAGACAAGAAGCTTTTTCCTAGGATTGAAAAGTCCATGAAGAAAAAGGTATGGTTTTTAAGAAAGGCAATGAGTTTTTCAAGTTTCTTTATAGTCTTTTGAACCATTTAATTATAAAAATCAAACACTATGACTATTTCAGTCTTGAGTTCATCATCGTTATCATCAGTTTCATCTTTGCATCAAGCTTTAAATTCATTAAAAACATTATAGAACAACACTTGAATTGGATTAATCATTAGATTAAAGACTCGAATCATAGAGAAAGCATAATAATAAGGGAAGGATTGAATACCTTAGTAGACATATGCGTAAATTTAGTAGGAATCAGTTTAGGTTATGGCAAAGGTATTGAAGGATCTTCTTTTACTAATATGGATGGTGCACTCTTCACTAGAGAAACTTCTAAAGAAATCTTTACTAGAGGGACTTCAACAAGTGGAATAATTGGACTTTTGGGAGGTAAGTTTGTTAAGTCTTTAATGATTTAAGTAAAAAAACTTAACTGAAGGTCATTTTTAGAGTTGGATCTAGTTAACACTTCCCACTTAATCAGTCTCAAAGCTTTTTTATTATGATCATTTCCTTATAAAAATTTGAAGATTTAAGAAACTTAAAGGATGTCATAGAATAAATTGGCAAAGAAGTTAAGACTACTTTTAACATTACCTCCCTTTTTGCATGTGATAGTGGTTTATGTATCAATTTTGAGCTTTAGTAATAAGTTTATCCTTTGGAAAAGAAAGAGCCTTGATTCTAATCCTACCCTATACAGTAGGTAGCCATAAATATTTTTTGGACCAATCTACATTTCTACTTACAATCATAAAAGCTAACCTTTGCTTATGCCTAAAAGGGGTTTTATGAGTAAAGAACATACAAAATTTGGTAGTATTTACCTTTTGACTTGTTGCAAGACAATATCAATTAAAAACTTGTCATATATTTATAACTTCCCTATCCTCTATTTTACTAAAAAAAAATAACATTTGCAAAAAACATATGTGTTAGAGGCTCACATCTTCCAGTTTTGTAAAAAAATACAAATTCAATTATTCCTCAATGCACTAACTAATACTAGAGATAAATAATTTGAAATCAAAATGAATAAAGTGTTCCCCTACCTTAAACCTTGAGAGTGCTTGACTACTAAAGAAGGATTACAATTTATTAATATAGTATGAGTGACTATTATAACACATTGCATAACCAACATCATAAACTTTATATATGAGTCCATGTTAATTAATAACTTTTTGAGAAAAGTCCATTCTACCTAATTGTAAGCCTTGTGCATATATAGTTTTATTGTGAAATTATTAACAACTATATTAGTAGTAGTACTTATTACATGAAAAGCTTCATGAACAATTAAAATTGCTCCTATATAATTTTACTAGGCACAAAAGTAGCTTAATTGGGATGAACAAAATTTACTAACTACAAAAATCTAATGAATTTATACTAAGTAGTCACCATAGTATTTGAGAGTTTTGGAATTAAAACTATAAAAGTTATATTCCACTTTTTGAACAAAAAAAAAAAACTATTTTATGGCTAGACATAGCGAAAGACAAATAACATGCCAAAATGTTTAATAGAAATTTACAAAAAGCCTATATGAACCTGGAGCCTTAAAAGCCCCTAAATAAAAAATAGCATTTTCTAATTTTATAATCAATAAGAGATTGGTTATCATTATCATGAACTAAAATTTTCACAAAATTCATAATTTCTTTTTTTAAAAAAAAGTTTTTGAAGCAATGTACCAATTTTAAAATTACAGATATATTGGCAATCATAATTTCCTTTGTTAACCATTGACTCCTAAAATCCTATGTCCTAGAAATATGATTCCTTTACCTCCTTTGTACTTTTAAGGTGTGAAAATATTTTTTATTTTTTTCTACAATCTATGGCCAAGAGATTCTAGACCTCTACATCTAGTACAACTCTTCTATACCATTTGACTCATACTTCACCTTTTTTCTTATCATTTCATTTAGGTCTAAAATTAATTTACTGTATTCTATCTTTAATCTTTTGAATATCCATTTTAATGTTACTAAATCTATCATTGTTCCACTTTATTAATTTACCCCTATAATGTTAATGTTTAAGTTTACTAATTACTTGAAATATATGTTATCCTTAGCACTTAGTTCCCTCAGACCTCTTAATATGCTACAACCACTTAGCCTCAAATCTAAAAATAACTTTGTAACTTTTATTTTAAACTTTAGGGTAAAGAAATATTGGCTTATGGTCAAAAGCTATCATTTTTACATAATAAATCTAAGCTACATCAAATAATAATCTTCAGGAAAATTTTGCAAAAGCTCTATCAATATGTTGAAAGATAGCCTTTTAGCCTACCAACCTTTAAAAGTATAAGTTGGACCTTTAAACTCTAAATCACTTAGGTAGGAATAATTTATAAAATATTTAAAACATTAAGTTGAGGCAAGCTCACATTAATCCTCTTTTTTCTTTTGGCTTTTAAATCTCCCATACATGGCCAAGGAGACCTTCAAAGGTTTAAGATCATTAATCGATTGCCACATTGTCTCTTTCAGCTCTACAAGGAGAACCACATACAAAAGTAACAAAAACTCAAACACTATTCTCATGTTAATAAGAAATATGAATACAATTTGACATAACAATAATAACCTATATCTCTAGATAGCTCATCCATTATAAAGCACAATCTTTGGAATAGCCATTAAGCTTTAAAAAAATCCTAAATTTTTCATTATTGCTTCATATAGATGTTTTTCTTCTTCTTAATTTTCATAAAAATGCGAAGACATCAAAAACTGTATAGTTATAGTCGAATCGAATTGTCAAGGGACGTCGTAACTATTAACATTTCTAACTTATACTCATTATAGCCCTTTGTTGGCTTTTAATGAGACACTAATGCTTTCTTCATATTCATTATATTCATCAATGTAGTCTAAATTAGATACAACCTCTTCCAACTCCATTTAATTGACTTGATGAGTCATTGTCTATATTCTTTTAACCATTGTGATATAATCATTCATTTAACCTTGTCCTTCTTCTAAGAAAATTTTTCAATTTTATACCTAGTTGCTACTTCAATTTAAACTTATTACTTTTTAACTTCTTTATAACCTAGGTATTTCATGGCTTGAAATACCTCTTTATTTCTTACTTCTAGCTCCTTTTGTTATCCTAAGAGTTATCTTTATTGCTAATAATGAGATTGGTAGGATAAAATCACTAATGTATCAAATGGATTTTGTAATCGACCTGGAGGGCGGTGAATAGGGCTTTTTGAAAATTAAGAAAAAATTAAAAAAATTTAAGTAAGAATTAAAAAGGAACCTAGGAAGGGAGAAGAATGAACACACTAATTTAGGAAGTTTGATTCACAAATGAATCTAGATCTCCGCCTAACTTATCCCCAAATTAAGATTTTTAATCTCATACCAATCTTATTCACAAGATTGAGATTACAAAAGTTTTAGGATTAACTCTTAAACCTTACAATAATGAGATTTTACTTAAGGCATATCTTTAACCACAACCCAAGTATTTTGATGGATAAACACTTAAACCAATTCCTTAAAAACAAACATCACTTCCCTTCTAATCTATCCTAGGAATTAGATGAAGTAGAAGTCTTGTTTCTAATACACATCAACTCTCATAAGAGTTAGTTAAGTATTAAGAAAGTAGATGAAAAAAATTAATTGCTCAATAAATGCTAAAGAGAGAATTTTGATATTTAAAGTGTGTAAATCTTTAATGGAACTATAGAGCATATTTATATAGTTTGAGCATCAAAATTATGGTTATTGGAGCCATTAATTACTTCTCCAAACTCTCTTCTTCTTTATTTAATGAATTTTAGCTTTTGATAGTCAAACTGCCACTCATAATTGTGAGGGTAGTGTCCAGCTCTTGATCCTTGAAAAATTCAATTGTTGGAGTCTGAAAGAGCCATTAGAGGCTTGCAGGTGCCCTTCTGAGTGGTTCACGATCATGAGTGGCACTTGTGAGTGACTCAGGGAGTTGGGCTAGGAGAAGAGGCTTAAGGCACTTTATAGGGACACTGCTCATGAGCCCCCTCTCGATCTAGATGGTGGCTCATGAGCAACCACCTGTACACATAAAAACTAAATTTTTTAAACCCCTTATGCATTTAAATAACTTATTTATTTGCATAGGTTGATACTCTTCATTAAATTGCATGTAAACACTCTTTTTAAAGAGTATTTCATATCTTCAAAGTTGAATAAATAGCTTGATTATTAAATCAAAGTCCTACACACTTAAATGAAAATTATTAGTAATTCAAATTGCTTGTCAAAGTCAAAATCAAGGAGTTGATCATGTAAATGTCAACATTCTCCCTTTTTTTGGCTTTGACAATGAATTTGATAAATAATTACTAAGATGCGTGTGTGTGCTATATTAGAAGCTTCCCCTTTCAATTTCAATATGTGAAAAATTTACTTCCCTTTAATATATGAATAAATTTAAGGAAATTTTTTTAAATTGCAATAAGCATTAAGTAAGGCATTAAGCATAAGGATAAAGTAGGAAACATAATACTAAAAGAGAAATATATTCATAAAACATAATAAATGATAATTTCATGAAACACCAATACTAGCATAAAGACCAATACTAATAAGAGATAACAATAATAAGAGCACACATTATTTCTCCCCCTTTGTCAAAGAGAAAAAAGGGAAGAAAGACAGTGACAATAAACCAATGACAAGCAACTAAAATAAACTAAATAAGTCAAGATACTAAACATAAACTAACATAAACTAAAATCCAAGAACCAAACTATAAAATAAACATCATATCCATCATGAGGGTCTTGAGAAGAGGAAGGAGGAGGAGGAGGCCATGAGCATTGGATGTTGTGATCAACATATAATTATTGAATGTCATACTCCATGTGGTCATGTGATGCTCAAAATAATCAAGTCTAGTGTCCAATTGATCAAATCAATTGTCAAAGTTAGATTCAACTATAGAAAAGTGATCAAAGAAGCCTCCTACCTATGCAGGTTCATTATCAACTCCTTAAGAGGAAGAGGGTCCTCTTACTCTTTGCCTTTGAGGTAGTGCTCAAGGTTGAGAGGGAACTTGCTTTTGAGAGATTTCTTTTAAGGCCAACACCTTTAAGGTCTAAGTCTCCAATTTGCTCAATGTCCTCTCAGTCTTGAGCAAGTTCTTAATCTCTTACTTCATCCTTCTAAACCCATAAGCCTTAACCAATATGAATTATTTAGAATTTTTTAAAAGGTTTTCATTAAAAAAAGATGGAGACATGGATGGAACATTATTTAGAGTGATCCTAAAGTAATTAAAAATTTTAATGATTATGCCACCAACATATAGCCTACTGCTAACACTATCACTTGCCAACCACAAACGCCATTGAAGCCACTTCCTCAATTCCACATTCTCAATGAAACATTGAATTAGGAACAAATCATAAAAAAAATTATCTTATTACTAAGGCCCTTTGCATGGAAAGATTAGGTTATAAATGTATGCACATACCAGAGAGCTTTAAAAGAGAAGGATGAGGATTTGATGTGTCTTGCCATAAAACCACTAACACTAGGTTTGGCATGTTGAACCCAAAAATTGTGAGGGGACCAAAGGGTGTTAAGAGAGTTAAGGCTACCTTGACAAAATTCAAGGATATCATCAAATTATTAAGTGGTAAAAAACCCATCTCTACCCTCAATCTAAACCTTATGTTATTCAAGGGGTTGTGATCATCAATGAATTGAATCCTTAGACAAAAGGTTGAGAGAAATTCAAGGACAAGAGAAGGATGGGTAGGAAGAGCATCAAAAGAAAAATTATAAATACTTACTCTTTTAAGCATGGCCTTCATTTCTTCATAGCATCCCATCTTTTTTAAGGTGGGTTGAGACATGAATTTATAGGAGATGATTTTTCTCTTGCTAAATTGGGCCAATATTTACTTAATTTGAGTAGAGGAGTAGGAGATGGGAGGAGTCTTCTTTGGTTGCTCTTTGATGGTCCTCTTTAATAAGAATGAGGGAATATCTTGAGTGGTCTTTTTCTTAGGTACCACGGAGAAGTTAGATAAAATGCTAAGAGTTTGTAGGAAGAAGAGAGAATTTTATTTAAAAGAAAATTTTGATAATGAATTTTGTTATGTGAGGAATGAAGAGAGAGTTTAAGGAGGTTTAAATAGGAGAGAATTAGGGTAAAAATAATAAATTTAATGCAAGAAAATCGATGGGAATGCAAGTTATCATTTTAGAGTATGAATCATCAAACAAAAGTTACAATTCCAATGAAATAAGGATTTTTGCCTAATAATATACTCCTCATGAGCAGTTGACAATTGTGAGTGTTGTTAATGAGGGGCTCTATCATTTAAAAAGATGTGATGTCATGAGCTATGGCTTTTTGCAATGGTTCATGATAGAAATGACAATACCCCCTTAAATTTTTAAAAAATTTTCAATTATACCCTTAAAATCTATCAAATATGTCATTATGGATGAAATTCATATTGAGTGAAGACATAATTAAATTCAAATAAAGGAAATTCAAGTGCACACATAATCCATAAAAAAATTATCATTATGGAGCATGCAAATGGAGAGTAATTGAGGAATTTGCTAATTTCAATTGATTAATCAAATGAATTAATTTACATAATCAATCATTAAATGGCAAAAAAAAAGACAAGATTTAAAAAAAAAAATAATAATTGTAAATGCTAACTTTAAATGATCGATTTATTTTAAAAAATTACAAGTAAATTGTAAGTTAATATAAGAGAGAGGAAATTTATACAAAAAAATAAATTAATGCAATAAATCATTCAAATGGGAAACTTTTTAAGTGAAATAAATTTTCTAATTTTAAATAATTAATTAATTGAATAAAATTCAATAACTAATTATTGAATAGCAAATGATCAAAGAAAATTTATATATGTTTAAAAGAAAAAAAATTACAAAAGCGCAAGAAATATTTTTTGCAAATCATAATTATGATACCATAAGGTTTCAAAGAAAAATGAAAATAAAAGAAAATTTAATTATAAAACAAGAAAAGCTAAATAACATGGTTGCATAGAAATTTGTAATAGCAAGAAACCTTAATCACAACTCAATCAATTCAACACACAATTAAAGTAAACTAGCACCATTTGTCATACTAAGCTCATACTTAATAAAATTCATTCTTTCTTCATAAATAGGCTTGGTAAAGATGTCTGCTAATTGGTGATTTGTATTAACAAATTCAAGATGAATATCACCATTTTGCACATGATCACATAAAAAAGGATGTCTAATTTCTATATGCTTAGTTCTAGAGTGTTGAATAGGGTTATTGCTAAGGTTTATAGCACTTGTATTGTCACATTTGATTGGAATGTGATTAATATCAATGCCATAGTCCCTTAGTTATTATTTTTTCAATAAGACTTCTGAGCAACAACAACTTGTCACCATATATTCTACTTCAATAGTGGACAAGGAAATCTAGACTTGCTTTTTACTAAACCAAGAGACTAAGAAATTTCTTAAAAATTGGCAAGTCTTGGAAGTGCTCTTTCTATCTAAAAAGCTATAGAGTCCGCGTTCAAATAGCTAATCAAGTCAAAGTAAGAACTCCTAGGATACCAAAGTCCTAAATAAATAGTTCCACTTAGGTATTTGAAAATTCTCTTAATGGCATTTAAATGGGACTCCCTATGACATAATTGAAACCTAGCACACAAGCATGTAGTAAATATATTATCTGGCCTACTTGCAATTAAATAAAGAAAGGATCCAATACCTCTATAATGCTTTTTATTAGCTGGTTTGCCATTCTCATCCTTGTTAAGTTTGGTGATGGTGCTTATAGGAGTCTTGCTTAACTTAGCTCCATCCATGCCAAACTTCTTCAGAATTTTCCTTATATATTTGGTTTGATTAATGAAGATTCCATCTTTTCATAGCTTGATTTATAGTCTAAGGAAGAATTTGAGCTTACTCATCATAATCATCTCAAATTCTCCATGCATAAGTTTAGAAAATTCCTCACACAAGCAAGGATTAGTAGCACTAAAAATAATGTCATCAACATATATTTGCACAATGAGCAAATCATGTTTGGATTTTTTATAAAAAGAGTTGTGTCAACTTTTTCTTTAAATAACCCTTTCTCTAGCAAAAAGTTGCTTAACCTTTCATACCAAGCTCTTGGAGCTTACTTTAATCTGTATAATGCTTTTGAAAGTTTAAACACATAATTAAAAAATTCAAAACTTTTAAAACCTAAAGGTTGTTCAACATGCACCTCCTCTTTAATAAAAACATTTAGAAATGCACTTTTAACATCCATTTGAAAGATTTTAAAATCCATGAATGATGCAAATGCAAGTAGCATTCTAATAGCTTTTAACCTTGCAATGGGGGCAAAGGTTTTCTCATAATCAATGTCTTTCTCTTGATTATAAGCTTTAGCTACTAGTCTAGCTTTATTCCTAGTTATGACACTTTGTTCATTCATCTTATTTCTAAATACCCATTTGGTGCCTATAATAGGATGGTATTTAGGTTTAGGAACCAAGGTCCAAACCTTGTTTCTCTCAAATTAATTTAATTCTTCTTGCATAGCAAGGACCCAAAATTCATCACTTAAACCATTATCAACATATGTGGGCTCAATTTTAGAAATGAAGGTTAAATTAACAATGGATTTGAGTTGAGATCTAGTAGTTACCCCTATTGTAATGTCACTAATGATGAGGTCTTGAGGACATGCTTTCTTAAAATGCCAATCCTTTGGAAGATCATTCTTCAAAGTAGGTTGAGGCATCTCCTCATTGTCCTCCTTTATGGGACCTTCTAGCTCTACAGGTTTGTTAGCATTTCCTTCTTAAAAGTTTATATCCATAAGCTCATCTACAACATCATTAACACTACAAACATCCTTTTTAGGATAAAGTGGGTTAGATTCATTAAATACAATATGTATTGACTCTTTAACAACTAGAGTGCTTTTATTAAAGATTCTATAAGCATTGCTAGTTGTAGCATAACCTAAGAAAATTCCTTCATTGGCTTTAAAATCAAATTTCCAAAAATTATCCTTGGTGTTTAACATGAAACATTTGCATCCAAATACTCTAAAATATGAGATTTTGGATTTTCTATTGTTTCAAAGCTCTTAAAAAGTTTTGTTTAAAATTAGCTTTTTAAAGACTCTACTTGCTATATAGCAAAAAGTGTTAATGACTTCCGCCTAAAAGTATAAAGGTAAATTATACTCATAAAGAATGGTTCTAGCCATTTTCATTAAAGTCCTATTTTTTCTTTTAATAACCCCATTTTGTTAAGGTGTTCTAGGAGAAATATAAGTATATGAAATACCATTTTCATTGCAAAGGTTTTGGAAAATTCATTTTCAAATTCAGTTTTATGATCACTTATAATAGTTGAAATAAAAAAACTCTTTTTTTTTAACTCTTTTTGAAAACTTTCAAAAGCTTTTAAAGCATCATTTTTATGAGTAAGAAAACTCATCCAAGTGTATTTAGAGTAATCATCAACTAAAATATATGCATAGTGCATACCACCAAGACTAACAACTTTAGTAGGACCAAATAAATCCATATAAATAAGTTCAAGCAGCCTAAAAGAGGACACTACATGCTTAAGTTTAAAGGTAGATTTAGATTACTTTCCCTTTTAACAAGCATCATAAGGCTTGTCCTTAGTGAACTTGAGTTTGGGTAATCCAACCACAAGTTCATGTCTACTAAGATCATCTAAAAGTTTGAAGTTTGCATGTCCTAATCTTCTATGCCAAGTCCATATGTCATAGGAAATAGACATTAATCATTTAATGTCTTTGTTGTCAACTTTATTCAGGTCAATGACATAGACATTATCAACTCTTTCACCACTAAAAATTACTTTATCATTATCCAAGCTACTAACAAAGCAATTTCTAGGATAGAAAGTGACCTTATTTTCCATGTCACAAAATTGACTAATGCTAAGTGAATTATTCTTAAGACCATCAACAAGCAAAACATGATGAATAGGTAAGGATTAAGGGTTACCGATTTCTCTGATGCCTACAATCTTTCCTTTGGCATTGTCTTCAAATGTGACATGACTTCCATCCTGAGCATCAAGCTTATTGAATTGTTCCTTATTTCCTATCATATGTCTTGAACATCCACTATTAAGAAACCACTTACTACTAGCTTTTGTAGACTTAAAGTACACATACATAATATAATTTAAGCATTACTTTGAACCCAAACCTTAGTTGGTCTAGTTTGATTAGTTTCAACACAATCCAAAAGAAATGTATTTGAATGCAATGTCCTATAGTAACAGACATTGCTAGTGTGACCTTTTATCATACAATAGAAGCATTCAACATTGGCAAATCTATTTCTTTTAGGAGCATATAATTGCCTAGCATATGGAACATGCCTTTTGTGTTAAGGTTGTATGGGTTTTCTAAAGTTCTTTTATGCTATAGGAGGAGTGTGAGACATGCATTGATAATGGCATTGTCTATTATATAGTGATTGTGTAGCATGCTTAGGAGTGTTGTATTTAGTGTACATATAAGCACGTTTAGGTTATGGCTTTTTAGTTTGTACTTTATGTCAATAAGAGTTGAGTCTTATGAGACTTTTCTTTATTATTTGACACATGAGATTTCTTAACTTTGAAGCTTGAGTCTCAAGAGGTTTAGAAGTAAAAGGAATAGAATCACATAGAGGTTTAATATGAGATAATGATGAGGACGAAGACATTCTATTGTATCTTCAAGTCTATGAGTATTCCCATGGAGTTTTTAAGAGTAAAGTAGACTATCTAAAGTCTCCTTTCCTCTTTTAAATTTAGAAATGGAATTCTTTAATTTTAACACCTCTTTAGAAAGCTTGAGATTTTCATCATTAGCTTTCTTGAGTTGATCATCTAAGGAATTTGAAAATTTTAAGTCATTAGCAAGTTTTTCATTTGATTCAATAAGTTTAAATAAAGTTTTAAGTTTTCAAATTCTTTGGTTAAGCTAGATAACTCATATTTATAAAGCTTCTTCTTTGAGAGCAAGCTTTTACATTTAAGCACAAGTCTGCTCATAATAGAGCTCTTATCATTATTATTACCATCACAATTATCACAAGAAGAATGAAAATTAGATGGTACCTTATTTTTGTTTTCAAAATCTATGAAGCAAAGGTTGGCCACTTCTTATTGTTCCTTTTCCTTTTTCAATTAAGAGGAATCATCTTATGAAGTTTTGAAGGCCTTTTTCTTGTCCTTTATTCCTTTGTTCTTGAATTTGAGCTTGGGCACTAACTTCTAATGTGACCTAGTTTTTAGTATTATAGCAAAGTTAGTTGCTTGGGTACTAACTTCTAATGTAACTCCTTTGTTCTTGAATTTGAGCTTGGGCACTAACCTTTAATGTGACTTAGTTTCTTGTATTATAGTAAAGTAACCTCCTTGTTGTTCTTGCCTTTATACTTCTTGTTGTCTCTTTACCTTGAGAAGTTTTTTCTCTTTAAGAACTTCTTAAAACCTCTAATGATCATTGCTCTCTCATCATCTTCATCACTTGAATCCACCAAGCTTTCATCTTCACTTGCTTCTTATATTGCCTTCAAAATAATGCTCTTTTTATTTTTTTTCTTTCTCATCTCCTCTTTACTTAATAGTAAGCTATATATAAGGAGCTTTCCAATAAATACATTGGTTGAGAGAGTTGAGAGGTCGTGTGCTTCTTCAATTAAAGTGACTTTAGATTCCCAATTCTTTTTATGTAGGATTCTTATAATCTTATTATTCATTTCTTTCTTGAAAAAGTGTTTTCCAAATTTCTTTAGAGTAGTATAAAGAGCATTAAAACAATTGGTCATTTTGGTTATTAATTCTTGAGGCTTCATCTTGAAGAGTTCATACTCATACATGTGGAGTTGAACCTTTTTGCTTCTCACTTATAGATTTCCTTTATAGTGGTTCTCAATTGTCTCCCACACTTTTTTTGTGAATTGGCAATGTTGAACCTTCCCACTTTCTTCTCTTGACATAGAAGAAAGTAGAGTAATCCTTGCTCTTTTATTTTTATGATTTTCTTTTTTTAAGTTTGATCTATTGGCTTCTTTGAAGAACCACTTCCATATCATTGAGTTTGCCTTTTGGAGGTTCTTAACTATCTAGGATGACATTCTATAGTTTTATTATATCACTATCTAAATAGAGCTCCATTTTAAACTTCCAATAGGGATAAGCACTTCCATCAAAGAATGGTCTAAGTGAAGAGAAATTTTAAGATTCACTCCCTATTATATTGAATTCTAGCAATTAAGTTCCTAGAACTTAATCTCTGATATAAACTATAATTGCCCTAGAGGGGGGTGAATAGGGCTTTTTGAAAATTAAAGAAAAATTAAATAAGTTTAAGTAAGAATTAAAAAGGAACTTAGGAAGGGAGAATAATGAACACACCAATTTAAGGAGTTTGATTCTCAAATAAATCTACATCTCCACCTTACTTGTCCCTAAGTTAGGATTTTCAATCTCACATCAATCTTATTCACAAGATTGAGATTACAAGAGTTTTAGGATCAACTCTTAAACCTTACAATAATGAGCTTTTACTCAAGGCTTAGCTCTAACCACAACCTAAGTGTTTTTATGACTAAACACTTAAACCAATTCCTTAGAAACAAACCTCACTTCCCTGTTAATCCATCCCAAGAATTAGATGAAGTAGAAGTCCTATTTCTAATACACAACAACTCTAATAAGAGTTAATTAAGTATCAAAAAAGTAGATGGAAGAAATTAATTGCTCAATGAATGCTAAAGAGAGAATTTTAACATTAGAACTTTTTTTTTTCTCACTATCTCCTTTATCATCTTCATTTAAGAACAAATTTAAGGATTAATACAATGTCTTTTCCTTTTCATGAACCTTAATTAAGAAGATAAGATGATGGCAATGAATTATGATTCCTAGTTGGAACATAGTGAGTAATATCTTATCTGTGGACCAAACATTAGTCTTTCTTTATCCACTAAAAAAATCATCTCTTTTTATTTTACATATATGAATTATATTTCCTATGCATCCATAATAGAAGTAAGAATCTAGTAACCTCTGACATTTTATCTACAACCATTTTGATTCATTTTATTCATTCTTACACTAAAAATCCAGTTGAAAGAGGTTTATTTACTTCAACTAAAATCTTCAGCCTGAAAAAAGCATGCCACCTTATTAAATTTTCTTATGTACAATCAATCTTTACTAACCTAAACAACATTCAAATCTTTTTATCATTACTTGTTATCATGTACCTTGGTAACATACCAAATTATCAAAAGATAACTCATTAGACTATTCTTGAATAACCATATATGAGGTTGAGATTGACTATGGTTTTGCTTCCAATAGAACTTTCTTACCCACTTCATTCTAAAATTTCAATATAAGTTTCCACGGTGTCTTTTGCACTAGAAACTCACCTTTAAGTTTTCAAGAGGCTCTAATGAAGCTTTAACTATTGTCACAATGAGAGACTTTTATAATAATAGTAAACTAATTAGTACATTCTTTTGAATTCTTCTTCTTCTTCAGCATTTTTAGTGAGAGAGATAAGTGGCTCATTGCACTTTAATTTTTGTCTCTTTGTTATTTACTTACTAATTTTTGAAGAAGCCTGCTCCATCCTCTAGTACTCAACCCTTTAACTCTTGAATTAAACAAAAACATTATCCTTTCTCTTAAATTATATGAAAATAACATAAAAAAAAACACATTAAACCAATATGGGAGGAATATAATAAAAGCCTCCACAACTAATAACAATAGCCACTAAACTATTAAATGCCAATATGGAAAAGACAACATCAAAGGATAAAGAAAGGAATTAACAACAAAAAGAAATAAAGACTAAGTATGAAGAGTCTTATGTTATAAATCAATGTAGTATAAAAAAGTAACCCTTAGAAATCAATTTATTTTCAATGTTGTCAACCCTTAGATCAATAAATGCTCACCATGATCTTCGATGACCAAAGTTAAAGTTGCTAATGCATAATTTAAAGGAAAACCTTAATCCTAGCTCAACTAAGTGAGAGTCAACTTATCCTCCATACTCCCCCTCCATCTCTTAATATGCATTATATTCATTAGTTTGATATTAGCTTGAACATTTTCTCACATGGAAATGTGAATACTTTTTTTTTTGACCAAAAATAAAACATTAAAATTTTTATATTATGAGATATTTAATAAAGGGTAGTCATAAATTTTATTTATTTACAACATTTTTTACTTTGTAATTATGGTGTATCAACATAATATATATGTCATGAACACTTGAGATCTAGTTCAAGTGAAAAGGGCTTTTACTCTTGGGAGGCAGAGGTTCTGACTTTAGTTCCTCTCCCTCATTAGCTATGTGAGATCTACTTTATGATGGTGACTCATAAAAAGCGAGTTAAAAAAAGGGTTAATTATAAAAAAAAAACATAAACTTTAATAGTTTTTGCAATTTAATTATTTCTTTTTAATTTTGGCACATTAATACATAATCTTTTTAATTTTTTTGCAATTTCATACATCGGTTAAAAATTCATTGAAATCTTATTGACATGGCCACCACAATAATATGAACTGATTCATGTAAACTCCATGTGAAACACATTTTTTTTTAGCTATTTATAAAAATGTATGTTCTTTGCTATTTTTCACAATTTAATCACGGTCTATTTATTTTGAAAAATCAATACATTTTATTTTTGTTTAATGTATAACCTTTTCAGTTGATACATGTAAAATGATTATAAGTAAGAAGAATTCAATATTAAAATTTTAATTAAACAAATTATTGTTTTTGTTACTTATTTTTAAGTAATAAGAATTAAATTTTTATATACAAAATTAGTACTTATTTTTGTTATTTTGAGTTAAATTACATTCAGAAAGTAATTTAATTTGAATAGTTTTAAATTTTAATTAAAGTAACATTAGATAGTAATTTTTATATCATTTATTGAATATAATTATAAAATTATAAGATTTTTTAAATGTTAATAAAAATTAATTGTAAAATATGAAATTATAATTTTTGAAAGTTTAAGAACTCAAATAAAAATAGATTATTTTTACCGCACTCATAAAATTTATTGAAAAATTAATAACTAGGTATTAAAAATTTTATTAGTTAAAGAGCAATGTAAATTTTAAAAATTATTTCTTTTGCTCCTATATGTTAGTCAAAAGAATTTTTTATCATTCGACTTAGTTAATTTCTTTTAGTACTTTAGAAATTCTCATGATTTTTTATAATTATATAAAAATTTTAAAGTGATAAATACTATAAACATTTTTATTTTATTTTAATAATATTAAAATGTAAACTATTTAACTTAAATTATTTTTAAACAACAATTTAATTAAAATAATAAGAATTATAGCTTGTAACAAATGACTCATTACTTAAAAATTATGAACAAGATAATTATTTATTTAACTAAAAGAATTGAATTTTGAATTCTCATTTATAAAATAATGGTTTTATATGTACCGGCTGAAAAAGTATACATTAAAAAGTACATGTATCAATTTATCAAAATTAATAGATCATGATCCAATGAAAATAACAATTGAATATTTAAAAAAAAATAATAATTGAAGGTTGTGCATTCTTTTGCAAATAGTGTAAATAATGTATTTTACCATGACATTTACATAGATAAACTCAAATTATATGAACATATTAACAAAATTTCATCAGATTTTTAATTAGTGTATGGAATTGAAAAAAAATTTTAAAAAATTACGTATTAATATTCAGCAATTCAAAAATTATGATTAAATTATAAAAGTGATTTTTTTTTTTCCAATTAACTCTTTAAAAAATATTAACTACTAAAATTAACAATTAACACTCTCTGCTTTCTATCTTGAACACGTATCACAAGTGAAAATTAAAAAATTATGTGTTATTATTGGTTTTGGTTTAGTTTCTGCAATTGAATATGTGGGTAACAAAGTTCCAAATGTGTAATTAGTAGTTTTTTTTTTTTGTTTCTGGTTTATCAATCCGACAATTTTACAGGACTGGAATAGAGGGTTCTTAATTCATAGAGCCGTTCTTTGATTAAGATGGGCATCTACATAAATAATGTATAAACGATGGTAACTTAAATTTTTTGCTTTTATAGTGGTGCGAATTTTTAAAATTATAATTTTTAGATTAAATTTTATTTATTTATAACTATAAATTATTTTTATGCATTAATTTTCATAATATATATCAATAGTTATAATTAAATAAGTAATAATCTAACACTTTTTGCCAATTTTAAAGACGTTGGAGTCAAACATTATTTTGACTCGTTAAACTGTTCAAAAAAATCTGACGTGGCAATAAGCATCATGGATTAAAAAAAAAAAAAAAAAACCAACTCAACAGCAGATCAAATACAATCAAATCTCAGATCCCACAAAATAATTTCAAAATCAAAAGAAAAATATTTAAGGATAAAGTCATTCTCGCACAGAGTCACAATCAGTTAGAGACTGCTACTCCACTATCTGCTCCAATGGTTTCCGTAGCTTTCCTTTTCACAGTCTCACTCATCTTCTTCACCCTCTACTGGTTCCTCTTCATTCTGGGTTCCGCCGAGCAGAAAGGCAAGCGCACATCTCAGCTCTCCGGCGGTTCAATCTCCGCCGAGAATGTCCAAGACAATTATCGCCAGTACTGGTCTTTTTTCCGTTCCCCAAAAGAAATCAAAACTGTCGATAAAGTCCCCGCCTTTGTCGACACTTTCTACAATCTGGTGACCGATATTTATGAATGGGGTTGGGGCCAATCATTCCATTTTTCGCCATCTATCCCTGGGAAATCTCACCGTGAAGCCACTCGTCTCCATGAGGAATATGCAGTTGATCTGCTTCGTGTCAAACCCGGTCAGAGAATTCTTGATGCTGGTTGTGGTGTTGGTGGCCCAATGCGTGCAATCGCTGCCCACTCTGGGGTTAACGTTGTTGGTATCACTATAAATGACTATCAGGTGGATCGAGCCCGGGCTCATAATAAGAAAGCTGGGTTGGATGGATTGTGTGATGTTGTTTGTGGGAATTTCTTGCAAATGCCTTTTGATGATAATAGTTTTGATGGGGTTTATTCCATTGAAGCTACTTGTCATGCTCCTAAACTTGAAGATGTTTATAGAGAGATTTATAGAGTGTTAAAGCCTGGATCTTTTTATGTTTCTTATGAATGGGTTACCACTGATTTGTATAAATCCGAGGATCAAATCCATGTGGAGACAATTCAAGGGATTGAAAGAGGTAATGCATTGCCTGGTTTAAGGAGCTATAGAGATATTGGTGAGATTGCGGAGAAAGTTGGGTTTGAAGTTGTCACTGAGAAGGATTTAGCTAAGCCGCCTGCAAAGCCATGGTGGTTGAGATTGAAGATGGGGAGGATAGCTTATTGGAGGAACCATATTTTGGTTACAGTTCTTGCTTCACTTGGGATTGCTCCGAAAGGGGTGGTTGATGTTCATGAGATGCTGTATCATACAGCTTATTATTTGACTAAAGGAGGTGAGACTGGGATTTTCACCCCTATGCATATGCTTTTGTGCAAGAAACCCGAATCTGCTGCCGCTGCTGCGGAGTCATAGTCATAGACGGTAGATTGTGTGGGAGCGGCAAGTCATGGAGGTGCTGATATGGCTCTCTCACTCTTTGCTTTGGTTTCATTTTTACTCTCATTGTTTCTTTCCTACAAATATTGATTTTAGACTTTTGGTTTTATTTTCGCCATTAGATTGATTGCCTTCTAGTTTTCTAGTGAACTAATTGTGTTGGGAATTATTGGTTTTTATTTATTGCCTTAGGCAATTGGAATCAGAAGGGGTATCAACATTAAGTAGTTGGGATTGTGTCTAATTGTGGAGGAACGGTAGTGAAGAAAATGTGAAAATGTTTCCTCTAACTCATTAATGAAGTTCCTATTATTCATTTTGGTTTTAATTCTCCTTCTTTTACCTTTACTAACTATAGTCTTCAATTCAATTGTGAGAAATTTGATAGCTTATTATATCTCAATAAATTATGGTCCAGTTCAGTTTTGTTTGTCAGTAAACAAGAAAAGACCTACATTCTGCTAAGATTATTTGATCTGCTGGAGATATATAGATTTTTTTTTTTTTAATTTTTTTATGGACGCTATGCTTTCTTGTTGTTGGGTTTAACATGCTAATTATGCTATGAATAATTTTTAAGGATGATTAGACATGGCATGTGATGCGCTACATGTATGGGCAGTATTATGTCAGGGTCACTTGTGGTCCTGTGCTTTGGATCACTAAGGCAACTGGCAAGGACATACAAAAATTTTTATTGGAAAGAGATTTTTATTTTAATTGCAATAGCTAAAGCGTGCATTAAAGGCTCATAAAGTTGCCAAAGGTGGGCTGCAAGCATGGAATGGCACAGAAAGTTGTTAAAGGACGATACAATTAGAGAGGAGGGGCTGCAAGCGCGCAACCTAGTTACAAGGACAACCGAAAGAGGTGGGTCCCTTGTAGATGATCAACCAGCATCCTGGTGGGCATCTTTTCTAACTTACTTTAGTTGCCAATGACAAAAGAAAGAAGAAAAAGCAAAATCATCCAACATGAAATGTAAGCAATTAAGGTTCCAATTTCATTGGTATTTCAGTTGACTATAAAACGATTAAGGTTCCAATTTCATTGGTGCTTCAGTTGACTATCTTTTCTAGAATTGTGACGTCTATTTCAAGTAGCCAAACATTTTGATATCTCTATCAAGTGGCTTAGCTTTTACGGCTCCTGCGTGTTACCCCATTGTTGCTTGGTTAGGCTAGTTTTTCTATGAGGTGCTGCAACTGAACTTGACAGAGGTTGTGGGAGGGGTTCTTGATGAACTGGAGCTTGGGTGTAGTTGATGGATGATTGTTGATACTAGGAGAGGCTCCAATTTTCCAAATGAGTAGTGTAATCACAGTTTGATAGAGATATAGGAAACAATAAAATTTGTAATAATTAATGCTGAAATAAGAATGAGAAAACCGTTCTGATCTGCTGAGTTCATTGGAACATTTGATTATTATGCAATTGGTATAAAAAAAGTTTGAAAATAGGGCACATATTTGAAGACATTCAGGAAAGACATATAGGCGACTTAATGTACGTAGATTTTACATTTGGAACCACAAGGAAGCATCCTTCAAATAACTTCAAGAGATCATGTGACAAGCTAAAATATTTGTATGAGAAATGTTATTTTGAAATATACATCCACAAGTTTTAAGGATATTTTATATCCTTATTCTGAATGAGCTAGCTTTTTTTTTTTTCAGTCTGCAATCTCCAAGGGATCTTAACTAGGTTATTCCACAGAGGTGTTTGTACATTCCGAAGCAAGGCAAACTTCCTTTTGTCTTATCTTTCTTGCCCATAAACTAATTGTTACCATGGAAGCAGCAATTTTCTTATGCACGATACACAAGAGATGCATGGTGTTCTGTAACCTGGCATGTTTCAGCATAATCTATTGTGTGTGGATCTCAAGGTTTTGGGAGGTACATTGCATCCTCAATAAGTTTGTCAGGAATCTAGCGGTCATTCTCAATTTTTATGCTATTTCGCCATTTTTTTTTTCACATTGCTGATCTTCTTGCGTTTACTGTTTATCTGCAATACTAGGAAGATAAGCAGGATGAATTTTTCATGCCTCTTTATATATATACAGAGACACACTAATGCTGGAAAGTTGTACTGAAAACTTTTGAATGGATGTTTGAAATTGAACGCGCACAACCAGGAAAGGCAACACAAGATAAATTGAGCTGTTCTTCCATTCTGAGGCATGCAACTGTGAGAGGCATAGCAATTTTCCTAGTAGATGTTGACCTGATGGGAGCAGTAACTGTTAAATAGGTGGGTAATGGTGAATTTTATATTGTTCTAAAATAATTAAGAGTTCTGATTCAAGTTCAGAACATAGAAAGAATTGTAAAAACCAAAAAGTTGTATAAATTCACAAGAATTTATATGCTTATTCTTAAAAGATTTTTGTCCAATTTTCTTGTGACTTAGTTAATTTTATATTTTGTGGATTTATTATTAATTTATTGCTGCTGTTAGTTTCATGTTTCTGGCTTTTGTATCCATTGGATTCCAGTATCGAGGTACCTCTGACTCTCCATGCTTAAAATAATGGCTTTGCTCATGGACAGAGATCACATGCAAAAGATTAGAACAGTTAATGCATTATCACTACTCATCTTACTTAGTGTGGGATGTAGAATTCAATTATGAAAACACAAATGGAAGAAATAATTTAAATCCACGTGAATCAGATTTATATATTTTAGTGTTTATGCTATTTTTAACACTACCACTGGTTGTGTTTCTTTTTCTTTTGGTATATGAGACGACCTATATATATATATATATATATATATATATGGATACCTTCAGTTTAATTCGCTCGCAACAAAAATTCGGTAATGAGATCTTTTTTTGAGTGGTTAAACCTAGCTCAAAGTTATCATAGCTAACCAGAAACCCAAAACGCTAAGCCTGTTAGCCCTCTATCCAGCCCAAATCAGGCCTTTTAGGTCCAAAGGCCCAACAGGCCTGGTGAAGAGGTGATCGCCTCTTGGCGACACCTTACCAAAGAGGCGTTGCCTCTTCACAACTGTTCTCTATAGCAATAAATGTTATTTATTGTTGTGTTTAACCTAAAAACCAACCTTCTTTATCTCTAGTTTGCAGTTTTGAACAAAGAAACAAGACTTTTAAGGTATGAAATGATGAGGAAAGAAGGAAAGCAATGATGAAAATGGAAGGTGGAAAGTAACCTTGACTTTTTGGAAAATTGGGAAGAGAGAGGGAAGGCATGTGGCCAAGGGAAAAGGGGGTTGGCCATTATGGGGAAGGAGTGGTAAGGAGAGAGCAAAAATAAAAGAAAAAAAAAAACATTGTTGAGGAAAGAAAGGAAAGAAAAAGGAAAAGAGGAAACTTGAAGCTAGGAATCCATTTTTTGGGAAGAAAGAAGGAGATTCTTGCATTCAATACTTTGAAAATCAACCAAACAAGCTATGATGACTTCAGTTAGGAGCATCAAATGGGTCCAAATAAGTGAGAATCTCTGTTTTCAAACTTTTAGTTCTTTCCTTTATATGAAATTCCATTTCTCCATTTTATATGTTTTTTCGTGTTTATTGCTTTCTTAGGATTGTATATAGAGCTTTAATATATGAATTATTAAGTTCTTAGTTACTAGTTTATGTTAATTTGTATGAATATTTTAGTTACTTAGGATTTAAGAAACTTGTATTTTTTGTGTTGTTGTGCCTATTAAAGAGGCATTGCCTCTTCAAAGGGGCGTCGCTTTTTGATCTAGAAGAGGCGATTGCCTTTCGCACAGAGTCTTGCACAACTTTGCTTTGTTTTAGTATCTTTTTAGTATATTTTTCTATATATGATACTTATATGTTGCCCCTTTTTCCTTGATATTGCATGAGAATGCTATGCTTTTGGAATTAATTGAATGATTAATACATGTTCATATGAATTTACATACCTGTGTTTATATTAATATAATTTGAATTGCCTTGTAAGTAAAGCTGTTTATTTAAATGTGAGCTAACCCTTATTTGTTGAAGGTTTTGGTAATTTTTAATTACTATATAATTAGTGGATTAATTAATTCTTGAGAGGTTTCATTTGGGTTAATTCTTGTAATAATTATACAGATCAATGTAATCCTTAATCCTTTTCCTATTTATTTGGAATGAATATTTGTAAATTTATTTTTAATATTTGATTTAAATGTCTAGGTAATAAATATACAAAAGGATTAATGTGCAGACTCAAATTGAATTATAAAATTAGAAACATTTGCAAACCATAATAATAAGGAAATAATTTAATAATCATGGGAAATAAAATACAAAACCCAAACGAAGGCCAACCGCAAGGTTGGGTGGATATTCAAAGCCCATACCCAGTTTCTGAACCCGAATATTTAATGACAGCTTTTAGGAACCTCTATGGAATCCAGTTCCTGTAAAGTGTCCCAATTTTCATTTGGGTGGTGACTCCATCTCCTTTTAGGCCTTAAAAACCCATTTAGTAATCCTAGTAGGCCTTGAGCCTACATAGTGCTGTGATCGCCGTACACTTGGGTGCGTGGCCTAAACCTTGCCACGCACAGTGGTGACTCCATTGGGGATAGAGAAATTGATTGCAAGTTTTTTTATAATTTATCATCCTTAATTATTTCTTTTGTTTCCTTTACATATTACTACATTCACTACACGATTACACACATTGAGCATACAATCCTAAATAAATGACAATAGTCTTTACTTTGCTACCTGTATTTCACTTAAACTTGGTGGTGAAGTATTCGATTATTGTCACTCATGGCACGTACTATCCATGTCGCACAAACTCTTGAGTGGGGAAACGTAATGGATGTATATAGTTGTGGGAGCTTTAGCTTATTACCCTCGACTTAGCTTATGTAAATGACTTAGTAATTCCCACTAAGATTTTTCCCAAATGTGTGTGTTTTATGCCATTTAGAAAGCCTTTTCATTAAGCCCAAACCCATTTGCAAGTAGACTATGCCAAAATTAGGCCTTTCATGTCGACCATTGCCCATTTGCAAATAGACCATGTTAAAATTAGGCCTTTCAAGCCCATTATGGCCTATTAAAATAGACCTCAACTTTATTTAAAGGATTTGTTACTTGTTTGCTCCGTCCTGAGACTTTCTTACATGTATGACAGTTTTGTTATCCCTTGTTGATAGTCAAAACCCGGCCAATAATCCTAGAATAAGAAACTAGCCATTAAATACATGTGTGGGAGAAATAAGGGTGGAAGTGCTGTCTTTTAAAGAGCTTGGTCTTTTGTTATTTGTTATGTGTAAATAGGACATTTATTCTTATTATATTCTTTTGGGCCTTACATATAATGCATACACACCATGCATGTTTCTAATTTGGGTTGGTTATAGATATAGATCCAAATCAATCATCCGCTTGGACGCACTTCAACACCAATCGCCTAGTTAGAATATTGAAAGAAATGGCATCAACGAGTTTTAATCCAAAATAGTTCAAGATAGAGATGGTCGAACAAACCAAAGCAATTATGCGAGAAATGATGTTAGAGATGAGCTCAACTAAAGAGAAACCATGAGCACCTCCACCATCTCCATTTGATCTTGATGCCGAGAATCTGGAAAGGCAGGGAATGGAAGATTATTAGTAAATTGTATTAGTAGAACTAGTCACCTAACAGAGGTTGGATCGCCCGAGGAATATAGAGAAGCTAGATTAGGCTAAAGACCTTATTAATTCTATGGCTCAGATGCAATTAATGATGAAAGAAAAGGGGATGGATGCATTGATAAATTACTCCGACCTGAGTTTGGGAGAGGGTGATGACTCGCTACCTAAGAAGTTTAGGTTTCCCAATATGAAGAAGTTCACTAGTGTTGAAGATCCTAATTTGTATCTCAAATAATATGTAACTCATATGAGAATAACCAACTTGAACAAGGCTCAGATTGTTAAGCAATTTCCTCTATCCTTAGAAGGAACACCCATTAGACAGTATTATGCTTTAGAAGCTAATATCCAAGCTAATTGGGAAGCATTATGTACAGCATTTGTAAAATAGTTTAGTCTTAACATCTAGATGGAAGCATCTTTAAGAGATTTACAGAATGTCAAGAAAATATTTAATGAGCCTTTTGTTGACTTTTTAATCAAGTGAAAAGTGAAGCTAGCACAGATAAAGCACTGACCCTTCGAGAGTGACCAACTAGTGATAGTAATCGAGGGGTGCACACTACCACTTTCTAAGAAGTTGAAAGATTTAGTGATTCAGAATTTCAAAGAGTTATACATGTTTGGGGTATAGAAAGAATCTAACTTGGCACAAGAAAGAAAATCCTTCAGTGGAAGATCCTGAGGTAAGGAAAGGACTGGATCTAGTAGTGGGATCAGATTCGATAGTAATGTATAGATAAATGCTATCCAATAACATAGAAGATTTTCTAATTTAGGAAGACCTCTCTCTAAGGTTTTAAAAAAATTATTAAGAATAATTTGCTACAACCTTTACCATAGAGACCACCATTCCCAAATGCTAACCTAAAGCTGTATTACAAATACCACCAAGCCATAGGCCATGATATCGATAGTTGTACTCGCCTAAAGCATAAAGTGCAAGACCTAATCGACTCAGGCAAACTAACTGACCTAGAAAATAGAAAACCCAACACTATAAACAACCTATTACCTAATTACTGAAACATACCACCACCAAATCAATCTATCCTTACCATTAACATTAGTCTAACAAAGGATCAAGTTTTGACTTCCTTTGTTAATGCCACACCGACACCCCTAAAATTTGAACTAAAAAACCTCAACCCTAGCATGCAACCTATAGAGGTTGAGGTGAATGTCTTGGACATTTTGAGCTCTAATGATTAGGAAGGTAGAGCAATCGATCTTTGGAACGGTAATAAAGATAGAAAGGCTCAATCAGTTAAGAAGCTTAAGAAGAAGGAATAATTAAAACCTGTGGGGTCTAAGGAAAAAGAGATAGATCTGAAAGAAGAATATGAGAAAGCTGAGAAATTTGTTAAAGCTTTGAAAGAAAAGAAAACTCTTTTTAGTGTCTGGGAGATGCTCATGCACTCCAAAGCCTATTGAGAGGCGTTAGTAATGGTTTTAGATCGTAAGAAAGTTCCTAAAAGCCTTACCCCTCAGCATTTGGTGGATTCATTGACAGAAGCCCCCAGGGAGCTATAACATTTACTGATGAGGATCTACCCTCAAAAGGAAGGGATCACTTCAAGCCTTTATTTATCAAGGTAGAAGTAAAGGGGTAGTTGACATGCTATGTAATAGTGGACAATAGATATGCTATCAATGTTTTTCCATTAAAGATTTTGCCCAAGTTAGGACTGATAGTGGTTGATTTAAAGTTGTCATACGTGGTGATCAGGCCCTTTGTTATCCTACTAAGAAGGTCGTAGTTCCATCCTTTGGGAGGTGTGCCATATATTATGCATTAAAAGATTAAGTTCCCATATAAGGGGAGAATAGTGACCATTCTTACTGAAACTGAAGTAGTTGTTGTTGTATTTAAAACTAGCTCCCCAGGAAATCCCATTTAGTCCGAGCTTTAAAGTTTGCATAATTTATAAAGATGAGCTGAATCTGAAAATAATCAACATAATGAAGAGTCAGAATTCATGCCTGGAATAAGGTTAGGAAACATTAGCAAAGGCCACTTGAATATGTTGAGTCCATGTTGTCGATCTTAAATTACAAGATAGGATATCCTGAGGTTGATGAGCCAAACGAAGAAAAAAAAAGTTGAAACCAAGTCTGTAAAAAGGAAAAGGGTAAAGAACAAGTCAAAAGCTAAGATGAAAACCAAATCCCTCTAAGAAACCTTTATGAGAGAAGGTGCCAATGATCCATATCATAGGGCTCTTGAGCTATTGTTAATTGTTGATAAACTAATCCCTAGTTTTGAAATATTCTTTGAGCAAGTGAACGAGACCAATAAAGTTTTTGTAAAAGAGCCAATGGTGGAGGAATTAGTATTGTTCTCATAACCTGAAGAGGATGTCCTTATAATGGAGCTAAAGGACATGGATGGCTAGGAAGAGGAGCTTGACTTTTAAGTCTTTTGTTTTAAACTCCATTATGGTTATGTTTTATGATGATGTTGATATTTCTTTTTCTAACCTGTTTAACTTTGATGACCCTTTTTTTTATAAAATAAATGTAATAAACTATGATTTTTCTTACTTGTGTGATGTTTTGTCTAATGGTTATTCAGTGTGTGATGATCATTTTATGTATATGTTTGACATTAATTTAGAGTAAACTGAATCATTTAACTTAGGAATATGTGATAATCCTAAGAATATATTTCTTTCTTTTGATTTAACTCCTTATGAGAGTAAGAAAATAAAAGAAATAATAAAAAAAGACATAAAGTATTCACTCGGGGTTATGAGGACATGCTCGAGATTGATAAAGAGATTATAGAACATGCGATTCCCACATATCCTCACATCATACCGATAAAATAGAAAAAGAGGAGATTGAGACTGGAATGGGCTCTTTTTATCAAAGAAGAAGTTGAGAAACAACTAAAGGTAAGATTCTTGGAAGTAGTCGATGACACTCAATGACTAGCAAACATCATGCCAGTTTTAAAGAAAGATGGAAGGGTAAGGATGTGCATGGACTACAGGGATTTAAACAAAGCTTGTCTGAAAGATGACTTTCCTTTACCATATATTGACACCCTAGTCAATAATGCACTTTTAGTGTTATGTACTCCTTTATGGATGGCTTCTTAGGGTATAACCAGATTATGATGATAGTGATTGATAAACTAAAAACCTCATTCACAATTGAATGAGGTGTATATTGTTATTCAATCATGTTATTTGGATTGAAGAACGTGGGAACCACCTATCAAAGGATGGCTACTACCTTGTCGCATGACATGGTCCATAAAGAGATAGAAGTATACGTGGATGACATGATGTGAGATCTCCAACTAGAGAATGGTACTTTAAGGCTCTAGACAAGTTCCTAGCCAGGGCTGAAAAGTACAATCTCATATTGAACCCAAAGATATGTGTTTTTGGGGTGAGTTTCTGGAAAGCTGCTAGGACACATCGTTAGTTAGAGAGGGATTAAAGTAGACCAAGAAAAGGTTAAAGCCATTAGAGAGATGCCTACGTCAAAGATTGAGAAAGAAGTTAGGGGACTTATTAGGCATCTATAACATATTAGTAGGTTCATCGCCAAACTGACCATGATTTATGAGCCAATTTTCAAACTCCTGAAGAAAAATTAGTCGATTATCTAGGATGACAAGTTCCAATGAGGATTTGAGACTATTAAGAATTATTTAATGAATCCTCTAGTCTTATAACCACCAAGGCTGGGTAAATAATTAATTCTCTACTTGGCAATCGAGAGGGAAGTAATAGGAGCAATGCTCTCTCAAAAAGGTAAAGGAAAGATTAAGCATGTAGTGTATTACTTGAGCAAGAAGCTCTTGCCTTATAAAGCCAACTACAATTTGGTAGAGAAGACATGCCTGACTATGATCTGGGCAATGAAGAAGCTCTGACACTACTTCCATTCTTATTGAATTCATGCTATTTCCAAGCATGATCCTCTCAGATATTTGCAACAGACCTCGTCGCTGATAGGAAAATTGGCCAGATGATTTATTTTGCTCAATGAGTTCAACATCAATTATATGGCAAAGAAAGTGGTAAAAAGAAGAGTCATAGTTGACTTCCTAGCTCAAAACCTAATGACATATGAATAAGAATGGGAATTAAAATTTCTAGATGAGCACCTGGGGGCAATAGAAATCTAGACATGGATGATGTACTTTGATGGAGCTGTTAATAGGAAAGGAGCAAGTATTGACGTAATTCTGATCTCACCGGAAGGAGAAATGATCCCAATGGTAAAAAGGTTAGAATTTGAACTTACTAATAATCAAGCCGAGTATAAAGCTTGCATCTTCAATTTGGAGGTGTTCAGAAGTGTGGGAGCAGAAGAAATCACAGTATATAGAGATTCTATGTTAGTAGTGAAATAGATCTCCAACCAGTGGGAAGTGAGGGAGGATAAACTGAAAATGTACTAGGATTATTCTACTACGCTCTTGTTAGCTTTTTCTTAATCCAAATTTGTACATTTGTCATGAAAGGAGAACCAAATGGCAGATGCTTTGGCTACTTTAGCTTCGACATAGGAAGGGAAAAGGCAAACCACGGTCAAACCTCTTATCCTCGTAAAATCTCGAATCCTTTATTATAAAGAGATGAGGGTGATACCGGTTGACTCTATGAAAAAGCCATGGTTTTACAACTTATAGCAGTACTCAGAAATGGGACAATTTCCTGAAGACACTGACAGGAAAGGGAGAATGTCTCTCAGAATGTTATCTTGACAATTCGTAAGCCATAATGGAATGTTGTATAAAAGAGCGCCAACTGGGGTACATCTTAGGTGTGTTGGCAAAGCTAAAGCTCAGAAGCTCATGGAGGCAATCCATGAAGGAGTGTGTGGTCTGTATATGAATGGGACAATTTTGGCTAAAGAAGTAGTGCATCAAGGTTACTTTTGGCTAACGATGGAAATAGATTGTGTGAGATTTGTGAAGAAGTGTCATAACTGCCACGCATATGGCAATGTTAGTCATCTACCTTCAATGGAACTTCAAGGACTTACTTCTCCATAGTCATTTGCAGCCTAGGGAATTGATATTATTAGGGATATAAGGCCAAAAGCATCTAATGGTCATCATTACATAGTAGTGGCAATCGATTACTTCTCCAAATGGGTTAAAGTAGAGTCATACATCACTATTAGAACAAAATAGATGGCGAGGTTTATAGAGAAGAACATAATCTCTCAGTATAGGTTACCGCATCATGCTGTTAGTGATAATGCTATTCAATTTAGATATGAGACAGCCGCTTTGTTAAAAGAGTACAAGATTGAGCATCACAAGTCATCTCCGTACTGATCATAAGGCAATGGTACTATAAAAGCCACCAATAAAAATGTGAAGAAGATTTTGGCCAAGACGCTAGAGAATTATAAAGATTGGGCATATTACTTACATGTCGCATTATGGGCATACATAACCACTGCTAGAACATCGATTGGAGTTACTCCATATTCTTGAGTGTATGGATGTGAGGCAGTGTTACTAGTAGAAGTAGAGATCCAATCTTTAAGAGTTCTCCTAGAATCTAAAATTCCATAGCATCAATGGGTAGAGAGCCAGCTAACGCAACTAACATTATAACATTGTTAGACGAAAAGAGAATGAGAGCCATGTATCATTCACAATTATATCATAAAAAAATAGCTCGGGCTTATAATAAGAAGATTGAGCCATGCGATATCAAAGAGATGGATTTGGTTCTAAAGTTGACTATGCTTATCATGATTGATCCTTAAGGAAAGTTCAAGCCAAACTAGGAAGGTTTATACCTGGCGAAAAAGCTATTTTTAAAGGCGCTGCCATTTTATCTGATTTTAAAGGAAATGAATTCAAAGAGCCCATCAACCTAAAAAAATTAAAGAAACACTTTATGTAAAGTCTCGCTAAGGAGAAAACTTCAAAAAAAGTTGCCTAGGTAAAAGTTAGAGACTAAAAAAATAAAAATAAATAGTCCTATTGGATTGAAAACATTGAAAGAGGTGGTCCACAATAAAGTTAAAGGCATGAAAAATGAGAGAGAGAGATGAAAAATAGTTAATTGGAAAACTTGCAAGGGCAATCTAATTAACTATAGGAGATATATGAGAGCATATTGTATAGTCACTTTGTGCTTAATTTAAATGGAATGGATTGCCTTTATTATTGTTGAATGTTGCATTAAATGCTTATTACATATTATTTAACTAAAAAGGGAAATTCCATTCAATAAAAGAGCATATAAAGACTAAGTTGCATAAACTAAATTTGGCTTCTCTTATTTTAAACCCCTTGAACACTTGGAGCTTGCCCTTGTCATCCTATTTCTTAAGAATTCATCCATATCCATCTGCTGAAGCTGAATCCATGCTTTATACTGGTCATCAGTGGATCGATCTCTATTATAGTCAATAAACTTCAAAACGAATATATGAGGCTAAGTGATAATCAAATTATTAAGAAAATTTTAAGAAAGAGGTCCTCCCTCAAATTAATGCATTAGCTCTACAATAGTTACTTCTATCCATACTGTCTACAAAGCCTAATGGGATTGTAAAAAGTGGTTGAATGGAGATTGGCTAGGGGAATACAGTAGGTATAAGACCTGAGAGTCACATGCTGCAACCTTCACCACGAGCATGTCCATTAGAATCAGAGTGTCAGGGAATATAGATAACTAACTCTAAAGGTCTTTTGGAATAGAGTTTAGTCTCCTTGTATGGCAATGTTTGGATTGATAGCGTACAATAACTCTGGAAGGTTTAAGCAGCCTCAATTTCTCATGAAACTATGCATGTAGAATGATGAATAGGTAAAAAGGACAAACTAGTAGGAAATAACAAAAGAAATAAGAAGTTAACCACTAACAGTAGGGGACTCCTTGAGAATCATTTAGTTTCAGAGAAGTTGTCAAGCCCAATGATGGTCTCTACTAGGATAACAGGAAAAGGATTGAAGCCTCCTTCCACTTGATCCATAATGTGAAGAATCTTCAAATCGCAGTTGCTAGAAGGTGAGACAAGCAAAAAATGAGCATACAAACAGAGAGTGATCATCCAAGGCCAGTAAACTTCATTCTTATCTTCAGACTCCATAGCTTCAAGAAAAAAGCTTATAAGAACTTAATTACTGAAGACATGGTGAATAGAAAACTGGGGAGAAATGTTGAATAAATGAGCCATTTGGTAGTGAATAAATAACAAATATGGGGTTTCAATTGAAAGAATTATAATTTGATGAGTAGAATCCATTTAGGAGCAGATAGCTTCGAATTCCTCAGGCAGGGGGCATAGCTCAATATTGTTGAACCTAAAGACATGTTTTTTAGAATCCTAAAATTGAGCAAGAACGTGGAGAAAGGGGAAATTGGTTTTCTTAATATGCATGGATCGAAAGATAAATAGATGAAATGATTCTAATCTGGCCCGTTATCTGCCATCCAGATTCTTTAAGATCGATTGTAGTTGTTTCAAGCTTCTTTCTATCATTTTTAGAAGTTAGGATGTTGTTTAAAAGGAGAAGAGGAAGAGAAATCAAGAAAAGAGAAAAGTTAGGGATTTTAGAAAGATTGGGGATTTTATAGGCTACAGAGCATTGTCAGAGAGGCAATCACCTCTACGATTAGGCGACACCTCTATATGTTAAGGTGATTCCTTATTGCCTCTTCATAAAGAGGCGACACCTCTATGAAGAGGCGATGCCTCTCCAACAATCAAAAGTTGACTTTCTTTACTACAAAATGTATGTATTCTACATGTTGATTCTAGTTATCAAATGAAGCAATTTCTATAATGAATATTGAGTGATTAATTGAAAGAAAAATGAATTCAAACATCCATCTTGTGCAAAATGTAAAAAATGTTAAAGTAAATGGAAAATTCAAAATAGTAACAGTAAAATAGTTCAAAGGAGCATAAATAGTCCTAATTTGAGGGAATATGAACTAATCTCTTACTCATCATCCTCAGCCTCATCATCCCTGTGCACTTCATCTACAGAATCAATTTTAATATCGTCTCCATCATCACTACTATCATCCTCAACATGCTCAGCCTTAACAGCAGGCTCCTCCTCATCTCTCTCGGTAGCCCCATCTTCCTCATCATCTTCTTCCACTTGAAAGGTAGCTAGCTGGCACTCGAGAGTAGTGACTCTAGCTTGATGAGCACCCAACTCCTCTTATTAGAATATAACAAAGGGTAAGAAATCATAAGAGCATGCATACATGTAGAAATAAGAGATAATTGTTACCTTCCATTGCTAAGTGATGCTCATAAAGAAGTCCCTCTAAGTCTTGATAACCCTATACATATAATCTCCTTGGTCTCAAGGAATCTGCATGATCAACAAATTATTAAGACTACCTATGCGTTAAGTTAAAATTGAAAGCAGGTTTGCAAAAAAGAGAAGCTCATATATGTAAAGGTCTCTGGAAGAAATATGGGCTCTATACTCATATCCAATGTGAGGAATTGGCAAGACAACTCACTTGAGGGCACCCATCATCGGGTCATAAAGTTTAGAGTGACAACGAGCCTACCAGTAACCATGTGTGATCTAGAGCTAGAAGTACCACTAAGAGGTGGTATGGCAGTCAAAGTACCCTCACCATGTGGTACAATGTGAGGGTGCTGTGTAGGCCTCTCCTAAGCAATAAGCCTAATGTAAGCAATTGGTGCCCTAAAAGGTGCCTGAAATAAAAAAGAAAAATAAAAAAAATTCAGAAAGAAGAATATAAAATTATGTGCTTAATAAAATTATTTGCTTACCTAAGATGTGGATGTAGCAAAAGGCACCTGCTGTAGAAGATGAGTCCATGCGAAGTCCATATAGCGAGACTTCCTCCTCTCATAATGATCATCAATATCATCTCCCTTAATAGCATAATCTAGCTCATCTCCCTCCAATAGATGAGCTAAGAATATACCACGAGGAGGAGAAAATGAAGGTCGTCTTGCTCGAGCACCCTCATGCCAATATCGAATCCTCTTACCAAGGAACCAAACTCTATAATTGGGTCCTTAAAGTAGCACTCTCTTTTGAGATAATAACTTGGAGCAAATCATAGTAAGTCTAGGGGAATCTACAAAAGTGAACAAGTGAGTTAGTAAATTTAATTAGCAAATAGATTACTAATCATGATTTGATTTGCAAGTATATATCTGGTTAGAGGTTAAGGAGTTCAAACACTTATGATGGATGTGCATACGAATAACATCCCTCCTCCAAGCCTAATTAGGGCCCCACCTAGCCATCACCAAAAAAAGAGTGTCGATAACGCAAGTAATCCCTACCATTAGTACTAGCTCTAGGGCCCAAACCTACAAAGTAAAGAAGAAAGAGAAGAGCTATTAATAGATCATTATCACAATATCTAAGTCAAACTTAATATTGAAGGAAAAAAGAGAAATATTAGGACAGCATGCTAGAAACCACAAAACTGTTTAGACCCTAGACAACTTTGTCCATAGTCTGGTACAAATAAGCCAGGGCAAAACTCCCCCAATCGTATGAGGCCACTAGGTCAAGATCCATCAGAGGCGACAGGAAGTATAGATTAATAGAACTCACTATGTCAGCAAAAAGCGTAATCCTAAATAAATAAACCAAGAAGGCCCTCACCACCTAATCAATTTGAAGGCCATAAGTAGCAGCTACTATCCTCTTCGGGGTATAGTAACTCTTGATAGAGTCGACCTTCAGAATAAAAGTCCCCTTCATATATAAGACCATGCCTAGAAGATGCTTGACATAAGCAAGCCACTCTAGATGCAAACTCGCATCATAGGGAACATGATCTCTCACGTAAGCAATGTCGGTCACAGTTGTGAAAGAAATTGGGTCTAGAGTAAACTCGTGGAAAGGAAGTTGGAAGGCGTGGGCAGTATCTAACCACCTCTCCATTAAAGCATGCAAAGGTTGGTAGTCAATCCATGAGAACTCGGTAAAGTGATAATGAAATTAGAGAATTTGGTGTCGAATATACGAGCCTTGATAGTAAGAGGAAAGTTATCATACCAAATACAGGCATCGCTGAAGTTGCTAGCACCCTTTAGTATGTGTGCATCAAATTGATAAAAAATAGGGAGTTGAATGTTTAAATAGCACACAAAAAAAATTTCAAAATTTTGCAGATCACTATTGAAGAGGCGAATGCCTTATCGTAGAGGCGTTGCCTCTTCACAAGGAGGTGATTGCCTCTATAAGTCCCCTTCCCCCACAAAGAGATGAATGCCTCTTCTCTAGGAGGCGATCACCTAATTGAAGAGATGATGCCTCTTCATATCGGTGAATTGACATGATTTTCAATTATTTTTTATTTTTCTCAGTTTAATCACATGTATTCTCATTTTTCATGATTAATACATGGTTGTAATTAATAACTCGATGTTTTCTAATCCCATTTATAGAAAAAAAAAGCAAAAAATTAATCATTAACCTCTCTTGTGGCCAATCCGTAAATATGAGATCACACATCTATGGGAAGAGGGATCTCATCTTCAAGATTAAGACTGAAGTTGTGCATTGCATGTACTGTAAGCATCACCTGATCCCAAACAAGTAAGTATGGAGTCTGTATGGCATTCATAGTAAAAAATCTTCGAAAAATGAAAAGAAGATTGAGAGAAAATAAGAAAACTTGAAAAGAAAAAGTGAATTAAAGAAAAAGAAAAAGAAAATTTATATAGAGCAGAAAGGGTAAAAACAGTAGACTTCTTAAAAAAGAAAGAAGGGCGAAGCCTATTAACTAAAAGAAAGGATAGCCCATTAAGTGGACATCCCTAATGGATCCTAAAAAAAATCCCCAGTGGATAAAAAAGAATGAATGACGTTGATGATGTCACTTCTCGAGTGTATCCCAAAATTGAAGATTGAAGAATTGAAAATTTTCTGATCGAAGCATCAGTCTGAAGGATGTTTGGTTGGGTTATATTCCCAAAGTGCATCTTCTATTTTTGTGTGATGACTCGGGCTAGGAAAACTTGAGTTCGCATTTATGTGTGATGACTCGGGCCAAAAAAACCCGAGATCACTATTGTAAGTAATGACTAGGGCCAGGAAAACCAGGGATCATTGTTGTGAGCGATGACTTAGGCTAGAAAAATCTAGGATTGCATTTTTGTGTAATGACTTAGGCCAAGAAAACCTAAGATCACTATTATGAGCAATGACTCAGGCTAGGAAAACCCGAGATCGCATTTTTGTATGATGACTTAGGCTAAGAAAGCTCAGGATCACTGTTATGAGCAATGACTCTGGCCAGGAAAACATGGGATCATGTTTCTATATGATGACTCAAGCTAGGAAAACTCGGGATCACTACTGTGAGTGATGACTCGAGCCAGGAAAACCTAGGATCGCGTTCTATGTCAAAAAGCTTAGGATTCACATCTTTTCTACTGAGTGAGTTTCGCATTATAAAAGCTCGAAGTTCATGCCAAATTTGTAATGAGTAACTGATCAGGCCAGGAAAATCCGAGAAACATGGTTACGTTTCCCTAGTTCTATGTTAAAAAGGCTCGGAATGCAATCTTTTCTACTGAGTGAGTTTCGTGTTAGAAAGGCTTGGAGTTCACGCTAAATTTATAATAAGTAACTGATCGACCCAAGAAAACCTGAGGAACATGATTATATTTCACCAATTCTGTGTCAAAAAGGCTTAGGATGCCATCCTTTTCTACTGAGTGAAGAGGGAACTTAAAGGTAGGAATCCATTTTTTGGGAAGAAAGAAGGAGATTCTTGCATTTAACACTTCAAAAATGAACTAAAAAAGCTTTCAGGGCTTTAGTTAGGAGCATCAAACGGGTTCAAATATGTGAGAATCCTTGTTTTCAAACTTTGAGTTCTTTACTTTGTGTGAAATTCCATTTCTCCATTTTATATTTTTTTCGTATTTGTTGGTTTTTTTAGGATTGTATCTAGAGCTTGAATATATGAATTATTAAGTTCTTAGTTGCTAGTTTACATTAATTTGCATGAATATTTGAGTTGTTTAGGATTTAAGAAACTTGTGTTTTTTATGCTGTTACGCTTGTTAAAGAGGCGTTGCCTCTTCAAAGAAAAATCGCATCTTGACCTGGAGAAGAGGCGATCACCTCTCACACATAGTCTTGCACAACTCTGCTTTGTTTTGGTATCTTTTTGGTATATAATACATATATACTGCCCTTTTTTCCTTGATATTGCATGAGAATGCCATGCTTTTGGGATTAATTGAATGATTAATACATGTTCATATGAATTTACATGCCTATGTTTACATTAATATAATTTTAATTACCTTGTAAATAAAGCTATTTAGGTTAATTCTTGTAATAATTGTACAAATTATTATAATCCTTAATCCCTTTCTCGTTTATTTGGAATGAATGTTTGTAAATTTATTTTCAATATTTGATTTAAATACAAAATACAAACGGAGGTCAACCGCAAGGTTAGGTGGACATTCAAAGCCCATACAGTTTCTGAACCTGAATCTCTGATGATAGCTTCTAGGAACTTCGTGGAATTCAATTGCTGTAAAGTGTCCCGGTTTTCATCTGGATAGTGACTTCATCTTCTTTTAGCCCTTAAAAACCCATTTAGTAATGCTAATGGGCCTTGAGTGTATACAGTGCTGTGATTGTCATACACTTAAGTGTGTGGTCTAAATCCTGTCGTTCACAAAATGTGTGTGTGTGTGTATATATATATATATATATATATATATATATATAATGTTTTATGTACTAATTTGCTACATGAATAACGTTGTTATAAAAAGAGAAATTACTTTTATATTGTCACTTTCCAATTAATAACCCTCATGTATATGAGAGCAAACATGTCATTTTTACTCTAAAAAAATCAAGTTACTATAACTTGCTATATAAATAGTATTGTCACAAACACTAAAAGACAAATTTTTTTGAATAAAAATGATATGTTTGCCCTCGTATACATGATATTTATCAATTGAAAAGTGACAATATAAAAGTAATTTTTCTCTTGATGACAACACTATTTATGTAATAAATTGCTATATAAAATATATATATATATATATATATATATATATATATATATATATGCGCGTGTGTGAAACAGGAGTTTAAAGGCATGCGCTATATATATGTTCGTTGTGGCTTTATTTCCATTTCAAAGATTGAACACCACGGCGGATCGATGAGTGCAAAATGTCTTTTTATTTATGAAAATTTCATATGTACAAGTGATATCGAGGGTAATGTCCCAACCCACCTTCTGAACTATCAATCCTTACGTATTAAGTTGGGGGCACTTTCCAAGTCATGCTTACTATTTTGGGATGATGTAGTACCGAAAATCAATGTTGCCAAAATCTGATGAGTCATAGGGATAGTGGCATCATGCATCAATAGCTACTTCTAGGAATCGAGAGGCGGGAGAGAATGCAGAACGATGATTTTTTCTGCCACTCTTCTTGATGATAGAATCAGATGGGTACTTGGGATGTATATTTGTTCATTTGTTCATATGGTTTAACAAGATTGTAATTCAGCGAGCAGTTCGTAATTTGTTAAAAATTCAATTTGATTTTTTTTTTTGAATTTGTTTATTAAGATAAACGAGTTAAGTTTAAATTTATTTTGAAATTTATAAATTAAACGAGCTGAGTTTGAATTTTATGTTTTTGAGACTCATAAGCTAAACGAGACAGGTCTTAATTTTCTTAAGTTCGGCTTGTTTAAATTCACGAATAGACTCATTCGTAAGTTTGTGAGTTAAACATGCTCATTTACATATTAATAATGGAAATATACAATTTTTTATATAAATTATTTTTAATATTAAAATTTGTATTAAATAAATATAATGTGAATTATTAAATATAATTTTAATTTCATGATATAAATTGTGTAGTTTTGGACTAAATTAATATTAGTATTAAGTAAATAAAATTTTAATTACGAACTAAATATTATATAATATTAATTAAATATAGTTTAAATTACTAGATATAATAAAAAACTATATATGCATAATAAAATTATATAATTTTTGTATAAATCGGTATTAGTATTAAGTAAATATAATGAAGTATTAATGCAATATTAAGTAAATAAATATTATTAAATATAATAAAAGTTACATATTTATAACTTTAAATAATTTTAACATCAATAATGACATTAAGTAAAAACATATTAATAAGTAAAAAATTTAAACATCAAAATAGTAAAAATTAGAAAGGTGAAATATTATTGATGTACTATAAAATTTTACAGTACTTAAAAAAATATAAAAGTTATCATTACTTGTAGTAACCAAAGCTCAATCGTGATTAGTTATTTAATTTTTAGTTGAAGACATTAAATATGTTGGAGAAAAAATGCACAAAAAATATGTGGTTATGATATATAATGATGAGGTCTAAAATTTCACATTGTAGGATATAAAAGAAAAGTTGTAAGGAGAGTATGAATTGTTATAGTGTATATAATTTTAGAGTTAAAAATTTCATATTAAATATGAGATAAATAAAAAATAAATGAATATCTTATAAAATATCATTGTTTAGCATATGTACAAAATATGTAGTTGAAAGGATAAATTAAACCAAATAATTGTGGTTCAATTTGAGCTAGGTAGAGTTTTAAAAATTTAATGAGTCCAAACTCAGCTGAAGCTCATCAGTTTTTAAGCAAATCCAACCTGAACTTTTAAAATTTTTACTCCTACACCCTGTGCATTTGTGGCTATTCCATGTCCTGCCTTTTGGAATCATATTTCAATTTGCACCAATATCAAAATCATTAATTACCTAAAAGAATAGTAATGCAGAAACAAAAAATGACATGAAACTTTTGCTCAATTATTTAAAATGCTACTAATGAAGTTTGAAATGAAAGTGGGGACCTCAGGGAACAAAGGCCTCGTAAGATGCACAGTTTATATTGTCCATAACATGGCTGGTTTGGCTGTTTCTTCTTGTAAATGTTTGTGGCCAGGAAACAAAAATCTTTGTACCAGCGAGTACAAGTTTTTGTACACTGGCATGTGATTCTGCACCCTCCTCAGGACAGTTGACATGAAAATCAGGACGGCAAAACAAAATATTTAGCTACTGAAGAGTGAAGAGTATGCTAGTTGAGGATTTCCTTTTATACTAATCTTATTTGTTTATCTGTTCTTCTACAGTTCTAGTTCTACAATGAGTTTATTAGAAAGGACTTAGGGTTGCATGGGTTGAAATCATTTTTGCTGATACTTGTACCAATTTATTATGGGATCTCCTGATGTTATGTAAGATTGCAGATTTCAGATTACTTGAGATTGTCTTAGAAGGAACTACTTCTGCAGGCATATTGAACACCCGGAACTTTATATCTTGCTGTTTGGTTGTGCTCATGTCAGATGATGTGTCCCCAGCAGGGCCTTTACATGACTTGATAATTGTGAAGATACACATGTAGATGGAGAAACATGGATAGATGCTGCTATTCTATTTATAGCAGTGGTGTTAAGATGAAATGTTTGATTCATGATCACCTAGCACTTTCTGAAAGGTTGGTCGTTCTACCATTAGAACTAGAGCATGCCCGCTTCAGGGGGCACAAAGGGTAACAAAGTATGCTTGATTTCCACTAGCTGGGTACAAATGTTGAGGTAGTCTAAGAAATGAGAAGAATTAGGTTTTTATTCCGCTTTCAAGGCATTGCAAGAACATTTGAGAGAACAAACCATGTACCACAGAATGTTAATCAAGTTAAGTTTGTTGACAGAATAAAGGAAATTATGTTATGATTGCAATGACAGGCTAGAAACAACTCAGCCATTGACAATTTGAATTTGGAAGATGCAATCTTGTTATTAGTTGGTATTTTCTCACCCACAATATTCGTCCAGGAAAGTGTATGGCCTTTTTTATTTTTTTCTTTTTTATTTTCCAACGTCTTGATCCTTATTGTTTCTTCTCATTCTAATGATTCTTTCGTGCTTATTAAATACTTTTTTTTGTGAAAGGAATCCTAATATCAGGATTCTATAGAACCTCATTAGTATGAATTCAATCCAAAAAGAATTTTGAAGGATAGAAAATATCCACTTTAAGAATCTTAAAATAATTATATATATATTCAAAATTCAAATTCAAAACTTTTAATTAAACTGAATAAGTCCTTTGCTAACTCATCCATGCCATATTGGTTGCTTATTCAAATACTTAATATAGCTGCGGGTGCGAGTTCCAGCGCAATATTAGGCTTTGCATGTGAGACGTCGGTGAATTTCTCTTTTATATATGTCTGTTATAACACCGACCCCTTTTAAAGGGAACTGAGGTATTATTATATTTGTTTTTTTGCTTCAAGTTACAAGTAAACGTGTCCTTTGTTTGACATATGTAAAGCTCTCATACGATCTGGAACCAGAGGTCATTTTGGTAATGGTATGTGGAAAGTCAAAATCATTACAATATTCAGATTTGATTCTTTTTCAGACTATCAGTTTTCTATTAGCATATGTTTTTGTCATCAGTACTTATACATATGTATACGCCGAGAGAGAGTTCATTGATACAAGACATAACAGTTCCCACAAAGAAAGATACTCGTCTACAAAACAGAATATTTATCTGCGCAAGAACATGGAGTTTAGAGCAGCAGAAGGCAGGGCTTCACCGAAGAGAGAAATCCGATCATTAAGAGGTAGAAATCATCGCAGTCTGAGGACCAATTTACCAGAATCCATTGCACAAGCAAATATTGGAAGTGTTGTTTCGCGCACCAGCGAAGATGGAGCTGTGAGGATGAAATTGTTAGTAAGAAAGCAAGATTTAAGGCAAATGCTGGAGCTGATTAGAGCTGAAAAGAATAGCTCTCAGCAGCCATGTTCACCATCTTCATCATTGTCCCTGGAACAGCGGTTAAATTTCTTGCGAAGAAAGCACCTTTCGAGAGCCAATGCAGTGAAGGAGAGACGTAACTACTCTTGGACTCCTGCACTCCAAAGCATTCCCGAGGAGCTTTGAGTTTGTTTGTAGCACAACAATTCATGGATGTATATTTAATTTGCTTCATCTATCTGTTAAGAAAACTTTCTGACTTACTGACACAGCTTTAGCAAACTCTGTTTAATGAAAATGATAAACACCCTTGGAATTGGAATCTCATGCTATTTAATGAAACCATGCCTATCATGTTTCTTTGTATAATTAATCACTTCGGTTGCGTTCAATTTTCATCATGCATCGCTGGAAGTCCTTGATTCTGTATGAAGCAAAAGATGGATGTAGGTACCAAAACTTATGAACATTTTTTTATCAAATTTATTTTAACATTTAAATTTTGACAAAAATTTTATAATTTAACTAACTATTTATAATTTTAACATAATATCTTTTGATTAATATTTTTAAAACTTGAAAGAGAAAAGGTAAGATCAAACTTTTGATCTATATTTGTCTTAAAGATGGCCGCATATTTTGATTAAAGTTTTGATATTTTAACGACTCAATTTTGGTATTTTGATTAAAAAATAAAAATACACGTATAACATCTTAGATAAGTTAATTTAAAGGTGAACACATGTATATTTTTTTTTTATCAATTTGTAAATTATTGCAGAATTACAAACACTTGACCAAATTAGGATTTTATCAAATTTTAAAAGTTAAAATAAATTTACAAGCCATTGATGAGGCAAAAATCCACCATATTGAGGCCATAATAGAATGTGATGGATTCAATTAGGGGTAAATGAGTCAAATTACTTGCGAGCAATTTGATATTTGACTCGGTAAAAAACTAATTTAAACTCGTATATTGAAATTTATTTAACAAACAAGCTGAACTCAAACTATATAAAGTTTAGCTCATAAAACTCGTGAATAAGTTTAAATAAAAGTTCGTGAGCTAGTTCGTAATTTTAATATTTAGTTATTTTATTTTAAATATATAATATATAAATTCTTATTGTAAAAAAATATTTTAAAAAATATATTATTAGAATAAATTCATAATTTTTATTAAATATATTATAATTTATTTAATAAATAATTTATTTTTAATTTTTAATATATAATTTTAATTTATAGTTTATATTTTTTAAAATTTTTTTAAAACTCATATAAGCTCATTTGAACTCGTGAATAGCTCGTGAACACTAAATGAGATAGCAAATTTAACTCAAGTTCGACTTGATTATAAATGAACCAAGATCTAGTCAAAACTCAAGTTGACACGATTACACTCCTAGATTCAACTTGTATAACTTTTACGTATCACATCAAACTTTTAAACTAAGATTCACCATGGTATTCGATTTTTATTTTGTAATTTTTAAACCATCTCACCTTTAATTTTATTCTTAATAAAATGAGATTTTTTTAGAAGTAACTAAAAAAGGAAAAATATTTTTCAAAAATATTATTGACTTTTTTATTTACAAAAATATTATTTTTAGAATTTTTTTCAAAAAATACAGAACTATTAAAGAAACATGTTTCTCTCACCCATCTCCTTCTTTTTATTTTCTTCTAAATTTGATTTTACCAATTTTGAATTTTTTTGGTTTATTTTCAGTTTTTTTATCTTATTTTGTTGTGGTTTTTTTTAATGATTGCTTTTCTAGTTGTTTTCGTATATATATTTTAAATTATTTATTTTTTCTTGCTTTATATTTTAGCTTTTTGAGCTTGTTTTTGTTGTTGTTGTTGTTTTTTTTTTTTTTTTTTTTGCTTTTTTTCTTAGTTCATTTCAGTTTTTGGTCTTGTTTTTGTAGTGATTTTCTAGTTAGTTTCTAATTGTTTTTATGGTTATTTTAAAAAAATCATAAAAAAAAACAATTAGAAAAACAACCAAAAACAATTAGAAAAACAATGAAGAACCAAAAATAGCTAAAAAATAACTATCAAAATAATCAGAAAACAACCAACAAATGATTGTTGTGGTTGTTTTTCCTTTTTTTTTTTTTAAATTTCTTTGTTTTTCTTGGTTAATTTTAGATTTGTTGAGCTTGTGTTTTTTAGTGATTTTCTGGTTGTTTTCTTGGTTCTTTTTATGGTTTTTTTGAAAAAAAAAACCATAAAAAAACCCTTGAAAACAATAAAAAATAACTAGAAAAACAATCACAAGAAGACAACCTCATAAAACATAAAGATGAAGCAACAAAAAATTAAAAAAAAAAAAACCCACCAAAACGACCTAAAAACAACTAAAAATGCTGTACAAAAAAAAAAAAAAAAAAAAAAAAAAATATATATATATATATATATATATATATATATATATATATATATATATATATATATATATATATATATATATATATATATATATATATATAAACCAAAAACAATCAGAAAATAACCTAAAATCAATCAAAAAATAATAAAAATTATGAAAGTAGATAAAAATAAAAATAAAGGAATGAGAGAAATAAAAAAATAAAACTAAAAACTAAAAATAAAATGTCACGACTCGAACCTCAAAGGGTATATAACCAGCATTGGAGAATAGAAAGCCGTGAAATTTTTGAAACTCAAAGTAAGCCTTAAAAACTTTTCACAATAAAATGTACAAATTTTAAATTTTAAAGAAAATTCGCAAATTTCCTATGTACTTGGATAAAAACAAAATCTGAAAAAAATATAAACAACACTCTCAATATATTTTTCATTCACCATTACTTCACAACAACACCATAATCAACCACAATCCACAAGACAATATTTTAAAAAATATTAAATCACAATTACAAGTTATACAAGCGATATAACTATTGTGGTATCTAGAATTTAAATACACATTACATATATCAAATAAACCTACATAAGATAACCAGAGAGGAAGAAACCCGACACAAACGATGACAAGTGATAGACTGTCTCTGAGGTCCTAAAAAAATAAGATTGAGGGAAATTAGGCATCATTGAATGAATTAATAGTATAAAATGCATATTGATTTTAAAAATACTTATTTAAAACCATTAAATAAAATAAATATTTAACACCCTTTACTTTGTTGAAAATTATCTTTATAAAAACACCTTTCTAAAATTTATAAATCTCTTTAATACAAATTTCTCATACGACAATTCTATAAATTAAAATCTTTAGTGGATATCATGGCCTTAATATAAGAGAACTACATTGGTTTTAATCCTTCTAAACCCCAAGAGAATACATATACAACTTAATTTTTGGTAAGAAAATTAAGTTTAACCCTTTTAATTTTTGTTCATTTTATTTTTCTAATTTAATTTATGAATTCAAACTCTTTAATTTTTTATTATATCAATCCAATATATAAATTGCAAACTAATTTAATATATTTGCTTTAATTTTATTTTAAATTCAAATTCTTTGAATTTCTTTTATTTCAACTTCAAAGTAATTTATTTATCATTTAAAGTAATTTAATTTAATTTTGTAATATAAATATTATTATTTTTATTTAAAAGTAAATTATTTATTTTTATAAAATAAAAATATTATTTTAAAAAATTGAATTGGCCGAACCATGAGCTCAAACTAGAAACGGCTTGGAACCAAAGGTTAGGCCGGTTCCAATTCGATTCCACCTAAGGTGGAATTGTGAACCAGCCTAAACCTTAATTTTACTAGCTTTTTGACTCTCTTAAATCCAAATTACTGTCATTTCGAAAGATCAAACTCAATTGAGTTACAGCCACAGTCCAGTCACTTAGTCCATTATCAATGTCTCAAGAGAATAAGCTCAATGGAGTTGCATCTCAATTCTGGCTCAAGTGAAAAAACTCCATTGAGCTCAATCCAAATGCATGCCTGAGAGAACAAGCTCGACTGAACCTAATCCATAACACTACCCGAGAGAACAAGCTCGACTGAGCCAATCACTAATACATAATTGACCAAAAATTTTAATCAGTGTGTACATGGTCCTAGTGACACTCACCAAGTATCATGTTCTACCATTTTTCTCCAAAATATACTTATATCATATATAAAATAAAATACAATGAAACCAAGTTAAAGCATCTTCCCAAAATCCTTCACAATAATAACATAAATAAATAATGCACGTGGGTAAAATTCATAATCATAATTAAATTTATATATTCAACTTTAAATCATATTTTATCGCATAAAAATTTTTCTTTATGCATAATTTTAACAGATATTTTATAAATTAACTCATATGTGGAGTGTGTTGGTCAACGCGTCTTCGGCTGCCCATACTTTACACCTCATGCTCCCGAACTCTTTAAATAATCAAAATATTTATTTAATAAGTAGTTTTAAATAATTCTTAAAAATTTAAGAAAATTATGAAAATCAAGGAATTATCAAAATTATGAATTGGCCGAACCATGCTCCTGAACACCATAAATGATAATTTTTGAGGCTCAAGAAATATTTATGATGAAAATTTAAATAGAAATAAAATAATTTACACCGTAACCATTCCAAATTTATATCTCACAATTAGTAAGGAATTAGATCGAATTCCAGTTACATAAATTAGTCATCACAATTTATATTATTTATTAAAAATATTATCTTAATTTTTTGGATTGGTTACTGTTCATTACCGGAATTTGGATGGGACTTAAAGGATGTTTCACTAGAAACACATTACCCGACCAAAAAAAATGTATCGTTGTGTTCACAACAATATATAGAGCACAATTATAGCATCAAATACCTCAAAAAAAATATACAAAATAAAGCGATCGGAAAATAAAAGGAAAATTACTGGAAAATTCACAAAAAATTCTAAAGTTGGACATCAATGCAAGGCTAGCATCTATAGGCTCCTCAGGTGATGAGGAACAAGTTTCCAATGGTGGCTTAGGTTGAACAGTGACAAGGTGGACGTTCCAACTTTGGCAGAATATTTTAAGTGAAATCTAAATTTTTCTATGACTTTTTTTGTAGAAATGAACACCACTAATGTGTAGAGGATGTCTAGAAATGTTTGTTTTTTTAAAATTTTATGTTGATTAGAGGTTGTTGGTGTGGTTAACAAAGAATGAGAAAGAAATCAACTACTAAAAAAAATATTTGCCAAACTCACAACTCTTCCTCCTTTGGCAGCCCCAATCTCTATTTATTCACATTCATTTTTGTCTTTTTCTCAGCAACTAATATTAACCTTTATCAACCTATATACACTAAACAACCTAAAACAACTCAACCTCCTTTAAGTAAGCAACCTCCATCAACCTAGCAATCAAAACATCCACAAAACAACCATGGAAACCTTCATCAACCAAGCAATCAAAACAACTCAACCACCAAATATATATATATATATATATATATATATATATATATATATATATATAGTGTGTGTGTGTGTGTGTGTGTGTGTGTGTGTGTGTCAACCTTCCTTCTAATCAACCCATATATACTTATTTTTACACCAGTTTTTTGTTTTTTGTTTATTATATTTTTTCTCAGTTATTACATAGAAAGAATGGAAGGTAAAATAGTTATGGAATAATAGTATTAGTAATAGCAGTTATAGTAGTAGTAGTAGTAATAATAATAATAATAACAATAAATAAGAAGAACAAGAAAAACCGTAAAAATGAAAAAAAAAAAGTAAAGATGAAATGCACTTAGTTAAGCATGAAAATAAAAAAGTAATGGAAATTGTAAATGAGAAAAAGTAGTCAAAGCGGTAAATTCTGTAATTTTCCCTAATAAAATACCTATATATGATTTTATGCTAGCAATGATCACTTGACACCATGCATAGATATTGACATGGCAAAAAAAAAAATCATATGTCATACAATAATTAAATATGTCAATTAAATGGGATACTTGATGTGTAGATTTGTATTTTGTTAATTTGAAGGAAAGAATATAACTTGAATATACGAGTTTCATTACTATGTTTTCCCTTCTTTTTTTTGTCTTCTTCTTCTATTTGTGGCACGTGAATTTTTTCGTCTTTGTAAATTTATCAATTGAGGAGAGAATCTATGAATTTAGCCAGTAATAATTATGCTTCTCCTATTTGCAGGCCTTGCTATGAGTATGAATTTGATTGCTGGAACTTAATAATTGAACTATTGGAAGAGAGGAAAATCAAGGTTGTCCTCAATCCCAAGATTGAAGGTAATGTCAAAGGAGATGATATTTATGATTTGGAGCATGAGTAAGATTAACTGGAACTTGATAGTTTGGGCTTGAAACAAATTGATTAGAAAAAGTTATGAGTGAACATAGTTAGAGGTGTAACCGAATTTAATCGAGCCGAATTTTTAAAAATTTAGGTTTGACTTGTTTAAAAGTTAACAAATTCGAATCAAACTCGAACTTATTACATTTTTAAATATTTTACCTCAAATTTGACTTGAGCTCATCTCAACCTTGTGTTTGACGAACTTAAGCCGAGCTCATGAGGTTTGCATACTGAATACATAACTAAATGGCTCGGCCAACACAATTACTTGGCTCAGTGCCTTTCAACTACATGGTTTGCACATATACTAGATAATGACATTTATAAACTATTCATAAACTTTTCATTTGTCTCATTTTCATTTGTCTCATTTTGTATTGTGAAACTCTATGCCATAAAAATTTGTAATTTCCTTGCAACTTTTTTTTTATTTCCTATTTAATATGGGATCTTAAATCTCAACATTATATACTATAGCCACATAAATTTTACTACAAATATATATTTTTTTACTAGAATTAAAAATTTTAATTGTTTTATATAATACTTACTTAACACTATACTTTATATTAATATTACTTTACACCAAAACCATATAATAATAATTATTATTATATAATTTCTATTATATTTAGTAATTTAAATTATATATAATTTTTATTATGAGTATATAATACTAATATTTACATTAATAAGTTAGCAAATTAAAAGAGCCTATTACAAGTTGGCTCACGAGACTATTCACGAGTTTGTTTACAAGCCGGTTCACGAGCTTACGAACGAGCCTACTCACGAACTTAAACAAGCCAAGTTTAAGAAAGCTCGAGCTTGGCTCTTTTAGCTTATAAGACTCAAAATAAAATTCAATCTCGACTTGTTTAATTTAACAAACAAACTTGAAAAAAAAAAATTAGTCGAATTCTGAGTGAATAATGAGCTACATGACTCGGTTACACTCCTATATACAATTAGCAGTTAAATCTAAGAGAAGTGTGAATTGAAAAAATTCATTGTAATTATTTAAGAGGAAGAAAGAAAAAAAAGTGAAACATGTGGCTTGACGTGACATATTCCACTTCAGTGATATAGTTATTTACTAAATGGAATATTTATATTTAAAAAAAAAGAATATTAGTGAGATGGTTTTGAGTAACAAAATAAAAGTTAGATGTAATTTCCTTAGAGCGGGGGTGAATAGGGCTTTGAGATTTTAAGTAAGGATTAAAAGAAATTAAACAAGAATTAAAAAGGTAGAGGAAAGAATACATAATTTAAGGACTTTGGTTTATTAACAAACCTACATCTCCACCTAACTCTTTCAAGTTAGGATTTTCAACCACTACAATCTATTCACTTAGATTGATTCTTACACTTTGAGTTTTAGGCTCAACTCTAACCTTACAAAACAAGAGTTTAGAATTACTCTTCAACCTAAATCCTAAGTGTTTTCAATAGGAAAATACTTCAACCCTTCAAAAAGAATATAACCTCACTTCCTTTTTCTTTAACCCCATAAAATAGAAGAAGAAGAGTTCATATTCTATTCACACAACCAACTCTTAAAGAGTTTAAATAATTTAAGAGCTCAATTACAAAGAAAGTATATGGAAATTTAAGAGCTCAATTGAATGCCAAGAGTAAATAATTTAACAACTAAGTGTGTGTCTTTAATTGAGCTTTTTAGAAGTTTTTTTATATATTCATAACTCAAAAATAGCTGTTGGAGATCATTAATGTTCCTTACTTCATTAATGTAAAAACACCTTTTTACAGAGATACAACTGCTCATGGTAGTGAGGGCATAGTCCTGGTCGTAAGCTATGAAAATTATAGCTGTTGGAGTTGTAGGTGGCCATTGTGCTTTGAAGGTAGACTGGTCATGAGCTACTCATAATTGTGAGGGCAAACCATGAGTGGTTCAAAATCAAGGCTTGCTAAGATGCCCTTTGTTAATGAGTTGAGAGATCTTATGACTTGACCTCTTGACTCATGTCATGATCATGCCACAGTCGTAAGGGCAGACCGTGAGGGGTTCATAATTCTCACTTAATGAAAGTTTGTTTAAAGCTTGAGCTTGTGACTATTGGTCACGATCAGGACAATAGCTCATGATTGTAGCATTTTGACTTGAAAATGCATATATTTGAAGCTCTCACTATCTTGACATGATTTGAGTTATATGGCACTTAAGTAGAGATTGATTGGACCTAATTCACACTTAATAAACATATTAGTTAAATTAAATTATTTATCAAAGATAAAAAAAAAGAGACTAAATTAACTATATAAGGTCAACAATCTCCCCTTTTTTAATTTTTGAGAAATAATTCGCGTGTGTGTTGTGCATAATCAAGTGAAAAATGAAAAGAATATAAGGCCCCCCCTTTGTTCATGTATAGATACAAAAATCTCCCCCCTTAATATGTGTATAGATGTGTACATTGAAATTGTAAAAACTTATATTAAAAAGACAATAAGTATAAGCATAATTTATACACATATAAATACATAGTTCTCCCCCTTTCTCAAAGATAAAAAAGAGTTATAAAGAGAATTAGATAATAGAATATTGCATTAACATAAACAAAGGATGTGGTTCGCATAAACAAAAGCATAAACTTATAATAAACCAAACATAAATTAAAAAACATAGGACATGATAAACCTTATAACAAACCATATAAGCTTAATGCTAAAACAGAGAAACTATGCAAGATAAATAAAAAGATGGATCAATATTATGATCATTGCCTTGAAGAGGTGGCATGTGAGGATCTTGAGGATGAGGTGGCAAAGTATAATTAAGGTTGTGATAGGAAAAAAGTTGGTGAATATCATATTCCATATGGTCCATACACCTATTAAACCTATCAAGTCTTAAATCAACTTTATCAAAGAGGGTGTTGAATTTTTTTTTCATAAAAGAGAGTTAATCAAAGAAACCTCCTACTCATTTAAGTTCATATTGTGCACTTTGAGAAGTGGAGGCTCTTGGTCTCTTCCTTTATTGTATAGAAGGATCTTGAGGTTGAGTAGGGTCTTGTTCCTCTCTAAAGTCCATATTTTCAAGTCCAAGATTGCCTATTATGTCAATGTCTTATATATCTTAATCAAGCTCATTATTAATTACTTGATCATTCTTTCATACACACATATTATTCACCTTCTTGAATTTATTATAATTTTAAAGAAATTTCTCATTAAGAAGGGAAAATGGCATTGAGTCAAAGTAATTAAGAGAAATACTAAAGTGTTGAGCAATCCTTGTAACAATTCCACTAATGCAAATCGAGCCACCCAAACTATCGCTTACCAACCATAATTGCCATTATAACCAATAACCTAATGCAACAATTTTATTATTTTGAATGCAATTGAGGAGATAGAGGTCATTAAAGGATACCGCTTCATTACTTAAACCTCGAGCATTGAAAGTATAAGTAATGAACCTATGGATATACCAAAGTGGTTTAGAAGAAAAATATGAGGATTTAGAATGGTTGACTTGAAATTGCAAAGCATTTGGTTTGATATGGTGGCTCTAAAATGAATGAGGAGACCAAAGAGTATTAGGACCTTCCTCTCCTTCACCTTTGAATCCAAAGAGATTGTCAAAACTTTCTTTAGAGAGAAAACGATCTCTACCCCCTAGTTTGAAGTGCATGCTATAGAAAGGGTTTTGATCATTGATATTTTGAGTTCTTAAATAAAAAGAAGAAACAAACTCAATGATAAGTGAAGGGATTATGATGATAGGGGTAAAGGCAAAGGTGTACATACTAATTTTCTCAAAAAGTGTCTTCACATACTCATAGCATCAAAGAGATTCAAGACTAACTTGAGACATGTACCTTGAGAGAATTATTTTTCATTTGGCAAACTTAGATGCTCTCTCTTTAATTTCAAAAGTGGAGTAGGAAGTAGGGGGTGTCTTCTTTGGTTGCTCTTTAGTGGCTCTTCTTCTTTAAGGTGTTTGAGAAGAAGAAGGGGCTTGAGAAGAAGTTTTCTTCTTTGGGGCCATGGTGATGTTAACAAGCAAGCAAATTTCAAGAAAAATAAAATGATAAAGAAGAAATGAGAGAGATGTAAAGGAATGGAGTGATTTGAAAGAGGAATAAAAGAGGGTTTTTATAGAGTTGGGAAAATTCTAGATTGGTCAATATAAGGATTAAATCCTTGTTTGAATGCATAAAATTGTTCAAGATTAGGAAGGAAAAAAAAGTCAAAATTTTGAGAAAAAGAGATTGTTTTTTACTTAACAGATGGCTGCTCATGAGCTGATCACGACTATGAGCGCAACTCATGACTAGTTCTATCAGAAGTGAAATGTCATGTCACGAGTTGTTGCAGCTTTTGCAATGGTCGTGACCTAATTACCCCAAAAACCATGAACTTTTGAAATTCGCCCAAATATGCCCTTAGAATGTGACAATTTAGTCCTTCTGAACTACATTAAGTCCAATAGAATGTGAAATTCAAATATTCAAAGAACAAGATAATGATGACATCAAATAAGCATATTTATGGGCATTTTGATCAAAGAGAAATAATTTTGAAAAAATAAAAATGTCAATGCTTTTAATTTTTGAAAAATGAAATAATTAATTGTTTGAAAATTTTTAACAACTAATTATTTAATAGGAAAGTAATTAATGCAAACATGATTATGATTTAAAATAATAATATTCCTTTTTATTAAATCTCCTTAAAAATGATAGAAGATGTATTAAAAAAAATTCATTTCCCATTAAATAATTAAAGAAAACAATAATTATATTTTTTTTAAGATCAAGAACTAAAACAATGAAAACAAACAAAATTTTAAAACTTCTTCCTTTTAAAAATAATCAATCAGTTCAATAAAGATTAAAAAAACAAGGTTTAACACCACAAATGTTAAGACATGATAACATGATCATTAATCATCATAAATTAGCCACACTTATAATGCATGTTATTTTAACACATCACAAAAATAGTACATATACCATTACTTATCTCATAATAAATCATATGGCATGCAAGAAATGATGTCTAATATCTATATGCTTGGTTCTAAAGTATTGGATGATATTTTTGCTAAGATTTATAGCACTTGTATTATCACATTTAATAGGAATGTGATTAAGCTCAATGCCATAGTCCCTAAGCTGTTGTTTTTACCATAAAACTTATGAACAACAACTAGTCGCCATATAATTGACTTCAGTGGTGGATAAGGCAATAAAAACTTATTTCTTACTAAACCATGAGACCAAGTAATTTCCTAAGAATTAATAAGTTTCAGAAGTGCTTTTTCTATCTAGCAAACTATTGACAAAATTCGCATCCAAATAACTAATCAAGTAAAATAATGAAGATATTTGAAGTCCTAGATGTAATGTTCCAATAAGATATTTGAACATCCTCTTAATGCCATTCAATTGAGACTCCTTAGGACAAGATTGAAATCTAGCACATACGCAAATAGCAAACATAAAATTGGGTCTACTTGTTGTTAAATGAAAAAGAGATCTGATCATACCTTTATAACGCTTTTCATCAATTGATTTTCCATTCTCATCCTTGTTGAGTTTGGTAGTGGTGCTCATAGGAGTCTTGCTTGACTTAGCTCCATTCATGACAAACTTCATGAGAATGTCTCTTGTGTATTTGATTGATGAAGATCCCATCTTTGTATTGCTTGATTTAAAGTCCAAGGAAGAATTTGAGCTCACTAATCATGCTTATCTCAAATTCTATTTGCATTAATTTAGAAAATTCCTCACATAAGCAATGATTAATAGCACTAAATATAATGTCATCTAGGTATATTTGCATGATAAGTAGATCATGATTGTATTTCTTTATGAAAAGAGTTGTGTCAACCTTTCCTATAGAGAACCCTTTCTCGGATAGAAAGTTGCTCAACCTTTCATACTAAGCTCTTAGAGCTTGTTTCAATCCATATAATGCTTTTGAAAGTTTAAATATATGATTAGGAAAATCAAAACTTAGAGGTTGTTCAATATACACCTCTTCAATAAAACCATTTAAAAATGCACTTTTAACATCCATTTGAAATAGTTTGAAATTCATAAACGATGCAAAAGCAAGTAGCTTTCTAATAGCTTCCAACTTTGCAACGAGGGCAAAGGTTTCATCATAATCAATGTCTTCTGTAGACAGCAGGGTTTAGCACACGTCTAAGATTTTAGCAACTGTGACACTATTTGAGTTTAAGGCTCTAAAGATCACACTAACCACTGTCACAAAGACATGGTGTGGAGATGAGGAGTCGCCACCCAAGGTAATAACTGGGACAAATTGAAAAGGTGGTACTTGATTCCCTAAAAGATAGCTAGTACCACAACCAGGAGATTCTGGGTATGAAATACCAACTTCTTTCAGTCTTGTGTTCTTTTAGAATCACTTTATGAACTACTATTTTATCCTCTATTTATATGTAATTTCATATAAACCCTTATTCTAGCAATTAACTCCAAGGCAAACCAGTCATGAAAATACAAGTAAATAATGCATTCATTTAAACATATAATCCCTAAGTTAGTCTAATCTACATTGATTTTAATTAAATGAGCTAAATCTATATATTTTTAATAAGTGAGTCTAAAGGGCCTAATTCCTTTTAATTTTAATTGAGTGAACCTAAGTCTATTTATTTTAATTCTAAAATTGGGCCTAAATCTACAAATTATGAAAAATGCTTAAATTAAGTGGGCTAAATCTAATTAATTAAATTAAATTAGGTGGGCTTATGTCTAATTTATTAAATGGGCCTAAGTTATATCTAACCTAAATCTATTTCATTATGGGCCTAAAATGCATTTTAATTAATTAAACCTAAAAAACCTAAATTTATTTAAGTGGATTAGAATCTAATATGGGCTTAAGACCCAAAACACATAAAAATAAATAAACAAGCCCACAAAACAAATAAAACATATCAAAACAATTAAATGAAAAATCAAACAACTAATTAAATTAATGCCTTCTAAAACCCTAATTTTCATCAACATGCAACCTAAATGAATCTACTTTCACCATTGATTTTAATTAATTACTCAATTGAAACCCTAATTTTACTAACCAACTAATTAAAATAAACAAACAACCACACAAAATTTCACTATTTTCACTATTGGGGCTATTACAATAATCTATTGGAAATAATAATAAAAATAATTAATACAACCCTAAAAACATAAATTAAGTAAAGAAATTAAATAAAAAATAAAAAGACCTAAAAAAACTAAATCTACAAGGTCTTATCCAAGGCATTCCATAGACTTCTCATGAATTCAATCCTCCAAACATGATCATCATGTATCTTCCTTCATAATCACCATAAAAATAAAAATAAAAATTATGATTAGTGAATCAATAATAAAATCAAATTAAAAATCAATAAAATAAAAAAATGAAATAAAATAGAATAAGGAGAAGATGATGCTTATGGATAATTTTAATGGAGTGCTCCTCAGATTTTGTAAAATCATCGTTCTTGATAGGTCTTCGAATCTTGTTCTTCAAAAATCTTCCAAAGATCTTCAATTAATCAATTAAACAAAAGCATTTTTTTGTAGAGAATGCAGATGGTGTTTTTCTTTTTTTTTTCTTTTTCATCTCATTTCTTTTTTTTTTCTCTCTTTTTTTCATCTCTTTTCCTCTTTTCCGTCCCTTTTTTCTTTCCTAGGAGCCAAAACACCTCCTTTTATATAGAAATGTCCTTCAAACCCTATATATAAATTGATTCCTAAAAGACTTTTATTTCCTAAAATATCAAAGATAATTTTAAGAAAGTTTAAGACTAATTAGGACTCAAGAAAAAGATTTTTATTTTCTAGAAAATTCAAAAACCAGACGAAAAAAGTCTAATTTTGGTTGGAATTGTGTAATTCCAATCAGAATCACATAATTCCTATCGGAATTGTATGATTCTGATCGAAATTACATAAGGAATTATATAATTCTAATCAAAATTATGTAATTCCAATCGGAATTATTGACCACTTTTTTTTTAACTTCTAATTACAAAAAGGTCCTTGAAAGAATTTAAGTTTTGCAATTAGGTCCTTAAAAAATGTTGCAATTTAATCCTTGAAAACATTAAATCATTTCTTTGAAAAATAAAATTAGACCTTTGAAGTTTCAAAGTTCAAGTATTGAAGACCTATTCATGAAATTTTCATCATTGAAGTCCTTTATTGCATCTATAACTCATCATCCCAAAATTAGGTGTCTACACCTTCCTCTTGATTATATCCTTTAGCTACTAGTCTTGCTTTATTCCTAGTTATGACACCTTATTCATCCATATTATTTCTAAACACCCATTTAATGCTTATGATAAGATGTTATTTATGTCTAGGAACTAAGGTCCAAACCTTATTTCTTTCAAATTGATTTAACTCTTCTTACATAACAAGGACCCAAAATTTATCACTCAATGTATCATCAACATTTTTAGGCTCAATTTGAGATATGAAGGCTAAATTGATAATGGATTTAAGTTGAGATCTAGTGGTTATCCCCATTATAGTGTTACTAATGATAAGGTTTTGAGGGTATGCCTTTTTGAATTGCTAATCCTTTAGAAGATTGTCCTTCAAAGTGAATTGAGGCATCTCCTCATTTTCTTGTTTTCTTGGACCTTGAAGTTCTAAAGGCTTGCTAGCATTCTCTTATTAAGTGTTTATATCCATAAATTAATTTACAACATTATCAACACGTAGGATCAAGTGGGTTAGATTCATCAAATACAACATGCATAGACTCTTCAACTACTAAAGTTCTTTTGTTAAAGATTGTATATGCTTTGCTAGAGGTGGCATAGCCTAAGAAAATTCCTTCATTAGCTTTAGAGTCAAATTTCCCAAGGTTATCCTTAGTGTTTAATATAAAGCATTTGCATCCAAATGCTATAAGATGTGAGATCTTAGGTTTTTTATTATTCCAAAACTCATAAGAGGTTTTATTTAAAATTTGTCTTTTAAATACTCTATTTGCTATATAGCAAGAGGTGTTAATGGCTTCCACCTAAAAGTATAAAGGAAAATTATATTCATGAAGTATTGGTCTAGCCATTTCCACATGAGTTCTATTTTACCTTTCAATAACCCCATTTTTTTGAGGTTTTCTAGGAGAAGAAAAGATATGTGAAATGTCATTTTTATTGCAAAAGGCTATAAAAAATTCATTTTAACAGTTGAAATGCAAAAGCCTTTTTCCTTTTAAACCCTCTTTGAAAAACTTTCAAAAGCTTTAAAGGCATAATTCTTGTGAGCAAGGAAACACACAAAGTGTATTTAGAGTAATTGTCAACCAAGATATAAGCATAGTGCATATCATTAAGACTAACAACTCTAGTAAGAATAAATAAATCCATGTGAATGAGTTCTAATGGCCTAGAAGTGGACACAACATTCTTGAGCTTAAAGGAATATTTAGATTGTTTTCCCTTTTGACAAGCATAACAAGGCTTATCCTTAGTGAACTTGAGTTTAGGAAAACCAACCACAAGTTCATGTTTACTAAGATCATCCAAAAACTCAAAATTTGCATGTCTTAATATTTTATGCCAAGTCCATGTGTCATGGAAAATAGACATTAAGTATTTAGTATCTTTGTTATCAACTTTGTTCAAGTCAATGACATAGACATTATAAACTCTTTTGCCACTAAAAATTACTTTATCATCATCTAAGCTACTAACAAAGCAATTTTTTGGATAGAAAGTGACTTTGTTTCTCATGTCATAGAATTGAATAATGCTTAGGAAGTTGTGCTTAAGACCATAAAATGAAACACATAATGAATAAATGAGGATTAAGGATTATAAATTTCTCTAGTGCCTACAATCTTTCCTTTAGCATTATCCCCAAAAGTGACATGACCTCCATCCTTAGCATCAAACTTGTTGAATTGCTCCTTGTCTCTTGTCACGTGTCTTAAATATTCACTATTAAGATACCACTTACTTTTTGCTTTTGTGGACTTTAAGCACACTTAAAAAAGTATAATTTAAACATCCTTTTGAACCTAAACTTTTTTTATTCTAAGTTGGTTAGTCTCAAGGTAATCCAAAGGAAGTAATTGTAAGTTTAGTCTTCTATAGAAGCACACATTGCTAGTTTGACCTTTGGTCATGCAATAAAAATATTCAACATTGGAAAATCTATTTGTTCTAAGAGCATAAGATTTCCTAATATGCAACATGCCTTTTATGTTATGGTTGTGTGGGTCTCCTAAAGTTTCTTTGCGTCATAAGAGGAGTATGAGACATTCATTGAAAAGTTGTATGGTGATTATATAGCACACTACAAAAAAAATGGTCATAAAATAAAGACAAATAAAAAGGTGTCATGTAGCCTCTAGGGCATCAAGCGGATCATAGCCGTAAAATCGCATCTCAAACACTTAAGTTCACTTTTACAAAACATCCAGAATAGAGTTTAAAAAAAAATGCACGTATGGCCATAATCTTTAAAAATTCTTAAAAATGATTTGACAACACATGCTCGAGTAGTGTATGCAACGCTTATGGAAAACAGGCATTATTCTAATGCACCTAAGTATGAGGTTTGAAAATGTATTCAAACAATAGTCAAATGCCTTTTCTACTTAGAGTTAATCGTTGGGAACTAGCCCTCGTTACATCAAAGAATCTGAATGGAGCAGAAATTGAGACCCCTTCATGATCAAATTAGGCTTATGATAATACTAAATGCCCTCTACTTAGTTGTCTCCTTAGAATGCTTCACTGTCGTAGGATGGTAGTTCTTGACCCTTAGTGTGGAAAAGATACTCTATTTTCCCCCTAGTTTAAAAATATGTTGAAAGACTTTGTTACTCATGAGGCTTAATATATAACATGATCTTAAAATTTTTCCCCCTAGTTGGGGAATTGATAGAGATGAATTGATAGATATCTCATTCTTACATCATCAAGCAAAATCTTATGAGCTCTTAAATTACTCTTCTCATAAAGAAAGTGTAACCAATTTTATTTTATATTCCCTTTTTTGCTTAGGCCGCCCCCCTTTCTAAGAGTTTTTGAACCTAGCTGGGTCTTTCATTTTTTATTTTATTATTTTTTTGCTTTCCCTCTTTTGCTTAGGCTGCTCCCTTTTTGGAAGTTTTCAACTTAGTTGGGTAGTTTCAAATTCATGATATTGATTGACCACTATTTTTTTATGCTCGATGTCCATGTTGCTCTTGCTATTGAATGCCCCTTATGTTACTGATTGTCATAAAATTAGTAATCATTTGATGTGTGCTTTGATACTTTCTATGATAACATCATGCTACTCATACCCATTTCACATGATTACTCATTTGTTATAATTAGGCATGCTACCTTTGCTTGTTATTAATAAGCCATTTACGAGTTTTTTAACCAATTATTTTTCAACTCACAGTTGGTAGGAATATTTTCATAATAAATACTTTCAAAGGATTGCACAAAATTGATTTTTTAGATGTTGGTGGCACAACAAAGATTTTTCTTTTTCTTTCCCTCTTTTTCTTTTTCTTCTTTTTCTTTTTTATTTTTCTTTCTTTCCTTTTGTTTTTCATTTTTCTTCTTTCTTTTCTTTTCTTTTTTCTTTTCTTTTCTTTTCTTTTTTCTTTTCCTTTTTCCTTTTTTATTTTAGAAAATGAAATTGAGGTTGAAAGTGTCAAAAAGAAGTTGAAATTCAAGTCTGACATTTTAGTCCTTTCATTTTATAGGGTTTTTTCTTTTTTTTTTTTTTTTCAAATCTCTCTCTCATTCAAGCATAAGGTTGCATGCATAATCATAACAAGTTCATAATCATATGAATTAGATAATTAGACATTTATTAGCATAAAGAAAGGTTGTTGTTGTAAAGCATTGTTTGAAATCATTACAATCAAAATCGACGATGATTATTCATGGATGTTCAAATTCAAATCAGCTTTAACTTGCACTCTGAAGCAATATAACTCTTTAAAGTCCCTTGTGCCCATGTCCTTCAACTTATTAGCCATAAGTGGAATGCAGACTTCTATGGTTATCATCAGTTGGTCTGATTCTGTATGTCTATGCTTTATCTGAGCTAACTTTCCTTTCCATCTGTCTAAGAAGCTTGTGAAACATCTATCCTATCTCATCCCTAGTTTCTTTTAAAAGTTCTCATTTGAAAGATTCAACATTGAAATTGGAGGGTCTTGCCATTCTGTTCTTGTAAAGTGGTCTCAATTATCTGATTGGATCCTTGATATTGGTGGACCAAATTCCCTTTATTTGCTTTTAAACAAGAAGAGGCTTATGGCTATGAAAAATGCATTTTAAAAAATTACAATGAATGTCATGTATGAATGAAATGAAAAAACAAACAAGTCACATAACAAACCCTTCCAACCTTATTTATCCCACACATATGTTTAATGGAAAATTTCTTTTCCTAGGATTTTTTGTTTAGGTTTTGATTATCATAAGGGAATAACAAAACCGAAGTATGCAAGAAAACTCTTAAGATGGAACAAACACGTACCAAATCTTATAAACAAAACCAAAGTCCAATGTAATAAGTCATAATAATTGGATTGGGCCTAACTTAATATGGTTCATCCTTGGTGGGTTTGGGCTTTATAAATAAGACTACTATATGGCATCAAAACACATGCATTTAGGGGTACCTAAAGGAAAATGCTAAGTCATTGCATGGCTTGGGTCTTAGGTAATAAGCTTTGGCTCCCACAACAATATATTTTCATTACATGTCCCCACTCAAGGGTCCATGCGACATGGATTAGTATGTGGTATAAGTGACAATAGTTATATACCCCACCATCAAGTTTTAATAAAACAAGGTAGCAAAGCAACAATTATTGTAGGTTGTTTTGGACTGAATGCATATTGTGTGAGAATGTGTTGTGAATGCAAAATAAATAAGAAATTTTTAAAAAAATAATAAAATACAAAACATTGGAATCAATTTCTCTATCTCCAATGGAGTCGCCACTGTAGGTGACGACGTTCAGCGCGTGCCCAAGTCTTTGGCGACTCCTATCTCCAACTTGTGCTAAGAGCTAATTTTATAGTTTTTAGTGGACCTTGAGTCCACACAGTGTCGTGGTCACCAAACACTTATGTGCGCATTGAACCCCATCACCTACACATACACATTATTTTATTTTTATATTTCTTATCATAATGTTTTTAAAAATTAATATAAAAATCAAATTACATGATTAAAAACATAAATTATAAAAATTTAATGAAAATTCATCATATAGAAAATTGTTATAATTTGAATTTTTAAGACAAGTGTTATAATATAATAATAATAGAAAAATAAGTGCTATATTTTTTTTATTAAATCGACTTTTTGCTGTATAATTTAATTAAAGTATTTATTGGGATAAATTTGATTTAAATTACATGTAAATTCATTTTACCTGTATTCATTGAATTTATGAATACTTTTTATATGATATATCATTGTTGAATTTTATAATGATTTTTTTAATCATATAATTTAATTTTTAAATTATTTAAAAAATAATGATAAAATAAAAAATAAAATCATGTGCATCATGTGCATATGATATTTAAAAAAAAATATTTTCATAAAAATAAAATATATATACTATTTACTATTATTGGTGTAAATTTCACAATCAAGATAAGTTAAAGTTAAAGTTAAAGTGACTGTATCAAATTATATTAACGTAAAAAAAAAATTTCAATTACAACTAATTTTAGAATGTTGAACATCAAACAATGAATTTTGGAAGGAAAATGAAAAAAAAAAAAGTAGTTTAGTGGCAGTAATTAGTAATACTAAAAATCAATTTAATTATACATAATTTATAATACTAAAAAAAATGGAATCCAAAAATCAATTGGTGGAGTGCAAAAATCTCCGCCTTACTAGTAATTAGCAAAAATAACAACTAAGAGCATATGTAACTCATGCTATATTTGGCATGGACTGTTGATATAAAAAAAAAAAAAAGAAAAAAAAAAGTACAAATAACTATGATATATAGTTTCACTCCTTTTTATTTAGAGGTATATAATATTTTTTTTATGACAAAGAATTATCTTGTAATTTAGTCTGGTAGCAAGTAAAAGCAATTCACACTAATACCGTTGGTGATAATGTAGCATGGACAAAATTAAAATTTCAGACTAATTAAAAATTTTAGTTTCTCATTAAAAATAAATGTAACCATTGGATAGTTATTTGTACCTTTTTTTTTAAAATGAGTTTATTTTGAAAAAAAAATGATTTATTTTATTTAAGAATATTTATTTTAATTTTTTTGAAAGAAATGTAAAAATATTATTAATTATTGATTTGATATTTTATTAATTTTTAATATATTTATTTTAATTAAATTTTTTACTTTATTTAAGGATATTTGTTCTTCTTGTTATTATTTCATTATAAATAAAATAAAATTATTTTATAAAAATATTTTTAATTTACAAAAAAAGTAACTTGTGGTACTTGTGAAAAAAACTTATTTTCATAAAATATATAATTATTTTTATAAAATATTTAGTTGTTTTTTGAAAAATAATATCAATTTTACATAATAAGACATTTAATTATAAAATAACACCAACACTTTGTAAAAAAATTATATTTGTCAAAGTGAAAAAATATCAAATGAAAAATGAGAAAGTGATACCAATTGTTGAAAGATTGATCATGCGAATTGAAAAATAAATATACCAAGTAATACTTAGTTAAAAAAAAAACCAACAATTCTAAATGTAAGGTAAAAACTATGTTAAGCATAACACATACTAAAAGATTGGTAAAAGAAATCATGATTCACAATATAGTCTAAAGAGTGCTTTGAGAGATAAGGCACACTAAATGATAAATGATGCCAAATGAAAAATAATGAGAGAATAGCGTATTAAAATTAAGCAATTTTTGAAAAGCACTTTGATCATAAAAAGGTTCAACTTATCTTTGAATAAATTGATGCTAGCATATTTAATGACAAGTCAAATAAACTTATTTTATTGACTTATCATTAATTAGCACAAAATAACAAAACAATCATCAATCAACCTTTTGAAACCAAACCTCAATTGGTCTAGGTTTGTGATTCTCAAAGTAGTCTATAGGTAAAATGTTGAGATGAAGTTTTCTATAATAACATACATTATTAATATGTCCAAATTTCATGCAAAAAAAGCATTTAATTTTTGAAAATCTATTTTGCCTACCAATATATGCAAGTTTAGCACGGTTATCATAGTTGGTGGCTTTCCTAGACATAAGAGTTCTAGGATGAGTATGCATCTTACAATCACAATAATGCATAAATTTTTTAAGGTTTAAAGTGCTTATGTATGTGCCTCTTATTGTAATACATGAGTGCATGATGTGGTTTAGGCTTCTTAAGTTAAGCCTTTTGAGGCTTTTTCTTCACATTTAGATTCATAAGACTTTGGCCTTAGAATCTTGAGTTTTAAAGCTCTTACAGGAAATAAGTGTCACGACCCGAAACAGGGGCCATGACCGGCGCTAAGGAACGGGAATTCTTTCGAATCCGGAACCCGTAGCAAGCCTAAAAATAAAATAAACATGCAATAGTATAAACAATAATATATAATGCAGCGGAAATAAAAATCATAAATATCATAATAACAATTTCACCAACTGGATTTAAATCAAATCTCATCTCATATATATAAATCTTTTAATACAAATCCAGTTTCAAACAATACAATATCTCACATAAATAAAATACATAAAATCCCATAATTTAATTCATAACTACTGCAGTGTCTAGATTATAAAAATAAGACTCAAGTAAGTAATTTACACAAGGAAGCCGGGGCGGAAGAAATCTGGCGTACAGGCCTGCTACTGAGGTCTGAAGATGTTGACTCTCCTGAAAAATAGTCAACGGAGGGGAGTCAGACCTCACTGAGTGAATTACTATAATATATATACATGCATACTAAATGACATTGTATACAGTCAATAATACATATCTAATATGTATATATACAGGCAAATTCACACAGATGCAGTAAAATCATTTTTATATATTTTATTGAAAATCACAGTTTATGAAGGATCTAATAGAAACCTATAATTCCGTAACCTCAAACAGTGTTAGACAACACTCTAGCCATACAGGCTCACTTAATCCAAATATATCCACTTAATCCATTTGGACAGTAGACTGGCCCCGAGACACTAAGTCAATCGAGCTCCAGCAATCTGACTGCCAGTGTGATTGGCCCCGAGACACTTGGTCAACCGAGCTCTAGCAATCACACCCAAATCACATCTCACACATCAAATAATCATAATCAATCAATATCCACAAATGGTTAGTAATATAGCCTAAATACTATAGGCGTACCGGTACGTACTCGGTCCTAGTGCTGCCCACTAGGTAGCACGTTCTATTGATATCCTTCATTAATAATATAAAACATTCATTCACAAAAATAAATGATGCATGAAGTTCAATAAAATATCAACATCAACCATATATATACTAGAAATATACCAAAAATAAACCAAGTATATTTCGAGTATATATACATCAAATGAATCCAATTAAATCATAAATTAAGCTAGAATATATTTAAAAACATTTTAAATATAATTTATTAACAAAACATGCATATAATTTAATATATACCAAAAATATACTTAAATACAAATCATATTATTTATGCATTTTAATCAAAATAAAACATATATTTCTAAATCATGCATCCTAAGCATATATATATATATATAGTATAGTAACTCACCCTAGTGCGCTCCACGAGACGAGTCCGACGGGCCTGGTCCACTAACCCTCGGTCTCGGCGTAACTAAACAAGTAATAATGATAGACATTATAATAAACCTAACAGAAAATCCTAGAATTCGATCTAGAGTATTAAAAACAGAATTGATATCAGGGTTCGACCGGATATCACGTTTTACGAGAATTCTACCGAAAATCCGGCAGAACCTCCCCTGTAAAACGGACATCTCTCTACTCAAAAGAGTAGAGCCGACCCTGCAAGGAAATACACTTCGAAAAATAAACCCTACATCTCATTCACAACCCCTCGGTCGGACTCCAGACTACAATCTACCGACCGGGGTTCACAAACACAGAACAATTCTGAAAATACCAAAAATAACCTTATAACATAGAAATACATTTTATAATTAGAAATTACATAATTAACCTTAAAATACTGTAAAAACCGATAAAAACTCATTTTATTAGAAAAACCGTATATTATATATATAATTAAAAATAATTCTCAAAAAATATTTTTAATTAGTTAAAAATATCAATTAATTTATAGAAATAATTTTTATACCTTAAATAACTATTAAAATCAATTAAATTACATTTTTAGCCAATTTTGTGTAAAATTACCAAAATACCCCTATATATATAAATATACTAAAATTACTTCAAAAATTCACCAAAAATTAAACAATTATCCAAAATTAATTTTCTCAACATATTTATCAATACTATCAATAATTAAACTCAATTAACCAATTAAATTCAATTAAAAACATAATTAACCCTAATTTCCCAAAATTACATAAACTTCAATAATTCAAAATAAATACATAGAAATTCATAAAAATTCCAAATAAATTCCTATAATTCATTTCAACACCTAATTTAACCATAAAACACAATTTCATAATTTATTTAATTAATTTCAGAAAATTAGAAAATAATAATAAAATATTCAAAATTACCCAAAAATCCAAACAATCTCCAAAAATTCCACAAAAATTCACACATGTATATTAAGCTACTAGAATCAACATTTTTGAAGGTATTTTTCATGAATCAATCAATTCGAAGCTCAAAAAAAATTGAAAACCCTAATAGGCCGAAATTGAAAATTTGAAACCTAAGCAAATCTAGACCATTTAAGCTCAAACCAAAGCTAGAATCACACTCACCGGAGCTTAAAGAGAAGAAAGAGACCGGCGGTGTCAAAAACGGTGGCCGGAATCGTGGTCAACGGTGAGGAGAAGAAGTTTCGACCAAAGGAAGAAAAACATCTCGCCGGCGTCGGGGAAGGAGGCTGCTGGCAGCGGGGGACAGCTGAGGACGAAGGTGGAGCTGCTGGTGGCACACCGACGGCAAGGGGATCAGAGTACCAGCGGTGAGGGGAAGGATCGGGAGCACGGGAAGAAGAAGAAGAAGAAGAAAAAGAAAAGAAAAGAAAAAGAAAAAGAAAAAGAAAAATAATAAAAATTTTAATAAAATATTTGAAAAATTTCACATCTACATATATAATTTAATATTTTAATAATTTAATAATAATTAAATATAATTAAATAACAATAAATTAATAAATAAATAATAAAATATTAGGGTAATATATTAAACCCTAATTAGATAAATAATTACACACATAGGCTTTATTTAGTATTTTAAAAATACGTATGAGTTCATGCAAGTCCGAAAATATATTTAAAATAATTAATAATAAATTATTTACGTGAAAATTTTCCCGAAAATGCAAATCCAGGGAAAATTTTACGTAAAACACTGTAAATAAAACACAATAATTAAAATAAGTTTTAAATACATATCAACTCGTAAAAATATCATAATATATATAAAAAAATCATAAACACTACATATCCCGATACAGTATTAAAATATTTAAAAACACGGGATATTACAATAAGGGATAAAGAAAGAGTAGCCTTAACAAATTTAGGGGAGTTGATGACGTAGAGGCTCCATTAGAAAAACCAAGTTCAAATTTTAAATCATGAGACCTTTGAGTATCTAGTAGATGATCACGGTCTCTTTTCCTTTTTAAAATTTTAGAAATTATACCTTTTAGTTATAAAATTGCTTTTGAATGCAAATCATTTTCCTTTTTAGTTTTATCAAAATTATTTTTCAATGATAAAGAGGCTTTCAAATCAAAAGTGCGTTTTTATTTAATGAACTAACATTTGAAAATTCTAATTTCAAATACTTAAGTCTCTTATACAATTTGGAAAGCTTTTGTTTATAAAACTTTTTCTTTGAAAGTAATTTTTGACAAAACTAATTTTCTTATTAAGGAGCTCTTATTATCAAGTTCCTCCTTATCATCAAGCTCATTATAGCACAAATCATAATTAGAATTTTTATAAGAAGAGTAAGAAATATAGGGTACCTCAAAGTTGCCCTATAGTGCCATAAAGCAAAGGTTGGTGGCTTTTTGTTGCTCCTCCTCCATCTCCGATTTGGAAGAGTCATCCCAAATAGCTTTAAAGGCTTTTCTTCTTTCTTTTCCTCTTTTGCTTTTGTACTTAAGCCTTGGACATTCACTCATCAGGTGACCATGCTTCTTGTGCTCATAGCAAGTGACTTCTTTGGTTTTCTTGAGGTCACCTTTTTTTGACTCCTTAAGTTTTGTCAAGAACTTCTAAAATCTTCTTATAAGGATGACTAGTTTTTCTTCATCTTCACTTAACTCTTCAATTGACTCTTCATCACTTGAATTTTATGATGCTTTGAATGCAAGGCTCTTCTTATTTTTTTCTTTGCCTTCTTACTACTCTTCCCTTTGTCTCAAGGTAAGCTCATAATTAAGAAGCTTACCAATAAGGATATCAGTTGAAAGCTTAGAAGATCATGAGATTATTTAATTGAGGTCACCCTTAACTCCCAATCCTTCTTGGGTAGCAGTATTAGAATTTTAGTATTAAGCTGCTCTTTTGAATAGCACTTGCATAACTTTCTTAAGGCCATCAAAAGGGCATTCATGTCATGACCCAAACTGGGAAGTCATGACCAGCACTAAGGAACAGAAATTCTTTTGAATCCGGAACCCTTAGCAAGCCTTAAAAATAAAAACATGCAGAAATATAATATAAGAATATTAAAGAATTAAAAACTTAAAAGAATATTAAAGGAATTCTCATATCATATATTAAACTATAACAATATAATATCTTTTAAATATAAATCTCCATTATAAAAATAATACTAAACACTATAACACTCAAGTACTACTACTGCAGCTTCTAGAATATGAATAAAAGTTCAGATATAAAAATTACATAATCTAGCCGGGGTTGAAGAAGACCGACAAAGGGGTCTACTACTGAGTTCTGACGAAGTATAATGTCTTGAAAAAAATATTGAGGGGGTCAAACCTCATTGAGTGAATTATTATAATATATATACATGCAACCTAAAGTCATATACAATTAGGCATCAGTATATATACACACACACACACACACACACACATATGCATATCATACATATGTTAAAATCCACTTTTATATAATAATAGATGTAGAAAAATTTATTTCAGGTGAAGGATCATAACAAAACCCTAAAATATTCCGCAACCTCAATCACTGAGCCTCACTTGCCAACAGACTCACTTAATTCTAAAATATTTCTCTTTTCCATTTTTTGATAGTAGACTGGTCTCAAGACACTAAGTCAACTGACCTCCCGCAGTCTCACTATCGGCATGATTAGCCCCGAGACACTAGGTCAACAGCGCTCCCACAAGCGCACTACTCTTTCATCACAATTATAATAATCTTACATCAAATAGCTCATAATATCAACCCTAAAATCTAATGCACTAGTGCACACACAGTCCTAATGTAACCCATTAGGTAGAACGTTCTACTGTTATCCTTTAAATATTTCTTTTAGTTATTAAAAATAATGAAATACATAATTTAAACATTGTAGCATCCAATTTCAAGACAAGATACCAAATATATATCAAACATATACCAAAAATAAATATAATCATTTAATAAAATAAATCATACTTATATTTACATTATTAAAATATGGATGCTCACATATATTTATTCTACGTGCAATGCATATATATGATAATAACTCACAGTACTATTGCGCTCCACTGTTCTGATTCAGCTGGCCTGGTCCGGTTAGCCTAGCTCACGGTATAGCTAAAGAAAAATAATTATAATTATAATTATAATAGTTATTAGAAATAAATTACTAATTTAATAAGACTAGAATTCCTAAGAATGACTCAATCTAAATACGATTCAACCAAAATTTCAAAACTAGATTCGGACCGGTTGTCACGTTTTGTGGGAAATTCATCGAAAATTCAGCAGAGTTTCCCCTGTAAAACGGATGTCTCTCTAGCAAAAGTAGAGTCGATCCTACACAAAAAATACACTTCCATAACACATAAGTTCAACTGCTCAGGTTGAGCTCCCGAACTACTCATAATGCCCAACCGAGCTTCAACAATCCACAAATGTATATATAAAAAAAATTAATTATAATTTCAAATAATTTACCCTAAAATCATAAAAATCTATATAAAAATATAATAACTTCTCAAATCACCAAAATGTCTCATAAAAATATTAAAAACCTTTATTTTCCAATTAAATAATAAAATTCTAGCTTTTAAATAATATTTGCTAATAAGATTCATAAATGGAATAAAATTCCCATTTTACAATTAAATTAGTATAGATTGCAAATAATTATTAAAATCACTATCTAACATCATAAAAATAATAAAATATCCATTTAAGCTAAAAAATAATAAAGAAATTTATTATTTACATATTATTCCAAAATTATCACAAATTAACTAATAAATGGGAAATAATACTAAAAATTACTTTTCATACTTTTAATAATCCATAAATAGTTTAAAAAAAATAATTAACAACAATTTCAATTAAAATTAAATAATTTACTAACTTCCAAAAATATATATGTAGACATAAACTATCAAAATTCAATCAAATACCACAATAAATAAACTAATAATAAATACCATTAATTCATCCGAAATAATAAAAATCTCATTTAAATAATAAGTACCAAATATTTCAACCAAAATTATAAAAATCTTATTTAATATCAAAATCAACTTATTTATATAATAAAAGCATAAAAAATATTTATTTTCCAAATTAAATAATAAAATTTCAAATATAAGTAAATAATATTAATTAAACCCATTCTTTTAAATATTATAAAGTAAATAGCATTTAGTTATTGATAATCAATTAAATTATTAAATTATCTACTTTAAACAATTAAAACTCATTTAAGTTCAAAATTAATAATTAAAATTATTATTCGGATATAATTCTAGAAATTAATATTAATTAGCTAAAAATAGTAATTAATTTATAAAAATTATTTTAATACCAATTATTATTAAAAAAATTATCTAAAACACAATAATTACTAATAATTTCAATTAAAATATAAAATTTACTCCTTTATATTAATTTCTCCAAAAATTCTATTTTTTACATAAACAATCAAAAATTCATAAAAAAAAATGTGGTACGTAATTTAAATAAACTTCCTTCATCAAAATTGGTCTAAATAATATGTAGAATTTAATAAAAATAAGAAAATTTTTGGACCTGGGACTGTATGAACAATAACCGAACTTGAAAATATGTATTTTTTTAATAATTTCAAAAAAATAAATACAAATAATATTTAGGTAGATCTTATTTCAAAAATTAATTTATCTAACTATCACATCTCCAAATAAAATCAAATTCAATAAGAAAAATCAAATTAAAAATATTGACATAAATATAAAATTGATTTTTCAGAATCCTTAACGGTCGATTCACTTGAAACTAACTACGTATTATCGAAGCTTGTAATGTGAACTTCGAAACGAGCTCAAGCTCAGTCTATTTCCTTACCGGTGATCGGACTGCACTGTGCATACAATGTTGTCCTGCATTATGCTGCTGCTGCCTGCTACTTCTATTGCTACTGGTGGCTGTCCGATGAGCCAATGGTAATGGTTTGGATGGTGGTGTGTTGGGTGGTTGGTTTTGCAGAGAAGAAAAAAAGAGATAAGAAAGAAATAAGAAGAAAAAGGGGAGGGGAGAATGCTGCACGTTTTGACCAGAATTATTTTAATTATATATATATATATATATATATATATATATATATATATATACTCATGTATTTATTTGACACCACAAATAATAATAATAATTAAATAAATAATCAATTCTTAATTAACACTAATTAATCCCCAAATTAATTGTTATAACCCGATACTTATAAATTGTTAAATTAATTTTGGAATATGGAGTATTAATAAATATTTTAAATTTTTATATAGTATGATTATTTTGTGTAATTTAATTTTAGTGTTGTCTATTATTATTTATTTATCTATTAATATTATTATTGTTATTATTTATGAATAGTATTAATTTATTTTATCGTAAATAATTTAATATGTAGTGGTGGAATTAAATTGAAAGTGATTATTTGTTTAATAATAATAATAATAATAATAATAATAATAATAATAATAATAATAATAATAATAATATTATTATTATTATTATTATTAATATTATTATTATTATTATTATTATTATTATTATTATTATTATTATTATTATTATTATTATGTAAAATAATTTTTATCTTTTTCCTATTTAAAAAAAAAGAAGTTATATAAAAATTTTTGAGTTTTTCTTCCTTCTCTCCCTTTCTTTTTCTTTTCCTTTCTTTTATTATTATTATTATTATTATTATTATTATTATTATTATTATTATTATTATTATTATTATTATTATTATTATTATTATTATTATTTTCTTCTTCTTCTTCTCCAGTCTTTGCACAACGCCACTAAGCCACCGCCAGCCACCACTGAACCACCACCACCTCGCCAGAACCACCTCTTCCTTTCCCTTCCCTTCTGCTGCCGTCTGTAGCCTTCTTCTTCCTTGTCACCAACGAGAAACAGAAACGAAGCAACAACAATGCTGACGACACTCTGGTGGAGAAACCTTGTTGTGTTTGGCTCATTTGACTCCTCTTGATCTTGGCAAGGTCATTCTCAAGTTGTTTTAAGCTTAGAAGGTCCAATTATGCTCAAGTTTTAGTTTAGGTCAACTTGAGTTTTTGATTTTTTTTAGCTTGATTTTGTGTGATTCATGCTTAATTCCTTTAGAAATGTTGTTGTGTTCAGCTAGAACTACTCAAATATATTTTTGTTTGATTTTTATGAATTAATTGGATTTTGGTGTTTTGGTTTTTTGGCGAGTCATTGTTCCGATGACCCTCGCCGGAAAATTTTTATATTTTTAATAAATTATTTAAATTATTTGGACTATAGTTTGTGAAGAAAATTTGGTGGAATTGATTTTATATTTTTAGTTATGAATTTATTTAGTTTATGTGTAAAATTGTATTTTTGAAAAATAAGGTGAATTTTATTAATTATATGATTTTTGTTGAAAATAATACAAATTAGTATATTTAATATAAATATTAAGCTTTAGATTTGAGAAAATAAATTTTTACAAATTTATAGTAATTTTTGGTTAATTTTCGGAAAATATTTAATATTATGGTAATTTTGGAAGAATTAGTAAATTTTATATTTTAATTGAATTTATTGTTAATTAGTGTGTTTTGGATAATTTTAGAATAATAAATAGTATTAAAATAATTTTTACAGATTATTTACTATTTTTAGCTAATTATTATTTTTGAAATTATATTTAAATAATAGCTTATTTATTATTTTTATGATTAAAATGGATTTTTAGTTATTTTTATAATATAATTGAGTAATTTAAGTAATTAATTGTACTTTATGCTATTTAACCTTGAGTATATGAAAAATGAGATTTTTACTAATATTATTTAACTCTATTTGAGATTTTATTAAATTAATTTGAAAATAAATTATCTTTAATGTTTTTGTTATTTAAATAAAATTTATTTAGGTATTTTATCAATTTTTATGTATTTTAATGGATTTTAATGATTTTTAATATTTATTATTAAATTATTGGTTTTTTGTGTATTTTGGTTTTCGGTTAGGCAAATTGTGTAGTTCGGGGGCCCAACTTGTTAAGTTGTGCATTTATGGATATTGAAGTGTGTTTGCTTGCAGTATTGGCTCTACTTTTAGTAGAGAGATGTCTATTTTATAGAGGAGCCTCTGCCAAATTTTTGGTAGAATTCTCATAAAACGTGACGTTGGCTCGATCCTGAGTTTTTTATTTTGGTCAAGTCGTGTCCTAGATTGAGTCACTCTTTAGAATTTCTAGAAGTATAAAATTAGGAGTTCGATTCTAATATTATTATTATTTATTTATTTTCTATAGTTACGCTGAGACCGAGCATCTAGAATACATATCTTTTAGAGGACCACACAACTGTGAGTTATTATCATATCTATGCATTGCATATAGAATACATATTTCCGAGCATCCATATTTTTATAATGTGATTAAGTATGTTTTATTTTATTAAATGATTAAGTACATGTTTGGTATTTTTGGTATATACTCAACATATATATTTGGTATATATTTGGCATATATTCAGTATATGTTTGGTATATAATTGGTATATTTCTTTAAAAAAAAGGATGCTATCATGTTTAAATTATGCATTTTATTATTTTTAATAATTATATGATTTATTTGAAGGATAGTAATAGAACATGCTACTTAGTGGGCTGCACTAGAACTATGTATATACCAGTGTGTTAGACTTTAGGGTGGATATCATGAGATAATTTGATGTGAGAATTGATTAATTGATTATGGAGATTTATAGTGAGAGAGTGGTATGATTGTAGGAGCTTGGTTGACCTAGTGTCTCGAGGCCAATCACACTGATAGTGAGACTGCGGGAGCTCAGTTGACTTAGTGTCTCGAGGCGAGTCTACTATCCAAAAATGGAAAAGAGAAATATTTTGGAATTAAGTAAGTTTGTGGGCTAGTGAGATTCATTGATCGAGGTTGTAAACTATTTAGGGTTCTACTATGATCCTTCACTCAAAATAAACTTTTATGCATCTATTATTATATAAAAGTGGATTTTTGCATCTGTATGATACGCATGTATATATATATTATTATACTGATGCTTGACTATTTATGACTTTAGGTTACATGTATATATATTATAATAATTCACTCAGTGAGGTCTAACTCCCCTCGATATTTTCTTTTCAAGATCTACTACTTTAGACCTTCCTCGTAATACTATTTGCCAAACTCTTTCCTCCCCGGTTGATTTATGTAAATATTGAACTGTCTCTTGTATTTTATTAATCACTGCAGTAGTAGTGTTATTGTATTAGTAGTGTGTTGTATTATTAGAGACCTTGTACTTGAATATTGTATAAAGATATTTTTATTATGTTATAATATAAAGATTTGCTTTTATATTAAATAAAGTTTTAATTCTAGCATATTTTTATATTATTATTGTATGTGTTTTTATTTTAAGGCTTACTACGAGTTCTAGATTTGAAAGAATTCTTGTTCCCTATCACCAATCATGACTACCCAGTTTGAGTCATAACAAAGTTAGTATCAGAGCCTAGGCTTTTTAGTGTTGTGGACCTAGGTTATCAGAGTTGTGATTTCTTTGAAACTAATGCAGTAAATTAGGTTTGATTATGTCTTTAATAAGTATTCCTTGATTTAGTTTTTCACATAATTATTAGGATGTCTATTTTTTATCTGTTGTTATCCATTTTGTTTGAATTTTACTGGTTTTTATCTGTCATAATGAGGAGACGAGCACATGTTGCTCCACCAATCGTTGAGGCCGAGGATGATGAGTCCTTTCAAGATGAGGTTTGACCCCCAAAGCTGCCAATCAAGCGCAAAGGCAAAGGTAGAGTTAGACCTCGAGGAGTGACAGGTCATCATAGGCAGAGAGAGCTACAAGATGAGGAACCTATATAGCAGGAGTTAAAGGAAGCTACTATACCTCCAGCCACACCACAGATGCAGCCTGGTTACCAACAAGGTATGTCTGACCCTGAGGCAGCATTGTTTTACGCCAGAGTTAGTAGGATATCATTTGACAGGACTACATACCGTCTAGACTTTCTGTCTGCTATAGAGATGAGGGCTCAGACTGCTCACACAAAGTATTAAAGGATTATGATAGTTGAGCTTTTTATTGAGGGACCAGCCCTGGATTGGTTCATTCAGATCATCCAGCCACATATGACAACAGTCACCTAGGCTCAGTTCTAAGAGAGATTGATGAGGCATTTCTGCCCAAAGCCTATGCAGATGAGCTATAGACTTTGGATGTCAGGTATTACTAAAGGTGACAGATTAGTAGAGGAGTACACCAAAGAGTTCCTCAGATTAGGTCGATATGTATAGGACCTGGTGAGAGATCAGTACTTCGCAGTTACTAAGTACATCATCGAACTGGGTTCTATATTTACTAGGATGCCTACCATAGGGTTTACTCTTGAGTCAATGATAAAGTTTGCCAAGGAGATAAAGCTCAAATTGGTCAGGCAGGGAGTTATGCCTTATTACTATCAGTTAGGAGGTGTACATAAAGGAGAATCATAGAGCACTCAGTACACCACCTGTCAGACTAGCTCTAGTAGTCGACAGAGAGGATCCTATTAGTAGAGCCAGAGACCTCAGCAGAGAGTTTATGGGAGTAGCAGACATGGCCATGGTTGATCACGTAGACCTATCAGATTCGATTATAGTGCTACCAGTAGTAGTAGAGGTCAAAGTTCTAGTAGCATGGGATTAGTAGCCAGTGCTTGTCAGATGTGTGGGAGAGTCCATCAAGGACTGTGCTATATAAATCCTGAAGCTTATTTTGGATGCGGACAGACGGGGCCAGAGCATATCCATATTCTGGTTACTAGCAATAGTTTTTGCAGCAGTATATTGCTAGTTCAGCTCTAGCTCCTTATCCGTTGCCTCCAGCTCAATATCTAAGTATGACGTAACTTGTTGCCCAATAGGGGCATGGAAGAGATAGTAGAGGAGATGCCAGGGGTTTTGGTCAGGCTTCCATTAGCTAGCAAGGAGGTCGAGGATAGGCCAGAGTTTTCACCCTAACCTAGTAGGATGCTCAAGCATCCAATGCCATTATTATAGGTATACTTCTAGTCTGTTACTTGGATGCTAGAGTTTTGATTGATCCGAGTGCCATACATTCTTTCGTGTCCTCTATTTTTTCTTCAAAGTCATATTAGTAAGCTTCAAGGATGACATTTCCTTTATCTATCACCACTCCTCTAAGTGATTTGTCAGACATTGACGTTGTTCTTTATGAATGTCCAGTGTTAGTGGGAGGTAGAGAATTGCTAGTGGAATTGGTGTTGTTGGATGTGATGGAGTTCGATGTGATCCTTGGTATGGATTGGTTATTTTAGCACTATGCCATTGTGGATTATTGGAGTAAAGAGGTGATATTCAGAATTTCAGGTGAAGAAAAGTTTAAGTTTGTGGGTGATAAGAGTTTTGCACCTTAGAATCTCATTTCTACTATCATGGCTAGGAAGATGCTGAGGAAAGATTGTTAGGGATACTTGGCATTAGTTAGGGATACTTCACTAAAGAAGTTATCTCTCACAGATGCTCTAATGGCTTGTGAGTTTCTTGATGTTTTTCCTTAGGAGTTTCCAAGTTTAGCACCTCATAAAGAGATCAAATTCTATATAGATGTGGTCTTAGGCATAACCCCTATTTTGATGCCACCTTACAGAATGGCTCCTATAGAGTTGAAAGAATCAAAGGAGCAATTGCAAGGTTTATTGGACATGTGTTTCTCCTTGGGGTACACCAAGGATGGTACACTGAGATTGTTCATTGATTACAAAGAGTTGAATAAGATGACAATGAAGAATAAGTATCCTCTTCTGAGAATAGATTATTTTTTTTAATTAACTTCAGGGTGTATAGTTCTTTTTAAAGGTTGAATTGAGGTCAGGTTATCATCAGTTGTGGATCAGTGAAGCCGATGTTCCTAAAATGACATTCTGTACTCGGTATGGTCACTATGGGTTTCTAGTGATGTCCTTTAGGTTGACTAATGCACCAGCTGCTTTTATGGATCTGATGAATAAGGTATTCAGACCGCTTATGGATCAGTTTGTGGTAGTCTTCATTGATGATAAACTGGTGTATTCAAAGAGTATGGAAGAGCACGTATATCACTTAAGGACAGTACTATAAACATTGAGAGAACATCAACTTTATATTAAATTCTCGAAGTGTGATTTTTGGTTAGAGAGTGTTGCAATCCATGGACACATGGTGTCTAAAGATGGTATTCAAGTTGATCCATAGAAGATTAAAGCAATATTTGAATGGCCTAAGCTGACATCAGTCATAGAGATTTAAAGTTTTCCAGGTTTGGCAGGGTACTATAGGAGATTTGTGTAGGATTTCTTGAGAATTGTAGCTCCTATGACTCGCCTAACTCAAAAGAATGTGAAGTTTGTGTGGTCAGATGCTTATGCGAATAGTTTTCAGTTACTAAAGGTGAAGTTAACCACAACTCCAGTTTTGACCTTAGCTTATAGAGAAGATAAATTTACTGTGTATTATGATGCCTTTAGAGTCGGCCTAGGTTATGTGTTGATACAAAATGGTAAGGTGATAGTTTATGCTCTAAGGTAGTTAAAGAAGCATGAATAAAATTATCTTACTCACAACCTAAAGATGGCTGCAGTGATCTTTGCTCTCAAGATTTAGAGACATTATTTGTATAGGGTTACTTATGAGATTTTCATAGATCACAAGATTTTGAAGTACATTTTCCAGCAGAAAGATATGAACTTGAGGCAAAGAAGATGGTTTGAACTCCTGAAGGATTATGACTACAATATTCTTTATCATCCAGGTAAAGCTAATGTGGTAGCAGATGCTTTAAGTAGGAAGTCCTTAGGTAGTCTTGCTCGCATTCGTGTGGAGAGGAGACCTTTGATCCAAGAGTTACATGAGTTAGTGGATCAAAGTTTGATGATGAAGATTAGCATATCAAGAGGATTGTTAGCTTAGTTCAGAGTCCGATCAATGTTGAGAGATAGGATTAAGGCAGCTCAGGGCTAAGATCCTATTCTAGTAAAACTTAAGGAGAATGTTCATGAAGGAAAGTTCACTAATTTTACACTTGATATTGAAGGTGTTTTATGGATCAATGGTAGATTATGCATTCCTGATGTGGATAATTTAAGAGAAGAGATCCTTAAAGAAGCGCATTCTACAGCTTATAGTGTACATCCAAGTGTTACTAAAATATACCATAGCATCTGAGATTTGTACTGGTGGGATGGATTGAAAAAGGATGTAGCTTATTATGTTTTTGAGTGCTTGACTTGTCAGTAGGTGAAAGTTGAGCATTAGAAGCCTTCTGGGAAGCTTCAGCCTCTTCCTATTCCTGAGTGGAAATGAAAGAGAATTGCTATGGATTTTATGGTAGGGTTACCTCGTTCGAAGGATGGATACGATTCCATTTAAGTGATTGTGGATAGGTTAACCAAATTAGCTCACTTCTTACCAGTTAAAGCTATTTATTCTAAAGCTAAGTTGGCTAAGCTATATGTTAAGTATATTTGTACCTTTATGGAGTGCTTATTTCTATTGTATCTGATAGAAGTTGAGTGTTTACCTCTCAATTTTGGTAAGAGTTGCAGGAAGTAATGGGTGCTAGGCTTGATTTCAGTACTGCTTTTAACCCTCAGACAAATGGTCAAACTGAGAGGATGATCCAAACACTCGAGGATATGTTTAGGATGTGTGTATTAAATCTTAGAGGTAGTTGGGATGATCATTTTCCATTGGTAAAGTTTGCATATAATAACAGCTACCATAGCAGCATTGAAATGGTACCATATGAAGCTCTATATAAAAAGAAGTGTAGGTCCTCTCTATGTTAAGATGAGATTGGAGAGAGAGTGTTAACTGGACCTAAGATTATTCAGGATGCAGTAAAGAAAGTTATTATAATCAAAAGAAGATTAGAAACTACAGCTAGCAGACAGAAAAGCTATACGGACCCGAAGCATAGAGATGTAGAGTTTTAGGTTGGAGACTATGTGTTTCTGAAGGTGTCTCCGATGAAGGGTGTGATGATGTTTGACAAGAAAGGGAAATTAGCACCAAGATATATTGGACCATTTGAGATTCTTGAGAGAGTGGGCATGGTTGCATATCGGTTAGCTTTGCCTCCGAATCTATCTTAGGTACATCCAGTGTTCCATATCTCGATGCTGAGGAAGTATATTTTGGACCCTTCATAGGTGTTGCAGCCTGAGAGTGTGGAAGTGAATGAAGACCTGGTGTACGAGGAGGAGCTAGTTGTGATAGTAGATTATCAAGTTCGTCAGTTGCGTTCGAAGCAAATCCCGATGGTCAATGTGTTGTGGAGGAGCACACATGGGAGACTGAGGCTGAGATGCGGGTGCCTACCTTTACCTTTTTCCTCGATGAATTCCTATTTTTTGTTCTTTTATTTGAAAATTCAAGGATGAAATTTTTGTAAGGGGGGAAGATTGTTATAACCCGATATTTATAAATTATTAAATTAATTTTGGGATATGCAATGTTAATAAATATTTTAAATTGTTATATATTATGATTATTTTGTGTAATTTAATTTTAGTGTAAATAATTTAATATGTAGTGATGGAATTAAATTAAAAGTGATTATTTGTTTAAAAACATTATTATTATTATTATTATTATTATTATTATTATTATTGTTATTATTATTATTATTTTATATATATATAGACAGCGGGATTTAGCGTGCATCCAAAATTTTAGCAACCGCGACACTGTTTAAACTTAGGGCTCTAGAGAACACACTAACCACTATCATAAAGACATAGCGTGGAGATAAGGAGTCACTACCCAGGGTAATAACTCGGACAAGTAAAAAATGGTGGTACTCGATTCTCTAAAAGAAAGCCAGCACCATAACCAAGAGATTCTGGGTACAAAATACTAACTTTTTTCAGTCTTGTGTTCTTTTAGAATTACTTTATAAATTACTATCTTACTCTCTATTTACATACAATTTCATATAAACCCTTATTAAAATAATCAACTACAGGCAAACTATTCATGAAAAATAAATGTAAACAATGCATTCATGAAATTCACAATCCCAAAGTTAGTCTAATTTACATTTATTTTAATTTACAAGTAGGCCTAAAGACTAATAGGCCTAATTCCTATTTAATTTTAATTAAGTGAACCTAAGTCTGTTTATTTTTAATTCTAAGAGTGGGCCTAAATCTACAAATTATAAAGTATTTAAATTAGTGGGCCTAATTCTATATATTTTAATTCTAAGGTGATCTTAAATCTACAAGTTATGAAAAAGGCTTTTATTTTATGGGCTAAGTCTATATTAAGTGTAATTAACCTAAAATGGGCCTATGTCTAAATTACTAAATGAGCCTAAATTATCTCTAATATAAATCTAGTTAATTATGGGCCTAAAATGAATTTTAATTAAAATCTAGACCTATTAAATGAGATGGGCTAATAAGGAACTACTTGAATCTAAAATTATGTAAATGGATTTGAGCCTAATATGGGCCTAGGGCCCAAAACACATAAAAAAAAGATAAACAAGCCCAAAAAGGATAAAAAAAAAATCAAAACAAACAAATAAAAAGATCAACCATGCAATTAAATTATTTTATCTAAAAAAATCCTAATTTTAATTAACATGCAATCTAAATTAATCTACTTCCTCTATTGATTTTAATTAGGGTTTACCAAATTGAACATAATTTACTAATTAATTTTTTAAGAATAGGAGAACTAAATTTTCATTAGTCCCACTATCGAGGCTATTACAAAATCTACCAAAATAATAAAAAAAATTAAAATAAAACCCTTAAGAAGACAAATTAAACAAATTCAATACCTAAATAAAATAAAATAAACTAAACTAAACAGAGCAAAATTAAATTAAATTGGGATCTTGACTCTTAACTTTTATTCATGGATTTTTTGTGAGTTTCCTTGGTTCAATCATATATTCATCACCAGAATCATGAAACACAACGAATAAAAAAAAAAAGAAAATAAGATTAGAATTAATGAACAAAAAAATAAAATAATGAAAATAAAATATGAATAAAAAAACACAGAAATAATAAAAAGACAATAATGATATAAAAGAAAGAACTAATAAAAAGAAAGGAGTAGAAGATGAGTAATGTTGTGCAGATGTTATTTGAATGCCCCTTAGACTGAGATTTCACCGTTTTGAGAAAATTTACTTTGAGCTTTTTTGATTTCTGGACTTTTTAAAAAAAATGTACTTTGTTTTTTTTAAATGGTTTTGAAATGACAATATCATGTTAGGTCTTCTTCTTTTTTCTCAATTAGCCTCTATTGCAGTAGTTGATTATCGTTTTTTTTTTGTCTTCTCTACCAATATTTTCTTTTTATATCTCGTGCTTCAACTAACTGCTTATGTCATCATAAGAGTTAAGTGATCACAGTAGCTCTTATCTCTCCCTTCCAAAAAAAAAACAGGATAAGAATTTTAACTTAAAAAAAAGAAGATTATACGCGTAAGAGATGCATACTGGACCGGGATCAAAACATATAGATAAATACTTAAATCAATTTATTTATAAATTAAATTTGGATCAATCACAGTGAGAAAAAAGATTTTTACTGAATTTTTTAGCACCTTGGCATTCCAAAATATCGACCGGCATTGTGTAATGCCGATTAGCATTATGTAATACCAATTGGCATCACATAATGTTGATCAGCATTATGTAGTGTCTGGTGAACTACACTATATTCCCTTTGGGACGTCTAGTGATAATGGATTTCGTTATATTCACTATGAGATGTTTAACGAAATATATGTAATGATTCTCACTATATTCCCTATGGGACATTTAGCGATTTATGATTTTTTTTTAAAAAAACATGCTATAGTTCCTGTGGAATATCTAGCAATCTATGATTTAAAATTTTGCTATATTCCTTGTAGGATGTTTAGCGATTCGTGATTTGAAAAATGTGTTATAGTTCATAAGGAATGTCTAGCAATAATACTATAACTACTGTGTAGTGTCTGGTAGATTAAAAGATTTAAAAATTCATGATATAACTGCTTTGTAGTAAATAACATATTGAATTTAAAATTCATGTTATGACTATTAGGCAGTGCATAACGAAATAATCTGAAATTTTTGCTACAACTACTGTGTAGCATATAACAAAACATATTTAAAATCCTTGACAAAAATGATGATGTATGTAAAATGCAAAAATTGAATCCTATAATTATATTCTGTATTCTGTACTTGACAAAGGATTCAAAATTTTAATACAGACTAACTATGTAATTAATAATTTTGTGAATTATTAATTAATGATATGAACATCATGAGTTAATTATGAATGGACCAAATTATAAGGAAGAAATTTGACTTGAATGGAAACAATGTTAAAGGACTAAAGTGGACGTTTGCCACTTTAATATAAACTTTGTATTTTGCTAATTCATTCGTCATTTCCCTTATCCCTTTGCTTGCTTACTAATTATGCTACAATCCATAATTGCTCGCAATTAGTTGCAACCCTTTCATTGCTTACTGATGATGTTGCAATCCATAATTGCTTGCGATTAGCTGCAACCCTTACATTGCTCACCTTTAATGATGCTATAGTTAATAACTACTTATTAATAATGCTACAACCCATAATTGCTTGCAAATTGACTGCAATCCTTTCATTGCTTACCTTTGATGATGCTATAGTCCATAACTGCTCACTGATGATGCTACAACCCAAAATTGCTTGCAAATTGACTACAATTCTTTCATTGCTCACCTTTGATAATGCTATAGTCCATAACTGCTCACTAATGATGCTATAACCCATAATTTCTTGCAAATTGACTGCAATCCTTTCATTGCTTGCCTTTGATAATGCTACAGTCCATAACTGCTTGCAAATTGGCTACAATCCTTCCATTGCTCGTCAATGATACTGCAATTCATAATTGCTTACAAATTGACTACAATCCTTTCATTGCTCACCTTTGATAATGCTACAGTCCATAACTACTCATGAATTGGACATAATCCTTCCATTGCTCACCTTTGATAATGTTACAGTCCATAACTACTCATGAATTGGATATAATCCTTCCATTGCTCACCTTTGATAATGTTACAGTCCATAACTGCTTGTTGATGATGCTACAACCAATAATTGCTTATAAATTAATTGCAATCCTTTCATTGCTCACCTTTGATTATGCTACAGCCTATAACTGCTCACTGATGATGCTGTAACTCATAATTGCTTACAAATTGACTGCAATCCTTTCATTGCTCGCCTTTTATAATGGTACAGTTTATAACTACTAGTTGATGATTCTGCAACCCATAATTGCTTGCAAATTGACTACAATCCTTTTATTGCTCACCCTTACTACTACAGTCCATAACTACTCATGATTTTTATTTTTGGTTGTTTTAAGTCAAATGCTTTGAATTCTTTCTGCTGATTGATTAGTATTTTTGCTAAGTAACTTTAAATTTTATTGTGTTGACTTATTAGAATTTCTTTGCTGACTAATTTCAATTCCGCTATGTTAACCATCTCTACAAGTTGGGTGCACTTCCTTCTGGATTTGCAATTCCTATAAACTTATTGAAGTTAGCTTCAATCATGATGAATGTATAAAAGTACATTATAATGTTGAAAATCTATGAGAAAATTTATCACTTTTTCACGAGATAGCATGCACTCAACGAATCTCACTATTTTTGGTTTTCATGGCTATCATTTATTTGCCAATTACAAAGATCAGAGGCATCATTAACCATCTTCTGCTGAGAGTATATCTTTTACCAAGTGAAGAGCTTACTTCCACACCTAATTTTAGGGAGAATTTGCTAAACAAAACTCATGGAATTTGAGTATAAACATATCAAATTCTGAATATCAAAATAGCCTTTGAATTATTTTTGTGCCTTTCTTCCTTATCCGAGTATTCCCCTGCCTTTTCTGATATTACTTAGTGTGGATATCGTTGAAAAGGTCTTTTGGATACTCATACTCTTATAGAGCATTGGAGTAAATAAAGCGACTTTTGACGTAAGTCCTCTTTTAATATTCCCTCGCCTTTCTTAAATTATTGAGCATGGATACCATTGGAGGTTTCATGTTGATACTCTTACTCATTTGTAAGCATTGGAGTAAATTATGCTTGCTCTTATTTTGATTCTCCTCTTATTATTCCCTTACCTTTCTCGTATTACTCAGCGTAGATACCATCAAGGGATTTGTACTCATACTCATTTTTGAGCATTGGAGTAGATTATATGCATGATTTATCATTCAAAAGATTGAAAATATGCTCTAAAATTCAAGCAATTTATACTGCAAGTCCACAAATTTTGTCTTTGCATTTTCTTCACCTCGTTTGGGTGCAAAGTAAGCATTAGATTGATTAGAGTTTATAAACTCTCAACACAAAGCTACTAACTAAACATCTGAATTCTACAAGGTTAATAAAAGAAAGCTATTATGATCAAAGGTCATGAGATAGGCTTTTCGCACACAATCTTGTGAAGTGCATGAATTTACTTTTAATTTATGGATGAGATTGAGATGGTACTTTATTAAAAAATTTAAGGAAAGAGAGTTCTATTACTTCCCTTTTTATTCTCTTAATGAGTGTTTGGTATTTGCTATCTGGCCCATTTTTATTGATGTATCAGTTCCTTTCCCCTTCTTTATTCTTTTTTGTTTTTTTCCTGTACAAACTACCATAAGTTAGTATGGTCTATTCGCAAGCGAATAAGTTTTATCAAAATATAATGTTATTCTTTTGCATTCTTCTCTTTTGATTATGGTGATGATATCTCTAATCATGAAGGCCATGATACTCCACCATTAAAGTTGTGGCTTTGGGCTTATACCGTGGTAGATTGTTAGAGTAAAGAGGTGACTTTCAGAATTCCTAGTGAAGAAGAGTTTAAGTTTATGGGTGATAAGTGTTCTGCACCTCAAAATCTCATTTCCGCTATTACGGCTAGGAAGTTACTGAAGAAGGGTTATCAGGTTATTTGGCATTAGTCAGGGATACTTCAGTGGAGAAGTTGTCACTCACAGATGTTCCTATTGCCTGTGAGTTTCCTGATGTTTTTCCTGAGGAGTTGCCAAGTTTACCACCTCACAAAGAGATTGAGTTCTATATAGATGTGGTTCCAAGCACTACCCCTATTTCTATGCCACCCTACAGAATGGCTCCAGCAGAGTTGAAAGAGTTGAAGGAGTAGTTGCAAGAATTGCTGGATAAGGGTTTTATTAGACTTAGTGTTTCTCTTTGGGGTGCATCGATCCTATTTGTAAGGAAGAAGGATGGTACCCTGAGATTATGCATTGATTACAGAGAGCTGAACAAGGTGATAGTGAAGAATAAGTATCCTCTCCTGAGGATAGATGATTTATTTGATTAGCTACAGGGTGCACAGTTCTTTTCTAAGATTGATTTAAGGTCGGGTTATCATCAGTTGCAGATCAGCGAAGCCGATGTTCCTAAAATGGCATTCCGCACTCGATATGGCCATTATGAGTTTCTGGTGATGTCTTTTGGCTTGACTAACACACCAGCAGCTTTTATGGACCTGATGAAAAGTGTATTCAAACCATTTGTGGATCAGTTTGTGGTAGTCTTCATTGATGATATATTGGTGTATTCGAGGAGTATGGAAGAACATGTATATCACTTGAGGACTGTACTACAGACACTAAGAGAACATCAACTTTATGCTAAATTCTTGAAATGTGATTTCTGGATAGAGAGTGTTGTATTTCTTGGGACACGTGGTGTCTAAAGAGGGTATCCAAGTTGATCTATAGAAGATTAAATCAGTGTTTGAGTGGCCTAGATTGATTTTAGTTATTGAGATTCAGAGTTTTCTGGGTTTAGAAGGTTTGTATAGGATTTTTCCAGAATTGCAGCTCCTATGACTCGCTTGACTCAGAAGAATGTGAGATTTGAGTGGTCAGAAGCTTATGAGAATAGTTTCTAGTTGCTGAAGGAGAAGTTGACTACAGCTCCACTTTTGGCCTTGCCTAATGGAGTAGACAAGTTCATAGTGTATTGTGATGCCTCTAGAGTTGGCCTAAGTTATGTGTTGATGAAAAATGGTAGGGTAATAGCCTTTGCTTCGAGGCAGTTGAAGAAGCATGAACAGAATTATCCTACCCATGACCTAGAGATGGCTGCAGTGATCTTTGCTCTCAAGATCTAGAGACATTATCTGTACAGGGTGACTTATGAGATTTTTATTGATCATAAGAGCCTTAAGTACATTTTCCAGCAGAGAGATCTAAATCTAAGGCAGAGGAGATGGTTAGAACTATTGAAAGATTATGACTGTGAGATCCTTTATCACCCAGGCAAGGCTAATGTGGTAGTAGATGCCTTGAGTAGGAAGTCCTCAGGTAGTCTTGCTCACATTAGTGTGGAGAGAAGATCGTTGATCCAAGAGTTGCATCAGTTAGTGGATCAAGGTCTGATGATGAAGATGAGTAGGTCCGGTGGACTGCTAGCTCAGTTTAGGTGCGATTTGTGTTGAGAGATAGGATTAAGGTAGCTCAGAGCTGAGATCCTATTATAGAAGAGCTTACAGAGAATGTTCGAGCAGGGAAGTTCACTAATTTCACACTTGATTATGATGGTGTTTTGTAGATTAATGGTAGATTATGTGTTCCTGATATGGATAATTTGAGAGAAGAGATCCTTGAGGAAGCACATTTTACAGCCTACATCGTACATCCAGGTGTCACTAAGATGTACTATAGTATCAGAGATTTATACTGGTGGGATGGACTGAGGAAGGATGTCGCTGATTATGTTGCTAAGTGTTTGACATGTCAGCAGGTGAAAGCTGAATATCATAAGCCTTTTGGGAAGCTTCAACCTCTTCCTATTCCTGAGTGGAAGTGGGAAAGGATGGCTATGGATTTTATGGTTGGTTTAGCTCGTTCCAAGGATGGATTCGATTCCATCTGGGTGCTTGAGGACAGGTTGACCAAGTCTGCACATTTCTTGCCTGTGAAAGCCACTTATTCTATAGCTAGATTGGCGAAGCTGTATGTGAAACATATTGTGTGCCTTCATGGAGTACCTATATCTATTGTGTCAGATAGAGGTTCAGTATTTACTTCTCATTTTTGGCAAAAGTTGCAAGAAGTGATGGGTACTATATTGGATTTCAGTATTGCTTTTCACCCTCAGACAGATGGCCAGTTTGAGAGGACGATCCAGACACTAGAAGATATGTTGAGGATGTGTGTTTTGGATTTAGGAGGTAGCTGGGATGATCAGTTGCCACTCATAGAGTTTGCATATAATAATAGCTATCATAGCAGTATTGGAATGGCACCATACGAGGCTTTGTACGAAAGGAAGTGTAGATCCCCTCTGAGTTGGGATGAGATTGGAGACAGAGCTTTGACTGGACCTGAGATGGTTCAGGATGTTGTAGAGAAGGTTGATATAATCAAGAGGAGATTAGAGACCACAATTAGTAGATAGAAGAGCTATGCGGATCTGAGATGCATAGATGTGAAGTTCCAGGTAGGAGACTATGTTTTTCTGAAGGTGTCTCTGATGAAGGGTGTTATGAGATTTAGAAGGAAGGGTAAGCTAACACCGAGATATATAGAACCGTTCAAGATTCTATAGAGAGTTGGCACTATTGCATATCAGTTGGCTTTGCCTCCGAGTATGTCTCAAGTGCATCGGTGTTTCATATCTTGATTCTGAGGAAGTATGTTTCAGACCCTTCATACGTGTTGCAGCCCAATAACGTGAAAGTGAATAAAGACTTGACATTCGTAAAAGAACCTATTGCGATCGTAGACTATCAAGTTCGACAGTTGCATTCGAAGCAGATTTCGATGGTCAAGGTGTTGTAGTGCAACAACAACGTATAAGAGCATACCTGGGAGACTAAAGCTGAGATGCGAGCTTCTTACCCATATCTCTTTCCTCCTTAACTCTTGTAATTATTCTTTTCTTGAATTCAGCGACGAATTCTTATAAGGAGGGGAGACTGTAATAACCCTAATTTTTAAATTATTTTAATTTAAAACAGGATATGCAGTGTTAATAAAATTTAAAGCTATATTTGATTATTTTATTATCTTGTGTTTAATATTTATTATTTCATGTTTAATCAAAATTTTCTACGTAAAAATTTATTTTAAAACCTATTATTTTAGAAATTTATTTACGTTATATTTATTATTTTGAGAATTATTTTAATAATATTATTTAAGTACTGAGGTTATTTTTAAAAATGATGTTGTTTATTATTATTATTATTATTGTTGTTGTTGTTGTTGTTATTTTTACTATAATGCATTATTGCTTTATTATAATATGTGTTATTACATATATATATATACACATGCATTAGGGTTATTGTTATTATTTTATTTGTGTGTGAATGCAAGTATGTGTGTATATATATATTGATATACATGTGTGGAGATTAGTGTATACATACATACATACATACATATATATATATATATACAAAAAAAATAAAAATAAAGTCTTCTTCTTCTTCCCCTGAACTAACCCGAGCCACCCAATCCCCGTCGTTGTCACGCCTTTCCTTTATCGTCGGAGTGCCTCACCGCTGTCCAGCGACTTCCTACCGTCATTCCCATCTCCTCCTTCTTCTTCAACGAGTAGTAGATTGGCGACAACAAGAAGAAGCCGAAACTTGAGCTTTCTGGCGTTCCTCTTTCGTCCAGCCACCATTCTTCGCGATTTTGGTGTCCCTGAGCTCCTCAAGCTCTGGTGAACTCAATTCTAGCTTCGGTTTGAGCTCCCTCCATTTTTGTTGTTATAATTATTTTAGGTTTATGTGAATTTTATAAATTAAGGTTAAATATATATTTTATTAGAAATTATTGGTTAATTATATGTATTTGTTGATATTAATGAGAAATATGTTGAGAAAATAATTTTTGTGTATTTATATAATTTTATTGAATTTTTGAATATTACTAGTATTTTATGTGTATTTTTAAGTAGTAGGGTTAATTTTGTAAATTGGTGATAATTTTTGTTAAACACTATGTTTAATTGGTTTTAATATTATTTGGGTTATAAAAGTGATTTTTACAAATTATTTACTATTTTTAACTAATTAATACTAATTTTTGAAAATTATTTTTAAATAATATATGATATACTATTTTTGTAATAAAATGGATTTTTAGTAATTTTTAAAATGTAGTTGGACTAATTAAGTGGATTAGTAAAGTGAGTTTTTTTAAGATTATATTGAATTATTGAGAAAAATGGATTTTTAATAATATTATATTATTATTTAGGGTTTTTAAGTAATTATTGGGAAAATAATTATTTTAATATTTTAATGATAAATATACTATATTTTGATGTTTCAAGGGTATTTATGGTAATTGTTGATTTTTAATATATTTTATTATATTATGTGAATTTTGGTGAATTGTGGACCTAGGTTGGGGGAATTTTATAGTTTGGGATCCTAACCGAGGGTTGAGAATTTTCATATTAGAAGTGTACTTTTCTTGCACGACCGGCTTTACTTTTTAGTAGAGAGATGTCTGTTTTACTAAGGAGGTTCTGCCGAATTTTTGATAGAATTCTCGTAAAACGTGACATCAGGTCTAATTCCAATTATGTATCTGTTTGTATTTTATAATCCTAGATCGAGTCTCTAGAAGTTAAGTTAAATGTATTATGATTTCATGATCGTTTTTATTGTTTAGTTGCGTTGAGACCGAGGCCTAGCATATCAGGCCCGTTGGACCAGTCTCATGGAGCGCATCCTTGTGAGTTGTTATTATATATATATATATATATATACACATTGCTTTAGGTTGCATGTTTTAGAATTATATGTTTTAAATGTAAAATTTTGCATAATTTTTTTATTAAATACTTGAGTATATTTTAGGTATATTTTTAGTATATTCTAGGTATATTTTGAAATAAATGCATGTTTTACTTTTGATTTATATTTAAATTATTTTCAAGAATATTATTGGTTTAGTTTGAGTATATTTCATTATTTATTTGAGTTTTTTTTACATATATATATATTTGAAATATACTTAATTTATTCTAGGTATATTTCCAATATATATATGGTTTATTTGACTATTATGAACGACTTTATACATTATTTGTTACTTGAATGTATGTTTTATTATAAATGAAGGATATCGATAGAACGTGGTTCCTAGTGGGCAGCACTAGGATTGAGTACATACTGATACGATAGATTGTAGGTTGAATTACTAACTTATTTATGGAAATTATGACTTGATTGATTTGATTGATGTGTGATGTGATTGATGGTGTGATTGCTGGAGGTCGGTTGACCAAGTGTCTTGGGCCTAATCACACTGACAGTCAAACTGCTGGAGCTCGATCGACTTAGTGTCTCGAGGCCAATCTACTGTCCAATTGGATTAAGTGAATTTACTTGGAATTAAGTGAGCCAATATGGCTAGAGTGATTTCTAATGCTAATTGAGGTTGCGATCACTTAGGGTTCTATTTGATCCTTCATAAACTGATGTTTTTTAGTATTATATATAAAGTGATTTTCAGCATCTGTGTGTACATGCCTGTATATATATTTATTATATACATATGACTGTTTGCATTTGTCATTTAGTAATGCATGTATATATATTATAACAATTCACTCAATGAGGTCTAACTCCCCTCCGTTGATATTTTTACAAGAGAGTCTTCTTCTTCAGACCTCAACAGTAGACTTATCCGTCGGATTTCTTCCGCCTCGGCTCTATTATGTAAATCTTTTACCTAGTTTTATTTTTGTATTCTAGAAAACTGTAGTAGTTGTATTTATATTAGTCAAAAGTTGTACTATGTATTTATGTATGTTTATTTTAATTCAGAAATGTTTATCTCTGAATGTTGTATTAAAATATTTTATTTTATGATATGAGGAGATTATTTAGTACATAATTATTGACATTTAAATTCTGATGTATTTTTATTTATTTTATTTTATTTATTGTTTGTTTTTATTATTTTAAGGCTTACTACGGGTTCCGGATTCGAAAGAATTCCCGTTCCCTAGCGTCGGTCATGGCCCCGGTTTTGGGTCATGACATATTTGGCATATATTCAATATATGTTTGGTATATTTCTTTAAAAATGGATGTTGTCATATTTAAATTATGCATTTTATTATTTTTAATAATTATACGATTTATTTGAAAGATAGCAGTAGAACGTGCTACCTAGTGGGCTGCACTAGGACTGTGTACGTACCAGTGCGTTAGACTTTAGGGTGGATATCATGAGATAATTTGAGGTGAGAATTGATTAAATGATTATGGAGATTTAGAGTGAAAGAGTGATGTGATTGTGGAGCTTGAAATAACCCGAATATTTTTTTATATATAAATATTGAGAATATTTTTAATATTATTATTTTTACATCATTTTTATTTTATGCACTTTATTATTTAATTGTCCAAATATTTATTTATAGCATTATTTTACTAGAGTTTAATATTATTATTATTATTATTATTGTTGTGTGTGTGTGTGTATATATATATATGTATGTATGTATATTACTTTAACAACTCTAAATATATGTATATATGTTGTGCTTTTCAGACCAAAAAGTTGGTCAAAAAGTTTTTTTTTTCAGGACAATAAATTTTGTTTCCCTTCCTTAATATTTTCTTTTCTTCTCTTCTTCCCCTGTTGCCCTCTTCTTTCCGCCTGCATTATATCAATTCTTCCTATCACTGCACCTACACGTGCACTGCCATCTTCCTCAGCTGCTTCTTCTCCTCCTTGCTGTCCCTGCACAGTAGCAACCTCTCACGCCAGCAGCAGCAACAATGTGCAGAGAAGCAGCGCCAAACAACAACAATGAAAGCAGTAGCAGGTCCAACATCGTGAGGCAACAACAGATCAGCAGCCCTTCCCTGCATCTGATTTTCAATTGTAGGTAAGTTTTAGCTTAGTTAGTTTTAGTTTGTTGTAGTTGATTTTTAGTGGTTAGGTAGTTGATTTTAGTTAGTTTTCAGGTTGATTTTTAGTTGTTTAGGGTTGTTGTTAGCTGATTTTGTGTTGATTTAATATTTCTGTTGATTTTTATTATATTTACTAATTACCCATAATTTTATTTTAATTATGTGGTTAATTTTGGGTTGATCTATACATATATTAATTGATCTAAATTATTTGGGGTTAATTTTGGTTAAGTGTATATAAAAAATTAATTTAGATTAATTAAATTGATTTTATAAAATTTTTGTATATTTATTTGGGTATTTTAAGTTTTATGTATATTTTGTTAATGTTGTTAATTAATTGTTTTTGGTTGAATATTTGAGTAAATTAGTGTCAGTATATTATGTTAGTAATTTTAGTAGTGATAAAATAATTTTTGATAATTTATTTAATTTTTTTTTAGAAATTATTATTATTATGTGAATTTTGAAATAATAGGTAAATGATATGTTTTTGTTGATATTATAATTAAATACTATGTTTTAGTTAATTTTGAGATAAAATGTGGTATTAAAATAATTTTATAAATAATTTATTATTTTTAGTTAATTAATACTAATTATTTTTGAAAATTTATTCAAAATTTGATTATTTATTGTTTTGTGGTTTAAATGAGTTTTTAATTAATATTAGAGTATATTTAAACTATTTGAACAAATAAAGTTTGAATTTGACTATATTTTGTTGAATATTTGGAAAGTTGGATTTTTATTAATATTATATTATTATTTGAAATTTTATTAAATTATGGTGGAAAATAATTTTATTTAGTGTTTTAAAAATTTAATAAATTGTATTATGATTTATTATTAATTTTTATAGTTTTTGGTGATTTACTATATTAATATTTAGTATTTGCTTATTTGTATTTTTGTGAACCTCAGTTGGGAATTGTATAGTTTGGGGTCTCAACCCGAGGTGTTGTGCCACTGTAAAATTTTGAAGTGTGTTTACTTGCAGGGTTGACTCTACTTCGGTAGAGAGATGTTCATTTTCTAGAGAAAACTCTGCTGAATTTTCAGTAGACTTTTCGTAAAGCATGGCACCAGATCAATCCTAAAATTGTTATTCTGAATTTGAATCGAGTCTTCCTTAGAAACTCTAGAAGTTAGGTTTCTATTTTCTGATTGTTGTTTTCCTTTTGTCTTTTAGCCGCCCCTCCAGTCACATCTACCAGTTGAGGTTGGACATGATGTGCCAGAGGAGCGCCTTTATCCTGTAAGTTAATATTTGATTTGAGTGTCAGGTCTTTTAATTTAAATTATATTAAATTCTTATGAATTTAATTTTATGAGATCCTAATCAACATTTTTTTATATGATATTGCATGATTTAATTTATAGTTGATTTATTTATTGTTATTTATTGTAATTTTTTCCTATTTTAATTATTTGCAATTATTTTAAATAAACCACGGTAGAACGGGCTACATGATGAGTTTCATTAGAACTGTATGCGCACCAGTAGAATATGTGATTATATTAATTATATGACTGGGGCCGAAGGTCTGGTGATGTTTTGCTCTCAGACACCGTCAGTAGTATAATATTTGTTTATTTAATAAATACTAGGGCCGAAGGTCTGGTGATGTTTTGCTCTCGGACATCGCCAGTGATATTAGATTCAGTGATGTGACTACGGCTGAGTATCCTGGTGATTCTTTGCTCTCGGGATCTGGCAGTTTTGGATATAAGTGGGTCGTGTGACTATTATAAAAATTTATAAATCGGGTTCTACTAAATTTTTATACTGAAATGTTTTAAAAAACATTTAAATATTTAATTCTTTCCTTTGAAAAAAGAAATGGATTTCTTATATGTATATCAAATGATTTGAATAAAATTATAATTATATTATATTTCCATAAAAAATTTATTTTTAATGAGATTTTCAAACCGCATTCATTTCTTTTTTAACTTACTCAGTGAGGTCTAACTCCCCTCAATTTATTCTTTTTCAGGAGTTTGGGATTTTTCTATTAGGCCTACTTCTCTTCGCTGTGTAGCTTCATCACCAGCTATTCTACATAAGTCTACTTAGTCGTGTTGTATTTATATTCATGTACTACATTAGAGAAAACTGTATAACTACATATTTTATTTGGGATATTATGTATTTATAATTTATGTACTGAGATATTATTTGTATAACTGATGTTTATTTATTTTATGCACTGATATTATGGTTTAAATTATATTGAGAAAAATTAGTTGGATAATGTGCATTGTGATTTAATTATTTATTGTAAGGTTTCAAAGTTTAAATATTTCGCATTTTTCTTTTAAGGCTTACTACGGGTTTTGGTAACTTTATGTTTTCCCATTCCCTAGTGTCGGTCACATGCCCCTAGGTTCGGGTCGTGATAAGTCTACTGTCCAAAAATGGAAAAGAGAAATATTTTGGAATTAAGTAAGCTTGTGGGCTAGTGAGATTCAATGATCGAGGTTGCAAACTATTTAGGGTTATGCTCTGATCCTTAATTCAAAATAAACTTTTCTGCATCTATTATTATATAAAAGTGGATTTTTGCATCTTTATGATGTGCATGTATATATATTATTATACTGATACTTGATTGTATATGACTTTTGGTTGCATGTATATATATTATAATAATTTACTCAGTGATGTCTGACTCCCCTCAATATTTTTTTAAGGATCTACTACTTCAGATCTTCCTCGTAGTATAATTTGCCAAACTCTTTCCTCCCCGACTGATTTATATAAATACTGAACTATCTCTTGTATTTTAGTAATCACTATAGTAGTAGTGTTATTGTATTAGTAATGTGTTGTATTATTAAAGACCTTGTACTTGAATATTGTATGAAGATATTTTTATTATGTTATAATATAAATATTTGTTTTTATATTAAATAAATTTTTAATTCTAGCATATTTTTATATTATTATTGCATGTGTTTTTATTTTAAGGCTTACTACAAGTTCCAGATTTGAAAGAATTCTCATTCCCTAGCATCGGTCATGACTCCCGGTTTGAATCATGACATTAATATTAATAATATTAAATGATAAATAATAATAAAATTTAACTTAAATCTTTAATTTAACAATAATTACCAATTTGTAATAAAATAAATAATAACTTCGAAATAAAATTTAGTCTCATCAATAACCAAATGCTACGATTTACTAAAATAAATAATTAGAATAATAATAAAATTAAAATATTAAAATAATCATTAATAAAAATATTTATTAACACTGCATATCTCATAATTTAATTTTTATAATTTATATGAAAATTTCGGGTCATAACAATTCAACCTATTGGTCATCTCGATTATGGATTCATAAGGCTTCATCTTAAAGAGTTTATACTCATATACATGGAGTTGAACTTTCTTGGATCTCACTTTGATGTTGCCTTCATAATGGTTCTCTAAGGTCACCCACAACTCCTTAGCCGAAATGCAATGTTGAAGCTTTCCTCCTTCTCTTGCCACGGAAGCAATAAAAATGGTCATGGCTCTCTTATTTTTGAATTTTTCTTCCTTTTTTTTTATGACCATCTTCTTTTATCTTTTAGAACCTTAACCACTTCCACTCTTCCATAGGAGGATTCCACCCATAAAAAGTTACATCCTATAGTAATCACTATCTGAGTATAGTTTTATTCTATGCTTTCAATGTAGGTAATCACATCCATTAAAAAAGGGTCTAAAGTTTTAAAAAGAAAAGGATTCACTCCATATGATATTGAATTCTAGAACTAAGTACCTAGAATCCAAACTCTGATACCAAATGAAAACACCTAAAAGGGGGGGGGGGGTGAATAGGGCTAACAAGAATTTAAAGGAAATATATAAAATTAAAGGGAAAATAATAAGTGATTTAAGAAAAGATAAATATGAACAACAAAAGAACAAAAAGGAGAATTAAGACAAGGACTTTAAGGAGTTCAGATTCTAATCAAAGTCTCTAACACTTCAGATGATGTATTAAGCTTGTATTTATAGTGGAGGGAAGGTGCAAAACTAGCTATTGAAGCTTTAATTTTCATCCCTAAACAAACCTCCATCTTAATTTAATGTTTCTTTCACTTTTTATAGGAAATAATGCTCATGGTTGTGAGGGGAGGTTTCATGATCATAACCTTTAATTTCATAGCAATTAGAGTTTTGAAATAGCCATTATAAAGGTTACCACATTATCAAGGTGGTGCTCATGGTGCTGGTCATGACCACAACATAACATGTCACGGTCCTGACCATGCCCATAAGTGCCATTGTCTCTTTCATTTACTTGAGTTTTTCTTACTCTATATCATGATTGGGATGCTCCCAATCATGAGAATAATGGTCATGCCCATGAGGAGGATCGGTCACTAGTGTTTCGAATGATAAGAATTTGACTCTCATTTGGCTCGTGAGAATGCTCACGATTGTGATGCCACTCGTGAGCATCTTAGCCTTCATGTCTTAGGCACATTTTGAGCTCTATAACTTCATCCAATAAGTGTAGTCTTAAACCTAACTCAAATACACACTTAAACACACATATTAGTATATTAAAATTGATTGTTAAAGTAAAAAACAAGGGTAATTAAAGATTGTTCATGCAAATGTCAACAATTGTTCAAATAGAAAATTTATTAAATTTTTAATAAATTACTATGTTATAAGTAATACTATCAAGATTGAAAAATTAGATTGACATATAAATAAAATAATATTTTTATTATTTTTAAATACTTATTTTAAAATAAAGTTTATAAAGTGAATTATTATAATTAAACTAATTAAAGACTTTTATATGTCTTGAATCTATAATCATATTTAAAAAAAAAATAGATCATATAATTTATTTGATAATAGTATTTTCATAACAAATTAGTGTTTTAGTAATTATAAAAAAATATTTAATCTCAAATTAATATTTATTCTATAAAAAAATGAGTTCAATGATAACAAACGATCACGTATGAAACATGTTGTGTGTACACATGTATATATAAAATACTTTTTAGAGAATAAAAATTCATGACTTAATTTTAACTTTTCAATTAGTCGATTTATTAGATTAATATTTTTTAAAAATTAGGAAAAGAGCTAAAAATTGAACCTTTAGCTATTGATACCTTAAAAAGAAATATACCACATGAGTATTCAACCTTTGATTCATGGTTAAATATGAACACTATTGAAAAATAAATAAAGTAATTCACTTGTCACGATTCAAACTGAGGAGTCATGATTGACACTAGGAAACGAGAATTCTCACGAATTTGGAACCTGTAGAATGCCTTAAAATAAAAGCAAATGCAAAACATACCACAAAATATCTTAGAATTAAAATTTTAATTAATATAAAAGAAATTCTCATATAATAACATAACAAAATATATTCATAAAATTCTTTAAATACAGAATCACTATCTAATACAATATCAGGTATTACAACAAGAAGTACTACTACTACACCGTTTACTAAAATATAAGAAAAGTAATGGTTCAATATTTACATAAGTTGGTCGCGGAAGAATGAGTCTGGCAAATAAATCTAATAGGGAGGTCTGAAGTAGAAGATCTTGAAAAAAATATTGAGGGAGATAAGACCTCACTGAGTAAATTATTATTATATATATACACGCAACCTAAAGATGTATATATATATATATATATATATATATATATAAATGCTAAAAATCTACTTATTTTATAATAATAAATGCAGAAGAATTTTGGGTGGAGGATTGAAGTAGAATCCCTAAATTTTGTAACCTCGATCAATGTATTTCCTCATCCAACAGGCTTTCCATATCTCCAAAATATTATTTTATCCAACTTTTGGCAGTGAACTGGCCTCGAGTACACAAAGGTCAATCGAGGATTCGCAGTTCCACTACCGGTGCTAACTGGCCTCGAGTACCCTACAGGTCAATTGAGGATCCACAATCACACCCCTTATATCCCCAATTCACAACAATCATAATTTTTATATCCAAAATTAATCAAATTTCAAAACCTAATTTTAACGAATTGTTGCATAATAGCTCTAGTGTGACCCGCTAGGTGGCACGTTCTACAACTATTTTCCAAAATGTTGTTTCATAATAATAAAATGAAAATTCATAATAAAATATGATAACATATATTATTAAAAATAAATAATCTCAAACAATAAAAAATATCATTTAATGAAATAAAGCATAATTAAATTCATATTTATTAAAAATATATGGATGCTCACAATATTTATCTACATGCAATATATACATATAATAATAACTCACAGTTTAAATGTGCTTCTCTACTCTGGCTTGGCCCAATAGGCCTAACATGCGGAGCAACTAAGGAAAATAATAACAATAATATATTATAGTTGAAATTGTAATTTTATACTTCTAGAATTTCTTAAGAATGACCCAATCTAGGACACGACTTAACAAAAATTCGATACTCAGGACATACCCGATGTCATATTTTATGAGAATTATACCAAAAATTCAACAGAGTCTCCTCTGTAAAATATACATCTTTTTACTAAAAGAAGAGTCGATCCTGCATGCAAACATATTTCGAATACTCAAATTGCTCAACTTCTTGGGTTAGACCCCCAAACTACATTTATTGCCCAACTGAAAACTAATAGAATTAAAATAAATAAAATACTAATAATTCACCAAAACTCATAAAAATCATAAAAATACCACAATTCAATTTATTTAAATAATAAAAGCATCAAAGATATTTATTTTCCAAAATAAATACTAAAATCCCAAAAATAATTAAATAATATAAATAAAAATCCACTTTTTAAATATTTGAAATCAAATAGCATAAATTATAAATAATTATATAAATTGCCCAAGTATATAATAAAATAACTAAAAATTCATTTAATCATAAAAATATTAGACAAAATTATTATTCGAATATTATTATTAATTAGCTAAAAATAGTAAATAATTCATAAAAAATAATTTAATACTATTTATTACTCAAAAATTATCCAAAACATAATAATTAACAATAATTTCAATTAAAATATAAAATTTACTAATTTATCCACAAATCTATTTTTTACATAAACATTCGAAAATTCATAATAAATATTCGGAACATAATTTCAATAAACTTTCTTAATGAAATATGTTTAAAATAATTAATAAAATTTATTAAAAATAAAACACATTTCCGAGTGGGAACAGTATCTGTGAATAGCAACTGAGCTCGGAATAGTGTCCAAATCGCAACTATCTCCAAAATTAAATTTAAATAAATTTTTGGAAAGCTTACAACTTCAATTTCAATAATCTAAAGTCAATTTAACATTAATCAAACTAATTTAATGCAAAAATCAACAATTGAAGCTAACAACCTTAGAATCAATTATCCAAAATTGAAGCTGAATTCGAGGTTAATCGAGTGAATTACCTTAGAGGAATTGAAGCCCAGAAAACTAGCTTTCAAATGACATTGGTGGGAGCTCCAACCATCGCTAGAAATGTCATCAGTGGCCTTCAGAAGCTAACAGTGCCGAGAAGGAAGAAGAGAGGAGAGGGAAGAGAAAACATCGGTGAGAGGGAGGGAAGATGGTGGCGGCAAGCAGAGGAGAGGCAACAACATTAATGGTGGTGGTGTCTAGTTCCATTCTGCAGAGGGGAGGGGCTAGTTCATGTTCTGTCACAAAGAAGGAAGAGGAAGAGGAAAAGGAAGGGAAAGGGGAAGGAAAGAAAAGAAAAAAAAAAATATATATATATATATATCAAAAAATAGAAAAGGACAAAAAAATAAAAAAATAAAATCTTTAATTTAAATATTTTCTTTTCTAATTAAACTCACCATAATATTAAAGTACACTACATTAACATAATTCACAATAATAATAATAATATTAAATAATATGTAACAATAAATTTAAGTTGTAAATTTCAATTTAATATTAATACCATAATATAATAAAATAAATAATAACACTTGAATTTAATTTAATTTCACCAAATAACCATAATATAACAAATTAATAAAATATTTATCAACAATAAAAATCCCAAAAATTAATTTAATAATTTATAAAATTTAGGTTATAACAATCTTCCCTCCTTACAAAAATTTGTCTTTGAATTACAAATAAAAATAACTGAATACAAGAATTCATCGAGGAAAAAGATAAGGGTAAGCCACCCACATCTCAGCCTTGATCTTCCATGTGTGTTCCTCCACGTTGTTGCTCCTCCACAAAACCTTGACCATCGGAATCTGCTTCGAATGCAACTGATAAACTTGATAATCCACAATCGCAACTGGCTCTTCCTCATATGTCAAATCTTCATTCATTTCCACACTCTGGGGCTGCAACATTTGCGAAGGGTCTAAAATGTACTTCCTCAACATTGAGACATGGAACACTAGATGCACTTGAGATAAATTCAAAGGCAAAGCCAACTGATATGCAATTATGCCCACTCTCTCTAGAATCTCAAAAAGTCCAATGTATCTCGGTGATAACTTCCTTTTCTTGCAAAATCTCATCATACCCTTTATTGGTGGCACCTTCAGAAATACATAGTCCCCAACTTGAAACTCCACATCCTTATGCTTCGGATCCACATAGCTCTTATATCTGCTAGCTATGATTTTTAATCTTTTTTTGATCAAAGCAACCTTCTCAGTTGCATCTTAGATAATCTCAGATCCAGTTAACTCTCTTTCTCCAATCTCATCCCAACACAAAGGGGATCTACATTTTATTCCATATGGAGCTTTATACAATGCCATTTTAATAATACTATAGTAGTTTTTATTATAAGCAAACTCTACCAGTGGCAGATGATCATCCTAACTACCTCTAAGATCCATTATACACATTCTCAATGTATTCTTAAGTGTTTGGATCATCCTCTTAGATTGAACATCCGTTTGAGGGTGAAAAGTAGTACTGAAATCAAGCCTGGTGCCTATTGCATTCTTTTAACTTTTTCCAAAAGCGAGAGGTAAACACTAAACCTCTGTCAAATACAATGGAAACAGGCACTGCATGAAGGCACACAATATGCTTAACATTTAGCTTAGCCAATTTGGCTACAGAATAAGTAGCTTTAACTGGTAAGTAGTGAGCTGATTTGGTTAACCTATCCATAATCACCCAGATGGAATTGTATCCATCCTTTAAATGAGGTAACCATGTCACAAAATCCATAACAATTCTCTCCCATTTTTACTCAAGAATCAAAAGAGACTAAACCTTCCCAGAAGGGTTTTGATGCTTAGCTTTCACCTGCTGACAAGTCAAGCACTTAGAAACAAAATTAGCTACATCCTCCTTCAATCCATCTCACCAGTATAGATCCTTAATGATGTGGTACATCTTAGTAACACTTGGATGTACATTGTAAACTGCAGAATGCGCTTCTTCTAGGATATCTTCTCTTAAATTATCCACATTTGGAACATACAATCTACCATTGATCCATAAAATACCTTCATCATCAAGTGTAAAATCAATGAACTTTCCTCCATGAACATTCTCCGCAAGCTCTACCAAAACAGGATCTCAGCTCTGAACTACTTTAATCCTATCCCTCAACACTGATCTGACTCTGAACTAAGCTAGTAGTCCTTTTGATATGCTTATCTTCATCATCAACCCTTGATCCACTAACTCGTGCAACTTTTGGATCATATTTCTTTTCTCCACACTAATATAAGCAATACTACTTGAGGACTTTCTACTCAAGGCATCTACTACTATATTAGCCTTGCTTGGATGGTATAAGATATTACAATTATAATCCTTCAGCAATTCCAACCACCTTCTTTACCTCAAGTTCATATCTCTCTGCTAGAAAATGTACTTCAAATTATTATGATCTATGAAAATCTCACAAGTCACTCTGTACAAATAATGTCTCCAAATCTTAAGAGCAAATATCACTGCAACCATATCTAAGTTGTGAGTAGGATCATTTTGTTCATGCTTCTTTAAATGCCTCGAAGCATAAGCTATCACCCTACCATTCTACATCAACACACAACCTAGGATGACTCTAGAAGCATCGCAATACATAGTGAACTTATCTTCTCCATTTGGTAAAGTCAAAACTAGAGCTATGGTTAACTTCTCCTTCAGTAACTAAAAATTATTCTCACAAGCATTTGATTACATGAACTTCACATTCTTCTAAGTTAGGCAAGTCATAGGTGTTGTAATTCTTAAGAAATCTAGCACAAATCTCCTATAATACCCAGCCAAACCTAGGAAACTTTAAATCTCAATGACTGATGTTGATCTAGGCCATTTAAACACTACTTTAATCTTTTATGGATTAACTTGCATACCATCTGTAGACATCATATGTCCAAGGAGTGCAACACTCTCCATCCATAAATCACACTTTAAGAATTTAGAATAAAGTTAATGTTCTCTCAATGTTTGTAGTATTATTCTCAAGTGATATATATGCTCCTCTATACTCTTTGAATATACCAGTATATCATCAATGAAGACTACTATAAACTAATCCATAAATAGTATGAACACCTTATTCATCAGATCCATGAAAGCAGTTAGTTCAGTAGTTAACCTGAAGGACATCACCAGAAACTTATAGTGACCATATTTAGTGCGAAATGCCATTTTAGGAACATTGGCTTCACTGATATATAACTGATGATAGCTCGACTTTAAGTCAATCTTAGAAAAGAACTATGCACCTTGAAGTTAATCAAACAAATTATCTATCCTCAAAAGAGGATACTTATTCTTCATTTTCACCTTATTCAGCTTTCTGTAATCAATGCACAGTCTTAATTTACCAGCCTACTTCTTCACAAATAGGACTGGTACACCCCAAAGAGAAATACTAGGTTTAATGAAACCCTTGTCTAATAAATTTTACAACTACTCCTTTAACTCCTTCAACTCTACAGGAACCATTCTATAAGGTGGCATCAATATAAGAGCTGTGTCTGGGACCACATCTATACAGAATTCAATCTCTTTATGAGGTGGTGAACCTAGTAACTCATCAGGAAAGACATCAGGGAACTCACAAGCTATCGAAACATTTAAGATAGGCATCTTCTCCACTGAAGTATCCCTAAATAGTGCCAAGTATCCTTAATAACCTTTACTCAACATCTTCCTAGCTGTGATAACGAAGATAAGATTCTAAGGTGCAGAACTCTTATCACCTACAAACTTAAACTCTTCATCATTTGGAATTCTAAAAATCACCTTTTTACTTTGATAATCAACAATGGCATAGCGCTGAGATAACCAATCCATACCAAGAATCACATCAAACTCCATTACATTTAACAATACCAAATCCATTGATAATTCTCTATTTCCCACTAGCATTGGACATTAAGAAAGAATAATGTTGGTGTTTAATGAATAACTTAGAGGAGTGGTAATAGATAAAGGAAATGCCATCCTTGAAGCTTGCCAACATGACTTTAAAGCAATAATAGGGGACACAAAAGAATGTGTGGCACCTGAATCAATCAAGACTTTAGCATCTAAGTAACAAACTGGAAGTATACCTGCTACAACAACATTGGATGCCTGAGCATCCTGCTAAGTGATGGTGATGACTCTACCCTGACCTCGACCTCCCTGTTGGCTAGTGGAAGCCTGACCAAAGCCTCTCACACTACCTTTTCCCCCTCTGATATGCCCATATTAGGCTACAAATGATAACATATTAGGATATTGGGCTGGAGGCAACTAATAGGGAGTTGGAGTTACACTAGTAATAGATTATTGTGAAAACTACTGAATAGGGACACGCTCTAGCAAAGTGCCCATTTATTTTCATCTGAAACATATCAATGGAGCTATGTAACAAGGTCTCTGATGGACTCTCCTACATTTTTAGGAAGAACTGGCTGCAGATCCTGTGCTACCATATTCGAAACTCTATCCACTGCTGCTATTGGTAGCATTATAACTAAATTTGATAGGCCTGCAAACTCCACCACGACCATGTCTCCTACCCTAGTGATATTTATGTTGATGTCTTTAGTCCTGCTGAATAAAGCCTTTATGTTGACAGTTGGAGCCTATCTAAACTGTTTGAAATGGTATGCTCTGAGATCCTCCAATTTGAACACCTTACATTTGATAATAGTTAGGCATGACTCCTTGCCTGATCAGTCTAAGCTCTATCTCCTTAGCCAACTCGATCATATACTTCAGAGTAAGGCCTATAGTAGGCATCCAACAAATGCAAAACCCAGTCTAGTGACATAAGTGGTGATTGTAAAGTACTGGTCTCTCAATAAATCCTCTATATATCAGCCTAATATGAGGAACTCTCTAGTGTAGTCCTCCACTGACTTGTTGCCTTTACTGATATTAGTCAGTCAGAGTTTAAAGCTCATTCGTATAGGCTTTAAGCAGAAATGACTCATGAATCTCTCTCAAAATTGAGCCCAAGTGAATGTCATCATGTGTAGCTGAATGACTTGTATAAACCAATCTAGGGTTGGCCCCTCAATAGATAACTCGACGATCATAATCCTTTGTTACTCAGTGTAAGCAGTCTGAGTCCTCGTCTCTATAGCATATAAGAAATCCAAAGGATATATAGTCCCATCGAATGATATCCTGCTGACTTTTGCATAAAATAAGGTTGCCTTAGGGTTAGACATGCCTTGCTGATACACAGGCTACATCTGTGATACGGTCGGAGGTATAATATCTTCCTCATCCTAAAGCTCTCACTGCCTACAATGACCTACTGCACCTCAAGGTCTACCTCTACCTCTACCTAACTGGTGGCTCATAAAGTAGAATCTCATCCTGAAAAGACTAATCATCTTGGGCCTAAAAAACTGGTGGAGAAATACGTGCTCACCTCCTCATTCTAAAAAGAAAAAAATAAAAATGATTTAGAAAAACAGATAACAAATAGACATTCTAACGATTAAGCCAAAAACTATAATATGGAAAACCTATCGAAGACATAGTTGAACCTAATTTACTACAGTAGTTTCAAAGAAAACACAACTCTACTAACCTAGGTCCATAATACTAAAGCCTAGGCTCTGAAACCAACTTTGTTACAACCCAAATCGAGGAGTCATGACTGGTGCTAGGAAATGATAATTCTCACGAATCCAGAACCCATAGCAAGCCTTAAAATAAAAGCACAAGGAAAACATACCGCAAAATATCTCAGAATTAAAACTTTAATTAATATAAAAGAAATTCTCATATAATAACATAATAAAATATATTCATACAATTCTTTAAATACATAATCATTGTCAAACACAATATCAGGTACTACAATAATAAGTACTACTACTACATTGTTTACAAAAATACAAGAAAAGAAACAATTCAATATTTACATAAGTTGGCCAGGCAGGTATGAAGTAGAAGATCCTGAAAAAAATATTAAGAGGGTTAGACCTCATTGAGTAAATTATTATTATACATATACACGTAACCTAAAGATGTAGAAACTCAAACATTAGTTTAATAATATATATATTTATCTAGTATATACATGCATTTCATATAGATGCTAAAAATCCACTTATTTTATAATAATAAATACAGAAGATTTTTGGGTGGAGGATCAGAGCAGAATCCCTAAATTTTTGTAACCTCAATCATTGTATTTCCTTAGCCAACAGGCTTTCCATATCTCCAAAATATTCTTTTATCCAACTTTTGGCATGAACTGGCCCCAAGTATATAAAGGGTCAACCGAGAATTCACAGTTTCACTACCGGTACTAACTAGCCCCGAGTACCTTACAGGTCAACCGAGGATCCACAATCATACCCCTTTTATGCACAATTCACAACAATTATAATTTCCATATCCGGAATCAATCAAAGCTCAAAACCTAATCTAGCGAACTGTTGCGCAACAGCTCTAGCATGACCCGCTAGGTGGCACATTCTATAACTATTCTCCAAACTATTGTTTCATAATAATATAATGAAAATTCATAATAAAATATGACAACATACATTATTCAAAATAAATAATCTCTATTAAATATATGAAAGCATACATATAAATGTTAACAATAATAAATATCATTTAATGAAATAAAGCATAATTAAATTCATATTTCTTAAAAATATATGGATGCTTACAATATTTATCTGCATGTAATGTATACATATAATAATAACTCATAGTTTAAGTGTGCTCTTCTACCTTGATTTGGCTGGCCTGGTCCAATAGGCCTTTCACGTGGAGCGACTAAGGAAAATAATAACAATAATATATTAGAATTGAAATCTTAATTTTATACTTTTAGAATTTCTAAAGAATGACTCAATCTAGGGCACAACTTGATAAAAATTCAAAACTCAGTACCAACCCAATGTCACATTTTATGAGAATTCTACCAAAAATTTGGCAGATTCTCCTTTATAAAACAAATATCTCTCTTCTAAAAGTAGAACTGATCTTGCATCCAAACATACTTCAAATACTCAAAATGCTCAACTGCTCGGGTTATACCCCCGAACTACATTTATTGCCCAATCGAGAACCAACAAAATCAAACTAAATAAATAATAATAAATACTAATAATTCACCAAAACTCATAAAAATCATAAAATACCACAATTCAATTTATTTAAATAATAAAAGCATCAAAGATATTTATTTTCAAAATAAAAAATAAAATCCCAAATATAATTAAATAATGTAAATAAAAATCCATTTTTTAAATATTCAAAATCAAATAATAGTATAAATTACAAATAATTATATAAATTGCCCAAGTATATAATAAAATAACTACAAATTCATTTAATCATAAAAATAATAGATAAAATTATTATTTGAATATATTTTTGAAAATTATTATTAATTAGCTAAAAATAGTAAATCATTTGTAAAAATTATTTTAATACTATTTATTACTAAAAAAATTATCCAAAACATAATAATTAACAATAATTTCAATTAAAATATAAAATTTACTAATTTATACTAATTTTTCCAAAAGTCCAATTTTTACATAAACATTAAAAAATTCATAATAAATATTTGGAACAAAATTTCATTAAACTTTATTAATAAAATATGCTTAAATTAATTAGTAGAATTTATTAAAAATAAACACATTTTGAGTTGGGAACAGTACCCGTGAACAGTAATCAAGCTCGGAATAGTGTTCAAATTGCAACTATCTCTAAAATCGAATTTAAATACATTTTTAGAAAGCTTACAACTTCAATTTCAATAATCCAAAGTCAATTTAACATGAATCAAACTAATTTAACATAGAATCAACAATTAAAGCTAAGAACCCTAGAATCAATTATCCAAAATTAGAGCTGAATTCGAAATTAATCGAGTGAATTATCTTCGGAGAATTTAAGCCCATGAAACTAGCTTTCAAATGACATTGGTGGGAGCTCCAACCACCACCGAAAATGTCACCGGTGGTCTTCGGAAGCTAACGGTGTCGAGAAAGAATAAGAGAGGAGAGGGAAGAGAAGACGTCGGTGGGAGGAAGGGAAAATGGTGGGGCAAACAAAGGAGAGGCGGTGGCATCGATGGTGGCATTGTTTGGTTTTGTTGCACAGAGGGTAAGGACTGGTTCGTGTTCTGTCGCCGAGAAGGAAGAAGAAGAGGGAAAGGAAAGGAAGGGGGAAGGAAAGAAAAGAAAAGAGGAAGGAGGGGAATTGTATATATATATATATATATATATATATATTATTAAAAAGTAGAAAAGGACAAATAAATAAATAAAAAATAATATCTTTAATTTAAATATTTTCTTTTCTAATTAAACTCACCACAATATTAAAATATATTAAAACACTCTACATTAACATAATTCACAAATAATAATAATATTAAATATTATGTAACAATAAATTTAAGTTTTAAATTTCAATTTAATATTAATACCATAATATAATAAAATAAATAATAACACTTGAATTCAATTTAATTTCACAAAATAGCCATAATATAATAAATTAATAAGATATTTATTAACACTTCAAATCCCAAAAATGATTTTAATAATTTATGAAATTTGGATTATAACATCACTTCTTCTTAATGATTAAAAAAAGAAGAAGAAAGTACTTGCTCCTCCAAATTTATAATTTTTTTTTAAAAAATACCTATTGATAATTTGGTTTCCAAGAATTTTACTTGTAATGGAGGTTGAATTAGAGATCGATTGAGTTATAGAGGAATGTTTGGCTAACATGTAAAACAATGAACATTAGAATGGGGGCCAGGTTGTGTTCTTGGCATGCTCACTTTTGAGGCTTTTGTTAGTATATGTTAGAGAAAAATATTCTTTGAATTGTCTAATATTAAGTTAAGGTAGCTCGCCAATATATTAGAGGAAGAGTATTTATAGGATATAACTTATTAGAGAATTTTTAGGAGACATAGAGAAGTGAAGGAGAGATTTTAGGGGAGTAGGCAGTGGATAATAATTCACTAAATGAAACACATTTGACGGGGAGTTACAACTCCTTTAGATACTTTTTAGGAGTTGATTTTTTTTGCTAAGAGTGTTTTTAGGATAACATATAGCTAGTGGAGACGTATGAAAGATAAGGGCTACTTATGGAGTAGTAAGATGAACTTTCAAAAGTTAAGCTGTTGAAGTGGTCTTACTTGTAGAAGATGACCTGCTGAAGGTCTAAAGACTTATGTTGAAATGGAAGTTGACTAAGATGTTAGTTACCTTAGTCTTAAGGAGGTTTAAGTTGACTTTGTCATCATATATCCCCTATCCAAAGAAGTCAAAGGTCAAACTTTAACAAGTAAAAACTTCCTTTTCCTTTTTTTTTGTACTAAGATCTTCCTAAATTTATGTTAAAAATAGGTAGTGCTTTGGGCTACAAAATATTACTTTTTGTAAATGAAGATATTTTCAACTACAAAGACTTGTTTTGAGTATAAATTATTATGGATGAAGATGCTTTCAACTCTGAAATTTTATTGAAATAAACGCTAGAGTTTGAAATGATAACTTAGCAAAAATTTTCCTACTTTATTTTAGCAATTGCACTTGTCTCTTATAATACTCTTTTCTTCTTCATGATATATATGTTTTATTTTAAATTTATTGGAAACCTTTGACTTTTTATGTAAAAGAGAATTCTTAATATTGTAGTTATCCCACCTCAACATATTTAAGCAAATTTTGTTTAATTGATATGTTGAGTACATTGATGCTTTTACTAAGCCTTTAGCCTTCTAACATTTTGGCTCTATAATTTATGAGGTTTTGTCATGTGGAATTTTTTTTAGCTTTTAGGTTTTTTATAGCTTTATAGCATGATCTCATAAGCTATTACCCATTGTCTGATTTTCTTTTCATGCCTTTAGCATTTTAACTTATAGTTTTCAGCCTTTTAACTTTATAGTTTTTTTTTTTTTTTTTTTTGTATTTTTATCATTTATGCTTTTCAAATTTTTATTTGTGGGTCATTACACATGACGTAAAAGCTCTGTTTGTGTGCTCTTAGAACTTAGCTTTTGAGCTATTTACTTCTTTTTAACTCATAGAATACTACACATGATAATGTTTTTAATAACTTTTTAGTTTTCAAGCTTTTTAACTCCTACTTTTCACTTATTATTTCAGGGTGAGCTTTTAGCATTTAGCACATATGATTTTTTTGCTTCTAAGGCATTAAACATTTCATAGTTTATCTACAACAATAGGTTTGTCTTCTGAAGTTCTTTAGAGCTCGAACCTGTTCTGTTTAAAAGCAACGGGCATGTCCTATAAAGCTCTTTAATGCTTGGACCTTGTTCTTATGGATCTCCAGATTCTTCATGTCTTATAAACTTTTGCACCTTGCTCATCAACTCGGAGAAGCTTTTAGAAGGGTCTAGAATCAAAGAATTCTTGTTCCTTGTTTCCGAGATGTTAAAGCCTTCACTTTCTTTTTGAACTATGTTGGAATCAATCACACAAGTGAATGGTGGTGGAGGTTTTGTTATGTTACTAAATCCAGTGAAGATGGAGCTGTGCGCTTGAAAATAGCTGCAAGGAAGCAAGAACTAAAGCAAATATTGGAAATGATAAGGTTAAGAGGCAGCGAGAACAACACTTCCTAAAAGTAAACTCCATCGCTCTCATTGATAAATTGTATCGAGTTACCAAACTTCACATTATATTTTATTTTGATTCGATAATTTTATTTTTTTTGGTTATAAAACATTAATTATATAAAGAAGTCACTCAAAATAATTTTGAATTTCAGCTAATTTAGATGATTTAACACATTGAAATTGTCACATTATATTCCAACTCAATAAAAATTATCATATTACACTATCATATAACTTTTTTTATGAGATTATTTATTATAATTTTATAAGATTAAGTGTAAAAAAAAAAAAGTAAAGTAAAATTTATGAAGAAAGTAACATTACAATATGATATGATAATTTTTTTTGAGTTGGATTAAATTGTGATAACTTGGTGTGCCACATCATTGAAATTAGCTTGAAATTATTCTTTGGTAACTTTTTTATATAATTAAAATCAATATTAATAAAAAAAAATACAAATTAAAGTTATTCAACCAAAATAAAATTTAATATAAAGTTTGATAATCTCCTTTACAATTAACCTTAGGTAAATGTCTGCTCATCTCATACTGCAACCCAAACATCAACTTTAGTCGACAGGGCACTAAACTATGTCCTGTCACGACAATATGTGCTTCCACACTTGCATTTGAAGGCTTCGATCGGGTGGTATTTATCATCAAAAGCAATACCATAATCCTGCAAAATGTAACACAAGAGTTGACTTGCAGAATGTAGCCAGAAAATGCCAACAGTCAGCTATTTACAACATCAGCATAATAAGAGGTAGAGGGGAGAATTACCCATGTCAGTTCTTCCATCGGTTTGATATCTTTAGTTGTGAAAAAAGCAAGCTGCATGAGAAGAAAGAAAGAGAACTTGGTTTATTTCCTTCAATTGAAGAAGAAGGGGAGGAGAAAACAAAAACAAATTACATACATGATAATAGTGATGATCTGGAGTCTCTATCTCCACAGGTATCTCAATCAAGTTAGGATCATGACATCTGATGAAAATAAAGCAACCGTTTAGAAATAGAAGCTGAAAGAAACATGATCATTTTACATATAATATGAGAGAAAAGAAACAGCAATGTTGGATCTCTGAAAACATGGTAATCAGAGATGAATTATTTTGAATTAATTTCTCCATGTTACAACTGGCTAAAGCTGTTAAGATTTAAGGCCACCTCAAGCTTTATGTCACCAGAAACTACTATGAATCACAACACATTTACTATTATTTTCATGCTTTCCAGTAATAGGATAGTAAACAACATAATTCTGTATGATGAACAATACCTCTGAGGTGTATATGATTTAGCCTATCTCAAGAACAGGTGAGAGCGAAATTGAAAGAAATGAACAATGATAACTGCTTTCCCCTTCTCTTCTATTCTTCCTTACATACCAACCTTCGGTTTAGTATAAGCAAAGAATTGAATAATAATGAAACAGCATTTTAATGATGCTATTCCCACATTAAATAGAGTAAGCCTCGTATTTCCAAGCTTATCATCTTTTATGAGGGGCAGACCATGACTCCAAACAATGAAAAGTGAAATACAACAGCAACATTTTCTAAACCAGAAAGTTCAATCAATCTATAACTAATAAGTGTTCCTGTTTAGTTTGCTGTGTCAGGATTGTTGCATTATTTAAGTCAATTGATCAAAACCAATTACGGGCCAAGTCTTAATGGAAGGATTTATGGAAGTACCTGTGATTGACAAATCTGCCAACATTTCCAAATTCTGTTGCATCCAAACAAAGGGCTTCTTCATCTTTCAATATTCGCTCAGAACCCCAATCTGCATCCAATAGCAGTGGGTATGTATGTTTCTCTTTCCTAGTAGCCCTCTCTGTGTTTCTCTCATAAAGTTCTTGATTGGTCACTATTTCCCCTACGTATTCACAAACAAAGGTGCCTTTCTTCAATGCATTGACAGAACGGACACCCCACCCTTTTCTTTCAGGTGTTGCGAATACCTAGACCATATTCACAAACAGATAACCCAAAAAGCAGAGAGAAAAAGATGAATGTTAGTAGCTTATAATATGCACATATTAGAATGAAACTCTTTCTGAATCTAAAACTTCAATTTTGAAAGACATCCTGAATTAATAAGATTGCCAATAAAAATAGAATTTATTCTGACCTGCAAAGCCACTTGTATGCCTTGTTGAACAACTCGATTTCCACACTTCCTACTGCACCCGCATTTACTCCAGCACTCCTTTATAAATTTTTTGCTTAAATGTCCCTTACATAATTTTATTCTCCTGCTCTTTTTCCTACTCAAGTCATTTTGAAGTGGACAGATTTCACAATAATATAAGTATTTTCTTGCTGGTTCACATCCCATTGCAATGCATTCATCCAAGAATTCTTCCTTCAGTAATCCCTTATCTGTGTAAGCAAATTCTCCTCGAGTTTCCCCAGCACATGCACAAGGTAAAGCCGAGGATAAACAATCTCCATGACATTGTGCACAGAAATTATCATCTGATATACGAGCAAGCGAAAAATCAATATGAGCATCTTTATGAGCCATGTTCTTTTTTATGTATAAAAAGTTTGGTAACTCCAAAGCATCATATTCATTCACCAAGGGAATCTGCAGTTTTTCTTCTCCCCGAGATATATCTTTGAGATAAATGGGGTGTTTCTTTTGAGGAACAGCCTTCAGACTGTGCAAGTTCGCAGATTGTGGGAACTCTAGTATTTCTGCCTTAATCATTTTCATATTATCACCCTTGGTTCCCTGTCAGCACAAAAGGCAAGGAAAGTTAAGAAAAAGAAAAGGGGAAAAGACATTAATGCAATGAAAATTACTCAAGCCATCAAAATGCAAGAAGCCTAGTAATTGTGCGGTACCTGAACAATATCTGGATAAAAGAGAATTCCATTGGGGTGGCTTGGTTCTGATGAAGATTTAGCTCGGATATCATCTTTAGCACCAAGATTTTTTCCACCAGCTTTCTTTAATGAATCAAATTTCTTGGCAACGGGCCCATTTTTGGAATCAGAATCAGACTCTATGAAGCACTCGCAGATCCTTTCCATTAGCTTCATTAAGGAGAAACCAGGATCCTGAATATTGTATGTTCTGCGGTATTCATCCTCCACCTCCCTTAGAACTGTATTCAAAGTTTTATTTCGGAAGAAAGGGTTTCCAGAAGAATTACAGTTTAGGGAAATTTTCACATCTTTGTTGGCAGACGAAGCAATGTCAAAGTGTGATGAACTGGGAATCCCATGGACTCTATCCTCTAAAGCTGAAGATTTGAATTCTCCATCATTTGAGTCATCTTCTTTACCATCAGCACAGTTTCCTTCTGAAGAAGTATGTTCAGGTGATAGATCTGGCAAAGTCATAGAAAATGTAAACAGGAAGGACAATAGACCAGATTAACAGGCTGGATATTGCAGCTTGTTCTGGGTATTAGAGTCCATCTCATGTACGCTTACAGTCACATGCGGATAAAATTAACAGCACAGCAAATGAATATCTCACAATATGTTTTGTAGATATATAGGATCCAATCAGATTTTGAATTCAAACAATTTTTGAGTGATAATGGCAGTCTACTTATATGCTACAAGACTTCAGGCAGGCCAGCCAATATTAACCTTTGATCTATGACTTCCTGAATGGCTATTGCTTCAGAAAATTCCTTAACCAAACACAAATGTTCATAATCCCACACCAATTGTGCGGTATTCAGCTGCCGGCTAGATAGCAGTGTGCATTAAAAAGAACAGTGACCATCATATTCATTATTGTTTCTACCTATTGGAATTCAATGTTTCGATTACCCCAGAGTGAAGCACGATCTGGGGAAAATTCTGGAATGGTCTTAGTTCAGTTAAAACAAATTCTGGAGAAAACTCTGGAATGGTCTAGTTCCAAACCAGGAAAAAGCCTCCTTGTGCTGATCATATTCAGTTCTAATGAATTCCATAAAACATTCAGTGCGCATGAAAAAAAAAAAAAATCCCCACAAAAGCTTATAGTTCATATGACTAAATATAAAAGCATTAAACAAATAAAAATGGTTAGCCAGCAATCGAGACTCATGCTTATATCTATTATGCATACCATGAGGATTGAAAACAACAAGAGGTTCAACATAAGTGGGAAGCTGTTTAAGCACTGGCTTACTATAGCCATTCGGTAGAGGTATATAATCATCAGTGCTCATTTTATCAGCCCCATAATCAAAATTTGACCTTAATAATCCGCTAACTTTTCCATCAGCTTCATGCAATTCTTGATTCCTTCCCGTAGCAATTCTTTTGGAAGGCAACTTACTAATAGCCGCATTGTCGTACCAGTCTCTAAACCGGCACTGCAATAAAACAATAACATTAGTAAGGTCACCAGGCATAATCCAATTAACCAAAAACAAGAACCAATTCTAGTATTAATAAAAAAGGACAATCAACGCAAGATTCCATGAGATATCTTGGAATATAATAATGCAATGGGTTCAGTTCCAGACCATCGCAAAGATGAACAAAAAATCAATTAACTTTGACATTATCAATAGCCAAAACCAAAATAAATAAATAAATAAATAAGTAATAAACCTTTGATGATGGGTTCTCCTTCATTATAATAAATCAAATTGACCAATGTGTAATGGGAGATTGGCTCCACGAACGGTGAAGCGGGTGGAAGATTTGAAATTTGAACGGTGTTGTACACTATGCTTGATGCAAAAGAAACCAAGAACTCAACTCATCTTTATTTTATTCCCAAACTAACGCTATATATAAATTGAGGGGAATAGAAAGGGGAGAGAAAGGAATTGAACGAGTATTCGTTATATAAGGTGAAATTGATTACGTCCTATTTTAAAGTTTCCAAAACATATTATAATTTATGGTTTTATTTTATTTTTTAATATTTTTTATTTTTTTTATTAATTAATTTTAAGTTACCAAATATAATAAAAATTTTAATTTTTATTCTCTTTCCTCCTCGTCCTTTCCATTCGGTTTAAAAATCTTTTTTTAATCATTAGAGTTTAAGTGGTTTAATTCCCTAATATAAGGGAGGACGGGGATTTAAATCCTATGTTTTATATATGAATATTCATACATTTTATCACTTAAATTACTCATGAGGATTTAAAAAGATTTTCTTTCCTCCCTCTATAGTTGTCTTGCATAATGTAAAAGAGATTTTTATTTTTAATTAGGTAGGAATTTTTGCACTGTTAATTTTTTTTAGTAATCTAAATGACATAGGCTAAAGTAGCAATTTGCCCCTTCAATTTGGACACGATAGTTAATTAGATTAGAAATTAAGTTTTTGGTCAATTATCCCACTAACTTGATAAATTTGACCAATTAGTCCATATTAGCATTTCTAAAAAAATTCAATTCAGTCCAAACTAGTTATCCTTTACCAGTTCATCCCAAAACTTATATTCATTGACTAATTAGTTTCAATTTGTCAAAATTTAAAATATGTAAGATATGAATTAATAAAAATTAAATTTTTATTTTTATTTTTCAAGAAATTAATATTCAATTTAACAAATAAATTACAAGTAAAAAAATAAAATATATAAAAATATAAATTTAAATTAGAATGATCAAATACTGTTTTAAAATTAAAAATTAAAAAATTAAGTTGTATCGATTTAAATTTTTAATTATGATCAAACAGTGTACATGTATATACTTAAATAATTATGAATAAAATTTTAAAAGTTATTAAATTTAATTTTAATTTTTACTTTTACTTTTTCATTTTAGATATAAAGAAATTAAGAGATATAAAAAGTATGCGAATAAAAGTAAAAAATTGAGTACATAAAAAATATTAATTATATGTAAATTATAACATATTATTTTTGAAATTTTTAATTTATTTAAATTTAAATCAAACATTCACATGAAAGAAATAGAGAAATTTTTTTAAAAAATTCTTAATTAAAAAATTGACAATTTTATTTTCAAGTTATGTCTTATATATTTGAAAATTTGATGAAAACTAAATTTAATTAATAATTTTTAAATAACTTTAAATAAGGACTTTTTCTAATTTTTATATATTTATTTACACATATGCAAAATTTTAATATTTTCAGTCTCTTACTTGTACACTTTTCTTTTATATCTCTTATATGAATATCTATGGATGGAAAATTAAAATTAAAAATAATTAATAATTTTGATTCAATTTTTAGAGAAAAAAAAACTTGATATGTTAAATAGATATATGCAATTTATTTTTCTAAAATTGAATCTTGAAATTAATTGGTATTTTTATTTATTTTGTTCAAAATCATTAAAAATAAATTATATTTTTATTTTTAAAATATTCTCTATTTTTAAGGTAAACTAAATTAAAAAAATTAGAAAATAAAAAATTTTTCAATAATAATATTTTATGATTTTCACATAATTAAATTTTTTTTATTTAATCATTCTTTTGTTTTTATTCGCATACTCTATAAATTTCTTAATATCTACATATCTAAACTTTAAAAAAATTAAACTTTAAAAATTAAATGTTATAATTTTTAAAACCATATCCATGATTATTTAATTATATAAATGAGTACTATTCGATCATAATTAAAAAGTTAAACAAATGCAACTTAATTTTGTAACTTTTAATTCTAAAAAATAATTAATCATTTTAATTTAATTTATGTAAAAAAAATTAAAATTAAAATTTTATATATTTTAATTTTATATTTGAAAAATATTTTAAATTGAATATTAATTTCTAAAAGAATAAATATTTAATATTTAATATTTAATATTTATTAATTTATATATTATATATTTTAAATTTTAATAAATTGAAACTAATTAGTCAATGTGTTAGTATTGATGTGCCCTAGTGCCATTTCTTGTAATATAAATGACATTATACTTTTATCCCTATGACAATAAAATATTCATTTAAATAAAGTGTTTGTTCATTTAAGTATTTATCCTTTAGCATTATGTTTAAAGAATTTAGTATGAAGAATTGATAATATGAGTGACAAATTCTTTTAGTACATATGCTATAAAATGTTTATAGTCATTAGATTAATATATCTACAACCTTAATTTGTAAACTATCATCTCTATCTATTTTTCCTTTATCGGTATGTGATATCGATAGTGAGAGACTGTGAGTCTCATGCTACTTGAAATGAGTTATTAGAATAGATATTTGGATACTCATGTGATAGGTGAATCAAATTGTGATATAAGATAAGTGATTGCATGGAAGTTCACTTTTGTCAACAGTCACTAGTTTAGACATAATGATGCATTTGGTCCTTTTACCTGAGGTGACACAGCCATCCACATATGGTTGGTTAGAGTTTGTTACCACTTATATACATGTGCTAGTTATGGATGGGTATATGGCTTGTGGTGGCTCTAGTCAGTTATATTTAGGGATGAGTGATTAATCAAGATAGAATTTAATACCTGGAGTGAACCAGGATAAGATCCTATGCTATCTAAGTTGTTCTTGATGAATAAGTATTTGGCCAGGTGAAGCTTGAATTACCGTAAAAGAGTTTTTAGTGCTAGAAAGTGTTTCTAGTGGAAGTCATGTTTTCTTGAGGATTAAACTAAAGGTGAGGTCATATAATTGAGGCAATTAGAGTTTGACTTGACTATGACTCTACCTGATATTAGGGTCTTGTAATGAAAGGATATTGAGCATATGGTAATTATGTTATATGGTTTTTATGAATCAGTGGATAATATTCATTTCCACTTAGGTAGTCATGACATCTATATTAAGGGTCACTCACTACTTATGGGAACTACATGTGATTAATTAGGATTTTTACATTTATCTTGGAAAGAGTTTCCTATAATATTAAGTGTTAATATTATTTCCCATTAACATCTGAACTTGAACCTAGTAAATAACGCATATAAGAGCATCACCAAAAATG